>OX940987.1:27001974-27601974 GCA_954871275.1 Leptopterna dolabrata | reverse complement strand
ACGCGGGTGGACTCTCATCGCGTACAGCCTCTTGCACGTTTTCCTGTCATCGACAACTGGCTACCCCATCGCAACCAATGACTCCATACTTCCCCCGTACATCGCCGCATACAGTCCCGTCGGCTCTGCGTACCGCACTCTGGTGGTCGCCGACTACTCGCCGGCCGTTTTGAAAACCATCAACTCCCATCTGGTGTGTCGCAATAAGCAGGTGAGCTCAATAAATCGATTACTCGAGTGTTTATTCATTACACCGACGCGAATATCATTAGAAACGGAGAATTAGTCGGTGTCACATGATGAGGAACGGACGTGGATCGGAATTCGCTGGTTTTGACCTCAGAATCCGATTCAGCACCCTCGGAAACCCCTGTATCCCAATTTTCAGCACTATATAGAATTTTGGGGTAATAAGCTGAAGAAAAAACGCGTGACGTCATCTGGAGTGTATCTCCCTCCCACTCGGTTCCCGCGTGCCTGAGGGCAATACATACCGGATGACGTCACGCGATTTTTCCTTCCCCTTTTCGCCCTCATCTGTTCATTTCCGGCCTGTCATATAGCACCTTTTTGAAAAGCTCTGTGTTACTATGCCACCTTACTACTCTGTTGTTAAGCGGTGATTACTCGAGGCCAGTTGGGAGGCCAGTCGCCGGAAGCCAGTTCACTGGCGCCAGTAGCTGGCTCCGTGTAAACACCAATGGAGGCCAGTGGCGGGCCAGTCTAGTCGAAAAATGCCGTGCCAGCCGACTGGTTTGAGGAGTAGGTTTCAGGCCAGTACAGTTCCCCCTACCACCAAAAACCTGAGGTCGCCGGACTTACCTGAAGTCGCCGGTAAGCCACGTTCCAGCCCAGTGGGCCGTCCGCCGTCAGATTGACATTAGCTCTACAGTAGTGCAGATTGGCCGCGCAACGTGCCACCAAAAAAGTGGGGCGACGAATTGAATTTGAAGTTAGTCAAAGCCTACAAGGAATGTGACGGCACAAATGAATGTCACTGGAAGTCACAGCACTAATTGCGCAAAATGTTATTTAACTGAACGCGGGACTGCCTTGACGACGCGCTCGCCTCCATGGTTTTTGCCCAACTGGCGCCAGTCAGCTGGCTACATCTGAACAGTTACTGGTGCCAGTCAGCTGGACTGCCTACTGTCTTCGTGTAATGGCGGCTTTAGACCTAAAATTTGAAAGAATAAAGAGAAAAAAATTCACATCCATTCCTCATTACAAGCTTCACATGAAGGGGCTGCTAGTTCAGACTATCCGACCAATGGAAGGCGTTTTGCAGTTTTTTCCCTACAAAAACTTGCAAAATGATGTTAGGCGACCTCAAGATCACCAGCAAAACATTGAGTGCCTTTCTGTATCTCTGTATCATGGTTAGCTAAGCTTGCAATTTCTTGATGCTGACTGTAAACAGCTTCACATGATTTTAGCATGGAACATGCTTTTGCGATGGTGTTACAAAATTAGCGCATGAATCTTTTTCTGAGGTTGTCTACATTTACTGTACTGAGTGGACCCTGAAGCATTCTCTGGTCTTCCAAGTTGTAAGTTTTGCTCTGATCAACTGACTCGAACACCCAACACTTTGATCAGCTGTGTCGTAAATCGAGCTCTTTGCTGAGCTGAGTCAATCTTGAGTTCTCTGATTATCGAGAATCCCAGCGGCTCCAAGTGTGGAAAATCATGTTCCATGTTCATTCTTGCTCGTCTGTCTGAGTTTGTAATTACCATTTCTTTACGAGCAGGTTCAGCGGCAGGACATCATAGTCCACCTCCCCTGCCCGGTGCCCAACGGAACGCAAGCCCTCGAGTACCACGGAATCTCTGCGGACTTCAAGGGATCCGACGCCATGACAGGGCTGGCCGTCCAGGGCATCTTCCTGGCCTCGACGGCTCTCCTGGCGTCAATCGCTTACATGATTTCCCCTTTCATATACGGGTCCTACCATGAGAAGCGGAACCTCAAAAAAGGCAGGTGATGGGCCGACTCCGAGTAACGCCCGGTCAATCGTTTGACGTCTTAAACCAGGAGGAACCAACCTTGCACCACCCGACAATGTCAAATAACATCAACCAAAGAGAGCAGAGTAGGTACCAAGTGGAGGCAGTGAATGGCCCATGAAAATGTTGTGGCAAATTTCAGACTGAAATGGTATCATCTTTGAGAGTAGGTAGTAGGAACCTATATACGGTTGGTATCTGTTAATGCACCAAACTGTGGGGATCAATTCTACTGATTTGCAGCAAAAACATTGTTCGCTTAACATTTTGAGAATTTTTGAAAATTCTAGTTTTTTTCCAGAAAACTGCTTACTTCAGTGTAAGTGTAGGTACTTAATATGATATGTAATGGTAAAAATTAAACCACCATTGAAAAAATAGTACCTAAGTTCCCAATAAAATAGGTAGACTCTAGAATATATTTTTCCCCATATTTCGAGCTCAAATTTAGAACTTTATTATTTTTCATGTTTACAACTAATTTATTCTGCCATTAGCGCTTTTTTCCCAGAAAAGTAGGCTCTACTTATCTGCCTTCCAGTGGTGTTGTAAGTCCCCCTCCACCCTACCCCCACCATCCACTCTGTTGAGCCTGACCTATGAGTGACAAGTGGGCTTGAGAGGTCCGAGGTTCGAATTTTTGTTTTTGGCAGACTTTGCGTCACTGGAAACCACATACATAATAGAGAGTTGTCGCAACCAAAAATTGACGATCGGAATAGAGAACATAAACGCAAATGTTACGTTCGAGACGTAAGTCTTAACGTTTTCAAGACTTGCGTTGTCCAGTACCACGTAACTATTGGAAAGATGCGTGTCGCTCATCTCAGTGCTACGTACTGCGTAAAGCTATGTTCACATGGAGATGCAATTCGGGACGGCAATCCGGTACGGCAAGACGTTCTGCAGTACTATTGGCCAACGCAAAATGAATTATTGCGATGCTATGTCATGAATACTGTATCAATAGCTCCAGATATTTTCCGCTGCCGGATGCATTGCCGTATCTGCACAGAGGTTACTGCGCACACCTCTCCTGTTTGGTTATTCAGCCATATTGGAATTCGACATTCCTGGTTGATTTTGCCGGTTATGATTCTGCTGCTATGTGAACGCCTCTGCGGCAAAAATTATGGCAAACGCGTTGCCGTACCGGATTGCCATCCAGAATTGCATCTCCATGTGAACCTAGCGTAACTATCGCGTCACCCCGAATTTTGTAGAAAGACAGGAGCAGCCGGCCTCGGAAAGGTTTTCCACCATTTGTATGCTCTTTATTTTGCGTTCTCTACGTACATTTGGAAACTTGAACTTCATGTGGTTTGTGTACCTATTGATCTTGAGCATTGCCATCTGAAAGCCATGAGCACTGTGTGTGCCTTATATTTCGCAACTATTGTGGGTACCTATTTAAAATTATACAAAGGACCCATCGTCTCACCGTGCCGTGCGTACAGTTGTACAGTAAAAGGGCACGATTGTTCTTCCAGAAATTGTTCAAAACTCATAGAAAACCGTCAAAATGGAATAATTACTATTACTGAAAAATTATGTTACGAGCTAATATGAGAAAAAAGAGGTTAACTTGATAGGCAAATTATTGCGTTAACATCACTTCAACATTATACGGAGTTACATGAACACTTAACTTTCTCGTGGAACTTACACTGGATAGTTAGCATCCGATTTTGTCACCCTAGAACGAAGTTACGTTTTAGAGTTACCTTTTTCAAAAAATGGTTGCGACAACTCTTATATGTTACGTCATCCACATTACTTCGGTAAGTGCAGGGTGCCATTGGATTATTGTTTATTATTAGTACCGAACAGTTTCATGGTAGTTGAGCCTGACTTGCTTAGGCCTGAGAGTCCCACTTGTCACTGCATCATGCTTTGTTTCGTTCGAAACAAACCATGTAAATTGGTTTTGAATTGCAACAATGTCATTTCAGTTCCTTAGTACGGTAAGCATTTCCATGTAGTATTAGCTAAGACGCACATTGAGCTGTCACCAGGGCAGCGCAGGACAAAGCAGCAGGAAAAAACAACGTGTCACACAGTTGTATTTATAGTGGGAAGCAGTTTCGTACAGCAGGGCGACGAAGGCAGTGTTTTTTCTTTGAAAACAACAAGAAAATACAAAAAGAATTAAAAAATGGGCAGAAGCGAACTGCGTGACAATTTCTGTGCAGCGTCCATAAATATGGCGCAGTCGATAAGTGGATAGAACTGCCCTGCGCCTCAATTTGCACACTCGCACTCGAACACGTCACTCACAAGAACTGCCCCACCCTGCCCTGCACTGCTTTGGCTGCGTCTCAGTGTGCGCACGGTCTTATATTTTATTTACAGTGTCAGGCAGCAATCAGTCACTCAGGCCTCAGAGGCCCTCGTGTGATCAGCTGTCAGGCCATGTTCCAGGCCTATGTGGCCACGGTGTCACCAAAGCCGAAACTGGCCCATGTGTCACAGATTCGGCCAAAATTAACGGGTCACGGTAAGGGTTATTTTATTTTGTATCCTGTATTTTTCGGTCTGCTAGTTGGCAAACCTGATAGGAGAAGGAATATTTGAAAATCCCTAAACAAGAGGTAATGTTCAATTGCGAAACTTCGTTTCACTTGTATTGCTTTCAAGTCAGCGTTCAAGAATCGTTGTCTTGAAGCAATCGAAATTACCAATCCAGTATTTTAGGAAACTACAAGATTAGGTAGGTACTTCTTATATTTATATTCTTTCTTTTTATAATTAATGTTGTGTGCCACGAATTCATTATTTATATAATAATTATTAACTTGTATAATCGTATTTATTAGATTGGAAAATAATGTAAATAATTTCAAAGAGTGACTCGTCATTCCGAGTTCTGTGGTATGAATAACGGATATGAGCGATTTGCTCTTTACCTACTCGTTGTGTACAGATTTGAATACGTGATAAAAGACAATTTGTAAATAATGTGTAGGTATATAAACCAGGGTCCGTTTTGTACCTGATAATGATTTTTTATTTGTGTTGAAATGGAATGGTGTGTAATTTATGTTGAAATATACCTAACTTATTTTTTAAATTATTCTACTTTTTTTCTCGAAATATTACTTACCTACCTTATTATCTTCTATGAAACTAGAAGTTTGTATCTTGAGTGGATGGCCAAATCAAAGCCGTTTTTATGGTGGAGCCCCCCCCCCCCCCCCCTCTCCCCACAAATTCTTAGAGAAATCGGTCACTTGGCCATTTCGAGTCCAGAGGCAGAGTTGGTTGTTAGAAAAATTAGAAAATTGAATTAGAATATTGGAAAAATTAAAACCCAGTTAGCGTTTCTGGCTCCAACTTGTGAATCAGTGTCGGGAGGTATCAAATACTTCCAATCCCCGCATTAACAGATTACGAAAGTATGCAAAAACCGCCAATGGCTTCCACCTTTCAACATTTTAGCTACCTTTTACAAAAAACTGCCAACTTCCCACAGTGCGGGTCCTACAAAAACCGGCAACAACAACTTTTGCCAGGGATTTGGAAATTTGAATGAATTTTAAACGCCAATAAATACGCAGCAAGGTGCTGTATTGTCTGAACAAGGAGACGTGCATAAAATAATAGTACGGATACAATTTTGGCGGCAGGGGCCTCCCATTTCGGCCCGTCTGACTGTTCATTTTGTCCTGTTGTCATGAGAATAATATACTGCACTGAGCATGGAAATTAATATACCTACTTGCTCGGAAATCTCACTTTCTGACACCACATCAACGTCATTTAGCTAGGAAACCTAGAAAATTTTGGACTCATGACATATTTTTTGCTGTCAATTAGCCAGATCGAATGCGACCGAGCTCAAAATCAATAGGCATGATCTAGACATCCTAACGGACATTTTGGTACCAACCACACCAGTTTTGGTGTTACATATACAATGAAGAACGCTCCAAATTCCCACACAACGGTTTATTATTTTGTATAGAACACCCTTCTGTTACACCGCTCCATAGTTTAGTACCTGTTCGCCATTACAAATTGATATCATGCGCTGAATGTTCAAGCAATAGCAAAAATAAACACGAATGAAGGGAAATTGTTGATGTGAAGTGAAAAATAACCGGTCCCGAACCGGGATTCGAACCTCTGATTTTAAGTGTAAGAGCCCGACGCCTAGACCACTCCTCTACAGCTGCCACACGACGAGAGACAAGAAATGTGCGCTCTCAACCCAGCTTGACGCCTGCATACACTCTGCTCTTTAGGGCAGATTTATAGGAAATTTTATGGCGACTTCGTAAAATGCTCTGGTTGGTCTCAAAAATTCAGAAAAAATTAAGCTATTTAAAAATGCGAGAAAACACACACCTCAAAATAAAATTTTCCGAGATAGGGATACTCTGGGTGTTTGAACCCCTATTTTTCACCCTTTAGAGATGACTGACTGTAACGCCGAGCTTTGATGACCAACTAGAGCCCAAACGTGACCCATATATACCAAATGTCGTGAATTTTGGTTCATGGGAGCTAAGGGAAAAGCGGTGTACGGCGGATGGAAGGAAATATTTTTATTCGATATTCGTATTGTAATGTAAACCACGAAATTTTGAGGGGGAGGGGGGGACAATTTTTGTCATAGTTGACTCCATGGGTTAATTATTATGAAAATACTAAACCAAATTTAGAAACCCTAACATACATACATAGTGTACCTACATACAGAGCGACATCAAGCGGAAACCCATCTAGAAACCCATTCTGAGCACTTTTGAACAAGATCCCATGGTTTCCTCGAGCTCCTAATTTTGACGGTATTACCGTACTTCCTACAATACCGTAATTACAGGAAGTATAAATAGGAACGTAGAAGTAAAATCACTCATTTGAGAAACTCGGTTGCGGTGTGGGTCGAATGTAGGGAGTACCTAATAATGGCTCAACCGCTGACTATTCCTACTGGAGACAGCTCGGAATACTTATCTACGAATTATTGTTTTCCTACAAATTCCTGTTTTTGTCTTGTATGACTATTCTCGGTGTAATAATCTTCGTCTGTACTGTTGATAAGAACCAAGACTTCTTTTTGACATTTAATCAGTGCTCTCTCTGTTAAAAAGGAATATTTATTTGGGTGGCACTATTAAAATTCTCTGCAAAATGTTAAAAGACAACTCTTAGCTGTGCACATATTTCTTCCAAGTTTCTTCAGATCGGACTTCTGACATTTAATTTATGTAAGTACCTACCTGCGTATATTATTGTAATTGTTTAGGTTACCTAATTCATAATGTATTAGTATTTACTGTATGTGCTATTCCTTATTATTTATTGTTGTGTGTACCAACGTACCTTCAAGTGTTGTGTGTAGGGTTCATTCAGAACTGTACGCAAAATTTTGGAAGGTCTATCGCATATTTCTTCAACGGCTTTCCTTTTTGCCTTGGTATTTTACTTCTTGTCTTTCCAATTTTCTTTCAAAAATCCGTACACTACATGTTTATGGTCAACTTTGTTCGTTGTTTCGTTCCCCCAGTGGTTTTCAAGAATGCAGAGCAAGCGTTTTCATTGCCCCTATAAAACAAAATTAAACAATCCTAATTTTTTGGACGATTTCAACTACCAAACTGCGAACTCTTGCAAACTCACCTCCACTTGGCCTCTCCACCTCGCCATGTCGTGTTGGCGTATAACGATGTTTTCACGGAAATTTCATTTTAATAGCGTCGATTCCGGTGTGAATCACACCAGGCGAATGAACCAGCCAACAGGTGAGATCGACCGGTGGGGGGGGGGGGGCTAATTTGTTATGCATTGAAAATTCAACAAGTAGGTAGATACTCGAAGAAAAGTTTAAAACAAATGGGAGGCAGACGATAGTTACATCAAGATTCCACTTAAATTAATTTGAAACTATCAAAGTATTATTCCTGATCGACCCTCCAAGTCTGAACTCATTTCAACAATATTTCGGGTAGTTATGGACGCTACTTACCTACCAATAGAGCTACAAACGTCAAATACCTAAGTACATTTTTTTGCCTTTGATTATGTCGCCTGTGTGTATGTTTTGAGTATGTGTTATTGTTGGTTGTTTCCACAACCTCAACGGCTTTATTGGAATATGTAATCATACCATCATACGATCATAAACCAACTCAGAATAATGCGATTCTAACGCTACCGATTACTTACTAAATATTTACCGGGTTCCACCATTGTCAAATGCCGGAGTGGTTAGGTACGTTTTTTGCCTTTAGTATGTACTGATTCACGGAGGTACAGCCTATTTAGGGATTTAGGAATATGTCATCATACAGTTATAAACAGATAGAACGAGATTTTAATATTATGTACCTATCTATTACCAAGCAGGTACTACGTGATACGTGTTTTACCGTTGAGCAAGCACGTCCCTATGCATGAACAACCCAAATAAGGTACATACAACGAATGTCTTCAAACCGTAATGAACGGATAAAAAACTGACACCCAGTGAGTGTTAGGTACGTGTTTTTCTAAGTCCTGTGTGCGTACCGCGTACAATGTCAATGCGAGACGTAGAAAATAGGTACTTACTACCTATCACGTATCTACCTAACAGCTATGTTATGTAAGTACATGTTCAACACTGAACCTATTCCATAATTATGGGTTGAAATTCCAAAGTTTGTTGTTAATTAATCTTTACCGTTGTCGGACAGCTAAGTAAATATTATAATGTCGATTAAAATTTGAAAACTAATTTACAGGTGTTAACCATTAAAGATTGTTACCTGCCTAATTAATTTATTGTTGATTCCTGTCTCCATTTCAAGTGACTATGTAAAGACCCGAGTGGGATAATATGCTTATCACGCAGTGAAATTTAATCGATATGTAAGTACCTACCTACGTGATTATCTTATCTCGTGGTTTGAGATGAGAGGGCTGCGGGTCTCTATATAAACTTCAGCTTCAGGATGCCCCTCACTTTTCACAAGACTCAAATGTCAGTTTATTGCTTTTAGAAAGTTCTCTCTCTTAAAACAAACTCCAAACGAAATGGGCGCATACGAAATTCTGGTTCTGGTTGTGGCCTTCGTGGCCGCCGTGTCTTACCAAACGTCAGCGGCTGAGGTTCGTATACAGTTAATTGCTCTGTGTTATGAACAATTCATTGTTGACTTTGTTATTAAATTTCTGATTTTGTTGTTGATTTCATTTGACAAATTGTCAAATTTGAACAAAGCACAAAGTGTCATGCGGTCAACTCGAATGTCTATCATATAGATGTTATCTGCATTAAAACTTTCAACATTCCAGCATTTCAACACATAGTTAGGCACCCACCTACAATCAAAAATGAAACGTTTGATTGGATGTAAAAAAAATTTTAAATTATTTCGACTGCCATGGTACACTAATACACTCGTAAATTATGAATGCGCGGTTTCAGTAGGTACTTACTTGGGTAGGTACCTACCTCACGGCTAGACTACCTGGATATCTTCTTGATGTTGATATGCTGAGTTATTACTTCTCGATGTCATAAAACATCATTTCGCTTCACTTCCAACAAAAACAGTAGGTACTTATCAATCTGTACAGGTACCTACCTAATAAATTCTGGTAGAACGTCGAATCACGTGACTAAAAAAAATGCCTTTTGATTGATAAACTATTAATCCTTCATATCGATGTTTTATAATAAATAATTATTAGGTACACAGGTAAATAGGTAGGTACATATTATTAGCTATGATTTTATGTGTAAATTTTAGATCTACTTAATTGAAAAATCCATTGATTGATGATCAAAATTATATAATTATTTTCACTATTTATAATAAACAAACCATCACTGTAAATAGCTAGTTACGAGCATACATACCTTCTCACGACTCAAGGGCCTACCGCAGTTAGGTAGGTGGGTACTCTGCAACTATTGTAGATAGGTGGTACCTATAATAGCCTAACATGAAATTATTTCCACATTCAAACTTGAATTCGTATAGGATGCTGGCATATTTAAATGAATAATTCTGCGATATTCAAAACAGTTCTTCCTTCGGGAATATCATCTGTAATAAAGTGGTACCTCCAACGATTTAGGTTTGTGCCGGGTGTCCCGTCCAACAGGATCCGTCCAAATTCCCTGTGGACAAACTCTCCAGGGCCCTCGCCACCGCTCAGGTCAACGACGGTGCTTCCAAAATCCTCAGCGTCACCGTTCAGGTAAATCATATTTATTTTCAACGTTTTACATGCCGTAGGTATTTGTCCGTCATGTGTTCATATTTCTTTATTGTTGCCATACATCAAGGTACATAGCAAGCGTCAACAATTACTTAATTATACTAAACTAGGTGAACAATACTACGGCCCTGGGTGTTAACAACTTGTGCAGGCTGTGCTGCGCCCGGTTTGCCCAGAGGGCTACTCAAGCGAAACAATCACACAACCATACACTCATTAAATAAATTCATTCAAGATTTCAACAGTAACAGTGACAAAGATAATCTAGAAACAACAAAACACTCTTGAAAATTATCACAGTCACGGTCTTATACAGTCAAATAGGTAGGTATCAAAGAAATACGGAGTTATTGAAAAAATAGTATATTTCCACTAATACACGAAAAACGCAAAAAACACAGTGTTTTTTGCGTTTTTCGTGTATTAGTGGAAATATACTATTTTTTCAATAACTCCGTTTTTCTTTGAAATGGGTTTCCACGATTTCTTCGCGAGTGATTTAGTTCGTAGGTAGGTATCACAAAGGGGAGCGAGCACGATTACTTGTATTAAATTCCTCGGCTGCTTACGATTAAAACTCGAATAGCTAATGATTTTGAAATGTACAAACATGGAAGCAACCACTCTCTAATATCTCTAAAAACTAATATCACTTACATCGTAAGAGGCGGCATCGACTAGAAACTCCTTCAGCTTGCTAGAGGGCATTAGGTATTACAGGATATTGGTCGTGAACTCCTTTTGAGCACGACGCGATACCTAAAATATTTAGGTAACTCGGAGATCGACGCCATCCCCTCGACCAAATTTTCCATGATTTTTCAAACATGGTTTCAAAGATACTTATCTAATCCAAGCATCGGGTATTTTCCATCTAAGCAATTGCACTCCTGTGGTCTACCTATTCCCCTCTATTTTCAGTGACGTCGTAACAAGAATAAACCACGCAGAATGGCCCCAGTTTTTGAAAGATTCCTTAGAATAACACCAGTCTGGGATATTCCATTCGTAAAGTATATTAAGTAAACTGAAATGGCTGATTGTTTCACTTTCCCATCAAATTAGAGATTAAGAGAAGGAGGAAGTCGTGATTTTTGATGTCGCTGAGCTCAGTGTTGGTTGTGCATAATGTGATGGATGCATAGGAGCGCACATCCACCATGAGAGGTGTGAGGGAGGATGTGCCCGGTTTGGTTATGGGCGAACCACCACCATTCCCAGGATCTTTTAAGTTAGGAGAGAGATGAGGAGCTAGGAGAGAGAGAGAGAGTACCTAGTCGGCGACTAGAGGAGAGCGTAGAATGGCTAGAAAGGCGAAGGAGGCGAGATTTTATAGGCTTGGGAGCCATCTCCCTCCATCCTCCAGCTAGTGGAAGATGGTGGGGATCCCCAGGCTGTCCCTCGGCTCTCCTGCGTCTTCCGTCCCCACTTCTAGGTTTATTTAGCGAGATCTTAATTTCACATAGTAAGGTTGTGGTTCTGGGAGGATACCACGACACATAATTTACCTAATATAGGTGGCACTTAACAACTGTGTTCTTTGTTTTTTTCATAGGTGGTTTCTGGTATGAAGTACACCGTCGTTTACCAGTCGTACTCCGGCAAGACTTGCACGGCCACTTGGGTCGACGCCCCTTGGGTCAACCAGGAACCCCTCAACACCCAAATCTCATGCAGAGCTAAAAGGTGACTTACATCCTCACTACTGATTTCACAGGCGTTAGAGACTGAGACTGCATCACCCAAAAGTCGCACGAACCATAGAGAAATTCATTCAGATTGATTTTTACCAAGTTACACAAGCAAGTTTGATTGTGTATCTTGTAAAGAGTGGGAGAATGAGGAGTAGGTACCTTCCCATGACTTCTGTTTATATTCAGAACGTCCCTCAGTATTAAGAAACGTCCTTATGTATTTGATCTGGTCAGGAGAGGACAACACTTGGCTGAGGATGAAAAGAACCACATTTAAATCCGTTTTAGACCATCCCGAATCTAAATCCGTAAAAAACGTCTGCCAATTCGAGTAGCCAGTATAGCTTCCTTACTTGAATCACGTGAACGTACAGAGTAGCGTCAGGTCATAATATGATAATATGCGGGACCATCTGCGATCCATCCCGTGTGTACCCTCAAAATTTCAGCGTCTACCATTATTTTTCGCGTAGTTAGAAGCTTCACAAGGAAATGGTCAGCATTTCATGTTCGCGCATGCGCAGAAGAAAGTTACGGTACGATTTCAATGATTTTGAAGTGGCACTATCTGCTATCCAACCCGCGTGTACCCTCAAAATTTCAGCTCTTTACGACTATTTTTCGCCTGTTTAGAAGCGTTACAAGGAAATTATCAACATTTCATGTTCGCGCAATGGTTGCTCCTCATTGATATATACGAGACTGACTCGGCGTAGTAGAGGTCTTGATGCAATGTCAACCGATCTTATCCCCAAAACACTATTAGTAATTTTTTGAGCCAGTGCACAAATTAGGTAGTAATAAATAAACTCAGCAATCCCAAACTGTGGATTATTTAAAATGTATTTGTACTTTATTTAAATTGCATAAATTCACGGAAACATATTTAATAAGAAGGAAATTGCCGTTCAGGCAATCTATGGGCGAATTTCGCGAATTTATGGCTTCCGGTTAGTTTGAAGCTCGCCAAGCAAGCTGTATACCTGTCAACACTTGCAAAATCGTCGAACAAGCTGGAAAGGACCGCAGGACAAGTCCGAAACTTGCGTGACCGTGTGTGAGCAGGTTTTAACATCAAAATGAGTTGCTTGGCGAACTTCTATCAAATCAGCGAAACAAACTCTTCCGACTGTGGAGAGCACATTTTCAGTGGGCTTCTCCCTTTCCTAACCTCTATGAAGTCGTCTTACTGCTGAAAATATATCGTGCAGGTGGGTACTTGAAGGAATGGAAATAGTCGGTAGGGGTAGGTACCTATCAATATTTAGGAGAAATAGTTAGATTCCATAATTATCTTAATACTTGTAGGTTCCTACCAATTTTCACTCTTAATAGACTTTGTTTGTCACATCTCAGGTCAGTTGACAATTTCGAACCCGTTGACGACTCCGAACTCCCAGAACTGGAAAACTTCGGCAACCAGGCCGTCAACGCTGAATCCAACGGGTACAGGAAATTCGTCATGAAGGTCCTCGAGGCACAGAAACAGGTAGGAACCAATGTTTGGTTGAAAAATATGCCTAGGGTGTATGAAATGACTAGGTACATGCCTGCGTAAATCATACACAGCCATATAAGAGATGTCCTGAAATATTCCTAACCTACTTTATTGCCAACCCGTCCCGTTTTGGTTTATTATTCTGTGAATAATACACCTATGTATTCGCTCAGCAAAAAATTTTTATAACACCCCCTCAAAATTTTTTCTTTTCCGTTTCAAGTTGCGTAGATTCAAAAAATGCAATGTCCGTCCGCCGTACGCCGTCCGCCGTATCACGTGTACAGGCTTCATTTTTGGTCTAAAAAATTCGTTCTTTCGCACACATGCTCCATTTGGGCCCTAGTTGTGTCCCGAAACTTTTCAGCCCGATCGGAATATACCCAGGGGTGTTATGAGTGAAAATGTGTGTAAAAATAGGTACTTTTTGCGTTTTAGCAACATGTTAGTAAAATGAGCTTTTGAGGTATCGTTTTTCATGTTTTTGGGGACGAGAAGACCGAATATGAAGTCGATTTTGACCAAAGACGCGGAAATTGAGGTTTTACCATTGGCTCAGCTCCCAAATTTTTTTTTTTTAGTCAAAAACCTGGAAAACTGTCTGAAATCACCATCAATGTGTATACTAACATTAGAAAAAGTGTAAACAGCTGAATCAAGACCATTAAATCGCACTACCAATGATCAAATATGATCTGGGGGGGAAAAAAAGTGTAGGTACCTATTTCATGTTTTGGGGGCCAAAATTGGTGGAAATCATCAGGAATAGCTAATTCAATCATTCCACATGAAAGAAACAATAAATTTAACTGCCAACAAGAATCTCTAGAACTCCAATAGAATAATAAACCCATGTGACAAGGACTTTGCAGCGTTTTTTCTTCGTAAATCCTTCGTTGGCCTTAAATAATATTTCAGTAATGGGCGAATTTTCGACCTTATGGGCGAATTTTCGAAGTAACTTCCTACCAACGAACTGGTCTAACCTACTACAAATATTACTTATTTGTGGCACTGGGGGAAAAATGGGCGTGTCCACTTTTGATGGCGGATCTTGATGTGTAGTCCCCACCTACTATTTTTGCTGCAAGATTTTATTTATTTAAAGATTTCGCGACTACATCAATAGCATTTCTTAATTCTGATGAGCGTTAATTCCATATAGGCACACTGACAGAGACACGGAATATACCAAAGTACTAACGGAAGCCTTGTTGATCAATGTTGTATGAAAAAAAATCTGTGTCTTCCAAAATCAAAGTTTACACTCGTATTTTGTGTTTAAAATGCCTTTGTAGACGAACAAGGTTTCATTTCGGTCTGTTAGTGCTTCTTCCTGACGCGAACGACTATACAAAAAACTAATGTATATAAGCATTTTTTAATTTTTTTTTTTTCATGTACATGCATGTATATTGCTAAAGAAACGTGAAAATGAATGATTTTCATTAAAACAATCACTGTTCGATTTACTGTAAACCAAATAAAATCTGAAAATCAAAAAAAGGCGGTCGATTACGCGCAAATTCCTGAGCGCGCTTAGTGGCTAGAGCTACAGCGTCCTTCGGTGACGACGTCGCAAGCTCAGCGCCACTTTTAAAATGCTTCAGTTTTAAAAGCCTGTTTCTAGTCGTCAAAAATCTTTCTCTCTCGTTTCGTTGCCACCTCCCTATACACAAATTAACCAGTTTTTTCGCATTTTATTTTTCATGCAAATAGCCCACATCGTAAGGAGCTGATGAGGGTAGATGCAGGTTGGGTGTTATATAGCGAAAGTACAGTTGGAATTTTTTTAAAGGATCAAATTTGGATTTTGTACGGGTCAAACATTGCGAAGCACCGTTTTTAGGCAAGCAGATCCTCTGTACGTTTTCTTTATAAAGACCTCGATTTTGTCCGATTCTGATTTGTCTAACGCCATGGGTATTAAATGCAGGCTGGAGCAGTGCCAGAGGAACACCGCACCACTAAAAAGCAAGAAACGATTCTACGAAATTTAGTTCTAATATATTGTTTGATTATATTTAAAGGTCGCTAACGGTCTGAAGTACAAACTTAAGTTCCTCGTGAAGACCACTTCCTGCCAAATGGAAGATATCCCTGAAGAAGCCTGCATGGAGAAGGAAACCGCCCCCAGGGAAGTGTGCTCCACTACCCTCTTCATCACTCCCTTCCTTACGCACGGTGCTCCCCTTTCTACGGTTAGTATAAAACTACGAAGAATTTCTAATATAAACAATAAACCTGTCATCAGAGATTTTGAGGAACGGGTTCATCAATGGAGTCTTCAGAAATATCAGTGGAGCCTGACTGAACCCGACTGAACTGACTAAAATCTTGGCAATTCTCTGAAGCATATCTAAACGATTGTACTTCACTCCACCTGATATTTGTCATTTATCTGATTTGCATTTGCAATGAGACCCAGTTCCAACTGGAGCGTAGGACAAACAAATGAGAAAACGATGGTGTTGACTTGGCTCAGTTTGCTAGAGCGTCTATGTACAAAGCAGTTTTGCAACCTTCAAATCCTGTGTTCAAGTCCCACTGGAGTCACCTGTTTTTAAGCATTGTGCGTGCCTGGTCGAAAAACGTCACATATTACGAAAAATGGTTACGGAAGTGACTCACCCCTTAGATTCCCCCACTTGTGGAGCCTACCGGTCGTCCTCCACCACCACCTCCGTGGTATTCTCCATTTTAGGGCTTGCACCGAGTTCCATCGTTTCATTTGAAATATGTAAATAGGCATCATCTGGTGTAAATAAGGGGCGAAGCGCTGAGTTTTAGCATGGTACATGCTCTTACAATGGCCTACCAGCCGAAAATCGTCACACCGCAAAAAAGCGTTACGAAAGTGGTTTTCTGGGGTAGGGCTCACTCTGTGCACGCTCGCCTTGGCTTCCCCCACTTGTAGAGCTTCCGCCTGCCGGCTTTACTGGTTCCCCCTTTGCTCTTGTTCCACCACCTCCGTGGTCTTCCCCGTTCTACAGCATATGCCATGTTTCATTCGAAGTAAGTAAATTGGCATCATCTGGGTTCAAGGGGCAAAGCACCGAGTTTTAGCATGGAACATGCTGTTGCAATGGCCTCCGGCCGTAAATCGTCACACCACAAAAAAGCGTTACGAACCCATTCATGAACTTGGTTTTCTCATGTTTCTGTACTTATATTCTTCATTATGTACTAAATATGTTTTTGAATAAAGAATTGAATTGAATTGAATTGAATGTGGGTTTCTGGGGTAGGGCTCGCTCCCCACTTAGGTATGCAGCTTCCGCCTGCCGGCTTTACTGGTTCCCCATTTGCTCTTGTTCTACCACCTCCGTGGTCTTCCCCGTCCTACAGCATGTACCATGTTTCATTCCAAGTAGCAAAATAGGCATCATCCGGGTCCAGGGGTGCAGTTTTTCCCCTTCTTCCCCCTCTCCCCTCCAAATGTTCGCAGAACCTTCCGTCTTGTTTCTCGGTGCGATGTCGACTGTTATTCTATTCCAAATGTCCACAGGTGTCGAACATGGCCTGCAGCAGCTCCGAGGCCGAGAGCTTCGTGGCCCTCCCCGCCAGCGGCATCACTACCGGACATGACGATAGGGATATGGCGGCCGCTGAGCGATTCGCCGTTACCACAATCAACGCTCAGATCAACAGCCTCATCTACAAAGGCCTCTACAAAGTCGTCAGTGTTGACAGAAAGGTATGTGCTGATGTAGGAATACGTAGCTAAGTGTGGTGTCGGCAGCAATCCGTTTTGCTGTGTGAAATTCAATCAGCAGTGGTACGAGAAGAGGCCACAGCCCCCAGTGTATGATTGTGATTTTGGGCGAAAATCTTGAAGGTCTTTGATTTATGCAAATGTTGATAGTTACTTTACAAATACCATCAAGTGTGCACTATATCCCTGAGTATGTAAACTTCATATTTACCCCTTCTTTTACAAATAATATGTCTCATGCATTTCTAGTCTGCGATCTTATTACCTATTTATAGAAACCAATAAACTCAACAACAGGAAGGGAAGAATCCATCAGCTGCAACGCACGTGGGTAGCTACCCTGCTGTGATGTATTTTGTACCCAAAATCTAGTTTTCCCACTTCAGAGTTAAATTTTGTTTATAACTGAGGTTATGACAAGACTTTATATTCCAGATGTCTGCCGGTGGAAACCTCTACACCTTCGACCTGGTCCTCCGTGACACCGACTGCTACAAAGATAACGGTCTCGTCCCCAACAAGCAATGCCACATCGTAGGCACCAAGGTATGTTCGGTAATGCATTTCGAACACCGAGCTAAAACCCATCGTTGAGTCCAGTAGGTAGGTAGGTACTAACTAGTCCGCTGACCAGGTGCCTCGCGCAATTTTGAAAATAGGCTACAATTCCGATGTATTAGGTTCAATAATAGCTATTTTTTGTAACGTTGTAGGTATGACTAAATATTCATCAAGCGCTGTAAGGATGGCTAATGAAAGTCATTCCGTTCGATTCAGCGTGGTGGAAAACATGAAAAACTTTACAAAACAACCATTTTTCTGGCAGATGGCACCACTGGTGCCAGCGTGGCGCCGTTCCCGGGTAATGGTGGCACCAAAAACTATACAGCGAGTTCTGGAGGTCCAAGAAGCCCTGCCCTTGGTAGTAACGAAAATGACGTACATTCGGTGGGAGGAAAAAATCTTGTGATTTGAAACCCTGACACCACGGGCTCAGTTGTGATTGGGTTGTCAGTAGCTGAGGGACCAACAGAGTTGACGTCACCAGTTCTAGTGCCCATGAAAGGGTTGACGTCAGCAGTTGTTATACCTCATAAATGGTTGGTCAGCTGCAGTTGGGCCCATCAAAGGATTGACGTCAGCAGTTGTTAGACCTCATAAATGGTTGTCAGCTGCAGTTGGGCCTATCAAAGGGTTGACGTCAGCAGTTGTAGGCCCAATAAAACAGTTAACGTCAGCAGTTGTTGCCGATACCTTCTTTCTTACCAGCGCCAACCGAAAATGACCACAAAATGCCGTTTTCCATACACCTGCCCCTTACGATCTTACCATCCAAACTGGATTTGCCCATTGCTATTGTACACAGAGAACTGCCACAATTTGAATTCCGAATGATTCAACTAAATCGAATTGCAGGACCTCAACTGCAAGACCAAAGTCTGGTACTGGCCCTGGACCGGTTACACAACCATCGTCTCCAACGAGTGCTCTCAGTAACCTGCGTCAAAGAAGAAGAAAAGTGAAGAAAACTATTTTTTAAATAAACTACAAAAAATTTAAAAAAAATAAAAACGTAACATAAAAACCAAAAAAACTAAACCTTAAGAAGAGAATGCAATAACTGATATTATAGGAAGAACATCATCACATGAAAGATTAACATAGAATTTTCACAAATTAATTTTCATGGTGGTAAACGGTTATGGATGTGCGAAAAACGCTTTTCAGTTTACTTACAACTCAACATACGCAACTAATTGCGCATTGTCGCTCATGTCGCCAACTAAACTGTTGTGAATACCATGTCAATGTAATCTTTGAGGAATGTAACCAACAACTACATTAAATACATGTATTTTCCTATATTTTTTAATATGTTTGTTCGTTTAATTCAAACCCCTCCTCACCGTTCCGCCCACGGGTTTGTCTAAACACCTTCGTGCAATAATGAATAGTAGGAGATTCGTTTCAACTATTCTGTCTAGGTAATCCAAAATTTGGCTTGATCGCCTGGAGAAAAACGTATCCAATTTCGTGACGGACGGTTTTAAGGTCGTCGCCAGCGTTTTATTTATTTATTTACTTTTAAAGATTTAGATTGACAGTCTTCACACAACGGTGCTGCACAACGTCCCCTGTCCATAATAGGGGCCAGGGACCCTCTAGAATATCTTGGCTGGTCCCACAGCCTGAGTATCCCGCGGGGTTGTGCATTACCTTCTACAAATAAAAGCTATTGCAACGGGAGGTACACATTTCAATATACAGTGAAATCCCTCTGTAGTGGAACCCACGGGGCCAAAATAAGTGTCCACTATAGAGGGGTGTTCACCATAGAGTGATGCCCTCTATAGTGGTCACGCGCCTGGCGAAGAAAAGTGTCCACTATAAAGGGGTGTCAAAAAATTCCACGTATTTTTTTTTTTTTTTAATATTGTTTCATTATTTAGTATGTACACGCAAAAAATAGCCGAAATGACCTTCCACTTATCCTCTTTTCATTAGTAATTTCAAATTTCTGTTTGAGAGAGAGACCAGTGCGTGATGATAGGGGAGGCATTATTGTACAGACTACAGACACTTTCTCACGAGAGAAAACATGAGAATGGCGACGGAAAGAACGTACCTACATAGTAGGTGCTTTCCGTACAACAGGAGAGTGTCAGTGGGTCAGGGTTAAATGAATCCATATGATGGCCAATGTAAACAAAGAAAAAATGAATTCGAACGTGGCAAATGTACATATTATACTCTTAAACAAACAAAAAAATGAACTCTGTCAGATCAAAAATATCTGTCAGATAAGAAAAACGTAAACTTTTCTACACGTCTAAACGGCTCTACTGTCCACTGCGAGGGGTTCAGGATGAAGAAATGAGTGTCCACGTACACTATAGGGGTTCAAATCTCCTATCTCTACGCCGGGGCTATGGCCAAATGGTCCATTAAGAGGGTTGTCCACTAAAGAGGGGTGTCCACTGAGAGGGATTTCAATGTATTTAAACGCCTGGAGGCACGCGCTCCACTCCGGCACCCTTAGTCACGCCAAAATTGCTCGAAGTTGTTCCACAATGCGCAGTACAAACCGTCGAGACTACAAGTCATCTTTTTAAACTGTTTGGCCATCAGAAGTTCCAGTGATCTTGCACCCACCGAGCAAAGCGAGCGGACACAGCGCAATGAGCGCAATGACATGTGGCAGCACCGTAATTAATCAGTTTTATTCTACTTCTCATTTGATAACGGAGCGAGATATTCTAATTCGAAAAACGGATTTCTCATCAATATTCACGTAGAATTCCGGGTAATTTGTTCAAAAATTGTGCAATTTTTTGTGTGCTCACTTTCAAAAAAATGTTGTTCAAATTTCGAACATTTTCAAAAAGTGGCGTAATAGACACTTGCGTTGGACTCTAGAGAACACAAACGCGTTTTTAGTAATTGTCTTAATTGACCGCAGCCGTCGGATTCTCGTTTACCGCAGCTGTCGGATGTCACTAAGCCAAAGAGACATCTCTTTTCGGTCTGACTCTCTCTTTTGGCAGAAGAGATTTTTATAGTGTCCAAGACAGGGTTATTCAGTAACTTCTAAAAGAGAGAGTTGGCGGCCATCTTGGCATTTTCTATCTCTTTCAGAGAGACACCTAATTAGATGTCTTCTCGAAAGAAAGTCCCTTTCTCATTTCTCGTTTGTTTGATATTGATTTTGTATCATCCTACGTTCATCGGCTACCATATTGGTCATTTTGATTTATTTTTTTTCATCTCTTAAAGGTAAGTCGATTGTTCATTAAAATAATATACACATATTATCGATTCATGAGTAAGAACGTCTGAGTGGGTACAGGTTGAGAGCTATTCAGTAAAATAGACGAACCTGAGAGACACTTGAAGAGACTGTCTCCCGAGGGAAGCTATCTCTCCCAGGAGATTTTCAAAATAGATAATCTATTTTCACTATATCTTTTATTGAATAGCATTTGTGGGCGCTGGTCATGATCAGGAGCTTCTGACTATGGGTGGGATAGAGAGTTCTTGGCCACCTCAGACTCAGACCTTCCCATTTTCAAATTCCCTTTACTAACATCGAGTGAATTGGATGCAGAAGTAAACTGGCACAGAAAGTGTGTAAATTTTGGTCCACTGTTCCAAAAACTTTCAGGTAATTTGTACAAAGTTTGAACATTATTGAAAAATGGCGCGAAAAAAATCGTGAATTTAATTCATAAGGTCGTCACGAGCGGTGGTGACGACCTTACGACCGTCGACTCCTAGCTCCTCCGACCCAGTATTTACATAGCCATCTACCTCATAAACATCGCAATAAACCGTGTTGTCATTATAATTACTCAGTAATAAGTAGTAATACTGCACCAATATGGCGCATATTTCGCGAAGGGATCCAAGGGGGCAGTCACGCGTCAACCTGGGCGGGCCATATTGTTCCATTTCGCCTCCTTTCAAATGTCGTGGTATAATAATATGAAGCTTTAAAAAATGCGGTAGATTAGCTCGCTTACCATACAACAAGGGGGTGTCATTTGATAACAATCCTTGGCGTAGGTCTTACGAAATATGCATTCCACCATTGTTCGCATTATCTGTTTATTATAATTGTTGACTTCCCCTGACAGCTGGTTTCCTCAAAGCTTTATGAATCAAGGGATAGGACATGAAACCGATTCGGGATCGATAACAGTACTAACGGCGGGGAAATTGGGAGCATAAATTTAACGGAATCGACCGAATCATTGGATGAATCTTGCTACTTCGAGTACGCTGTATAAAATTTTATTTCAAAAAATGATGTACCAATATTTCTGGTTTCCTCAGATTTGACTGAATATAACTTCGAGCACTGTCTATATTTCCATTATCAGGTTTTAACATATTTGCTCACCGTCGGACTCGCCGTTTCGTTCGTCATTACAAACATTTTAGCAGAATTTTGGCGTATTTTATCTCGCAGCCAAAATCATAAATTGCAGACATCATAGATGTAATATTATGCGTAGGTACTTTCCTACACTGTTAAAATCTCGGGATGCTTTAGCTTGTTTTCTCCGAGAATTCGCCAGGAAGGAAAAAAGCGTGGAATACTTGATAGTTCAAGTATAAGTTCATACGTCGAAATACGTCAAAACGCATCGCTCATGCGTAAAAATTCGCTCATATCCGCATGCTGATTAACTGGGACATACTGTACGGTAGTGTTGGGCATCAGCTAACTAATTCATTATCTAGCTAAAATTTTAACTAATAGCTAAATTAGCTTGTAGCTATTATTTTAGCTGCAACTAAATTAGCTATTAGCTGTTAGTTTAAATATACAGCTAATATAATAGATATGAAAAATTAGCTGTTGGTAGCAGCTAATAGTATAATAATCTTTAGGTAGCTGTCAACTAATAGCTAACATCCAACTTTTTCTTAAAAAATCGTATTCCTCCTCACAAACAGCTAATAGCTAACAGTTGTAGTTTTAGCTAATAAGTAAATTAGCTTTAAAACATTTTTTGAACGAATTTAATAGTTCCGACTATTTTACCATTTTGAACAATTTCTGACTTTTTTTACCAAGTCCAGTAAATTTTCTCTGGTAAACAGTGAATTTGACATATAAGCACATATATGCAATACTTTTGGCCACCCCTGAGTCCTGGGGCTCCCTGGACATCTCTTGGTCGGATTACCATATTGTCTTTCATAACGAGAAAATATTTGACCAACACAAAATTTTAATTTGTTGTTATAATTTATTGGAAAATTAGCTCCCTCAGATATGCTGCATTACTGTTAAGTATGTACCTATGTTTTTTCACACTTTACCAACTATTTTCGTTTTATTAATATTATTAATGAAAAATAATAACAGCAAATAACAGAAGTATTTCTCATAGGGATTACCCGAGAAAATTCACTGGACTTGGTTAAAAAAAAAATTAAAAAAAATAGAACAGAAATTATTCAAAATGGTGAAACTGTCAAAACGATTAAATTCGTTTAAAAAATGTTTTAAAGCTAATGTACTTAGCTAAAACTAAACATGTTGGCTACTAGCTGTTTGTGAGGACGAATAGATTTTTTAAGAAAAAGTTAGCTTTTAGCTATTAGCTGACAGCTACAGCTAGAGCTATTAGCTGCTACGAACAGCTGATTTTTTAATAGCTCAAGCTATTAACTGTTCGTTTCAACTAACAGCTAATTTAGCTGTAAAATTTAGATGTCTCAAAACATCTGAAGGCTAAAAATTAAGCTGTTAAGCTAAATTTCAGGTAATTTAGCTGTAGCTTTTAGCAGTCAGCTATAGCTAATTTTTGCCCATCGCTGCTGTACGGTGATATTTAATTGCAAACACACCTCTGCTCGCAGGTTTCAACACTCCCCATTCAAAGCGAGATCCAAGATAACAGTCCAACGACCGACGTCAAAGTTCACTCGTACAAACTTCATTATCCTTGAGTTTTGTAAAAGTTTCACAACTCCACCGCTCGTCGTTTCGCAGGGTTTCGCAATCGGGTCCCGGCACTTTGAGAAGTGGGAGTACACCGAACCCGCACGGAGATTTCAGATAAAACGAAACGCTTCATCCTTGCGGAGTCGCTATCAGTCGCACAACTTCATTGACGTGACAATGGTGTTTTGTTCCCTACCTGTTCCTTTCCTATCCTACCACCTTAGACTGCCTATATAACCCAACATTAACCACTTTGTCTCCAGTCCTTGGTTTGTCTCTTTACAAAACAGGCGACAAAATAAATTGTGAATAATATTCGTTTACGAGTGCTCCTGAAAAAGTTGTACAGTTACTCGAGTATTCGCTTTTTTTAAATAAATTTTCGTCTGGAATCGTCCGGCGGACAGAAGCAGTAGAAATGAAGTTTTTTGTGTTGATAGCAGTCGCGCTTCTCTACTTTTGGGTGAGTACCTAGTACATACGTTTGATGTTCTTCACGACTTATTTCAACTTGACAAAATTAATAACAACGCTGCAAATTATTACACAACGGTTTACCTGTACAGATGCCCCTTCTACTTAGACCATAGTTTTCTGTGGTCAACACCTACTCTCGTGCTCCTTTTACCTGTAAATATACGATTTCGGTGTGCTGTTATCTCATAACATCGATATTTTTTTTTAAATCAACATAATAATAAGAGAATGGTCGGAGATTAAAATAAATACGGCGTTCTGAAAATGTCAACCCCTGTTTATCAGCCCTGACTGACAGTAGCGCCGAGCTTCGCGGACCAATTATAGACACCAAAATTGGTCCTACAAAACCAAATTTCATTAATTTTGGTTCATGGGTAAATAAGGAAACATGCAGCATGACTTAATGAGCGAATTTTCAAAGAAATATTCGAATTAATGGCTATGGTTTTGAATAAAGGAAAACTTCGGTCTAAAATTTGGTTTTCTATGTATATTCTCTTCGTATTTATTTTAATTTGTACGTTTTGTCCATCCTGATTCTACCGTTTGTTTATTACGTAATTGTACTAAGTGCTTATTTATTTGATCGCTGTGGGTTCATATTAGGTAGGATAGGGTAGTTAGGACTTTTGACTTACCTACTCAAGAGAGTGCAGTAGGTAAAGGAGTTGTTATAGAAAATCATGAGTGCTTCAAGTGCAGGTTGTTTTTCATGCAGGCTCAATCTTGAAATAAACTATGAAGGAAGGATGTGGTTTCTGGAAGGATCACTTGGAAGAACATGTGGGTGCTACGTTGAAATATTGTTCTATTCTAGTATTCAACATTGAGTGGACCTGAAACTGCTTGAGAATTATTGGAATCGAAAGTTGCCTGTACGGATACATCGCAACTTTCCATTCCACGTTATGGTTCACGATGTAAACAGGACCAATGGTGCAGTATAATTCGGATCGGTACCTAAGCACCTCTCATGTGATTTCCATATCTGACCACTCTAAGGGGGTGGGGGGGGGGGGGGGTAAGAGTTTAAAGATTATCCTAGTTTTGGGTAATTTTTGCGCACTTTAAATGCTCTAATTTAAGAACGGATTTAGATATCTAAAATCCGATTTCACCATCGTGTTCAGCGTGCAAAAACCTTTAAAATGAGGGGTCACTTGTTAGAAAATAACATTTTGGGGATTTTTGGGTAATTTTTGCGCACTTTAAATGCTCTAATTTGAGAACGGATCAAGATATCTAAAATCCGATTCCACCATCGTGTTCAGCGTGCAAAAACCTTTAAAATGAGGGGTCACTTGTTGGAAAATAACATTTTGGGGATTTTTGGGTAATTTTTGCGCACTTTAAATGCGCCAAAACCCTCCTTAGAGTAGGCCAATTTCGCCCATCTTCGAACTTAGCCTTTCGATTGCCAAGATAGATTTTTTTGTGCAAATTTGAGCTGTTTATCTCAATTCTATCGCGAGTTATCGTCTGGAGTGACACATATATTATATATAAATATATATATACATATAAAAAAGTGTTAAATTTCAGGAATCGTTTTAGAATGGTCTGAAACGGATTTCTATGAAGAAAATTTCCAAAAATTTATATTATTTAAATTTCGAAGCCATTGCAATAGCTTCATTTTCTTTGAAAATTCGCTAAAAACGAAGTACAGCGTAAGGACAGAAATTTGTTTACCCCCTGCATTTTATCCAGTAGCTGCTCTAATATGGCATCAAACGCTTCGACCATATCTTTTAACATAATAATAACCCCTTGGTTTTTTTTGTACATGCGTATCCGATGTTAGTACATGAAATGCTACCTCCACTCCTGCGTTTTTTCTTGAACCCGAATTTTGAAGCTTTGAGCACCTTATTACGGTCCAAAAATCTATATTTATAAATGGTCTTTAACGTCGTGAGCCCAGCACAGACATACGACTTCGTTTGCGAGTGATCCTGAAAAAGTTGTACAGTTACTCGAGTATTCGCTTTGTTTTAAGAAAGTTTCGTTTGGAATCGTCCGGCGGACAGAAGCAGTAGAAATGAAGTTTTTTGTGTTGATAGCAGTCGCGCTTCTCTACTTTTGGGTGAGTAGTACATTCGAAATTAATAACAACGCTGCAAATTATTACACAACGGTTTATTACTTACCTGTAAAGATGCCCCTTCTACGTAGACCACATGTTTCTGTGGTCAACACCTACTCTCGTGCTCCTTTTACCTGTAAATATACGATTTCCGTGTGGTGTTATCTCATAACATCGATTTTTTTTAAATCAACATAATAATAAGAGAATGGTCGGAGATTAAAATAAATATGGCGTTCTGAAAATGTCAACCCCTGTTTATCAGCCCTGACTGACAGTAGCGCCGAGCTTCGCGGACCAATTATAGACACCAAAATTGGTCATACAAAACCAAATTTCATTAATATTTTGATTCATGGGTAAATAAGGAAAAAACGAAGTACAGCGTAAGGACAGAAATTTGTTTACCCCCTGCATTTTATCCAGTAGCTGCTCTATATATGGCATCAAACACTTCGACCATATCTTTTAACATAATAATAACCCCTTGGTTTTTTTGGTTTATTATTTTCAATAATGAACCATTGGAATCGAGCATGAAAAAAAAAAAAAATTCTTACCCCCCCTCAAAATTTGATGGTTTACGTTTCAAGGTTTGTAGAATCCAAAACTGCAATAAAAATATTTCTGTCTGTCCGCCGTACGCCGAACTGGCCACTTTTCTTAGTTACCATGAAAAAAAATTGATGAAATTCGGGTTATAGGTTCCGTTCGGGGTCCAGTTGGTCCTCGAAGCTCGACGTTACTGTCAGTCATCTCTAAGGGGTTCAAAATAGGGGTTGAAATTTTCAAAACGCCTATACCTTTTTTTTACGTGAATCTTTTTACGGTTTTAAATAGTTCTTGAACTTACGAGTTTTTTAAGACCACCCGGAGCATCGTACGTCCAGCCGTTCGTTCACAGTAAGGCCCCGAAATTTGCACCGACAGGCATTTTCGACTAGGGATGCTTAAAAAGAATCGATTCTTTTTGAAAAAATAATCGATATTTTTCGATTATTTTTTCATTTTAAGAATCGGCCGATACGATTCTGATTTTCGAGAATCGGAAACCGATACTTTTCTGCTCTGGACAAATATTTTTGTGTTCCATTGCTCTGTAGACCAGATCCTTTTTTACAATAATACTTGTTGTATTTCTCATAATATCTACCTACCTATTTCTGTTTTTAATGTGCTGAAGCTGGGTAGCAATTGGATGTACGGAGTATAAGTAGTTACTGGAATTCAGGTTTCATAATGTACCTAATGTTTCTTCACTTTCTACTCCGACTAGATTAAGTTTTGAGAAAAAAGAATCGATTCTCAGATGTATCGATTCTTTTTGAAAAAATAATCGCGATTCTTTTCGATACTTTTCTAAAAAATCGATTCATTTTGGAGAATCGGACATCCTTATTTTCGACTCCAGTGTGAATGAAATTGTATACAACAGACGAAATCTCGTCACCAGGGACGCGCCGATTTTATTGGTGGGGTACCTAAGAGGTCGAGTTGGTTGTTCTGTGATATTATTTCATTTGAAAAATGATGTGCGTTTCTTTTTGTTAGGTACTGTTTGCAATCGACAGAATTATTTTAGCAACATTTAACTCGTGATTTAGGTAGGTACCTAGTAACGTGTACGGGGTTAGGTATTAACCTACGGATGGTGTGCGATCCGGCTGGATTTTGTTGATAGGTACTTTTGCAACTTGAACAACCGATGAAGTATTATTGATGGGTAAATTATTACACAATGGAAAATTATTACACAATGGAAAATTATTACACAATGGCAAATTATTACACAACGGCTCATCTACCCAGAAGGGGCTGGATTTTGTTGATAGGTACTTTTGCAACTTGAACAACCGATGAAGTATTATTGATGGGTAAATTATTACACAATGGCAAATTATTACACAATGACAAATTATTACACAACGGCTCATCTACCAAATAAGGGGCTGGATTTTGTTGATAGGTACTTTTGCAACTTGAACAACCGTTGAAGTATTATTGATGGGCAAATTATTACACAACGGTTCATTATTCTATCTCCGTAGAAGTGGAACCTATACAGGTAAATTATTACACAACGGATTAGGGAGGTACCTAGTAACGAGTACGGGGTTAGGTACTAACCTACGGTTTCGGTTCGTAACTTATCCAAACAATTAAAGAAATGTGTAGGTAAGGTAGGTAGGTATGTCTACGTGGCATGGGGTGTGCCACCAGAGCAACGATTCCTCTGATTCAGACAGGTACTCGGAACGATGAGAACACCGCATAGGTCCCTTATCAGTAGTTTTTGGAAATTCCAGATCGTGCTAATCACGAAGTTCAATCAAATATGCAGAAACTCCCAAGTAGATACCTAAATTCGTCATTTTTCTACTCTCCTGTTCATAGTTACAGGGAAATATGACTTAAAATAAAGGGAAATAACAGAGTTGTACTTACCTTTAGTAGCGGATGATCCGGGAATGAAGGTGGTAGAACCCAAATCGCAGCACTAATAATCAAAAACACAATCACTGGTCAATACAGGCCAACCTGCACTCACGTGAGGTATCGGATCACCCATATCACTTCTCGCGGTTATTCGGCGGATAATACTGAGGCGATTCCAGGAGAAAACACACAAAAATGTATAATTTAGTCCACGAATTATTGTTTAAACATCAATTTTGACGAAAAACTACCACATACCAACCAGCAGCGGGCGATCGAGGGACCTACAAGAAAGTATCAGCAGGGAGGGCCTTGGTAGGTATTTACCTAATATTTTTCCCTTTTATTTACCTGAATTCTCATTGTATTTTTCGGTTCGTAACTGCTCCAAACAATTAAAGAAATGTGTAGGTAAGGTAGGTAGGTATGTCTACGTGGCATGGGGTGTGCCACCAGAGCAACGATTCTCCTGATTCAGACAGGTACTCGGAACGATGAGAACACCGTATAGGTCCCTTATCAGTAGTTTTTGGAAATTCCAGATGGTGTTAATCACTAAGTTCAATCAAATAACCTATGTAGAAACTCCCAAGTAGATACCTAAATTCGTCATTTTGCTACTCTCCTGTTTATAGTTATAAGGAAATATTTCTTACAATAAAGCAAAATAACAGAGTTGTACTTACCTTTAGTAGCGGATGATCCGGGAATGAAGGCGGTAGAATCCAAATTGCAGCACTAATAACCAAAAACACAATCACTGGTCAATATGGGCCAACCTGCACTCACGTGAGGTATCGGAGTGTCCATATCACTTCTCGCGGTTATTCGGCGGGTAATACTGAGGCGATTCCAGGAGAAAACACACAAAAATGTATAATCTAGTCCAGGAATTAATGTTTAAAGATGAATTTTGACGAAAAACTACCACATACCAACCAGTAGCGAGCGATCTAGGGACTTACCGAAAAGTATCAGCAGGATGAGGTAGGTTTTTACTTAATATTTTCCCCTTTCATTTACCTGAATTCTCATTTATTTTTCGGTTCGTAACTGCTCCAAACAATTAAAGAAATGTGTAGGTAAGGTAGGTAGGTATGTCTACGTGGCATGGGGTGTGCCACCAGAGGATCCTCGACTTTATAAATTATAAAGAAAATACTACTTACAATAAACCTAAATAACAAAATTTTACGGTACCTTTAGTACTGGATGGTCGGTGAATGAAGGTGGTGGAATCCAAATCGCAGCACTGAACACAATCATCATCGGCGCGGGCCGGCAATGCACCCACGTTGGTTTTCGAATTGCCCATATCACTTCTCCCGATTAAATCGGCGGATACCGAGGCGATTCGAGGAGAAAACTCACAATAACAGTATAATTTAGTCCAGGAATTATTCTTCTATGATGAATTTGGAATAAAAACTACCACTTACCTACCATCCGTCGCGGTTGATCGGGCCAGACTGACTTATAGAGAGGGGTGGCAGGGTGGGGAAGGTGATGTGGCTGGGCGTGGTGGGGTAGGTAGGTATTCACTCGATTTTTTAAAATTTATTTAGGTAGCTATTCATTTTATTTGTTTACATTTACCTGAATTTTCATTGTGTTTTTCTTTTCCTAACTGCTTCAAACAATCGAAGAGATAATTATACAAGTTACTTATCTATGTGGCACTGGTTGTGCCACGAGGGCATCAGTTCACAACATGATGTAGTTACTTGGAACGATTAAAACACCAACTATACAACCATTGGTGGTTTATGGAAATTCAAGATCGCATTAATGACCAATTCCAATAAAATAGATGGAAAATTCCAAGTATTAACATAAATCTGGAGAGTTTAAGCTCTGGCGGGCAGACCCAGTGCCACGTAGATCGGTAACTTCAATCATTTCTATTCGTGGATTTTTTTGGAAAAGTGTAAAAACAGGTAAAGACAATAAGTCGGGTAAAATAAAGGGGAAAATAATTAAAGTTACAAGTACCTACCTAAGTGCCTACTTCCCCCTCCTCGCCACCTTCCCCACCCTGCCGCCCCTCACGTCAGTCCCTCGATCACCCGCGACGGATGGTAGGTTTGTGGTAGTTTTTCGTCAAAATTCATCTTTAAACAATAATTCCTGGACTAGATTATATATTTTGTGTGTTTTCTCGAATCGCCTCGGAGTGATCCGCCGATTAACCGCGTGAAGTGATATGGGCAATCCGATGAATAACGTGTGTGTACTGATTGGCCCGCGTTGATCAGTGGTTGTGTATGCGGTTTGTGCTACGAACTGGATTCTATCTTCATTCTCGGATTGTAAACACTACTAAAGGTACGTGCAACTTTGTTATTTTGATTTATTGTAAGTAATATTTCCTTAAATAACTACAAAGTCGAGGGTAATCATCATTAGGTAAACATACAGGAAATTATGAACCATATTAGGTAGTAAAACTACTCATAGCAACATTGGGGGTAGGTGCATTTTTTTCAAAACTAAATAGGTATTAATTTATTATCTTGTTGCAAAGTGATGAGTCCCTTGACGATGAGATACGCACTTTCTCCTAGGTGTAATTAAACTACAGCAAATGGTAGGATGTGGAGGTGAAACTGGAGAATCCAAGTCAGGAGATCCGAATTTGGTGGCACAGCCAGTTCCAAACTGTTAATTTTCATGCTTATTTGGAAATGGTACGAAGATGAACAGGAAAATACAACAAGACAAGTCTGGTCAAATAAAACGGAAAATTTCGTTCCTATCTATCAACTCGTTCAATGGTTGTGTGTTGTGATTTGGTTTTGTACCACCTTCATTCAAGATTCTACCACTGCTAAAGCTCCGTAGTCCGTACTCCGTACTATGCAATATTTTCGATTATTTTTATTGCAATAAATGTCGAGTTGACGTCTTCTTCTTATGCTTCTTTCTTCTTCTTCTCTTCTTCTTATGCTCATCGCTTAGTGGCCAGTTACGGTATTTCTTCCCTCCACCGCGCCCTAATTGTCGGAATGGAGTCAAATTTCGTACATGCCCTTTCTAGAACCCAACCCCAAGTCCTGTCCGCCCCCGAAACTCAAACCCTTTCTGAGCCCATGAAGAGAGAAAGTCGGCATATTCCCATACCTGTGTACTTTACCAATAAAAAACTAGGTTTGTACTTGAGATTAAAGAGATTGAACTAATCTACATCACAAAAATATTATTACACTTTTTCCGGGTAGTTTTTTCTTAAATTTTTGGTTTATTATTTTCAATAATGAACCATTGGAATCGAGCATGAAAAAAAAGAAAAAATCTAACCTCCCTCAAAATTTGATGGTTTACGTTTCAAGGTATGTAGAATCCGAAAATGCAATAAAAATATTTCTGTCTGTCCGCCATACGCCGTACTGGCCACTTTTCTTAGTTACCATGAATCAAAATTGATGAAATTCGGGTTATAGGTTCCGTTCGGGGTCTAGTTGGTCCTCGAAGCTCGGCGTTACTGTCAGTCATCTCTAAGGGGTTCAAAATAGGGGTTGAAATTTTCAGAACGCCGTAGCTCAAAAACTTTCGATTGAAGGGTTTGGTTTTTTTTACGATATGAAATTCGTCTTGAGCTAAACAATTTTTTGAGACCACCCGGAGCACTGTACGTCCTGCCGTTCGTGTGCACCAAAAAACTTCGTCAACACGATCGTGAATCAAACGGTATAAATCCGACCGGGATATCATCACTAGGGAGCACCTGATTATAATCAAGGATGGCTGTAAGAAGTCGAGTTGTTTGTTCTGCGATATTATTTCATTTGATAAGTGGTGGATTTTGTTGGTAGGTACTTCTGAAAGTTGAACAAACGTTGAAGTATTATTGATGGGTAAATTATTACACAATGGTCAATTATTACACACCGGCAAAGGGTGTTCTTCGTTACTCCACCCCATTTTAAAAAAAAATGAAATTCTAACAAAAATTTGATGTTGAGGTGATTTTTGGAATCTTCAGTTTGTCTAGTTTTATGTCTAATTAACCTCAATTTACCAGAATTAGATAGTAAAAGTGAATTATTCAATCGAAAAAAGTGGGGGGGGGGAGTATCGAAGTATTTGCCATGTCAAATTCTTCGGTACTCCCCCCCACGGTGAAAACAGTATTTTCGACTACAGGATTTGTATAATTATTTTATTGTACATGAAGAGGGTGTTCGATTATTTTGAAAAAGTAGAGCTTTGAAATTCCACATTTTTAAAGACAGGTCGGTACCGTCTGAACACTTTGAAAGAGGAACGCAAACTGACGAAGAAATCAAGAGCCGCGAGTTGTGCGAAACTTTCACGATAGGACAAACCTCCGAAAATATTACAAACCCTCGCCTTCCGTTCAAGGTTCAAAACGCTTTCAAGCCCCATAAAGGTAAACGTATCTCTAAACAACAACAACTCACAGGAACGGGTGTGTGAGGACGTGCAGGTATGAGATATAGAGCGATGAAATCCTTTGATCGAAAGTTAAGAGGTTGAGACGCGATATTGGTTGTCGAAAATACTGTTTTCACCGTGGGGGGGAGTACCGAAGGATTTGACATGGCAAATACTTCGATACTCCCCCCCACTTTTTTTCACGGCGAATTTCGCTTTTACAAAGTTGTTGCATCAATATATGAACACACACATCAAAAACTAAACGAACTGAAGATTCCGAAAATCACCTCAACCTCAAATTTTTGTTAGAATTTCATGAAGCGACGAGCGTTTGAAAATGGGGGGGAGTAACGAAGAACACCCCCGGCAAATTTTACACAGTGGTAAATTATTACATAACGGTAAATTATTACACAACGGTTCATCTACTAAGAAGGGGCTGGATTTTGTTGATTTGTACTTTTGCAACTTGAACAACCGTTGAAGTATTATTGATGGGCAAGTTACTACACAACGGCTCATTATACTTGACCACGAGGGTAGGTATTGACCACAGAAAACAGTGCTCTACGCAGAAGGGGCATCTATTTCACTCCACATCAACAATTTTCCTTTAGAACTTCATTATTTGCGTTTCTTTTTGCCGTTTTAGTTACTGTTTGTCATCGGCTGTATCATTTTAGTAACATTTAACTCGTGATTTAGATAGGTACCTACTAACGAGTACGGGGTTAGGTACTAACCGCTATTTCTTTTCCGTTTCAAGGTGCGTAGATTCCAAAAATGCAATGTCCGTCCGCCGTCCGCCGTATCACGTGTACAGGCTTCATTTTCGGTCTAAAAAAGTCGTTCTTTCGCACACATGCTCCATTTGGGCCCTAGTTGTGTCCCGAAACTTTTCAGCCCGATCGGAATACATCCAGGGGTGTTATGAGTGAAAATGTGTGTAAAAATAGGTACTTAAATAGGTACTTACTTTTAATAGGTAAAAGATAGGTAACGTTGGGTGCTGATCGTACACAGTCTGAGCGTGATCACTTGAAGAAATTGTACGAATCCTTAGCCATGCGAGTCCGTAATGGCGAAAAAAATCTCAGGATCAAATATTTTAATGGTGTTCCTTCTATCGTGGATATCCCTGCTCCAAAAAACGGCGGAGCATCGGCCTGAAATTCCTACAACTCTACTATCAAAATGTGAATGGGCTCCGCACGAAACTCGACACCTTTAGACAAAATCTAGGATCTATTCACTCCGACATAATCGCCTTAACCGAAACTAATCTCTATCCGAGTATTTCAACTTCAGAGCTGGGACTTGCCGCCTTCAATATTTTTCGTTACGATCGCTCGGAACGCTCGCATCCGATTGCCACTGATCCTAAGTTTGGTCTCGAGCAGGTGTTTGTTATTTTGAACGCTGGTTCGAGAGCTCGATTTATTGTTGGGTGTGTCCCCCATCCCCCCTGACAGTCCACTTACGGCTTACCGGGAGCACGTCTTGGAGGTGCGGAGGCTTGCATCCGTCTATCCTGAGGCTCATATTCTGGTTGTTGGTGACTTTAACCTTCCACGGGATACTATATGTGGCTCGCCTGACTCCTGGATTCCCTCGACGGCAAATGGTGGGCTCATCTTTGAGGAGTTCAGCTTGCTTGATCTGCACCAGCTCAATACGGTCCCCAACGTCCACGGATCTACCCTCGACCTTGCGTCTCTCCGATAATCTGGTTTCGTGTCGCGTCAGTTATGATGAGTGTTGTCGTGAGTCCCTCCAGGAATCACTCCTCTAGTAAACTTAAGTTCTCACCAATATTCGACCACGAAAGTTAGGTTCCGTTAATAAACGATACGAGTGGGGAGACAAGCCACAGGACCCAGGGTACACAACCTGGAGCCCCACCATCAACCCCCAACAGGGAGTTGGAGGGAGAGGACTCACTCTCCTATAAAACCCCGGATCCTGCGACTTTAGCTTCATTCGACACTTCCTCTAACCAGCTCTCTCTTCTCTCCTCCTACCTTGCTCTCTCTCTCTCCTCTAAAAGATTCCAGATGTCGGTGGTGATTCGCTCATAACCGCCTGGACACCTCCTCTCAAAAGATCCTAGATGTCGGTGGTGATCCGCTCATAACCGCCTAGGCAAACCTCCTCTATCTCCTCTCAAAAGATTCCAGATGTCGGTGGTGATTCGCTCATAACCGCCTAGGCAAATTCACCTAAAACCTCTTCCAAAAAGATCCCAGACGTCGGTGGTGATTCGCTCATAACCGCCTGGGCAATTTCCCTCACACCACCGTGATGCCAATTTTAAATTCATCACAAGTGTGTTGTCCCATGTGACAGTTATCACCCCTCCCTTTTTCTGTCGTTAGAAATACATGATTTTACTCCTAGTGACTCAAATCCAGTAACTATGTTCAATTTCAAACGCGCCGATTTGATTGGCTTGTCGTTATTTCTGACTAACGTTGATTGGTCCTGTATCTTTAATATTAATAGTCTGGATTGTGCTATCGAAGTGTTCTACTCAGTTATCTATTATACCTTATTGAAATTTGTTCCAACCGTCAATTCTGGAAGTTCTCAAGCATTCCCGCATTGGTTTTCTTCGGAACTCCGTACTGCTGTCAATGATAAGCGTAAGTTCCACGCGCTTTATAAAAAAACGGGCAATTTACAGTTTTATTATGAGTTTGCTCAACTTAGGGCCCTCTGCTCGAGGCTTTCGGCAAGGTGTTACTCGGAGCACGTAAGGGATACGGAATTTGAAATTGGTATGAACAATGTTAAGCCTTTCTGGGAATTCGTGAATTCCCTTCGTAGTTGTGGGGGTATTCCTGGCTCGATGGAATTGGGGAATGAGGTGTTTGATAGCCCCCAGGCCATAGCTGATTCCTTTGCTCGCTACTTTTCCAGCGTTTACACTGATAGTAAATTAGATACACCGACCAATCCGTTTCGCGGCGATTTTTGCTTGGAGAGGATTGCTTTCTCGGTGGAGGATGTTCGTCGGGGGCTTGATCGGTTGGGTTGTAGCAAGGGGGCGGGACCTGACGGTCTGCCTCCGGTCATCTTAAAATCGTGCAGTGTCGCGTTGGCTCCGCCACTTCAGCACATTTTTAATTTATCCCTTGAGCTGGGCGTGTTCCCCCTGGTTTGGAAGTCGGGGCTCGTGGTGCCTATCTTCAAAACTGGAAGGAGAAACGTGATCAGCAACTATAGAGCAATTTGTAAGCTATCGGTGGTGGCGAAGATTTTTGAGGCTCTTGTAGTTGAACTGATCACTCCAATGTTTAGGAATATCATCAGTCCGCACCAGCATGGATTTGTGAAGGGGAGGTCGGTGGTCACCAACCTTATGGATTTTTGCTCGTACACAGTGGATGCTGTGGAGCATGGACTGCAGGTCGATGCCGTTCATACTGACTTTCACAAGGCGTTCGATCAGGTTAATATTGATTTGTTGATCGGGAAGCTTCAGGCACTGGGATTTCGGGGATCAATGTTGGAATGGGTGGGTTCGTACCTCAGGGAGAGGAGGCTGGCTGTAAGCATTAATGGCTGTTTGTCGTTCTCGTTCAGCCCTACATCAGGAGTGCCCCAGGGCTCGCATTTGGGACCCCTGCTATTCCTATTATTCATTTACGACATTTGTGATATCTTCGAGGACGTCAACGTTTCCCTGTTCGCCGATGATTTAGTGATGGATTAGTGGTTCAGAACAATCTAGACGCGCTTACTTTATATTGCACTCGAAATGCTCTAACGTTAAATGTATCCAAATGCTGCTGTATTTTATTCTCTAGAGCTAGGAGTTCAATCGCTGTGGATTACTTCATCAATGGGTGCATGCTTGAGAGGTGTCGTAGAGTACGTGATTTGGGGGGTTATTGTGGATAGCGAACTTTCATTCACCGAGCACTATCGGGGTATGGTTTCTGGCGCTCTTAGGCAGCTTGGCTTTTTAATGCGAACCACAAGAAAATTCCGCAATGCTGATTCCATTAAACGATTGTATGTGTCTTTAGTTAGGTCTCGGCTCGAGTTTGCATCGTCTATTTTTATTCCTCTGTACAAGGTGCATAGTGATGCGATTGAGAGAGTCCAACACAAGTTTAGGTTTGTTTTCTACAAGTGTTCCCGCTCGCTGGGTGTGGTTGAATTCAGCGATCGGCAGATGTTGGTGGCTCTCAAACTAAATACATTGGCGGACAGGAGAAAAGTTTCCGATGTTATATTCGTCCGTAAGCTGATCGGTGGCTCTTACGATGCTCCATCGTTGCTTGCGGCCTTAAATTTCAGAGTTCCTTCATATTGCACTCGTAGCAACGATATTTTTGTACCGGACTTTCATAGGACAAATTATGGTATCAACAGCCCAATTGTAAGGATGCCGAGGACGGTGAATTGTCTTGGCGTTGATTTTGATTTGTATCTTGAGAGTGAGGAAGTAATTAAGAGGAAATTGAACAGTTACTTTTTGGCCAACATTGTTTAATCTATTAATTTTGTATTTCTTATATTGTGTTTTGTGTTAACGTTGCGGAAGTCGAATCGATCATATATCAATCTTTGTCTTGTAAACTTTAGTCATTCTTTATTGTAATTGGGATCTGTGATCCCGTAATCATTAAATAAATAAATAAATAAATAAATAAATAAATAAAACTTTTTGTGTTTTAGCAACATGTTGGTAACATGAGCTTTTGAGGTATCGGTTTCCATGTTTTTTTGGACGAGAAAACCGAATATGAAGTCGATTTTGACCAAGGAGTGGAAAATTGAGGTTGTACCAATGTTCAGCTCCCAAAATTGATTTTTTATGAGTCAGAAACCTGCGAAATCGTCTGAAATCGCCATCAATTTGTAGAATAACACTAGGAAAAGTGTCAAAACGTGGATCAAGACGATTAAATGGCAGTACCAATGATCAACGATAATTTAAAAAAAAAAGGAGCGTACCACCTAATTTAAGTTTTGGGGGCCAAAATTGGTGGAAACCATCAGAAATAGCTATTTCAATTATTTTACATGAAAGCAACAATAAATGAACAGCCAGCATTTCTGTAGGTATGTCCAATAGAATAATAAACCCATGTGACAAGGACTTTGCAGCGTTTTTTTTGGGGGGGTTTGTACATGCGTATCCGATGTTAGGGCATGAAATGCTTCCTCCACTCCTGCGTTTTTTCTTGAACCCGAATTTTTAAGCTTTGAGCACCTTAATACGGTCCAAAAATCTATATTTATAAATGGTCTTTAACGTAGAGAGCCCATCACTGACATACGACGGTATTTAACCTCGTCACTCATATCACCAACGACTTCTGCCGATTTGACATTCAGTAAATTAATTTGATGAAGCAGTGGGTATTTAAAGATTTTATAACCAATATAATTTTATTTTATTTTATTATACTAACTTGAATACCGGTTACACATGAAATTCGTATTTTCGTATAGTCGGTGGTAATCTTCAGTGATAACACGCAAACCCTCGTATCGAATACAACAGTTTGCTTGTCGCTAATGTTCTGATTTTCATGAGATATAGGCGCGGAACTTATCTTAGTTTAGATTTTCCTCATTATTAAGAACGCACAGTCGGAAAGGGGCTTTGAAGAAACCGCCTACCAAAACCGGTCTCTCTCCTCAAGTACACATCCCAAAGGAAATCAGATGAATTAATGGTACTAACGGAGCCACTTTTCTACTTGGTTATCTCGCTAATCATCTTGTTGGCGTTCTTCGCCGGTATGAGCATCGTCATCCAGTTGATGTTGAACAAACGATATTCTCGGATCAACGACGAATTCACGGTAATGAAAAAGAGGCGAAATTACTCAATTCCCTGTAAAATGTTTTGTAGAACAAAAGAAAATGTACGCATTAATTAATTTGGGCATTATTTTGCGATTTTTAGGATTGCGTTAGTAATCCCTGACGCCAGTTTGTGTTGGGATTCTGAAGATCGTGACAAGTGGTATTATTTTTTTCCTGTTTTCTCAATATCGTTACATTCGGGAAACCTGCGAATGAAAATCTCGCAGTATGAAGTAAGAGTCACAGTTTATAGTTTCAACACTATTATGTAACATTCTTTGTAGCTTTACATCCGAAGTATCTACAAACCAGTGCGTAACGTTATGCGGGTTTACGTACCTACAGGGCGTAGGGGCCATGCCCACATATTATTCAATATTAGTTAGATAACGAATTCGGGATTCATTCTCACGCAAATTGCAAGGGCCTATCTTACAGTGTTTTCTATATTGAATTATGTTTCTTTATTATGGAAGGTTGTTTTATAACTTTGGATTTAACCTCCTGGGGGAACTTTATACTCGAAAGCTAGACACTGCTTCTTATTTAACCTTTATGCGGGCCTTACACGATCAATATTATTGTCAATACTGCGTGATATTGACAATAATATTGATCGTCTAATGTGAGAAATGAGTATTGAAGAAGAAGAAGAAGAAGAAGAAGAAGTATTTATTGGCATTTAAGAAATAAAACTTATAAAACAAATTAAATAAACACTGCAAAATATATCAATGCCTGCCAGTTAAAAAGTTCATAAGAACTTGTGTAAACTGGCAGAGCCACTAATCTAGGCCGAGTCTGTATCACATAGGCATCAAATCATCAAAAACGAAAATTACATTTACAACTGAATATTATGAAAGTAAAAGAATCTGAGATAATAAATACTTCTTTAAGTGACTCATACTTATCACCCCAGGACCCCACACACACACCCCAGGGCACACTTATCCTTACCTTAGGATTAATATTATTGGAATAAAGCAATTTAATAGCCTGCCCAAAAGAACCTCGGTTGTAGAACTCAGTTCTGGTTAAAGGAATTCAAATTGCTATTGTAACAACTTCTGGTATAAGGGAGGTTACAAATACAAGAGTTAAATGCACCTAATTCAAAAACTTTTAGACAAGACGCAAGCAAAAAACACTGTTTAATTTTTAGAACATTAACATTTTTATAGAGAAGAGCCGTGGGATACCGCATAGGTTTACATAAAATCACTTTAATTAGGGCATTTTGGACCGTTTGCAGTGGTTTCAAATGAGATGCGCATGTTCCACCCCACACGACAATGCCATAATTGATAACAGAACCAGCCAATGCCAAGTAAACAGATCGCAGCAGGTACTTCGGCAAAAAAATCGCGAACAACTTTGAATACGTAAAGTAGCTTTCTTAAGCGGTTAATTACTGAGCTTATATGGTGTTTAAACTTTAACTGGTAATCAGACCAGACTCCCAGATATTTGCAAGTATCGAAAAAAGATAAAGATAAAGATAAAAAAAACCACAGTCATGCAGCATGGCTATAAGAGCGAATTTTCGAAGTTTTCGGCAACTTCCTCCTCCGCCTAAAATTTTCTGAAAATTAATTTTCGGCCAATGTTTTCCCAACTTGATACCATACAAAATTAAAACAGGAGTAGTTTTACGCAAAGTAAAATTTGGGGTGGAAGGAGGGGTAGGGGGAAATCAAAAATGTTTTGTATACCAGAAGAGTAGGTACCTATTGGGTACGTAACAAATTTTTTTTCCATTTTTTGCCGAGTAACACCTCGGTTTGTAGATTTTCCAACGCTGAACACGATGGTGAAGTCAGAATTGCGATATCCCATTCCGTTATCAGATTAGAGCAGACGAACCAGGAAGAACATCTCAAGAAATAACCACGTTCCTTCATCTTCAAAGTGCTCCAGTTTGAGAATGGAATGAGATATCGCAATTCTGATTTCACCATCGTGTTCAGCGTACAAAAACCTTTAAAATGAGGTGTCACGTGTCAGACTTTTTCATTTTGGGAATTTATGGGTAATTTTCCCCCCCTAAAACTCCCCAAAACTCCCCCTTAGGGTGACCCGATTCTGCCCATCTTCGAACTTAGCCTGTCGATTGCCAAGACAGATTTTTCGTGCAAATTTGAACTTTTTATCTCAATTCTTTCGAGAGTTATCGTCTGGAATGACACATACATATATAAATATATATATAAATATATAAATATATAAATATATAAATATATAAATATATAAATATATAAATATATAAATATATAAATATATAAATATATAAATATATATATATATACATATAATTTTTGGTGTCTTTCGGCAGGGAATTCAGGATGGTCTGAAACGGATTTTGGTATAAAAAAATCTTTCGGAAATTCGAGTTTTAAAAATTTTGGACCGAGAACAATAGCTTCCTTTTCTTCGAAAATTCGCTAAAAGATAAAGATAAAGATAAAGATATTGAAAGAAATCCGGATTTTCTGTTCTCCGAGCGTCAATATTTAAAAGTCTCAATAATATTGTCAATATTATTGAGCGTGTAGTGGTGGGCGTCAATATTAATTATTGTCAGTAATCAGTTCATGTTGCACTCTCATCAGGAACGGACATAACGTTTCGTGTGCGTTTCCCTACTCTGCCTTTTTAATTACTTACTTAGTACTAATCTTTCCTTAACAGGGATGCATTCCCTCATGTTTGTGCCCTGCCTTCTCATCAATGGTTCCACCATCTGTAATAATTAATTTGTCGAACGTCCTTCCGTTCATTCTGAAATAATTTTTGAAGTCTTCCGCATCTGTTGAGCTGATTTCCCTCAGCAGCCTTATATGAGAATAATCTTCACGTTTTTTTAACCAGTCTTTCATCCACCGCTTTCTCTGTACTCGAAGAATACTTCCAACAGCCATAATTATGGCTAGACATGCTTTCTTTCGATTGTCCATGTTCTGAAAACACACAAAGACACTTGGAAAACCACAACTTCACTTGTCTGAATGACAGAAACTGACGAACTGAACACATTTATTAATTAAAGTATTGACAATAATATGGGCCGTGTAGGGTAAGGCAATACTGATGGTGATATTGAACAATGCTGATATTGACAATAATACTGATCGTGTAAGGCCCGCTTTAGTCCCCGATAGGGAAGTTATCAAAGGACAGAAGCTTATTTTAATAATGCTTATCTTATCGTATGACTTACAGAGTTTTCTTTTCATTTTGCTGCAACTCCATCATTTTCAAAACTTAATTTTAGGCTTCGGCCGAGGGTTCGACTTCAGATGCAGAGGAAATCAAAGAGCTGAAGAAGCGGCTGGCAGTGGTTAAGGAGGAGACGCTCCAGGAGACCAGGCGTCTGACAGACGTTAGGAAGAAGGAAGTCAGGATCCTCGGCGAACAGGCGGAAACCTGCGTCAGCTACGCTTCTTCTGAACTTGAGCAAAGTAAGCCCCAATAGGGTACACACGTTTCTTATGGTAGATTGGATTAAGATTCTTGGGTGTAGTTCCGTGTTCGTTCTTGCACCTTCAATCACGTTGAGGGTAATTAAATGTGATTTGCATTTTGGGAACCTCTAGTTCTATTCTTCATTTTCACATCAATGGTCCTACAACCAAAAAATTCGCTCGACGTGGGAACAAATACGAAACTCTTGTTCTATTGTGATCTACCGAACACAATCATAACTACAACTCACCTTGAGTACCTACTGCTGGGTTATAGACGTAGAGGGAGCGTAAATATTTGCAACAGTTGTTGGTTAAACAAAAATGGCCTAGATTACGCATATGTATTATACTATTTGTGGTGGTTTGAGATTAAGGTAGTGGTGAGGTGAGGTATGATGAGTGATAGTGATGGAGGAGAAGGTTGCTGGATCTAGCGTCTAAAAGTTAACACCTATAGCAAAGCCAGGAAGGTTTCCACCACTAAAGACGCTAGAGGGTTTTGCCCAGCGGTTGCCACTCGAGGCCGGTTATTACCAGGCCGGTTCCACCAATCTGAGATCTGTTAGGTTATAGGTAAGGAGGCGTGAGAGGAGAGAGAGAAAAGTCATCGACTTTAGGTGAACGTAGAATGAGGTGACAGGCGAGAACGGCGGGTTTTTATATTACCGTTGAGGGCTGGTGGGGGAGCTTCAGGACTCCCTGAGCCGGGTCACGTACGCCACCTCACTCGTTCGAGTTTATTCTTTGAACAATCTATTTAATACAAGAAGTGATGTTCTGGGAGGATCACGACACTATTATTGAGGGGCTTTGCGTCCATAAGGCCATTTCGGTCACCGCCCCGGCACCCATAAACAGGAGTAAGGAGCTGGCATTTGAATTTCCCTCCATACACTATACCTAGCTTTTTTTCACAAAGATTAACAGCGAACCACTAGATTTCTCTGGATATGGATATTCAGTATTATAGTAGAGCGTCCATTGTGGTTCCTTCATGTTAGCTCCGTAGACCAAGCAAGTTATCGGAATAAAAAGACAGTAATCGATGTCCTGCAATCTAAATTGAAACATGGGCTCCTGAAACTGGAAGATAGGTCCTGGGACCAAGTGTTCCCATGGCAACCGAGAAAAGTGGCCCGTCCGGGCATGCTGAGTCGAGTGAAAATATTGTTCGCCACGCCCACTTCTGGCGCTGTTCCCAGAATCTGATTTCCACCTCAAAATCGTTCATTTCACAATCGATTCAGTTTGCCATCTCGATAAGAGATGCTTCTTCTTCCGATTTGTTTTTGTTGTCTCTGAATCACATTCGCTTTCTCTGTTGAGTCTGTTGTCAGTTTTCAATTTTTTTGCGTCAAATTTTGTGAGTTTTGCATTCGGTCCGGTTCCGATGACAGATTTGTGATCTTGTGGTTTGTGGATTGATCGGCGTCAACACACAGATAGCTACCTAGCTTCTAGTCAATGGTTTCTCCATTCAAGTAGGTACTGGGGTCATTGTTTTGTTGTATTTTAGTTTACTGTATTTTTGTATAACATGAATTCGGTGGCTAAGTTGCAATCGAAATTGACGTTTTCGTACGGCGATAGAGTGTTGATTAAAATATATAAGCTTTGCTGAATATCACTCTAACAGTAAATAAGAGAAGGGTGGTTATTGTTGCCTCGAGGTATTTTGTAAACAAATCTGTTGGTTTTATGTTCTGGTTTGGTGCCCCACCGTTTTCAGACCCCACCCAGCACGGCTACTGACAGCAGGATGGAGGTGGTGGTGTAGGTTGGATTTGGTTTTGGAAATAACAGTAGGTGATCATATCTAGAATGTTCACTGCTTGCATCCATGCTATTGAATAACGTACCACGAACTTGATGAATCAAGGAAGAGGCTTGTAGATAATAATAACCGTTATTTTTGTCCTACCCATGAGGCTGATTACTAGGCGTTAACAGTTGGTAACAACGTTGGTATCGATTTCCTCAGACGTGGAGGCAGAGCTAGAGAGAAGACTTGGACCTCTCGAGCGGGAGCTGGACGAAGGTAAACCAGAAGACCGGGAAGAACTGAAGAAGAAGGTGGAAGCTGTGACGGTCGGAGCTGGAGCGGCTGTGGAAGAGCGGACTCTTGATTTCGTCCGGAAAGCCAACCACTGCAACGAGCGTGTCACCGGCGTCAGTTTCAAAGGCCCAGGGAAATGATTATTATCTCGCAACGGATATTATACACGCACGATGCATGATTCAACTGTGAATTGACTGTTTTCATATTTTTTTCAATACAGAAGCAATGAATAAAAGTTGAAACGATAATGAATCAACCTTCCGTATGTTATGATGACGTCATTAAGGGCAGAGGGAGTGGGGCGAAATGACGTCGACGCCAGCAATAACCTTGCAATATGCTGAGGGCAGCTAATAAATGTTGGGTTTCAAGACTTGAAGTGTGTTTTGATTTGATTTGATTTTTGGACATTATTCCGGATATCTTATAAACACACGTGACAATGTTTCGCACCGCCACTGTCGGCACTGGTGCCATTAAGAAAAACAGAATTGTTCTTTCAAAATTCGGAACATAACACGTCGAGTAGGTTACTGCGCCAACATCGACGTCACAGGTGCCAACCGGTACCACTATGCGGAACATAATTGTGATCTTATGAATGTAACATGATTGTGTTTGACATGAAACTATTGAGCTACTTACCGGCCGATGACGAAATGAAGTGTCCCGAGATTACGCGTAGCGAATTCAAACTGGAAAGTAGGGTGATTAATAATAAACGCGACGTTCTCAATATTCCATTAATACATTCATATTTAATATAATATATATTTATATATATTCAAAAAACAAATTTAACATTATTCAAAATAGGCGTTACATATATATATTGTATATAAGAATGAGCGCGCGGTTTTTTGTTTTAAATCCGTTCGTTTATTTAAAATGCAAATATCGATGGACTATCTCGAAATGTCAAGGCGGTTGGAGATTGAGCCGGTAGCTCGAGTCAGCTTTAAAAGTTCCTGAAACACACAAAATACGTATGCAATGAATTACCTATAGACTTGCTGTATGACCAGTGCGTTGCACCGGAATCAAAATTCATTGTTGATAATTATTATAGGGAAAGGTTCCATATTTTGGATACTAACTCTTCACATTTATTTAGGGATATCAGTCATGACAAATTTATTTTTGGGTTTTTACTGACCCTAACATATTTGGGTAACTACATAATATAAAGTTCATTTAGTGATACCACATCCAGATGTGTAAGGGCTGGATTTCGGGTGCTTTGGAAAAAGGTTATTCCGGTAATGTATTTCAAGGATCCTTCTAGCTTTTAGATCTTTATTCAAACAGCGAAAGATCATCAAACTGATGGTTAAAAATCCTGAGAGAACTCACCACCATCCTGTAGGCCAAAATTAAAAGTATTTTAGTAATATTTAAGTTTTGTACTATACTCCGAATTTTCGATTCGAAAAATTCATAATGAATCAATAGCTTACCAAGAGACATCTGAGAGTTCTAACAAGGAAGCAAGGATTACAGCTTTTGATAGAACAAATTATGGCCGATTTTCACAAATTCTGTTGCCTACCACGGCTTTAAAAAGACTATTTCACTGATCAGCCGCCAGATTACAGCAATAGCAGGTAACTATAGAAATCAATTTGTCCCAAATTGGGATCTAAGGAGAGTTTTCCCTGAAAACTAATTTGGTTCTTCGGATTTCATACCGTTAGGACTTGAAGGAAAAGTCGTTCGTTCCTGTTTCCCACTCTTGGAAATCCAGCTCTCCGAAACATTCGTTCCAGAAGAGGTCCATCATCTTGAGGAGGTGTCCTCGGACGTTTTTGAGGTCGTGCCCTTCATCGGGGTAGCTCTGGAAAAGCAATGTCTCTCGTTACCTTGTTATCGTGAATGATATAGGGGTTTAAAATTCAGTCTAATATTATGATGAACTATTTAATCTATAATGATGAACAATATAATGGAAGGGTTTCATCTTTGTTCACCAATTTACCACAATTCACCGAAACCTCTATACTTATCTTAGTGAATTAATATGAACTGTAGTAATTAATATAAATAATAAAAATAAATTAACTGGATGCTTCAATAATTTGAAATATGTACTCGAATTTTCATCAATTTTCTCAGTTTACAAAAATGAAAGTAAGTTTCCTGGTGGTACAGACCTCTCCTTATAGAAACGAGATACTCGTATTTCTAGCCCCAGGCAGGGGACTATTGAAATTGTTACCAAATGAGTGTTGTTTTTCATTACAGACGGATCTGTATATTTCATACATTCAGGTGTAGTCACTTCAGGTCTAGTCACTGAATACTTACAAGGTGTTTAAAAATGATGTCCTCTTGAACGAGCGCTCTGACAACGAGCATCGCATGCTGGTAATGCACTTCGAAGTCGTGGGTCGAATCTAACAGGAGAAAATTTTTGGTCTTCAGGTTTCCCACTTTCTTTGTAACGTCCGCTTCCTCGTAACCTGATCGTGAGACATTTTTAGAACAGCTATAGTAAAACAAAACTGAAGTTTCTCTGAAACGAGTAGTTTAATAACGTTTTTCGCACCTTGTACAACCCCCTTCAACTACAAACTACAACGATCTTCTGGAGAGGGGGAGGATTCTATATTCTACCTATACCACGGCCGGCTTCAGAGAAGGCCACGGCGCAAGATCTGGCAACGCTGTAATAGCTTCTTGGTTCAGGCCCCTTTCGTAACCACTACGTTCTTTCAGCTCCATGAATGGAATCCTTCACTTACTTCATTATTATACCTGTATATTGCGAGTAGGTACATTTTAAATGAAAACAACCATCTTCTGAATGATGCATTATTTAAAAGAAAGGTACTGAACTAATACCTAGAACAGCAGAAAGGAACAAGCAAGATGACTTGGAGAAAAGGAAATGGAACATGAATTAATTATAGTTTGCTTATAGTATTCTGCTTCTGGAACTTCTTCAAATTGCGACTGTCATTTTTGTTAATTATTCTCCAAATACACCTATATATTCGGTTCGGAATATTTTTTTGGAACACCCCCTCAAAATTTTTTCTACGTTTCAAGGTGTGTAGATTCCAAAAACACAATGTCCGTCCGCCGTGTCATCGATATCCACCTTAATTTTAGGACTAAAAAAAACCGTTCTTTTGCACACAGGCTCCATTTGGGCCCTAGTTGTGTCCCCGGCAGTCCGATTGGAAAACATCGAGGGGTGTTATGGGTGAAAAATGGGTGCAAAATTAGGTATTTTTCACGTTTTAGTGAATTTGAGCTTGCGATGTATCGTTTTCCGTGTTTTTTAGGGTGAGGAGACCAAAAATATGAAGTTGATTTTGACCACTGAGTGAAGCATTGAGGTTCCAACGAAGTTTCAACTCTCAACATTCAATATTTATGGGTCAAAAACCTGTGAAAATGGCTGTAATCACTAGAAATTTGTATAATAACTCAGAAGTGAATTCGGACAATTCGATGAGGAGTTCAATGATCGAAGATAATTTGCCAAAAATAGGAGTCTAATTCGAGTTTTTGGGGCCAGAATGTGTGACAAATACCAAAAATAGCTATATCAGTATTATTGCACATGAAATAAACAGTAAATGAATAGCCAGCTTTTTTGATGTCCAATAGAATACCTAATAAACCCACGTGACAAGAACTGTGCAGCATTCTTCGATTTTTGATCACGAACATTCTTGGAATAATGGTTCGTAATCACATTGACCGTACGTATTGCTGTCTTCTAATTTGGAATGCGATCTCTCTGAGACAAATGTTATGATGTATTTTTGGTTAGGAGCCTTCAAAAACTTATCCTCGAACCTTGAGCCTTGAAGCCGGCCGTGCCTATACGCATTATATGCTCCATGTACATATTTGCTAATCAGACCCCATAATAAATCATTCAAGTAACCGTATTATGAACAAAATATTTAGATAATAATCATGTAGGTACTCATATTTAGTTGTGATTTATTTACAAAATAGGAATTCAACGATTCCAAGCTCACCTCTGTAGTTGTCCGTTACATTAGCTGTACGAAGCCACCTCTCGGTCCATACAGAATCTGTCGAGTGTTTCAAGTCATATTAATTTTTCTAATTGCGATTTGTTATTGTTACTTTTATTATATTAGCACTTAGAGTCTACAGGTTATTTCAGTGTGCACTATTTTATTAACAATTTAAGGGTTTCTCCGTTGTTCGCGTGGAAAACTCATAACTTCAGATATGAAATTTACACCTTTAGTTTTTCCACAATTGCACTCTACTGTGACAAAGCTTTCCACCTTAATTTAAAGCATCATCAGGCAAATAGAGAATAGAGTCTATGTATTCTTTATTGTGATTGAGTGCCTGATGATTCCTTAAATTAACGTGAAAAGCTTGAAGGAAAACTACAATAGTAAATTTATTCCGAAGGGCACTATTTTGATTATCTTAGGAGTAAACCTTACTGTAGTGAGGCCAGCTGAAGATGCCGTTGATCGAAATGCCGCACTGGAAAATGGAAGTGTCGAGCGCCAGAATCAAGGCCGTCATATAGCCGCCGTAGCCTTCGCCGTACACTGCTATTCTTGATTTGTCAATGAATTTGAGATTGTCCCTGAGATACCTGGCGACAAAAATAGAAAATGCAGTGACAGAGCAAAGTTGTGAGGGAATGTAGAGCTGGAGCCGGTATTCGACTACAAACATGATTTATCCCAAAACGGAATTGTTATTACGAAGGGACACAACAAGCTGAGTACAGCAAAACACGTGAGACAAAATGTACTTATTGTAAGAATGATAATGTGCCTCGAAATGAACTTACTGCTGAGTTACATATAAACGTATACAAAGGAGACACCCATAAGTCGTTATGAAGATCTCTTTAGAGTTACTCCATTACTACCTAGGTTCCTGAAGTTGTTTGGAGTAACCCCAAAACTGGCTCGCTTGTTGAAAGAACTGGAAAAAATCGACATGGAGCCCACAACCCTGCCGATGGGGTCGACCTAAATTGTTTCCGTGTAAAACACCAGTTGTATAAAGTAAAAGTCTGTGTTGATTGCCAATGCCAGCTCCTCCAGCAATGTAAATCCACAATTTTCAATATGATCTTACTGGAAACTGCCAAATATAGATGGAACATACATACGAAGGCACAATCGAACCATTCTGGAGTGCCCCGAGGATCAGTTTTGGCACCAGCTCTGTTCCTAATACATAATCTAGGGATGCGGGAGACTCCCTACTCCCGAAGCGACCAAGAACACTGTTTACACGACAAAACAAGTAGGGGTTTTACACACCCCCCCCCCCCCCCCCCCCCCCCCCCCCCACCACATAAAAACTCCAAAGGGGGTCTCCGTTCCATTCCGTGAGGGGAGTTCGTACATCCATTCTCGGGTGGACTCTGAGGACGTGTACCAAATTTCAACTGCCGTGACATCACAGACATAACGGATCGAGCTGAAGTTTTACACACATATTCGTTATGCTCCAAGGAAGTGCCTTTTGTGCAATTCGCCCCTTGCTTTTTGCCTGCCGGGACAAAAAGCTGCCCGCCAAACAGCGTTGAGAGAAATTTTAAGGTTTGGGGCGAAGGAACAGGTTTCTATACTCATATCCAATAGAGGGGGAAGGAACAGGTTTCTAGTTTCTATATGTACATAAAAGAGCGATGTGCGAAGCACCGAGCATGCTACTTCGGCGGGAAAAACGGATATCAATCCTTTTTGCAGCTGAGGAGGTTTTGTTGGCAGGTGAATTTTTAAAACAGGGTTGTTATGGAGGGGGGGGGGGGAGATTATATATACATCATACTGTATGAATGAGGTGAGGTACCACAACCAACTTCTGTCATTGCTGAACTACATGTAATTGATTTTAAAGTTCAGCTAATAGTTCCGAGAGCACAATAACTCACTCAACTACGCTGAGCTGTTCTAGGGCAGCCTTCCCGCCGACTTCGTCGCTGGCGTCGATTTCGGCGATGATGAAATTCATCTTGGACGCCAAATACGCCGAATAGTCGATGGACCACTTCTGCGACACCGAAGGTTCCCCAGGCTTCCCGGATCTGGAATTGATTCAAGAGATTATATTATCACATCACTTGCATCACATAGGTGTGTTAAGTGGCGAATTCGACAAGCGAGAAATTCATTGCGATCCCGATACTCTCGTAGGTGAACAAACAAAGAATAATCGATTTTGAAGACGATACAATTCAATATTTTCGCGCCAAAAAGGTGCCTGTTTCGATTTTGGTAGTTGAGCTGGGGTCGGTTCAAAAAGTTTATAATAGACGATGTGAGCAGCTCGAGAAACCCTTTCAAGTATTTTCGTATTCCACTGGTCAGTCCCCTACTCAATAAAAACCAAGAGAACTGCGTGCTGATCAGTTACTAATAAAGCTGAAACTCTGGGTCTCAAGTGCATTATTTCGGACAGCTTTTGTTCGATTTGTTTGCGTTTATTTTTGCGCTATTTAAATACAGTCTCCACAGATTTGAAGATAATTTGCGCTTGTGCGCAGCCAACGCGATAGCGAGATTCGACAGGACATGAAAACTCATAGGAGCGCTCCTCAAGCAGCGTTCTTCAAAAAATGGTGAAGATATTGTTGATTAAAATGCTGTAGCACAAACAGATCGAGATTCTTTATTTGTGTGCCTGTACTAGTACTGCACTGAAAACGGCGATAGGAGGGTTAGGTAGCTTTAGAGGTACAAGTTGTAACAACAGCCCAACAAGACATATATTATATCACAGGGGTATAATATTATAGTAAGGATTATCGTAAATTATCGTTAAAGTTTGTCTGAAACCTGTACCTGGACGACCAAGCGACTCAATCAGGTGTTGCTGCGGGTAGGTAGTTGAAATAATTATTGGATGAACGTTCCATGTAAACATAATATTCGTTACTATAAGCAGATGTATATGCACAACTCACACTTTGAGGATGAGTGGAAAAATCATGTCTTCATACTCTCTCAGCCCTGGAGGCAGTTGAAGTCGCACTTGAGCGTGAGCGCCGTTTTCCATTTCTACCTGAAATGTAATAGAGATTTTGAGTTCCTTCCGTTATGTCGTCCGATGATTCAAGCTTAAATTTTGTTTAAATAAAATGAGAGCCAAATTTATATTCTGAAAACACTATACGAGTAAACCGAAGGCAGCGATCCGTAGGAAAGATCTATCCGATACGTCAAAATGACTGAGGTCACAATCGTGCCGTATTCAGTCGAGAATAATAAACCCATGTGGCAAGGACTTTGCAGCGTTTTTACCCAAGGTTACTGGCTGATGCCTACACAACCTGACATGAAAACCAAGCTTTAATAATATATTCAGTGATGAGGTAGAAATAGTGTGTATTACGCAGTAGCAATATTTTGATGGTGCGTGGACGAATCGATTTTTGCGTCAGTAGTAAAATAATGCAGTCAGAATTTACGCAAAACCCCCCGATATGCCATATGTTTACCAAGTACCTAAAATGCACCCCATTCATCAGAAACTCCATATATGAACATACTGGGAAAAGCCGGATTTGTGGAGTTGCGTATGAGTTGTACTTGGCTTTCAGAGCTGCGTTATGGTCCAGAGTGACGATTTTCGTGTCGTTGACGACGTCAAAGACATGGACGGACGGTACGTCGGGACCTGTACGAACAAGGAAAGGAATAATGTTTCATCATTTAATGACAGTTTATCGTTAATTCAATGAATTGATATTTTAAATTCCTCACCCAAACACTCAATCATGTAGAATTTCCTGTTGGGGGAGAATTTGGTCTTTGTGTAGAGGCAGTCGGTAGACTTGATGGGGTATGTTTGATGGCCGTCGCTAGATGTATTGTTTGGTGTGCTGTGTTGAATAATTAGTCGATATACAAAAAAGTGACAAACAACGTCGAATACATGATAATGTTACGTGATGTTGACTTGCAACTTTCTATATGCATTTGGCTACGAACTAAAACTAACACTTCTATTAAAAAGGACCATTGGGACCATTATTGATAAAATAATTAATACAAATTTTCAAATATTTGTTGCTTATTGTAAGTTGCACTACAATTTAATGCAATTGGTTCATTTTATTACAACTGTCACTCACACTGCCACATCTGATATCGTGCTGTTACCGTAGCGCGTAGGGCAGGTAACACAGTATTCAATCTGAGTTAGATTGATGTTGTCTTCAACTCGATACAAGTGCCGTTGCGTAGGCTTGTTTTCAGGCGAGGCTTCATAATATCTGAATATGAAAATCAATGCGAAAGATAGATTATACAAAGCTATCGAATTCTAGATTCAACATTGTTTTTAACCGACTTCAAAATCTCAATTCTCAATTCGACCTGATTCTGTTTTTTTTATTTTTTTATTTTTATGTTTGTCCAGCAATGATTTCGAAACTACTCATTATTTTATCCCTTGGTTACATTTTAAATGAAATTTGGCGCCGACTTAAAAACATTTTTTGTATTGGCTAAATAAATTATGAACGTTTGTTCAGCACAAAAATTATTCTTTACTTTTTAGTTTTATACAGCTTTTTTGAAGTCGGGTTTCTTTTTTGTTAAAAAAACTTTCCACATGTTTGTTTTTAGTGATGCATAGGACCTGGAGAAATCGTAACAACCTATTTACGAACTATTCAGGACTTGGTGACTCAAATCTGCAGGAATAATATAATTTGAACGTAACTTACTTACATCCAACCATCTGAGTTCTTGAACAAGCATTGAAAGAGGATCGGAAACGTTACGAAAGTTTCACTCAGCTCTCGGGTGATGGGTTCCTCCAAACGGGGCCTGAGATCTGCAGGTTTGCTGTTCGAATTAATGACAGCCTCCTTCAGCACACGGATAAAAAACGACATCTAAGATTAACATTCTGAATTCCGGCCTCAACCTCTTCACCAGAATCATATTTTACCCACACAGACTCAACTATACAAGTATCAGGCTCCTATTCGTATGACAATGATTCAATTTTGATTATGAATTGGCCACTATGTCTACCATAAGACATCCCAGAGTTGGCAGAGCTTGGAATTAATTTTAATTAATTTCTCTCAGATGGTTTCTCCTGCGGGCTTCCCCTACAGATATTCACCTGCAAGCCCATTTATTGGGCAGAGGAAATCTGAACTACTAAACCGTTGTTCCACAAAACCGGTTTTATCTTTCACCTACAACATTCAAAACGCTGCAAATCCCTGCACAACGGTTTATTATTTTGTATAGAATACCCTTCTGTTACAGATCACAGCTCTATGTATAGATAACCCGTCTATATAATATAATATGTACTATTCTATTATATACATATTATGTAGATCGCAGACCCTCCGTAGGTTAGTACCTAACCCCGTACTCGTTACTAGGTACCTACCTAAATCACGAGTTAAATGTTGCTAAAATAATTCTGCCGATGACAAACAGTACCTAACAAAAAGAAACACACATAATGAAGTTCTGAAAAGAAATTGTTGATGAGGAGTGAAAAAAGTTGCAAAAGTACCTACCAACAAACTCCAGCCCCTTCTACGTAGATGGTATAATGAACCGTTGTGTAATAATTTACCGTTGAGTAATGATTTACCGTAGTAATAATTTACCCATCAATAATACTTCACCGTTTGTTCAAGTTTCACTACCTACCAACAAACTCCAAAAGAGCCATCATTTTTCAAATTAAATAATATCACAGAACAACCAACTCGACTTCATACTCCGCCAATATAATCAGGTGATCCCTACCAATGATTGGCCGTATTCACAAATTCCTATTGTGGGCGCATCTCTGGTTACGAGATTTGGTTTGAATTGTATACAATTTCATTCACACTGGAGTCGAAAATGCCTGTCGGTGCAAACTTCGGGGCCTTACTGTGAACGAACGGCTGGACGTACGATGCTCCGGATGGTCTTAAAAAACTCGCAAGTTCAAGAACTATTTAAAACCGTAAAAATATTTACGTAAAAAAATGGTATAGACGTTTTGAAAATTTCAACCCCTATTTTGAACCCCTTAGAGATGACTCACAGTAACGTCGAGCTTCGAGGACCAACTAGACGCCGAACGGAACCTATAACCCGAATTTCATCAATTTTTTTTTCATGGTAACTAAGAAAAGTGGCCCGTACGGCGTACGGCGTACGGCGGACAGACAGAAATATTTTTATTGCAGTTTTGGATTCTACATACCTTGAAACGTAAACCATCAAATTTTGAGGGGGGGTAAGAATTTTTTTTTTCATGCTCGATTCCAATGGTTCATTATTGAAAATAATAAACCAATACGGAAATTATCAAAAATTCGAATTTTGTTTCCGAGTCTACCTCAACTGAGTCCATTGGTTTAAGCCTTGTACCACTTCAGGGAGGAAAGCTTGTGTCCTCTAAGATGAAAATTTCCACTCGCGTTTTCCGTTTCAGACCTTTCTGAACAAATTTGTTCCCGTGTCATCAGTGTGTTCACTGATCATTGTGACGCGTATAACTACACGAAAAAATTGCCCTAATTAGCTGGAATTTGGAAGGTAGTTGCAGGTTGAGCCCTAGATGGTCCCACATGAATTTCATCATAATCGGTCTGTGACTTCCATTGGTGCATATGGGCAAACGTAAAATTCTGTCAACGCTTTATTACGGTCGAACACTTGTGGACCAGCTGCCATGTACAGTGATGGAACCTCAATAACTCGAATATCAAGGGACCAAGGAAATAGTTCGACTTAGGCAGGTTTCGAGTTTGTGAGGTTCGAGTTATCGAGGTCTTAAGCCAAGAATTTTGAGTTAACGGGGGGGGGGGGGGGGTCACAAAGAACTGCCAACACATGTTTAAAATACGAAATATGTATGCATGGGAGGTCGAGGACGGTTTGGACACTTTTTTCAAGTTCAAATTCTCAGCCCCCATTCATACTTCCAACAAGTTTTTTTTTTTAACGGTACGTTACTTTAGGATGTAGACTATTTGAATGTGCCAAAACTGATTTTTTCCAATAAACATTCATTCACAATTTAAATCAATGGTAAACAGCACAACTGAAACGGAGGTTCTGATTGATTTATCCACCACGTGATACAAACAAAAAACCGACCAGAAAACACCTGAATCCACACGCAGCGCAAACAACTTCGAGTTACCAGATGCTCGGCGCTCCAAAAATCAATTCGAGTTAGTCTCCGTTTTTTGTTTTTTTCGAGTTGAACGAGGTTTTTTCAAGGGCCAGGATAAATGCTTCGAGTTAGGGAGGTTTGACTGTACGTTGGTCAGTGTGGAGCATCGAACTATACCACCTGGTGGTATAGTTCGATGGTGTGGAGACACTGCTGTTAATGTCTTCATGTAAAGTGTGTTAGGGGAAAATGTCCTAGAAGCACTGCTGGTCGAACCGTTTATAGCAATTCCAAATTTGATTAACGGTTTACCAAACTGAATTAACGGTTTTACAAATCAAATTAACGGACATACACAGATCACATTAACGATTTTCAAATCGAATTAACGATTATCCAAATTTAATTAACAGTTCCCCAAAAATACGCGTATCTATATACATTAAAAGTAAATAATGGAATCACGAGAAAAAATACTAAATTTAATTAACAGTGCCCAAAAATATGCGTATACGTAAAAAAGTACGTATTGGAATCATGAGAAAAGAAAAGAAAATGAACCACTGCGATGCGTATCCATCATGGTGTCTCTTCTGTATTTGTTTACGTTAATTATATACATGTTTTACTAGGTTCTGGAGGTCCTAACACATTGAGGTAATGTTGAATTATGAATAATATATATTTTGACAATACAGGGCAGTTCTAACTTACGTTGGTTTTATCTATACCATGTATAAAAAATTTTATGCCATGGGTAGTTTGTGGCTTTTTAACTTGGTCCAGGAAACCGTTAATTCGATTTGGAAAGTCATTAATTTGATTTGAAAACCCATTAACTCAATTTGGATAACCTTTTTCTAACTTGATTTGCACATTGGAACACAGCTAATTCAATTTGGAAAACGCTGCAAATCCCTGCACAACGGTTTATTATTTTGTATAGAATACCCTTCTGTTACAGATCACAGCTCTATGTATAGATAACCCGTCTATATAATATGATATGTACTATTCTATTATATGCATATTATGTAGATCGCAGACACTCCGTAGGTTAGTACCTAACCCCGTACTCGTTACTAGGTACCTACCTAAATCACGAGTTAAATGTTGCTAAAATAATTCTGCCGATGACAAACAGTACCTAACAAAAAGAAACACACATAATGAAGTTCTGAAAAGAAATTGTTGATGAGGAGTGAAAAAAGTTGCAAAAGTACCTACCAACAAACTCCAGTCCCTTCTACGTAGATGGTATAATTTACCGTTCTGTAATAATTTACCGTTGAGTAATGATTTACCGTAGTAAAAATTTACCCATCAATAATACTTCAACGTTTGTTCAAGTTTCACTACCTACCAACAAACTCCAATAGAGCCATCATTTTTCAAATTAAATAATATCACAGAACAACCAACTCGACTTCATACTCCGCCAATATAATCAGGTGATCCCTACCAATGATTGGCCGTATTCACAAATTCCTATTGTGGGCGCGTCTCTGGTTACGAGATTTGGTTTGGATTGTATACAATTTCATTCACACTGGAGTCGAAAATGCCTGTCGGTGCAAACTTCGGGGCCTTACTGTGAACGAACGGCTGGACGTACGATGCTCCGGATGGTCTTAAAAAACTCGCAAGTTCAAGAACTATTTAAAACCGTAAAAATATTTACGTAAAAAAATGGTATAGGCGTTTTGAAAATTTCAACCCCTATTTTGAACCCCTTAGAGATGACTCACAGTAACGTCGAGCTTCGAGGACCAACTAGACGCCGAACGGAACCTATAACCCGAATTTCATCAATTTTTTTTCATGGTAACTAAGAAAAGTGGCCCGTACGGCGTACGGCGTACGGCGTACGGTGTACGGCGTACGGCGTACGGCGTACGGCGGACAGACAGAAATATTTTTATTGCAGTTTTGGATTCTACATATCTTGAAACGTAAACCATCAAATTTTGAGGGGGGGTAAGAATTTTTTTTTTCATGCTCGATTCCAATGGTTCATTATTGAAAATAATAAACCAAAAATGCTATAAGTAGCACCTCATACCAAAGTAATGGCGAGTTTGTCAGTCATCCTTTACATCGTCCGAAATGTCCAATACTTTATCAAGCAGTATGCTGATAACCGCTTGAATACTGCTACTACATTTAAGTATTATCATCCTTTCACTCACCACTGTGCACTCCAGGGCTGATCCTTGATCGACGTGGCAGAGGCTGTAAATCGTGACGTTCTGCCTCCTGTTGACCCAAGCAGTTACGATCTCGTCGTCCGCCGCCCATCGCACACCAACCAGATACGAATTGCTGAAAGACACGAGAAAATCCACAGGTATATGACAACAAGTTATGTCGTTTTGGAAAAAAGGGACACTCCAACTCTAAATGTAAACCTGATATACAAACAGGTACCTACCGAGACCTGTAGGTATCTATACCTAGTTGAGCATTTAATGATTGGGATTTATAGTAGCCATCAATAGACGATCTTATTTTATATTTTAAATTTCATATTATTTACTTACTTCCATCCACGCACATTTCGACTGGACCTCCATTCCTAACCCCATCGAACATCAACCGCTATTTGTAATCAATTGTATTTAAACTTAATTTTAAGATTAAGACAATGTTATACCAAAGTTGTCCCAAAATGAGATTACCTATAGTATTAGCGATGACTTCATGGTTGGTTCAGTGTCACTCTCATGATACCAACCAGTTTTCCAGTTAGTTGTAAACACGAGCGTGAATATGTAGGCAGAACTTCAGTTTAGTATTGAGCAGATATTAATTTTGGTTCATTATTAACATGTATCATGTTTTAGCCCTGGGGTACTAGCATTTTTTGCGAGTCGATTTTGGGCGACAATTTTGAGCGTCAAGTTTGAGCGTCAAATTTGAGCGTCAATTTTAAGCGTCAAATTTTTTCGCGCACAATGCATAGTGGTTTTCACGTACAACCGAGTAGTTGCTAGGGAAATGAAACTTCTTTCATTTTCATCGGACAAAAATCGTTTTCCATTCGTTGGAAAGCTCTTGATTTATCACGAATTTATTTCGTATTTGTTCTTGGTATTTATTTCCTAGTTTCATACTATAACTATATAAATGAATGTTATAAATGGATAGTAAACAATGACGCTTGTTTGGTTGTCACGTTTTAACATGACATGTTAAAACCATGTATCATCTATGGGGCTCAAGAAATGTAGACAAGACATCGTCAGAAGAAACGAGCACATACGTTTCAAGTAGTAGATTTCTACCTAGCCTTAACTTTTCGAGTTAATAACATGATACATGGTTGCAATTTTTGGTTCTTAAACATAAATAAATTTCAGGTTTTATATAATAAACGTTGCGTCAGTTCGGTTGGATAATAATTGGGTAGATACTCTAGTGGGGAATGCTTGCCAGTTCAAAGAGAAGTACTTGATGTTTAAAACCATGGGTGCAGTTCTTTTTTTAATAATGAACCATATGGAATCGATCATGAAAAAAATATAACCCCCCCCCCTCCTCCTCAAAATTTGATGGTTTCCAGTTTGAAGGTACGTAGAATCCGCTGTCCGTCCACCGTACGCCGTACTTCGCACTTTTCTTAGCTACCATGAATCAAAATTAATGAAATTTGGTTTATAGGTCCCATTTGGGGTCTAGTTGGTCCGCGAAGTTCGGCTTTACTGTCAGTCACGTCTGAGGGGAGAAAAATGGGGTTGACAAGTTCAGAACTCCGTAGCTCGAAAACTTTCAATAGAACGGTATGGGTTTTGTTACATTTCTAAATGGATCTCAAACTGAAGATTTTTTTTGACAACCCGGAGCATTGTAAGACCAGCCGTTCGTTTGCACCGAAAAGCGTCGTCAACATGATCGTGAATGAAACAGTATAAATCCGGCTCAGATATCATTGCTACAGAGCCTGATTAAAATCACGGATGGCTGTACGAAGTCGATTTGGTTGTTCTGTGATATTATTTCATATGAAGAATGATCTCTTTTGCATTTTGTTGATAGGTACTTGTAACTTGAACAAACTTTATGCTTCATGATAATAACAAATAATTAATTATTGAATTATTGAATCCTGCGTATTTTTATGAACTTTTATTCCCGGGCCGGCGCCAGTACTCGATTTAGGGCTCTCCTAAGCGGAGCTCGAGGGTAGGTATTGACCACAGAAAACAGTGATTCACGCAGAAGGTAAATAATACTGGTAAATATTAAACCGTTGTGTAATAATTTGCAGCGTTTTATTGCACTGAAATATAATTAAATTATAGGCTCTCCTGACGTTATACTGCTTGACTTGGCTTTACTACTCTAACTACGTCCTACTGAATGAATGCGAATTTCTCCAGAAACTGTTGGGTAGGGAACCTAATCAGATTTTTTCTCTAGAAACTGTCGAGTAGGGAGCCTAATTAGATTGGTTGGAATCTTTTTGAATGTCGATGATTAATAATGGTGAGGTCTAAAATTATTTCGAATTGCGTATTTCTGCTTACTCGTTCTTCAGCTGTTTTGGTTTTGGCACCATAGTTTTGTTGTAGCCATCTTGCAGGGAGACAACCCACAAGGAAACTTCAGGGTTGGGCGTACCGGGCTAAAACAAGAAAAAGTAAATAGAAGTTAATTTATGAAAGAAAATGTTTGAGGGGGAATGCATCAAGAACGGGGGCAAGTTTAGGCAAAGGCAATGGAACGCAAGACCGCTCGGTCTTGAAGGATGGGTTGAGATTTCTTGCCTTGCATACGTATTTCAGAGTACGTAATTCTTTGTTGCGACGTGGGTACGTAAGTCACAATGCAAGTTGAAGTGACGTTTAGAGGTGGGTAGTTCCTGACTGTACTACACTTGAAGAACTAACTCTGTCAAGTGAACTACTCCTCGACTTAGTTCACTTCACTGAAGGTTGGTTCACTAGAACTGCGGAGTAAAAGAGTCAAGGACCCAGTGCCTATAGAGATGAATGTACGAAGGGGGGACTAAAGAACTATCGTTCTGCGCCATGGTTACTAGATGTAGGAACTAGTAACTCACTCACAAGGCGGCTGAGTTCTTTAGTTCTTGTAGTTCACAGGAACGGTGAATACTACACGAGTGAATGATAGTTCCTGCGTGGTAGAACAAATATAATATAGTACCTATTCTCGGAACATAGTTCCATTACTACACGAGGAGTTGATGGTATCCGCTAAACGATAGTTCCTTTGGTTCATTTAGGAGTTGTTCTTGAGCGATTGGAAACGAAAAGGAACTGGAATGAACCATTCAACAAACTCAAAAGAAGTGCTCCAATCAAGGAGTGTACTAACAGAACTTGATTCCTTCAAATGAACCTGTCTTACCCCTGGTGACGTTAGCGTCCAAAGTTAGTAGGAGAAAGTATAGGAAAACTTACGTACTTGGCCCTTACATACGTGTTAGAGATGAAATATCGGAGTGAAAACAAAATATCGATGGTAAAAACATCGTTACCTTCACCATCAACGTTGACATCGATATCGTCAATACAGTGTATTACATAATTATATGAATATTATTTAGCCTTCTGTTTGGTGAAATAGACAAGATTTATCGAAAAAGATCACAATTTATGGGTAGACGCTAATCCACTGAGAAATTACAAGTCCACTACCTATTTACTTTTTATAAAATTCATAGATATAGTGTATTTTCTTTTCTATCGTTTATTGTAATAAATAATTCCGAATAACGGAATTATTCATACGATTTACCACCTACGAGGTACTACCTATTGATCCATTGAAATTAGGTAAAACCAGTCTGTTTTATTTATTTATATGGGCATCAGGAAACTTTTGACCAAGAGATGAAGGATGGGAATTGAATTTGCTTGTGCATGTAGGTACGGGTAAGTATACCAATAATGCTTTTATGAATAGCTAAAACCTGTAACGTCGAGGAGACGGTGTATCTTTCCGTACCCAAGTCCCTACCAGTATATTATATTTCCCCGTTATTTCTTCATGAACTTCCACTATTTTTGCCCTTATAATGGCCAGATACTATGAGATCATACCCCCCACCACCACGCTGAAATGCAGTTATCAATGTTATCGGAGCTGATGCCATCGATTCGAGAATATCAGAACTCCCATTATCGATGGAAAAACATCGAACATCGGGGCCAAAACATTGGTTGTTGTTACCTATCGTCTATATTGGCCCCCAATATGCACCTGGTACCCTGAAAATAGGCATACATTCATAAAAACCTACATTCACTACGTAACATCACCATTCAAATTAGTCAGTTTTGGTTGCGCAAACTCTCTAATGACAAAGAATAATGACAAACACTCACTTTGGGGTAAGGCACTTCTAGATTGTGAGGGTAGGGGTCCATTTTGCTGTACTGCGTGAATGACACCCGTCCCACTGATGAGTCGTTGAAACGAACGAAAGCGAGGAAATTGCCTTCAGTGGAGAACCAGAAGGCTTCGTCATTGCGGTAAATTTCACCTGATAAAAACGTAAAAAACTTGTAAGAATATTCAACAGATGGCAACACAATCGAGGGCAAATTTATCTTCGCTCTCAATTCGTTAATAATTGCTCGACTTTCAGTCTGTAAATTGCATTGGATTCAGAATCAGCATAGAATTTCCGCAAATTGGTTCTGGTGTTCAACATTTCAAAATTTGTACATTTGGTTCACTGTCGTTCAAATTTAGCTCATTTTTTCGGAAATCCCAATTAGTCAACTTCCAGAGGGGTTTGTTCTGGTTACAATGGTTCTTTCAACATTAGAATTGGACCGTTAAAACCCCATCAATTCTTGTCCAGAAGGTGATGGGTTGCAGGGTAGGGAGGAAGGCGGCTCTAGACTTAGCTCTAGACCTAGGCTGTAGCATGTATGTACATCACAAGAGCGATTGGAACGGCTACGGAGCTTCAATTTGCGGTGATTCCAAGCATTCCATATGCTGAAAAAATTAAAACGTCCCGATTCTTCGAGAGCACATTCGAATCACTTCAACGGATAAGTCAATGGATGATATCAATCACACTATAATTTGCCTTTGCACAGTCCGCTAGAGCCTCATCTGTGACTCGGGCCATGTTACTACTCGTTGTTTTCTCTTTATATCGCAGATATACTGTTTTCTCTCTTAGTATCCTGAATCGACTCAACAGGCATTAATTTTTTGGAGTTTTTACGAGCGAGATTGTTGGACTGCCCATCGGTCTTGTCCATCAAACTTTGACTTACTCTGGTATATCCAGTCGGGGTATCCATTGTACACCCAGTCTTCATCTCCATCGCTGAGCTTGGTAGCTTGTCGCTCCTTCCCCGATCCACAGTAGTAAAGGTGGTTGCGGACCACAAAGGCGTAGGCTGATCCGACCGGACCAAACCTAGAAAGTAATGAAAACGTGATTCTCAACAATGAATGTACATAAATATATAGACCGATGGAAGTACATTCATCTTGTTCATCCTAACTCAAACTGAATTTGTGGTAGTTTTTTAACAACCTACAACAGTAGGGCACTCAATATCAAAAAAAATGTTGAAACGTTCTCAGTTGAATAGGCTTACCTCAAAGTTTGGAGGAACGGCGCATTACTTTGGGCTTCGATGTACTTTTCAGAAACAGGGTACCGGATTCTAATCCCAAAGAAATTATTATTAAAATATAATAATATATCAATACAACTTGGGCTAATGTTTCTTTGGTCGAATAACCAAACCATTGCAGTAGGAATAGGTGTATATGATTCATTTACTATCATGATAGATATATCTATTTAGTGCAGCAGGTAGTGGTTATTGGCTGTGTTCTGATAATATCGTGACGCTGAAGTTCTTGAGAATCGGTCAGATGATGGTAAATACAACACTTCTATTTACGCCTACGTTTCGGAACATTTATTTTCCATCTTCTGGACTATTGAACAACATCAACAACAACAAAAACAATTTTAGGTAAGCTCTACCCCACCCATTCATTTTTTGGCTGGTACCTGTTAGTCGATAATGACTCTATGTACATATTATCACCTACCCACGTGCATACTTTCATCGTAAGCCCGAGTTGTTACAGTACCTAATTGTTTTTGTTGTTGAATGGCACTGAAGATGCAAAATAACGCATCACCCTTATAAACAGAAGTTTTGTATTTACCACCTCTGATCGATTCTGAAGAACTTCATTGTCACTGCATATCTATTTATAATTGTTTTAAATTTTTTTAAATTTTATTTTATATATTTTTTTCTCACTTTGTTGCAACTTCGTAAATATGATACTGGGCCTCCGAAGTGTGCTTGAAGACCTATAACAGTAGCATAGTGAACATGAAATAAACAGAATGAACAATTTTTAATATTCTCAAGTAATATTTTCGGATCCCCTTTTTTCCGATCTCTTTATGTGAGGAATACAGCTATCGGAATATGAAGTTTCAACGTGGTAGCACAAAACGTTTTAAAGAACTAATTGACATAAATAATGACAGATAGGTACTTAGAGAAGTCCCGAAATAATTTTTTTGAGTGTAGGTATGTATAATAAACAGGTTACTTGAACTTACCGGTCTTAAGTTTGAAACGAATACCACAAACTTCAGGTCAGTCGACAGGAGGAAGTCCTGAGCGTTCAGCTGTCTCTGTGAAACACATGGATAGCGGATAGCTGATATTTTACAGATGTGACTAAATGGTTATGTTGTACAACTATTATAATGTTATACAGGTATTGCAGACTACGTAGTTATTTACAGAGAAATTGCGAATGTAAATAAACACATGAAACTTACAAAGGGTAAATTATTGATGAGCTCGCTCAACCTGTTAGTTTCTGGATCGTAGATGGTTATCCCACCCAGTTTGTTTCTGAAGACAATCACGTTTCCTGGTGACAAGATATTAAAATAATTACATAAATGAGAAAAATTCTCGAACACGACCAATTAAAGAGTGGAGGGTTATTCCTTGCCAGCAGGAAGGTTTCTCCTTTGTAGCTGCTGGAAGGGCTTGTTTTCTACTAGAAATACCTCGCTGTTCCTCATGGTAGCTCCTTCCATCAGGTTTCACCTATGTAGGTTCTAATTTTCAACCCAATGAGCCCCAACGTTTCTAAGTTATCAATATATTGATATCAGGGCCAATGAGATCCCTTGCAACTCTGTGGTCATCCAGGCATTCAGATTATACGATATCCTTACCAGGGGTCCACGTTGCGTTGTTCTGCCAGTTGAGCTGTATGTTCTGCGGTACCCTGATTTTCGTGACCCTCGGCTGCCTCTCTCCGGGGGTGAGGACTAAAGTTGATATGAGGATGAGGGACAGGACGACCATGATGACCAGAAGAGCGATCAACACTCCCGGCCAATTCCTCTCCGTGTCCGACCCGGATACCATCTCCTGCAATATCAGAATACAATCTGATACCAGAAATGAATGTTGTCGTGGTATCCTCCCAGAACCACTCCTTGTAAACCTTTAAATATTATATCTCGCAAATAAACTCATAGAAGTGGGGCAAAAGACGCAGGAGCACCGAGGAACCTAGTGGGGATCCCCACCATCCTCCACTAGCTGGAGGATGGAGGGAGACAGCCCTCAGGGCTATAAAAACTCGCCTCCTTCGCCTTTCTAGCCATTCTACGCTATCCTCTAGTCGCTGACTACTCTCTTGCCTCACTCCTCCTCTCTCGCTCCTCAACCCAAAAGATCCTGGAATAGGTGACAGCCTTGAGTGTTGGAACCTGCCAGGCACCCGCATTCTAAAAGATCCCGTTGAATTGGTGACAGCCTTTAGTGTTGGAACGAGCCGGGCACAACCTCTCATCCAAAAAGATCCCAGATAATATGGTGACAGCGTTTAGTGTTCGAACCAGGCTGGGCACAACCTCACACCGCCTGTTATGAATTATAGCTATATCTATTCACTACAAATGTGAACACAGGACTCAGCTTTCTATTAAAACAGGTTTGTTAGTCAAATCGTAAGCTATCCAGGAGCCGTTATTCTCTACAAGTCAACCTCGTTCCACCAACAAATATTTCATGTTGCTATTGATATTCCTACCTCCTCAACTCAATATCCAGCCTCACCAAAGAGTCCCTTAACACCGCCCTTCATCCGCAGAATAAGAAAGTTTAGTAAATGAAATATCAACCACATCATGTACCTGAGGTAGCAGAACGTAGTTTGAAATGAAAGTGAAAATGGTGAGTGGTGGTCTTAATATTTTTTTCTTCAAGAGTCAGAAACGATTAGGCCAGTCATTCAGAGTTAAGTACCTTTATCAGTTAGGTACCAACACTGGGCCCTAAATTCCCCAAAATCCGCCGAATCGAGGAGTTGAGATGATGAAGATACATAATATCTTCATAATATCATCATCCCCGTGATTTTTGCGTTGCAGTTTGTTATCCCTAATTTACTGATATATGAGATCCTCAAAATTACAAAGACTTCATACATTACATAACCATACTGTAAATATATTATAGTATATAATAAAGACTATATAATAGTATACTATAGTACTATCTACCTATATAATATTATAAACTATAAAAATAATACATTATGTACTATAGTATAGTATTATAAGCCTACTTACTATAATGATAGACTAGGTATAATATTTATTATAGGTCGTCTCGAACAGTGATTTGTCGATATTGAACTCTGTTCAATTTTCTTACTAAACGAGAAATTACGAAACATTTAATTTTTTCCCACCGCAACCTAGTATTTTGAATTGAAAATAGGTAAGTACCTCTATAATTATTATTGAGGGTGCCTGTGGTTTCGATCACATCTTTCTCATTTCGAACTGACCCGTTGCCATTATTATCTGGCTGCGGACGTACTCATCTCCAGTCTTAATTGTATCTCCTTCACTATTAGAAAATACTAAAATGCTACAATATATCTGAATCACTTACCTCCAGGTACTGTTGGTACGTCAACGGTTCGGTTTCGCTCGGCTTTTTAGCGTTTCTTTTTTGAACACCCACCGCTCTAACTGGTATACTTGCCTCCCTGATTCCAACGTGCATTATGTCGTAATTTAGGTACGCTTGACGATAATTTCAAAAGAAAGCCAACGAATTTATTCACTATGAAGCAACTCGCAAGCTACACCTTTAAAATTTATTAAAAATAGTCTCATGATCAGGTAACTGATCTTAACACGATCTAATTGATATTAAAGATTTAAATTTATATAAATTATAAATTTAAAACGGTCGTCTCAACGCATTTCACTGAGAGGTCACATACTGATAGACCGGCCCACTTGAAGGCTTTGTAGCAACTGCTTGAGAAACGATCTCTGAAGACCTACAAATGAGTGTTACGTTAACAAGAGAAGTGCCGACGTAAAGCCTAGGGGTGGAAAAATTTCACTTAGTTTCATCCACCTGAATCCTCGTTTTCGCATTAGGTTGAGTTTACTCTTTACTTCCACCGCGCAACCGAAGAAGGTATTACAGCAGCTCCATGAAGAAGGTATTACAGCAAATGTCTGCCTATTATGATCTGACTACAATAAAAATTGATAGGAATTTAATTACTAATTAAATTATACTATCTTATAACTGAATATATTAAATAAACATAATTATGTAAGTGTTAAAAAAAGAAGAAGAAAATTGAACTTCAAAACCGATTTGTTGATAGTATAATCGATGTTGAGCTGTCCATATTGTTATCAACTTTTAGCCAGCGACATAGGTTTGTTCCAATAATTTTGTTATTTAGTATTCCACTAGTGGTATTCAGCTGAGTATACAATAGGCACAGGTATTGCAAAAGGAGTATGTTTCACCACACCTTTCACACGCTTCTTAAACTTTATAGTGTAGGATTGGTTTGACGTATGATCCTATCATTAGGATACAAAGTTCAGTCTTGTGCCCTGTTGAAACTATTCAGTTTTAATTTGGAAAAGGAATTCTACAGCTCAAACTGGAATATATTATTGAATAATTATTTCAAATGAACATACCTCCATGTGGTCCCCATTCTTCTTGACAGTCGCTCCCTGTCCGCCCGTTGAGACCGTATTCATTTCAGATAATTTTCAGCGTTCAGATGTTACCCGTTCTACTTTCACCTAATAATTGTGAAAGGATCACAAGCCTCGTATACTTTTCTCCCCAACGCAATGCTGATTACGTGGTGCGTACCTGAATCAACAGGTGGGCATCCAAGTACTTATTTCACGAACTTCTTCCATTGAAAATATTATGGAATTATTCACTTTTAAAACGGGTGTATTTCAAGAAATGACAATGTTTAGGTGTTCTTGATGCCATTCAAGCATGCAAAGTAGGTCCACGGAGCAATAATATTCATGTTTCATGCAAAACTGTAGATCCTGTCATGCCCAAAGCTGATGGCCTTCGTGCATTACGCAGAAACCTCTTTTGAGTTGGTAGGTACTTGCTGTTCCTTTTTAATGAGCCGTTATAACACCGTTTGCCGTCCTGGACACTTCGTTTCAGGCCTACCTGCCTACCTAGTGCGCAGGTGGTGAATGATGGTCTATTCCAATTTTAGTGCCTCGAACTCGAATCATTGCTCATGCTTGAGTCGCTTGTATGGGCCATTTTGTAGACTGCGTGCTACAAGAATTCCTACGTTTTAAATTGAATATGTTACCATTATCATACCGTTAGCATTAACAACACACGAATTCTACGAGGCGTCAAAATTAACCGCCGTTTGGCGGCAATATTGCAGAAATGTTGTCCACTTCCATGATGTCGTCGGTATAAACGAGGTTTTCGTCACTCGGTCTATAATTTTGCTCTCCCCGTCCTAGCGTAAAGTGTCTCAAGAACTATCGATCGCTTTAGTAGACGTCGGGTTATCTGTCATAATCTCATTATACAGCTATTAACAACATAGGCAGTACGTAAATAGGTAGAAAGAACTCCCAGCCAATCAGTCGTTTATGCTTCGATTTATAAGGTTCGGGGTGTGAAATGTTCTTTAATTTGTTAAGGAAGCGCCAACGAGGCATTATGCAGGTGGCACACCTATGTATCTATTAATTTACATGACAGATGGGATGTTGATCAATCAGCGAATGATGTAAATACCGTTCTCGATATTCCACTGAATATTCTTTAACAAACTTTCATAAATATTGCCCAAATTATGACTTCTACTCGTTGTTATTTGCACTTCCCTATCCATATAGTGTTCAAAAGTGTATTCATAAATAGGTTATAGTTATACCAGAATTATCAGTATAACCACCTGTTGGCTGATCATAGGCTGATCTAACGGATTTTAGTGCGTAAAAGTTGTTATTCAGAAGCAGCTTACATTACGCATTATATTCATGTTGCAGACAAAAGTATTTGTTTTAAAAAGAGAAAATACGTTGCTTGCCCTAATTTCCGATGAAAACTACTAAACAGTGGAGTTTCAACTGCTGCTCCCTCTTTGGCAGTTTCAAAGTTATCTATTGTACTTTTGTCTTATAACATACCTTATACCTTCATTCGTACATAATTATGATGTAGATAAATACGGCTGAAAGGTTAGCTTTTTATTTAAAATTATGTAACGAATAAACAATAACCGCACCCTAATAGACGGTTAACTATCCCAATAGTTTACTAAAGTCAGACTAAGCCAAGATCATAAAGGTGGAGTGGACTACAGGAACCTGTAGATTTTCGACCAGCAGGATACGGTTATTTTCACGGAAGAAAAAATTATTTGCGCACTTAAAAATAAATATTTTGTTTAGTCGTGTAAGTATATAGGTATGCCATTTGATATTTTTTAAATAATCGATTAAGCTGAACGTCATGTTCTAATACGTGATGCAAGTCCGTTATGGAATCTTAGTGGCTCCAGTTATAGGTCTGTGTGCTTGTGTTATTCCCATACACACGGTTTATTCCCACAAGAGCGACATCATCACCAAAGCGTGAAATTAAAAATACACCGAGAACATTTTTCACGCTTCTTTCGTTGGTGCTGCTGCGTTTTCTGTCTACATTTCACAATCCTTATGAGAATATTTTTGGTTACAGCGATACGGTTCGATCACTAACCAATAATGCAGCAACCATGGCTCAGCTGCACCAACTGTTCCCATGGCGATTGATTCCGTGCCGGGGATATTCTTTGATAGGTTTCCAAGTTCTTCAGATCTGCAGCATTACTTCTTCCTCTTGGAGCATACAAATCAAGTGTTTATTATGTCACTAGTATCAACGGAACAGGTCTGGCCAACCGTGGCTCATCTGCACCAGATGTTCCAGGGCAACTGATTCCACGCATAGGAGATTTATAATAAGCCACTAAGGTCTCCCGATCAGGTCTGAGCACCAATGGCCGATCTGCGCCTGGTATTCCAAGAGCAATTGATTCCATGCTTATTCCATCGATAGTTCGGCATGAGTTCACCAGATCGGGTGACTTTTTCCTCTTGGGGCATCTTTGATACAGCGTTTATGTGTACAAATCAACAGGATGAACTGAAGGAAGCCTGGGCTGGGCAGTCGAAACCAATTTATTGGTGCGCCAAGATTCTATCAACTGGCTGGTCGTCATGTATGGCTGGCATGATTTTTACAAAATAAAATTGCATTTAGTTTATTCTTATGGGAAAGTGCCGATGTAGTACCCTTTGTTCGAAAGATCACCGTCGACCTACCCTGTCGAACTTGAGTTTTACAGATTAATTTAATCAACTATCGGTAAAAATAGAAAAAAGGAGTTACTGAAACGAACTAGTGGAATTCGTGGAAATAGACAACCTTTCAATAACTCCGTTTTAGCGAATTTTCAAAGAAACTGAAGCTATTGCAACTGGTCCAAAATTTTCAGAACATGAACTTTTGAAATTTTTTCATATACAAATCCGGTTCAGAGCAACCCGAATCCATCCCTACATTTTAACAAAAATTTATATGTATACCATTTATATTTATTTATTTATTTACGTGTCATTCAAGAAGATATCTCTCCTTAGGTACATTACAAAAATTCAAAATTTCACCGAAACGTTCGTATTGCCAAACAAAAGGAAGAATTCGAAGATGACCGATTTTCAACAATTCCAAGGGGGTCAAACTTGACTTTTTATGGGTCAAAAATCGGAAAAAACGGCTAAAATTGCGAACAGTTAACATAAAATCACTGAAAGTGGTATGGAAGGGTGAGTAGACAGAAAAATACCCTCAGTTGTTTTTCATAAAATAGGAGTCAAATCTGTATTTTTGGGGGTAAAAAGTTGGAAGAGCTAAAATCAATATTTATTCGACTGACGTTGTGTGGGATGGTGAATCGCGACGGAGGGACTATTTCGCTCATAAAAATATTTTTCTCAAAAAATAGTCGAATTTGACTAGGTATTCTGTAAAAATGGCTAAAAAAAAAAAATAATAAAAAAATACGAAACGTGGTATGGTTTCTCGCTATGTCACCTTTTTACACAACAGCACGAATAGTTCTTTGAAAATTCGCTCTTATACCCATGCTGCACGACTGGACGACTTATACCCATGCTGCACGACTTTTTTACTTGAATGGGCTTCCACGATTTCGTCACGAGTGATTTATTCGCAACTATCGGTGATTTCTAGCTATCATTCATTCGCAATGTGCAAAATAGATTAGTGTCACTATTATTTCTGAAGTGCTTTACAAACTCAACTACCAATATGCCCTTGCTTACTAACCTTCATCATACCTAACACTCTTAGGTAGGTACTTGCATGTTTTGTACATTTTTTACGTTACAGGTATTTTCAGGGATTTCATTAATACCTATTATTCGATCTTTTTTGTTTATACTGGGCTCCTTTCAGTTATTCATGTGACCCAAGACCTTTAACGAAATCTCATGGAAGTTCAATTTTAATACTCCTTCCCGTCGCCACCCCATATGAATTGATTGTCATAATTTATATTTATGCATTCATCTTTTCTGATAAATTTTCTTGTCGAGTATTCTTTATTGTTCATTGACCAATTAAAATGTAATTTTTAGTTGATACCTGCCTATGTTAATTATTTCCATACGTCAAATTGATGTTTGAATTACCTACTAATAAAAATCTCAATCCAAAACAAACCTGACATAAACAGTGAATGTAAAAAACAGGTAGCGCTTTAAAAAAAAAAGAAAAAATAATTAAAACCAAACTGACATGTTGAAAATAACAAACAAACCATGCACGTTCTTCCAAGCCATTCTTTATTACAACGAAACAACAAAACATGTAGATGATGCTCCCAATACAATGTTTACAATGATAATCAAATCTGTTATCAGCAACACACTGTAGACCGAAATGAGGTCTTTTCAAAAATAAAATGTATGATAATTTATCAGCCGATGAAAAACTTTACCGAAAGATTATCATGGTTGTACAGTGTGCACGAGTGTGGTGAGTGTATCAAATGAAAAAATCATTTTCCAATGAGTCAAAAGCCATACGCCTGTTTGCCAAAATAAATACACATTTATCATACACCAAAAACGACGATGCCCCTTTCATTTTCTCGATTGTACGTGATATAATTTGGTCAGGCTTAAACGAAACAACATCATAGACGAAAAGCGTTTTCTCCATAGTCATTCCATAAATAACAATTTGTTGTCAAAAACAAGTTTACATCCAGATAAATGTAAATAAAAGAAATGAAAATAAGAACATTATGCGAAACAATTCTGGTAGCTGAAGCTTGTTTACGAAATAAAAAATACGTATAAAAGAACTTATTTTTAAAAGCACAAACAATATTTTTTAAACGATCGGTCAAATCTTGTTGTGAAAGTGAAGTCAGCCGTTTTAACAAGTCAAAAGTTGTCTAAAGATGTCTACCCATTGCATACAGGCAAAAATCGTTTCAACATTTCGTTTGAATCTGTACCTTGTTTGAAGATGTTTGAAAATAATGTATAGAGAAATAGGAGGGAGGGAGAAAAATTAAAAACAAAATAGAGAAGTGGGTTTCAGAGGGGTTGGTGCAAATTGATGGATTTTAAGGGTTCTGAGATGGGGACAAATTTTAAACCATGAAATGTATAGTAGTTGTGTATGTTTAGTTGAGCATGAAGTTATTTTGTAGCGAAGCCAATTGATTTGAAATGTTTCACAAAAAATAGTTTCGCTAATAATTTTAATATTGTTGAAAAATATTTTAGAAATTGTGCATTAACTAGTTGATTTGTCTTGAAATGTGATTATGTACAGGTTTTGTATAAAAGGTGATTGAGAATAAGTTTTTCGAAAAGTGAGTGAAATCTAGTTGATCGTCAACGATTGTGGTCAAAGTATGTAGCTAGCAAGTGCAGTTGTGCTTGATGAATAAATTGATTAGCGATGAGCATGGTTCAAGGTTTAGTGCTGGGAAATCTACAGGTGCAGTGAAACTTGTTTTAGAAATAGAAACGAGTGAGCGTTCTATTGATTGAAAACAGGTATTCGGGGGTGGAACATGTGTGTGAGAGTGGTCGGATTGTGAGAATTAACAGCGTGAAAGATCGTCGTGAGTATGAACGGGCGTGAGGTTTCTGTGAATGAAGCGGAGGTGCGCGGCTGACTAACGGCATTGCGTATCGAAAAATAGGTTTTCGGTCGGCGGTGAGGGCTAAAACCCTCGGTGCGGGTGTCGGAGTGGGGGTAAATACGGGGCGAGGTGACCACCCGGGGAGGGGGTTAGGTGGGGGAAATCGTCGAGAACTGGAACCGGTTGAGTTGGAACGAGCGGAACCTGGAACTGTTCCGTGTTCTGTCACCCGCTATGTATTGGAATCCCCAGTCACAACTCCCTTAGATCCCTACATTTTACTTAAAAAATGAAAATACTTCAAGAAACATTGGTCAATTCAATTTGTACATACAAAGTATAGTTAGGTAATGTATAAAAATATCGCTACGTAATGCAAGTAATTTTACTAAACATAATTATCTTGCCAAGAAAGTTTGCCTGTGTCACTCACGAAATAATCTGCCCAAACATTTCTCATTTCGTTTAAATACCTCCCACCCTGTGCTTCATTCCTTGCAAAAAGTAAACTCTCTTCAACTTCCACATCTTCAACAATGAAACCATCCCTTTTAAGCACGTAATTGTGAAGAATTGCGCATGCTTTTATAATACCTAAAGCCAGATCTTCTTTAACGTTCAAGGCTCTATGCAATATTATCCACTTATTACTTAGAATACCAAAAGAACATTCAACATATCGTCGGCCTCTTGAAAGCCTGTAGTTATAATATTCTTTTTTGTTTGCGTGACAACAACTTGCTGCTATATGGGCGCAAAACATGCTGGGATAAAGAAAATGCCTCGTCACCTAGGAAAACATACGGCATGACTGAATTATTCATGCCTGGCAACAGTTTTCCTGCTGGAATGTTGAGTTCGTTATTGTCCAGTTCGTGGTAAAAAGCACTATTCTGAAAAATATAACTGTCTGAATCTATGCCATAAGAACCAATATCAACAAACAAAAAGTTATATAATTCGAATCCGCAACCGCCAACATGACGAGAGAGAAGTAGTTTTTGTAGTTGAAGTGTGTGGAGCCACTTCTTGAGGGCTTGATGACACGAATGTGCTTGCTTTCCATCGACTGCTCCAAGGCAATTTGGAAAATTTGCATGCTCAAAAAAATTCGATGATATTTCCAACCATACAAAAAATCCACCTTTCCACCAAAATGCACCTTTCAGTAACCTTGAACACACTGGTGAGGTGGACCCAATATCGTTTTTCTCTCTCTTCAGTACGAAATAAATGTTTATAAGCTAAATAAGCCAAAGCTGCTTTCCATTTCCTATATCTTGACACTACCATGGCTTGATCAGTACTGAGCGGTGAGTGAAAGGCGTTGACGAAATGCCGTCCGTCTGAAGATGAGAAGCGCGTTGGCGACGCGTGAACTTCGCGTTACCGCGACTTCCACAGTCGCTTGTCTGCAGGGGGCGTTATGAAGACCTCTAGTGATAAATGAATTTCAGGGGTATCGTGCGGGAAGTCGCTGCGAGGCGATCTTCCCAGTCCAGGCTTCCAAGTCCAGGCCTTGGGAGCCAGAGACTAACGGACGAAAAAGAAAAACGGAGTTATTGAAAAACAGTCCATTTCCACTAATACACGAAAAAACGCGGAAAATACACTGTTACACCTGATTTGGTGATCAAACCATCGTCAGTAAAACAATAACAGTTATTGGTATAACAGCGTATTTTTCGCGTTTTTTGTTGTTGTATTAGTGGAAATTCAGTTCTTTGAAATGGGTTTCCACGATTTCTTCGCGAGTACCACCACCGAGATGTGGTCACACAAACTCCTTCGTGTCTGCACCAGATCGACTCGAGCATATCCTCCAGTGTACACCTAACTGAATAATTTACCTGATAATAATTACTTTTGTCTTAATTCTTATTTGAAGTAGCTAAATCTCCAATGTGCACTTAACTGAATAATTTCCCTAATAATTACTGTACACTTAATTGTTATTGGAAGCACCTACTACACCTGCCTTGATGGAGATCCAGATTACGATTGCGCGCAGCTTCCTTATAGTGACTGTAGTGAATGTATAGTTTACGCACATTCACTACGAGAGGCGCTAGGTTATGACCAGTTTGGTTCCAACACAGAGGAAGTCACCATGCCTAGGATCTTTTGTGGATGCGTGCCCAGTTCGGTTCCAACACTGGAGGCTGTCACAATGCCCGGGATCTTTTAGGTTAAGGAGAGAGAGGAGGAGCGAGGTAAGAGAGTAGTCAGCGACTATAGCATAGAATGGTTGGAAAGGCGAAGGAGGCGAGTTTTTATAGCCCTGAGGGCTATCTCCCTCCATCCTCCAGCTGGTGGAGGATGGTGGGGATCCCCACTAGGTTCCTCGGTTCTCCTGCGTCTTCCGTCCCCACTTCGGAGTTTATTTGCGAGATCTTAAGTTTACAGGGAGTGGTTCTGGGAGGATACCACGACAGTGACCATTGTAAATATTGGGAGTTACTCATAATACTTATAGCCACCTACGTTTTAAAAATCATATTGATTATCTGTATATAAGATTGCGCTAATTATTTTTCGTTTTCAAGGAAGCTCGTCACTTTCTAACAAAACACCAACCCAACGTACCTAGGTGCTATTATTATGGGCTATTTTAGGCGAGGGGGCTGGTAATTTGTAAAAAAGGGCTTTCAGTATATTAGAATAAGTACTGAGTTGGCAAAATCAGGATACTGAGTTAGCAAAAAAGTAACAAATAAAATGATGATAGTAATCTAAATCAACGGTCAATTTCCTTGTGGGCTTCAGGACTATCTTTTCAAACAGGGAAAGTAATTTTAAACGGATTTTCTTTCCATGATTTGACGTGAAGATTTTTTGCAAAAAGTCATGAAAAAAACATAGGTAGCTGAAATTATTTTTATTTTCCTACCCACAATAATTGTGGAGCCCACAAGAAATTTTGGACTTCTGTCTTCCCCTGGAAACCACGTGAATCGGATTCCATTTGGAAGGATCTCATCAATTCAAGAGGTATATATGTACCTCGGGTACGTTTGATTAAAAAATACGTAATGGGTACCGGTAGATTTACCTCGTGCTTCATAGCGGTATCCCTCCTCATGTTCCTGTCTATCTGCACATTCGTCTGCATCCTGGCTGGAGGTCTAAAGATCAGTCAAAGGTTGAGAATTCGGAAGTCCATTTAAATATACCCGACCTGCTACTTGTCGAATCAATGAAGTTCTTCGTATATTCAAAACCGAAATGCACTCAAGTACCCTACCTACACTGCATCAACTACATTCTTCCACGGCACTTCGTTCTCAACATACAAAATATTTCTTCGTGTTTTGTTGGGATCCTCGCGATAAGTCTGAACCCGCAAACATCTGTGGAAAAGCGAGGGAAGTCATACAAATATGACATAAACTAATGAGAGATTTTCCAAAGAGCCCTTCAAATTCACTATACCTACCAACATAGTAACTTTTGTATGGGATTTTTCTCTTGTTCCAGTTATAGAATTTTGAAACTTGTTAAGAACCACATTTCAAGCTTCAACTCACTGGTTTGTAGGAAAGATTTTCAGGATAGAATAAATGAGGTTTAGTATGATTTTCAAACGCTCCTCCCCCTCGTTCGTTAATTATTCGCTAGCTTATTACGCAGTACCTTCATAACGCACATGGATAAGAACGGTCTTTAGCCAGTTGAAATATATTGATGGTAAGAGCGCGATCCATTGACAGATGACTGCAACCTTTCAGCTTCTTTTTAATTTATTTATTTACGTTTTGGTTTATTATTCTGTGAATAATACACCCATGTATTCGCTCAGCAAAATATTTTTATAACACCCCTCAAAATTTATTTCTTTTACGTTTCAAGGTACGTAAATTCCAAAACTGCAATGTCCGTCCGCCGTATCATGCATACCGGCTTCATTTTCGATCTAAAAAATTCGTTCTTTCGCACAGAGGCTCCATTTGGGCCTTAGTTGTGTCCCGAAACTTTGCAGCCCGATCGGAATAAACCCAGGGTTGTTATGAGTGAAAATGGGTTTTAAAAAAGGTATTTAGTAACATGAGCTTTTGAGGTATCTGTTTCCATGTTTTTGGGACGAGAAGACCGAACATGAAGTCGATTTTGATCAATGAGTGGAAAATTGAGGTTCTAAGGAAGTTCCAGCCTTAAATTTACGTTAAATTTTGGTCTAAAATCGTCGTTTTTCCGCACACGGTTCGGGTCCCCATTTGGGAACACATTTGGCTCCTAGCTGTCCTCCGAAACACGGCGGCCCGATCGGCATACACCCAGGGGTGTTATGGGTGAAAAATGGGTGTAAAAATAGGGGGTCTCGAGGGATTTTGGAGGTTTTAGTGAACATGAGCTTGTGAGGTATCGTTTTCCATGTTTTCTCGGGCGAGAAGTCCGAATATTTGGTTGATTTTGACCGAAGAGTGAAGAATTGACGTTGCAACGAAGGTTAAGCTCCCGAAATTCCTTTTTTATGAGTCAAAAACATGGGAAATTGTCTGAAATCACCATACATTTGTATAATAACACTAGAAGTTGTATGAACAGGTGAATCAAGACAATTAAATGGTACTATCAATGATCAAAAATAACCTGCTGAAAGGAAAAGCCGAGCCTAATGCGTGTTTTTCGGGGCCAAAACTGGTGGAACCATAAAAAATAGCCATTTCAATAACTGCACACGAAAGAAGCAATAAATGAACAGCCAAAACTTCTTCTGTACGTACGTCCAGTAGAATAATAAATCCATGTGACAAGGACTTTGCAGCGTTTTTGGCTTTAAGTTCGCTTAGAAATCAAGGGCAGACAACCTTTGACACTTCGGAAACCCCCCAAAATAAATGAAGATCGGTACAGTAAGCAGTTTTGAAATCATAGCTTTTTCGGTTGAGGGTGTAGGAGGTTGTTGACAGTAAAATATTTATATCACTTTTGAGAAGGGCTCGCGGAGATTGTTCTTTGCCGATCAGGTAGGAGGATTTTTTTGTGTGATAAGGAACCGACAGAAAATGATGCTGGCAGTGCAACATGTCAGTTGTTGAACAACCGGTAGTTGGTATGGAATCATTGATATTTGACCTAACAACAGGTTGCAGACAATGCAGGTAGATCCCGAATGGTGGTCAATAGGATAAGACCGTACACCTCACACAGCACTCGCTATACTGATCCGTTCAAGATGAAAATTCTCATCCGAACGACCGCCTCCTCCCCTCACTTCTCGCCGTCATCGTCCACTCATACTCCACTTCTTCCTTCAACTCGCCCTCTTCGGTTTCCACTCAACATTTCGGATCGTCGCCATGGCGACACCCCTCCACGACCGGCCTTTGCATCAGCCCTTCACTTATCCCTATTGTAGGGTACCGATAAGGGCTCGCGAAGGGCCTGAAGTAAGACACACAGGATGAAGGCCAGAACGGTTAATAAAAAGTATACAAAAATTAGAGCCCCACAAAAAAAGGCTCGCATACATTTTTTTAATAAATGTAGGTTACCACAATTTAAGGATCTGCCCTACAATGGGCAATTTTGGTTTATTATTTTCAATAATGAACCATTAGAATCGAGCATGAACAAAAATTTTAACCCCCCCCCCCCCCCTTAGACTTGATGGTTTACGTTTCAAGGTATGTAGAATCCGAAAATGCAATAAAAAATTTCAGTCTGTCCGCCGTACTGACCACTTTTCTTAGTTACCATGAAACAAAATTGATGAAATTCGGGTTATAGGTTCCGTTCGGGGTCTAGTTGGTCCTCAAAGCTCGACGTTACTGTCAGTCATCTCTAAGGGGTTCAAAATAGGGGTTGAAATTTTAAGAACGCTGTAGCTCGAAAACTTTCGATAGAAGGGTATGGTTTTTTCACGTTATTAAATTTGTCTTGAGCTAAACAATCTTTTGAGACCACCCGGAGCATTGTACGATCAGCCGTTCGTGTGCACCAAAAAGCTTCGTCAACACGATCGTGAATCAAACGGTATAAATCCGGCCCGGATATCATCGCTAGGGAGCACCTGATTATAATCACGGATGGCTGTATGAAGTCGTTGGTTGTTCTGCGATATTATTTCATTTGATAAGTGATGGACTATAGGATTTTGTTGGTAGGTACTTGTGAAACTTGAACAAACATTGAAGTATTGTTGATGGGTAAATTATTACACAATGGTGAATTATTACACAACAGCAAATTATTACACAACGGTAAATTACATAACGGTAAATTATTTCACAACGGTAAATTATTACACAACGGTTCATCTACCAAGAAGGGGCTGTATTTTGTTGATCGGTACTTTTGCAACTTGAGCAAACGTTGAAGTGTTGTTGATGGGTAAATTATTACAAATGGTAAATTATTACACAACGGCAAATTATTACACAACGGTAAATTATTACATAACGGTAAATTATTTCACAACGGTAAATTATTACACAACGGGTTCATCTACCAAGAAGGGGCTGGATTTTGTTGATCGGTACTTTTGTAACTTGAACAGCCGTTGAAGTATTACTGATGGGCAAGTTATTGCACAACGGTTCATTATACTTGACCACGACAGTAGGTATTGATAGATAATTTTGTTTTTTGAATTAGGTATTTCAATTTGACTACATGTAGGGGGGTCTGGCGTGGATTGGGATAGACGCAAACAGTTATATCTTCGTTGAAGGAGGTTGAAGCTTAAAAACAACGACTGTTCTACGTATGAAGTAAAATAAAACAAATAACAAACATACACCAAACAAAAACAAAGTCAATCAATTATAGTTGCGTACTGTATTTCAAGTACAGTAAAATTAACGTTTATGGATGGTCCCTAAACTTTACAGCTAATGCGTTCGTTAAAGCCGATAGTTGTTTTAACCCATACCTGTAAAAACAAGGCAAATGGTGAAGTTATTTCACAAAATTCAGTGTTGGTTTATTGTTCTCTGAATAATACACCTAGTAGGTACCTATGTATTCGGTTCGGAAAATTTTTTTTGGAACACCCCCTCAAACTTTTTGTCTTTTACGTTTCAAGGTGTGTAGATATCAGAAGTGCAATGTCCGTCCGCCGTGTCATCAATATCTACCTTAATTTTCAGTTTTAAAAAAAAATCGTTCTTTCACACTCAGGCTCCATTTGGGCCCTAGTTGTATCGCCTATCCCGGCAGCCCGAACGGAAAACACCCAGGGGTGTTACGGGTGAAAAATGGGTGCAAAATTAGGTACAAAATAATTCGGAAATAGCAACCTAATATTCTAGTTTAAACCCGTCAAATATACATCATGTGGGTTTCTTCACTGGGGTCCCAGTCGTGCTGTATTCATTCGAGAATGATGAAACCATGTGATAAGGAATTTGCAGCGTTTTTCGCTCGTGACAAGGACAAACTTAAGCACTTAGGCTACCTACCCATCGAATATGTAACAGTGCGGCTGTTCTCGAGTAGTTTTTTGGTCCGGTGGAGACGGGATCGATGGGCGGAAGCCTAATCGATATCCCTTCTTAACCGGTGATAATCTCGCTGGTCTAGGAGTGGGACTCTCGAGGTCCACCCCCACTGTCACACTCACATGGTAGCAGATCATGCTTTGGTAGGTAGTATGCGCTGAGCCATTCACCATACTCCATCCACTTTTTGTAGGCTTACCAGAAGGATAAGCCCAAACGTTTCCCAGAAGTATTCCTTTGCTAACAATCTGTCTCTTTGATAATACATACTTCTATTGGCTTCCCCATCCCCTTTCCCCCCTTTAGAGTGTCAGTGTAATTAAAATATTATATTGAGATCATTTGAAGGCAATTGATACCGTGTCCTAATTTACAAGACCCAATAATTGTTCCATCCTAACGATGGAGGTTGATCACCTAGAGCAGGGGTGCTCAAACGGTCGATCGCGATCGACTGGTCGATCGCGAGTGCTTTTTGGGTAGATCTCGAGAAGAAAAAAAATTTTAATAAGTAGGTAGGTAACTAAACTACAAAAATGTATTACGTAATAAAATAACACTGCTTGCGGCAAAAGGTGGCTTTATCAAAGGAACGCGCGGCACTTGTCAAAGAAAAGCCGTGTTGTTTCTAGACTAGACAGTACAGTCTAGTAGAAACAACGAGAGACAGTACAGTCTAGTTTCGGGCGCGCGTTTGACGGGAACATTCGAGACTTTCGTTCACGCCGATATAAATGTTGCGCCTGCAGGAATTGGAGTCATTCTGAATTGTAACTTGATGGCGATCCTACGTCGATACAAAGTTTATTGTTAAATAGTGGAAAATGAGTGCAGTGAAGAAATCTAAAACGTATCATTTTAATAAGGATTGGGAGGAAGAATTTTTCTTTTGTATGGTGAAGGATAAGTGCATTTGTGTTATTTGTCGTGCGTCAGTTGCAATACCTAAGCGTGGTAACTTAGAGAGGCATCATAAAACGGTTCATAAAAACTATGAAAAGGATTTTCCGCCACAGAGTAAATTAAGAAAACGAAAAGTAAGTGATTTGATATCTTGTTTGAAAAAAGAACAATCCATGTTCACAAGACCAGCCAAACAATCAAAAGCTGCTACGATCGCGTCATTTAAAATATCTCATATATTGGCGAAACACAAGAAACCATTCGAAGATGGATCGGTGGTGAAGGAAGCATTTATTGAAGCGGGTGAGACTTTATTTGGAGATTTTAAAAATAAAACAGAAATCATGTCTGCTATTAGAGAACTTCAGTTATCTCGTCCGACTGTCACAAGGCGTATTGAAGTCATGAGTCAGGACATCACAGATAAACTAAAACATGATATCATGGAATGTACATACTTTTCTTTACAGTTCGACGAATCCACCGATATGACAGACACTGCCCAGCTGTGTATTTTTATTCGGATGGTATTCAATGACATGTTGGCTAAGGAAGAATTTTTGACAATCATTCCTCTGAAGGGGAAGACCCGTGGCGAAGATATATATGACGTTTTCTTCAATTTTGTAAAAAACTATGAGCTACCAATATATAAATTAGTGTGCATTACAACCGATGGAGCACCAGCAATGACTGGAAACAAAAACGGTTTTGTGGCATTGTGTCGAGCTAATGAAGAATTCCCTTCATTTTTTTCATTTCATTGCATTATACATCAACAAGTTTTGTGTTCAAAAGTTTTAAACACGGAGGAAATTATGGGCATTGCAACAAAAATTGTGAATTCCATCCGTGCACGTAGCTTGCAACGGCGGCTCTTTCAGTTGCAGCTGGAAGATTGGGAGTCAGCTGAACACACTGATTTAGTTCTTCACACGGACGTCAGGTGGTTGAGTCGCGGAAAATTCCTAGAAAGGTTTCAAGAATTATTGCCCGAAATAACAGCTTTTCTAGACGAAAGAGGTGATGACACTCAGATTTTGAAAAACGAAAAATGGCTAAATGATTTGGCATTTTTGACTGACATCACAATGCACTTAAACACTGTTAACTTGGAGCTTCAAGGTAAAGGAAAAACTATTATTGAGATGATTAGCGCAGTAAAAGCATTCAAAAGTAAATTGCAACTTATGATAGATCAACTGAAAAGAAAGGATCTGAAACATTTTCCGTCTTTGAATGCAAGGATTCCTCAGTTGAATTATGATACGTATGAGGCTGAATTATCAAATATTTTGGGACAATTCGAAATGCGTTTTTATGATTGCAGTAAATTGGAAAATATAGCATCATTTATGAGTTATCCTTTTTCATGTAAAAACATTGAGGAATTAGCTACTGAAATAGCAAGTCAGTTTAATATGAACTCATGTTCTGTTGAAAATGAGTTGGTGCAGATTATATCAGATATACATCTCAAAGCTACAGCATCTGATACAAATTTCTGGTGTTTTATATCTGAAGATAAATATCCGAATGTAAGGCAAATCGCCCTTCAACTGACGGCATTTTTTGGGTCAACTTACTTGTGCGAGTCTGCATTTTCTGAAATGAAGATAATTAAGTCAAAATATCGCAATCGACTAACTGACGATCATATGTCATCATGCTTGCGATTAGCACTCAGTGGTTACGTACCATCTTATGAAAAGTATGCTGAGGACATGCAGTGCCACGCTTCAACATCCAAAGCCACTCCTTAGTTAAGTTTAACACCATATGTAACTCTTTTGTTTTGTAACAACCAATAAACTCGCAATTTTGAATAACTATGAGTTTTTTCATTGATATTGTAGAGAAGAACCTAACTAAACCTAACCCAAACCTTGACTAAAATAATGAACCTATATTGTGCAGAAAGCTAATATCTATATATGCTACGGTACGCCCTACCTAGTTAGGTAGGGTGTATCGTGTATGTACGACAACCCTGCATCACACACACTTGCAGTCTCTCAGAGTCGATCGTAAGTAGTCTAAAAATATTGAGGTAGATCGCCAGCAGTTCAAGTTTGAGCACCCCTGACCTAGAGGTTGCTCAGATGACCACAATTCACTGGACAACAACCTCTGACAACATTATCCGCCAATACTCGTATGTAGGAGCTTTGTTCTCCACCAGTAAAATATTAATCAGGTACCATTACGATGGAGGTTAGTCACCTTGAAGTTGTTCAGATGTCGTTTCCTGAACCAGAACTTCATACTACTTTTCATTCCCCCTTTTTCCCTCTCATACTTCTGCTACTCAGAAGTATTTCATGTGGGGAGGAGTGTAACAGTGCGGCTGTTCTCGAGTAGTTTTTTGGTCCGGTGGAGACGGGATCGGTGGGCGGAAGCCTAATCGATATCCCTTCTTAACCGGTGATAATCACGCTGGTCCAGGAGGGGGACTCTCGAGGTCCACCACCACTGTCACACTCTGTCACAAATATCAAATTACCAAAAAACTGAAGCACCTTGATTTCGATTGTTAGGTACCTAACAGGTTTAAATATTATATCTTACAAGAGTGAAGAGGTGCGTTTTCTAATGGGTCGTATCTACTATAACCCTTTCACCCCTGGTGGGACGTATATGTCCCATCATGTTGTTGCGCTCATAAACCTGCTGGGACACATATGTCCCAGGAACTACTGCTTCAATTTTCCAATCGTTTAGGGCCTATTGGACACTGCAATCCTTATTAAGGAACACTACAATGAGTATGAATTCATCATGCTTCTTCCAACACGGTAAGTAGGTAGGAAATGCTGTGGAACAGTAGAGTCCCACCTCAACCGCGCTGAAAAACAGGTGAGTAATAGCAAGAGCTTTTGAGGTATCGCTTTTCCATGTTTTTGGGACGAGAAGACCGAAGTCGATTTTGACCAAAGAGAGGAAAATTGAGGTTCTAAGGAAGTTTCAGCCTTAACTACGTTAAATTTTGGTCTAAAATCGTCGTTCCTCCGCACAGTTTGGGTCCTCATTTGGGTCATTTTTTGCTCCGAAACTCGGCAGCCCGATCGGCATACACCCAGGGGTGTTATGGGAGAGAAATTGGTGTAGAAATAGGGGTTTTCGAGGGATTTTTGAGGTTTTAGTGAACATGAGCTTGTGAGGTATCGTTTTCCATGTTTTTTCGGGCGAGAAGACCGAATATTTGGTTGATTTTGAACGAAGAGTGAAGAATTGACGTTGCAACGAAGGTTAAGCTCCCGAAATTCCTTTTTTATGAGTCAAAAACATGGGGGCAATTGTCAGAAATCACCATACTTTTGTATAATAACACTAGAAGTAGTATCAACAGGTGAACCAAGACAAATAAATGGTACAATCAATGATCAGAAATAATCTGTTGAAAGGAAAAGCCGAGCCCAATTCATGTTTTTGGGAGCCAAAACTGGTGGAAACCATTTGAGTAGTTGCACCTGAATCTTCTATATAACTAAATTTACAGGTGATTTCTGTCTGTTTGTCTGTTTGTCTTTCAATCACGCCAAAACGGCTCAATGGATCGAACCCATCTCGCGTATTTGAATGTTTCTATGACCAGGGAAGGACAGGGGGATTCACACCCGGATCCGATGAATAGGGGTGGGGGTTTATAGGGAATCCGAAACATAAAAAAATTAAATTCTCGAAAACGGCTCAATGGATCGAACCCATCTCGCGTATTTAGATGTTTCAGTGATCGGGGAAGGACATAGGGGGATTCACTCCCGGATCTGATGAATAGGGGTGGGGGTTTATGATCCATCACGCAAAAACGGCTGAATGGATCAAAGCCATCTCCCGTATTCAGATGGCTGGTTCCTACCTATGATAATTACCTTTTTGTCTTTAACATTATAACAGTTTCTAAAGGGATATGTAAGAGATATAATCTGTAAAGCGAGAGGTAACAAAGTCAGATGGACCCACCCCGAGTTCTACCCGTCAGCGACGGGCAACACAGCTAGTGAAACAATAAATTAACAGCAAAATTTCTGTACATATGTCCAGTAGAATAATAAACCCATGTGACAAGGACTATGCAGCTTTTGGTTTATTATTCTGTGAATAATACACCTATGTAGGTATTCGCTCAGCAAAAAATTTTTATAACACCCCCTCAAAATTTTTTCTTTTCCGTTTCAAGGTGCGTAGATTCCAAAAATGCAATGTCCGTCCGCCGTACGCCGTCCGCCGTATCACGTGTACAGGCTTCATTTTCGGTCTAAAAAATTCGCTCATTCGCACACATGCTCCATTTGGGCCCTAGTTGTGTCCCGAAACTTTTCAGCCCGATCGGAATATACCCAGGGGTGTTATGAGTGAAAATGTGTATAAAAATAGGTACTTTTGTGTTTTAGTAACATGTTAGTAAAATGAACTTTTGAGGTATCGTTTTTCATGTTTTTGGGGACGAGAAGACCGAATATGAAGTCGATTTTGACCGAAGAGTGGAAAATTGAGGTTCTACCACATGTTCAGCTCCCGAAATTGATTTTTTATGAGTCAAAAACCTGGGAAATCGTTTGAAATCACCATCAATTTGTAGAATAACACTAGAAAAAGTGTCAACACGTGGATCAAGACGATTAAATGGTACTATCAATGATCAAAGATAATTTGAAAAAAAAAGGAGCGTACCTACCTAATTCGCGTTTTGGAGGCCAAAATTGGTGGAAACCACCAGAGATGGCTATTTCAATTATTTTATATGAAAGAAACAATAAATAAACAGCCAACATTTCTGTGGGTATGTCCAATAGAATAATGAACCCATGTGACAAGGACTTTGCAGCGTTTTTATGAGTCAAAAACCTGGGAAACCGTCTGAAATCACCATTAATTTGTAGAATAACACTAGAAAAAGTATCAACAGGTGGATCAAGACAATTAAATGGTACTATCAATGATCAAAGATAATTTGAAAAAAAAGAGGAGCGTACCTAATTCGCGTTTTGGGGGCCAAAATTGGTGGAAACCACCAGAAATAGCTATTTCAATTATTTTATATGAAATAAACAATAAATGAACAACGAAAGTTTCTGTAGGTATGTCCAATAGAATAATAAACCCATGTGACAAGGACTTTGCAGCGTTTTGATTTATTATTCTGTGAATAATACACCTATGTAATCGCTCAGCAAAAAATTTTTATAACACCCCCTCAAAATTTTTTCTTTTCCGTTTCAAGGTACGTAGATTCCAAAAATGCAATGTCCGTCCGCCGTCCGCCGTACGCCGTCCGCCGTATCACGTGTACAGGCTTCATTTTCGGTCTAAAAAAATCGTTCTTTCGCACACGTGCTCCATTTGGGCTCCAGTTGTGTCCCGAAACTTTTCAGCCCGATCGGAATATACCCAGGGGTGTTATGAGTGAAAATGTGTATAAAAATAGGTACTTTTTGTGTTTTAGCAACATGTTGGTAACATGAGGTTTTGAGGAATCCTTTTCCATGTTTTTGGGGACGAGAAGACCGAATATGAAGTCGATTTTGACCAAAGACGCGGAAATTGAGGTTTTACCAAAGGTTCAGCTCCCAAAATGGTTTTTTTATGAGTCAAAAACCTGGAAAACTGTCTGAAATCACCATCAATGTGTATAATAACATTAGAAAATTTGTAAACATGTGAATCAATACCATTAAATGGCACTACCAATGATCAAAGATGATCTGGAAAAAAAAGCGTACCTATTTCATGTTTTGGGGGCCAAAGTTGGTGGAAATCATCATAAATAGCTATTTCAATCATTCCACATGAAAGAAACAATAAATTTAACAGCCAACAAGAATCTCTAGAACTCCAATAGAATAATAAACCCATGTGACAAGGACTTTGCAGCGTTTTTTAACTCCGGTATCATGAAGTGATGGACTTCATGCAGGACAATTAGTCCGAGATTTTCAAACCCCCAGCTCAGCAGCCGCCCCTTATATGAAACTGTCAGGCCTTCTTTCCCGTGGGCCTCGCCTGAAGGGCGGTAGGGCGGGGTCTCGGCTACGTGCTTAGCGAAACTGATCGCCCTTTGATGGGAAGGGGGGGGGGGGGGGATGGCGGCGCTGGAAGGAGCTCTCAAGGGCACAGAGAGATCTGGAAGGGTTTAGTGGGTCGAGTATTGGAGTCATTCATCGAGAAAAATGTGACCACCGGAGGGGAGGGGGGAGATTTAGGGGGGATTGAGGGGTGATTGGGGGGGGAGGGCTATAAACGGCCGCCTTCATAATTATCTGGCTCGAATCCAAAACAAAGCTGCATCTCAGTGCCGCCATAAATCCCGTCTGCTGTTGTATGTGTTGGCCACGTGATAGCAAAAATATCCGTAATTGTAATACATTAATTTATAAATAATTGTTAAAGCTGTCGCTAAAATGCTAAACCTCCTGCCGCGCTAACCTCTGATCACGTCTTCGACTTGGGTCATCAATAAGTAGCAAGGCCTATTTAAAAACGCTGCAAAGTCCTTGTCACATGGGTTTATTATTCCACTGGACATACCTACAGAAATTCTGGCTGTTTATTTATTGTTTCTTTCATGTAAAATAATTGAAATAGCTATTTCTGGTGGTTTCCACCAATTTTGGCCCCCAAAACACGCATTAGGTACGCTCCTTTTTTTTCCCAAATTATCTTTGATCATTGGTAATGCCATTTAATCGTCTTGATCCTAGTGTTGACACTTTTTCTAGTGTTATTATACAAACTGATGGTGATTTCAAACGATTTCCCAGGTTCCCAGATTCCGACTCATAAAAAATTAATTTTGGGAGCTGAACATTTGGTAGAACCTCAATTTTCCACTCATTGGTCCAAATCGACTTCATATTCGGTCTTCTCGTCCCCTAAAACATGGAAAACCATACCTCAAAAGCTCATACGCTAAAACACAAAAGTACCTATTTTTATACACATTTTCACCCATAACACCCCTGGGTATATTCCGATCGGGGTGCAAAGTTTCGGGACACAACTAGGGCCCAAATGGAGCGTGTGTGCGAAAGAACGACTTTTTTAGACCTAAAATGAGCCGGTACACGTGATACGGCGGACGGACATTTTTGGAATCTACGCACCTTGAAACGGAAAAGAAAAAATTTTGAGGGGTTGTTATAAAAATTTTTTGCTGTGCGAATACATAGGTGTATTATTCACAGAATAATAAACCAAAACGCTGCAAATCCCTGCACAAAGGTTTATTATTTGGTACAGAATACCCTTCTGTTACAGATCACAGCTCTCTGTATAGATAACCCGACTTTATAATATAATTATGTACTATTCTATACATATTATGTAGATCGCAGACCCTCCGCAGGTTAGTACCTAACCCCGTACTCGTTACTAGGTACCTACCTAAATCACGAGTTAAATGTTGCTAAAATAATTCTGTCGATGGCAAACAGTAACTAAAATTGCGGAAAGAAACGCAAATAATGAAGTTCTGAAGGAAAATAGTTGATGTGGAGTGAAATAGATGCCCCTTCTGCGAAGATCACTGTTTTCTGTGGTCAATACCTACCTTCGTGGTCAAGTATAATGAACCATTGTGTAATAACTTGCCCATCAATAATACTTCAACTTCTGTTCAAGTAGCGAAAGTACCGATCAACAAAAGCCAGCCCCTTCTTGGTAGATGAACCGTTGTGTAATAATTTACCGTTCTGTAATAATTTACCGTTGTGTAATAATTTGCCGTTGTGTAATAATTTACCGTTGTGTAATAATTTGCCCATCAATAATACTTCAACGTTTGTTCAAGTTTCACAAGTACCTACCAACAAAATTCAATAGTCTCCCTAGCGATGATATCCGGGCCGGATTTATACCATTTAATTCACGGTCGTGTTGAAGATGCTTTTTGGTGTACTCGAACGGCTGGACGTACAGTGCTCCGGGTGGTCTCAAAAAATTGTTTATCTCAAGACAAATTTAATAACGCAAAAAAAACCATACCCTTCCATCGAAAGTTTCCGAGATACGGCGTTCTGAAAATTTCAATCCCTATTTTGAACCCCTTAGAGATGACTGACAGTAACGCCGAGCTTCGAGGACCAACTAGACCCCGAACGGAACCTATAAACCGAATTTCATCAATTCTGTTTCATGGTAACTAAGAAAAGTGGCCAGTACGGCGTACGGCGGACAGACAGAAATTTATTATTGCAGTTTTGGATTCTACATACCTTGAAACGTGAACCATCAAATTTTGAGGGGGGGTAAGAATTTTTTTTTTCATGCTCGATTCCAATGGTTCATTATTGAAAATAATAAACCAAAACTCCAAGGAGTTTTTAAATGGTAGTTTTTTAAATTGGTGTTTTTTTTAATACCTAGGAGTTTTTTACAGGAGTCTCCTCTGCCATTGGTACGGGAGATAAAAGGCTACCTTAGACGAAATAGCATTTTATGACCGTAGCTTACTTACACAGGTTGAGGAATGTTGAGCTTATTTGAACGGTTTCCTTTTGGAAGTACAGGTAATAATTAAGCTACCCGGTGATGTTATAACAGTGACAAACCACTACTGTTAATAAGGCACCTTAAAAAGCCTTATAAGGCACCTATAATAAATTCAGATCATTCAAATCGACGATTCGGGATCCAGCGTTCTTGTTACGCAAATTATGAATATTACTTTCTTCTTAGTTATTCCAGTTAAATTATACTTTCCTGATTTCATATCAAACTTTTCTCATTTCATATTGAACTTTCAAGATCCAAGTAACGTAGTTAGGTAGTAAAAACGCTTCAAATTATTACACAACGGTTTATTATTTACCCGTACTTATACTGCCGTTTGAAGGAAAAACGCCTCAACTCAAAGTTACTGAATTTTGAAAAATCAGCTTTGAAGTTTGACAACAAAAACTCACCATAGGTTCACTCCAGATCACTCCCCCGACCCCATTTTTGTGGCTAGACGTAGGTTTATGTTCAGCCAGAACGATGGGTATGATAAATACGCTAAATACCAGGTTTTTCAATCGATTCATGGCACTTGAGGTGTTTGTCAATTTTACTTCTTGTCAGTTTTTGAAACGTTTTTGGAGGAAAAACGCCTAAAATCTCTTTTGCGGCGTTTTACCTTTACAGTGAATGGGTTTTCTCGGAAAGATTTTGATGCAAAAACGCCTCGCCTCAACTTTCGTTACGTTACTGTGTAGTGTAGTGACGTTCCGATACTTTCGATATTTACTGATATCGATACTTTATTTCGATATTTCCAATATTTGTATCGATACCCTGGATTTGATAATATCGGAATATTGAAAGCAAATCGGTGGTATCAGATCGAAAGACATTACTCCAACTTGTAGACTAAATATATTATATTGATGAAATAGAGGTACTGTACCTCCCTCCTATATCAGGTACAGATTTGTTTCAATCCCTTGAGAATTCTTGAGAATTTGTTTCAATTTTGAGAACCCACATGAATAAGTGTCAATAATGAAATAGGTAGGTACTTGCTATCTGAAGAATTATTCGATATTGATATCAGTATTGTCCAAAGGAATTTCAAGAACATGGTATCAAATGATGAAATATCGATACTTTTCTTTCGATATTATCGTAATATGAGTAAAATCTTGGGATACTGTTTCGAGACCAAATATCGGATCAAAGGCGGTATCGGAACGTCACTGGTGTAGTGTACTACTGTGTGTGTCACGAAAAACACCTCAGGGTCGGCCAGCTGCGTAAAGCTAGAGATGTCCGATACTTCAAAAGTATCGATATATATATCGTATCGATACATCTGAAAGTATCAAAAAGTATCGATACGATACTTTCGGAAAGTATCGATATTTTGAAGTATCGATACTTTTCGATACTTCCTCAAAAATGGGTGGAAACGTCGTTTTTGTTCTCTCTCTGTCAGCGTGACAATGAATATGATATCACATCCGAAACAATAAACCACTTCCTTTTTTATTTGAAACCTTTTTTTTGGTTGGGCGCTTGTTTTTCAAAAATATTTTCATGACAAGGCATGACATTATTTCGTTAATTCGGCGCAATCACATCAGAAACAAGAATGAACAAAGAAAATCCAATCAAAAAGCTATTGAGTTAGGTTGGTTGGTTGCTTGGTTGGGTTAACATTTTTTCCTTCCTACTAGATGGACGACAGCTGATTCTCACTGAGAGCTGGAGGTGGTGGTACATTAACTTTCTTAAATGCTGAAGTGGTTGGCCCCCCATCAATCTAGTTAGATGTACTGTCAATAGTACCTACACGTGGTAGGTGTTGAAACTGATGAAATGTGAGGGATAAAAAAGTATCGGCTCCGATACTGGGAAAAAAGTATCGATACTGCGATATATATCAGAGAAAAAAAGTATCGATATGTAACGATACATTTTTCAAAAAGTATCGATACTTTTAAGTATCGATACTTTTGGGACATCCCTAGCGTAAACATTTGGAGGAAAAACGCCTCTCAGAGCCATTTGAAACGCCTCAACCCGATTCTGAAGCCAACCGTTTGGGGGGAAAACGCCTCAACGATGTTTTTAGCGAGTTGATGCGTTTTTCCTCAACAAAATACGCTAGTTAAGGTGTTCCAAACGGAGAGTTAAGGTGTTTTTACTTATCAAACACGCAGTTGAGGCGTTTTTCCTCGAAATTGAGCATCTTTCAGATTTCAACCCTTGAAATGTCAACCCCTTCCTGGTCGAATTTCCACATTTTGACTGCACCATCAGAAAGGTGGGGTTGGAAATTGGGGGAGTACCTAACGTGTAAATCCCATTGTCGGCAATTTTGGAGTTGCCTATGGCAAAATTAGGTTCATGAGACACTGCGTTTTTCAGATTCACACAGGACCACCAAGGAGCTATATCCCGAACTATCCACCAAATTTGAGCAAAATCGGTCCTTGTATTATTCGTGAGAACTTGAGTAGGTGCTTACCTCGGATCCGAATTTGCGCATGCATAGTGAGTGGCTTTGTTAATGATCTGATCGTTTTGCATATTCATGGGGGACCATCCAGAGGCTACACCCCAACTTCCCACCGAATTTGAAGAAAATCGGGCCATTTATTTAGGAGATAATATTCAGTACATAGGAATACCACAACAGAACCTATACTCATCGGTCTACACTAGGTACTCCTTTCAGTAGGTACTAGGTACAACCACCTATACTCTTACTCTACGAATGTTTAATTCAGTATGGCGCCACCCCAAAGTGATACTGAATAGTGGTGGATACCTAGTGGTTTTAATATTATTTATCTCTTCTTTGTCTCTCAAAGCGTTCTTCAGACCAAGAAAGAAAGCAAAGAACAATCGTTATCAATCGAATTATGTCCGACATACGTCCAATGACAATACAAGCTACCTCGTAAAATAGAAGAAGAAGAAGACGGAAGACTTATCAACTTATTTCAAATTAATTTATTGCAATGAAGTTTTTCTTGGTTTAAATTTATAATATTAAAAATAGTTGTTTCTGATAGTGAATGGAGTAAATCGTTTCTGAATACAATCCTAGATGGATAGTCGTTTGGGGGCCTACATTGTATTTTTAACTCGGGTTCTCCAGCTGGGATACGTCTCATCTATCGGTAAGTTGATAACAAGTCTAGGTTATGTCCAGGTTTGTCTTTTGCCGCTATTTTCATTCACGCCAGGAATCTGTTCGTTGTCCACGAATATCCGTATTTTGCCCGTACGAATCAAGTAAGAAATTTGCGTTTAGTGCGGTCGTTGTGCGTTGAATTCGTGTCTACTTTGTGGCTGATGCCCCGTACAGGAGTTGCACGATGTTTTATCAAAGTTCGAGGGACGGTGTGCCCTCCAGCGAGCCGTTGTACTCTTCCCTGCAGAGGTTCTACATAAAGAACGGTTTCGGAGAGGAAAGACCCAGGGATTTGCGGATAAATGTCAATCTCACTTCAGCTTATTCTACCTCATCCAAACACGTACTGAACATTCAAGTTTTAGACGACGATGACCCGTTTTTCTTCTATGCGTTAGCCGTAACTGAAGATGATTATCTTCGACTCAAAAGCAGCCAAGGTTTGTTAGTGGATTTCGATAATTTTCCTTCTCAAGTTGTCCGTTTGTTGGAGCAGTGTAAGCATCAGGAATCTAACTCTGCTAAATTCCTTCTTCTGCTGGAAGAAGAAGGTAGGGGGGAGTTTTCAAAAACCATGTTGAAAATTGTGGAAACTAACAACTTTAAGCATCTTTGTCACTTGGTATTGCAAATTGATCATGGTAGTGACGATGAAATAAAAAAAATCATGGTCAAGAAGATCAAGTCCTTGAAGGATCAGAATTTTAAAGCAGAAAAACTTATTGCAAGCTTGGAAAGCCAATTAAATAGTAAGAATATGATGCTGGATGCAGCTGAAAGGAAATTTAATGAGGTTGAACACAGGTGGAAAGAAGAAAAGATGGCGTTTCAGGCTGAGGCTGCTAGAGGAGCATCTGATGAAGCTGATAAACTGCGTAGGGCACAGCTTGATTGGCAGATAAAAGCTCAGAGGGAGAAAGCTGAAATAGAAGAAAAGTATCACAGCATCATCAGAGAGAAAGATGCTGAATTGTCCAAGTTGCGAATCGACAGTCAAATATCACACGACAAGAGATGCCACGCCGAGGCGACCATGAGCGAGCAGTGTAAGAGAATTGAAGTTCTGGAGAGCGAGCTGACGGCTGTAAGAGGTGATTTAGGTTGTGCGCGCAAACATTTAGCCAAAATGGAGAATAGTCTGCATGAAAAAGAAAGGATTGTCGCTAATTTGAAGGGAAAACTGTCAGTCGCCGAGCAGGAATTGAAGGAAAAGGTGGCATTGATATCACAGCAAGAAAGTCTGTTGAAGATGGCCCAAGAGGCTAAAGGTAGGTTGGAAGGTAATTTGCAAGAGAAAGAGGCGTATATAATGAAGAAGCAGAAGACGATACAGAGTGTGTCTGAAGAGCTCATCAAAGCCAACGAAATAATTGCTAAACTTCAGAAAGATCTGAGTACGTCGACTTCAAAGTTGAAGACGCGGACGGAGATAGCGCTTGAGCAGGAGAAGGTAATAGAGAGGCACGAAAAGACGATAGAGAGGTTGGAGAAAGAGTTGAAAATGAAGTCGAAGAAGTTGGGGGCTTTGGATGAAAACGAAGAGACTTTGAAGTCGACCGTGGCAGAGTTGAAGGAGTCATTGAATGCGAAGGAGAAGAAGATAAAGGAGAACGAGAAGATCATCGATTGGCTGAACCGAAGGTGCACTGAAGTCGCTGTACAGTCACATTCGCCATACTCGATGGGTGGGAATCAAAGCCACGGTGTCTCGGGTGGTCTGTTTACAACAAGCGGGGCGACTCCGCTGTTCTCCAATCCCGCGGCTTCGACAGACCCCTCAGGGATTCCTGGACTCGTTCCCGGGACCCCGTCGCTGAACGCAGCTCCTGGCGACATGAAAACTTCTACCCCTTTCGAGCGATTCAGAGACGCTCGCACCCCCTTCACTCCGCCCAGTCGCCTCAACATTCTGGCCCTGGACAAGATGGAGACTCCAGTAATCATCGAAGAAGATTCCTCTGAAAACGAAGACCCCTCGCCCAAAACCTCCAAATCCAAAGACTCTAAAGCCGAGTCTGACAAGAAGAAAGCGTCTCCTGTAGATCCTCCAAAAATCACCAGCAAACCTCTTCGTAAAAGTGGACCTAAAAAACCTAATCAAACTCCTGCAGTGCCTTCTTCATATTTTTTGAGCTGAATATCTTTACCCACAAAAATAATTGTATCTAACCATGGATTTGTTGTAAATCAATTTAATGTACATTGCTTTTTTAATGGAATTAAAGTTTTCTACGATTGTTAATGGGTGGTGAGCAGTAAGTTTCATTTCACTCCTCTCTCTTATTCTTTTAATTTCTGCCATTTATTGTTTATTCAGTACACTAGACCTCTAGGATCCTCTCGACGTGCTTATCTCATTACAATAGGTGGGATTATGTACAAGATATAGATAAGAACAAGTCAAATCGATTAATCATCTGTTGCATCGCAAAAATAAACTTGGTTGGTTCCTACTTGAAAGATTTTTTTTTTTTTTTTAAGAAATATTTTTGTATAAATTATGAATTGGCATGGAGGTGGTAAAGTGCTGTACGGAAGGGTGTTTGCTCACTAATGGTTGGGATTGTAGGAGGGAAGTCAGTTCCGAATCCTAGCCCGTTACGCAGGGGAATGGTAAGAGTGTCCCCAGACCGCGCTCACTTAGATATGAGTGTTGCCAGGAACTTCATGCACGATTGTCCCTGGGTTGTATGAAAGACCTCACTTCCTGAGGCAGGCCTGCCTATATTTGTAGTTTGAATTGAAATAGTTCTTAAGCTCAATGTTTTCGAATAATTACCATGACTGTGCTAAGTGGAACCAACCAGTGGCATCCAGTCACTTCCGCTCCAGGCCGCGTTGTTCTGGGGGCCTGTTCACTAAGCCAGAGAGATCTCTTTTCGGTCCAACTCTCTTTTGGCAAAAGAGATTTTTATAGTATCCATTACTGGGTTATTCAGTAATTTCTGTAAGAGAGAGTTGGCGGCCATCTTGGCAGTTTCGATCTCTATCAGAGAGATACCTAATTGTCTTTTCTCGAAAGAGAAAAGTTTCTCCTTAAGTCACTCTTTCTCGTTTGTTTGATAGTGATATTGTTATCATCCTTTGTTCATCCACTACCACATTGATCATTTTGAATTTTTTTTTTTTTTCATCCCTTAAAGGTTAGGAGTCGATTGTTCATGATAAATATCTATTTATTATTGAATCATGAGTAAAAGCGTCTCAAGTATGGGTTGAGGTAGGCCATGGGAGCTTTTCCCGGGAGATTTCCAAAATAGATAATCTCTTTTCACTACCTATCTGTTTTAATGAATAGGCCGCGTTGTCCTGATTGCCAGATGGATGGCGATTTCGAAATCGGCAGCGCATGCCGGCGGTTGGAGGGGATACCAATTTTGGCCGTGCATTCATCTGAAATTGCTTGAAAGCAGCATTCATACATACGTTTTTCTTTAGTAGTTAATAGGGGGACATGCATACCATTTTGGTATGGCACGTATGGTGAATAATTAGGTGAAGAATTCAGTGCGATAATCAAATGTTCCATCCATATAGATGTACTGCATTGCAAGGCATTGTAGATTCCGCGTGCAATAGTAAAGTAAGATACCTACGTATGATGTAGATTGATAGATAACAGGCTCAAATTTGGTCAGGTACCATTGCCTAGTTTAATGCCAATCGAGTTCACGGAGTTTAGTGGCGGGGACACTCCTACCATTTCTCAGGGCATTCGGGTCTCCCTGTGGTCTCAGGACTTTCGATGGGACACTCATGCCGTTAGCCGTTACACGGGTAAATTTTTCCAGAGCGTTAAGTTCAGCGGGGTTTTTAAAACGTGGAGTCTTTTTGAATGTCCAAATCCGAACGTTCTTTCAAAATATCTTGGACATGGTCCACGAATCAATTTATGGATTCATTTTGAGCAACTCTTCCATGTGGCACCCAGCTGGCCGTCACTTGAACAGCAATATGTCGTCAATACTTTCTAAGGCCAAAGACATACCTTGCAATCCCATTCCAACAGGCCGGAAGTCTACACAAGTTAGGTTTACGCCCTCTCCTCCCGCAGATTCCCATTAGTTGTACATGGTCCGGACGCGTCACCCATACGATGCTTGAGTTTTATACCTTTAGGCTGGACCTCCACTGGAAGCGATACCAAGCAACTACGCGTATTCGTCCTTAGACGAGCAACTGATCCCATTGTGGTGAAGTACATTGGGGGCCTCGACTGCAGGCGTGATTGAGCTATTGACTTAGGGCGATACCTACCGTGCAACGACGGATGGGATTTGTCTTGTTTTCAAGCGACCTTAGCTCCCCATACCCTCGTCCCTTCACCACCATCACAAAGCACTTCATTTCCATGGAACTGCACTGCTAGACCCCAGTTAACTGAGTCTAATAGACTCCACCACAGAAATCTGACAAAATCTCTGTCCTGCCGAGACAAGGCAATCTGAAGAAACGCCTTCTCAATATTAGCAGAAATTCCTATTTTTCCGTGCCGAAAGTTTATTAATATCATCGGGATCAATTCAATAAGGTTGGGTCTTTTCCTATGATTTGTTGAGGGAATTTCCATTCCTGTCTCTATTGGAAGCGTCAAATACAGGTCTCACTCGAGTGGTACTCCCTTCTTTTATAACTGCTCTGTGTGGTAAGTAATGGCCACACTGAGAGACTTCTCTTTCTGGAACGGCCTCCACAACACCCAGCTCAATCCATTGTCGAAAAATATCATTGTAATCATCAAACAAATTGGAGTCTTTTAGCTTCTTGGTGACTGTCTCCAACCTTCTTCTTGCGATTTCAAAGTTTCCTCTAAGGGGTCATGATCTTCAATCCAAGGTAAGCAGACTGTGTATCTACCCTGGTGGACCCTCACAGTATCTTCAACAAATTCCTCGATCTGACGGTCTTTCTCTTCCTGGGTGACTTTGATAGCTGAATCCTGTATCCCCCCAGTCCACTGAGAATAGAAGATTCTCAGTGCTCCAGTCACTTCTTGTCGCTTTCTCAAAATCGCCTCACATCTCCCGATCACTTGGCCATTCAGTATAGCTTCCAGTGGAGGACCGGCCTTAACCTTGCTCCGTTTTTTAAATCAAAACTTGAAGATTTTTTTTAAATATTGAAGTACTCGTGGCACTTGCATGGACTTCTGGTGGAGTTCGGGGTTTAAACTATTTTCATTCTCTGAGTTATGCCTTGATTAAGACTCAGGGGACTCATATATTTCTTGAGAAATTCAGGGATAACAAACGAAACCAGTTTTGACAGAGAGCTTTGGTGTCGGAAATTTTCACACTCCAGAGAACTCGATCCTTTAATAAAGTCATCTAGTTTGGTTGTGGAAGCATAAATTGGAGTAGATGGCTTTTCAAACTTAGCGGAGAGATGCTGCACCTCAGTGGAAAACCTTTCACAGATCGACGGGTCGAAAATGTGTACCTATGTGTCTGGCGTTGTCTGAATTTAGGATGACAGCTTTCAGAAAGCCGATACTTTCATGAGGCTGTGGCTCTGCTGAATGGTGGTTTTTGTAAGCTAGCATGGCGATATAATAGGTCAGTATTAATGAGGGAATTCGCTGTTTGATATATAGTCCTAGTATATCTTGTAATTACAATCATGTAAATTATAATCCAGATCAATTATTATTTCATTTCAAAATTTTTGTATTATTTATGGGCACTACCGACAGACAGTTGAGTTCATACGATATTATTTCTTTTGTGAACGATTTTCTTCTTCATCTTCTTCTTCTTCTTCTGAAGTATTTGCGAATTATATTACAATTTAAGCTAATATTCCCTGAATTAAAGCTTGGGGGTGGGGGGACCTGATCAAGTTGCTGTCTGTTGCCTTCTGCTATCTAAGCTTCTATAAATAGGTCTTTATTTCATCCACTGGCTACCTCATTATTATGCACCTAACGTATTTCGACCCATTGGTTCACTACAGGTAGTTCCGAAACGCATATAGATGGAGTGTCAAATCATGAGATCGCTGGCCAGGATATATTTTTCGAAATCCTCGAGCCTGAAGATTTGAGATACACTTACCGCACTCGTCCCGCCAAAAACTTTGGATCGTCATTTGTAAGTGATATTCAATGTAGTATCGTTTACCACTCTATTACAAAGATGCTCACTGTCATAGAAGTCTAGCTGGTAACCTGATCAAGTTGCTTTATGAAGTCCAGTTTGTTCTAATGTATGAGCACTCAATTACTCTCTTTTCTACTCAGGGAAAAAACAAAAAATTAATTACGTATTATATTGGCATAACCCACTATTGCACTGATAATAGTTCTAGTATCATCTGTGTTCACATGTAGAATGTGACGCTCTTCTCAAAAACCTCCAAGCTAGTCCCTATTGACCCGGCCGATGGATGTTCTGTGCCCTACAACTCCAACGAAATTTATGGTAACGTCGCTCTCATCGAACGAGGGTGAGATATTTCTGACAACCCCATTAAAAATGTATTAATAAATTTAATTAATTCACATTTAAAAGTACCTAATATTATGTACGACTAGACCTTCCTTTTTGGTTGGCTTACATACTTACATTTTGTAGATACCAAACAGACTAGGAACAACCTTTGGGTCCATTGCATTTCATGAATGTTAAGTTACATATGTTTGTTCGCACTGGCTTTTTCTGATGGTTAGCTGACTCCTAGAAAACCGTAAGAAACCATCCATGATCCACTACCATCTTGATCAGTGTTTGAAAATGGTGTGAGTTTGATAATGATTGGAGATTGAGAAGGCAGTGCATGGCCCTTTTCTCGTCCACTCTATTTCCTGTGTACTGGAATGATGACCCGAACACCTGCTTTGGATAGTCAGGAAAAGACTGTAAACAGCCGTCATGTACATTGTACAGTCACAAAAGCGTCCCATAATCACTGTGAATGGCCTAACACCTTTCTGACTATCAGATAACCGTCAGATGGTTACTACGAACAAACTTAATACAGATATAGTTGGGAACGGGACATAGTTGAAGATCATCTATAAACTCATCAGTGAACCAGTTCCAAATTACCTGTCTTATGCACTTGGGCACGGAGAAGGAATAGTTTTGAATAGGTTTGTTTGCACTGACCATCTGACAGCTATCTGAAAGGCATTTGGTCGTTTGTACTGATTCGCGGACTGTATAGCATACATGACAGGCTGCCCCATTTTTTTCCTGCCTGTCAAAGCCAGTTTTCCGACAGTCATCTCATTACACCGAAAATAGGGTGGACGAGAAACCGACCATGCACTGCCTTCTCGATTCCCAACCGCTATCAAACTCCAACCCTTCTACAGCGCTTATCAAGATAGCACTGGATCATGGGTGGTTGCTTACTGTTTTGTAGGATTTAGCTAACTGTCAGAAAAAGCCAGTTTGAATGTGATAATATAATTTATCGAAACTAATAAAAATTTGATTGCAAATGGATTGTCGTAACTTGCTGTAGTATTTTGATTATGTGCGATCAATCATGAACAATCGCCTACCCTCAAAAATGCAGTTAACGTACCTTCTGGAGGAACCTGTTGTTATTGGCAACTCAGGTAATGGAAGCGAGCACTTTTGATGTCAGGTCATTACTTTCAGGCCGTCGAGAGATTACTGTTACTGCACTGTGCATTATAGATAGTACTGCATTATGCTTTCACTGGCGTGGACTTGATGTCCTTAAATCGTAGTTAAGACAAAAGATTCAGTACCTACCTACTCGACTTGCTTGTAATGACGGGTTCCTCTGGAAGGTACCTAAAGTCACTGTACTCCTACTAGTGTAACTACCCCTTGAGATTCAGTCATCATAATTTCTGTTTATTGAAACCGTTTAGTCATAGATATTTCGGAAGTGTTGCTTGAGGCAGGGTTATCTATAGAGAATTAGGTACTTTGACATTCTATGTTGTTCCTAGGACCTGCTCCTTCCTTAGCAAAGCAGTGAGGGCTGAAGAAGCTGGTGCCAAAGCCGTCATCATTTCTGACAACGTGGAGACTGATGAATTTTACACTGAAATGATCGACGATCAGTCTGGAAGAGAAGTCAATATTCCTGCCACTTTCCTACTTGGCAAAAACGGGTGAGTACAAGCCTGCCTATACTGTGTATAATTTGATTGTTTGCACAGCTTGGTCTTGGCCCGTAATAATATCGTTGTTCTCTCTAGGCTTTCAGGTTTTTATGTCGGAACGTCTAGGCAGAAAACGAGTATGAATTTGAATGTCATCCTCCTTAGCTCAAATGCTTCTTAGAGCGCTAGTGCATCGCTGTAAAAAGAACCACAGTGGATAAATGGAAGCACAAATCTGTAAATAAATTTGAAAAACACGTCCTCAAAATCAAACCCAGGGGAGGTTCACAAAAGGTCACATCAAAGGTTCTTGAAAGTTAGTAATTTCTAATGTTGGGTTGTTGGCAGCACTGAGAAACTTTGCTCCACCTCCTTGGGCCAACAGCCAAGCAGATGCCAATAGACCAGATACTTCATTGTATGCTGCATTTTTACTTTTAATCACCCTCATTTAAAAAACTACCACTTAATTTTGAAAACGGGCTTCAAACTGCCATTTTTCCAAGTTTGAATATCCCCCCCCCCCCCCCCCCCCCCAAATTGACAAAAATGCCCTATTCCCGCCTTCTCCGATGTTACCTTGGTGAAATACGTTGGAGTATCAAAGGTGTTAATTCCAATGCTAAAAATTCTTCATCAGAATCAGACAAATCGTTCAAAAAATTTTTTGTTGAGCAAATACATAGGTGTATTATTTACAGAATAATTAACCAAAACCAGTTGGAAACTGGGCTAATTCAGGATTCAAAAACTTGGGAACTTGTAGCAAATCTGCAAACATCAGGCAATGAGAAATTTTCGTCAATTTTTTGGGGGGAAAACAATATTTAGAACTCTTGGAAAGGTGGTAGTTTGAAGCCAGTTTTCAAACATAAACGATATTTTTTAAATGAAGGTGATTAATTGTAAAAATGCGGGGAAAATGGTGTATCAGGTCTATTGATCTGAATAGCTGTTGGCCCATGGAGGTGAAGATTCGGAGGTATAGGTTCTCAATGCTGCCAACTACCCAATATTAGAAATGGCAAACCTTCTTGGCAACCTTCATGAACCTTCACTGTGACTTTTTGTAAACCTCCCCTTGGTTTGATGTTGAGGTTTTTTAAAATTTATTTATGAATTTTTGGTTCCATCCATCCATCCATTGGGGTTCTGTACGTATTTAAATTGATGCACTAGCGCTCCAAGTGGGACTTTAGTTAACTACTCGGTGATGTACTTAATACCTACGTAATTTCAAGCGGGAACTCGGAAATTCAAATTTCACACTCTTTTTCTGCTTGTACTTTCTATCATAAACACCTCTTTATGTGGTAAATAAGTGTTAATTTCCACTATTGAACAGAGAATTTGACCAAAAGAATGGGAATTTGTAGGCCACAAAAATCACCCATTGGGTCGAAAAAGCTGAGCTCCTTCCAAATAGAAATATTTTCTTGTATCTAGTTGTACTTTGAATGCGTCCTAACATGTAATTTACTAGTGAAATTCGTGCTAAACTGACCTACTCAATAGCCGTTCATTTTCTCGCTGTCTTTTCCAGGTTCATTATAAGGAAAACACTGGAGCAGCTCCATCTGGACCACGCGGTCATCAATATCCCGATAAACGTGAGCTACGTTCCGCTCAGCCAATGGAAACAACCGCCATGGCTGCCCTGGTGACAAACGAATATACAACAGACTCGTCTACGAATTCTCACCCACCATAAGTCTGTGTGGCAGTCCTGAGACCTGAGGATTTCGTTTTGTTTTGTGCTCATTATTTCAGTCCTTTTTGGGCTGTTGTTATTAAATTAATATTGACATTTTCATGGTTGAACAGAACCCAAGAGTTGATTTGTCACTGCCTTGTGATTCAAAACTATCAGAAATCAATTGGCTTTTCCTCTAATGGTTCTGAATATTTTCAATTAGTAAAGTTCTTTTTCATTGTTATTAACAAAAAAGTTTATTGGTTCAGTTGTTTCTCATTTTCAATTTCCACGATTTCCCTAAATTCTCTCCATTCTCAACTTCCGTGGCATAAACTCATAATCTGTGTATGTACCTAATATGCAAATCAATTTTCACTAGAACGAATGGCATCTCATCTACAAATCAGATTATAGCGAGTCAAAAACCTGGAAAATGGCTGAAATCACCATTAACAGTATAATAAATTAATAACACAGGGGGTAGTATTAACAAGTGAATCAAGACAACGTCTAATGGTCAGGTCGAGTCGAGTCATGAACACCATGAAGCACTCGATTATCCTTGGAAAGCACACGGTTTTTGCATTTAAATGTGATATTCTCCGCTAATTAATGCTGTAAATTGAAAAATAGCCAAACCTTTTGTGACGTGACGAAATTCCCAAATTAACTGTTAATTGTAATAAATTACAATATTTAATGAAATACTGGCGAATTTCGTCATGTCCCTCCTTCGATTTGTCAACTATATTATAAACTCTCCAATATTCGGAAATAATCTCTCTCAGTATCCTCAGTCATCAATCCACCGTTTTGCCGGGGCCCCCTTTTTTCCTGGAATTCGCTCGGCCGCCCCTCTCCTCAGCGTATAAGATTTTTCTTATTAAACGGGGAGTGGGAGGTCGGAGTTGACTTGGGAAAGGGAGAAGTCGGAAGCTGGACATTTGGCTGCTGAAGATTCCCTGGGCTACTCTCCTCCTGCTGCATTAAGGTAAGATCTTGGTTCTTCCCTCCTAGTCCAAATTATTAGAGTTTCCTAACCAAAGTTAAAGTCCTAAATAAAATGCTAAAACGTAAAGGTGTTACAGAATCTAGGCACTTTAAAGAAACCTATATCTTTTTCAAATTTGCCATAATAGTTTCGAAAATCTCGTGGGCAATTGGCCGTTATAAAAATTATTCTTTGTGGTTTGATCAAGTGAGAAGTATTATAAGAATATATCGTGGGGTTAGTGCGAAAACTACCCAAGTCCAATTTTTTTGTAAAATTAGATATTAGTACCCAGGGAACAGTTTTCAACCTACCTTTCACTCGAAAAAATCTCCAAGTCCCTCTTCAACCGATTTAAGCGTTATTTGAAAAAAATGGTTTACCCAAGTCCAATAGTTACAGTGTTGCTAAGATCCAGAAATACCTATGTCCATCAGGTGGACTTGGGTAGTTTTTCTTCTTGTAATTTTAACAGGATGGTAACCAAGTGGGATTTGGGTAGTATTACTTCTTAATGGTTTTGATCAGCTGATCCCCAAGTGGGACTTGAGTATTTTTACTTGTAAAACATTTTTTTGTACAGCTGAGTGATTTAGGTTATTCTTATCATTTTTTTCGTGGTGCCGAAGTGATTTTCAGGAAGTGCCTTCCAAGTTTTATTATTTTTGTGGTTTAGTTTCAATATTTTATCATGGAAGAGTACAATAATATAACAAGTAGAGGAAAACTGATCTTACAACTGGCCAAAGCACGAAGCGGATCTTCCTTGTACGAGGTTCACGCGTCTGAGCCAGGAACGGCTTTTGCTGCAGGTGATTCGGGCTTTCATCCTCATAATGCAGTTGTAAGTACTTCTACTTACAGGTGTATCCTATTCTTTGGATAATGAAAATAATTACCTATATCGCCAATGATAATATTGAAGTAGACGTCTTTGACAATGAGGTTCACGCATCAAAGCCAGGAACAGCTTTTTCTGTAGGGTATTCAGGTTTTCATCCGCACTATGACGTTTCAAGTACTTCTACAGGTCAATCGTGCCATTCTTCAGTTCATGAAAACAATAATTTCATCAATAATGAGAATGACCTCCGAAGAAAAAGGACCTCCTTCGTCTGTGTACAACACTTGCCATTCCTCAGGAATACCATTCGTGGTACAATGGAATTCCATCTATTTCGAAGGAAGGAGAAAGGCTCCCTGAACCCACAGAAGAAGAATATTTTTTCGAAGAAGATGTGGATTTTGAGTGAAATTTGTATTGACTGAAAACTGATTTTATTGATTTCATTGATTTTATTATTACCATGAACCATTAAAATGAATTTTTCTTGAAAAATATTTTATGTACGTAAATTATAGAATAAAATGATTAGAATTGTGATTTTTTTAGGTTTAGTATTTTTCTGTGATAATAATGGGTAACGATTGAGTCGATAATAAAGAAAAAGTTATTTGAGTAGTTTATCTGTGATATAAAATAATATGTATATGTGATATGAAAAAATGTATCTGTGATAATAAAATATTATATTTATATTTTCTGTGTATTTTTTTAATAAAAAACTATTATTATTTGTTTTAAAATTTAATCATTGGCTTTTTTCTATATTTTGCAACGAACGGTAAAAAATACCCAAGTCCAAGATTTTGAGAAAGTGAGGTACCCAAGTCCAGCCGGACCTACCGTTTTTCATGTAATAATGTCATGTAACAGCAAAGTTTAAACAAATGTATTGCAGAATATAGGATTGTATATAGTAAGGAATGTTATAAACCATGGTACATTAAATAATTCCATATATTCGATTTTTCCGACAACCACAAAATTTAAATTTGTGTTTTCCACAAAAATGAAAAAGTGGACTTGGGTAGTTTTCGCACTAACCCCACGATATGGGGATAGGGTTAAGTTTTTTTCCCCTTTTAAATTAACTTTGCCCTCAAGGGGTTTTTTTTCTAACTTAACTCTATCTCCATGCATAGAAATAAATGCATAACACTAAAATTAATTCAAATCTTGTGAAGGTGGTTCCATCTCAAAACACTTATCTTTGGGGTTTCCGTGAGAGTATTTTCTAAGATTTAGGGGAGAATTTTCTTTTCTAAGTTACTTGACGGAAAAAGTCATTTCATTAAAGAAAAATTTGTTAATGTATTGACCAAATTGTTAATGTAGGTTCTAGATAGATCCTTTTATAAATTTATTTGGGGGTAGAAGTTAGGCTGTTTATTATTTTATCCTTTTTAGTTTTAGTGCATTATTAGCTTGTTAAGTAATTTTTGGATCCAAGTATTCGCTTTCTTTGTACTCACTTCCTATCTATGTTTTCCATTTTTATTTCTTTATTTCATTATTAGTTCAATAAATCTTGAGGGCTTGAATATGGATTTTGTGCCTGTTAATTGCAAAACCCGTATCCTTTCCTGGTGATTTAGTTTTGGCGGCATCTTGTCCCATCTTCATAGATAGCACACAATTTTAGGAAATTTCCAGGTTCCATCTAGGATTCTTTTCTTAGGTCTTTTAGTTCCAGTTCACCTTCCCGAACGTTTTTAAGTTTAAATTAGTCTCTCTCTCGGCTTGACCCTCATTTTTATTTGTTTATTTTACCCTAGGAGTGTCGTCCACATGTCCGAGAGAAGCTAGGTTTTGTCTTCGTGTTTCCGTATTTTAACTATAAATGTGGTCACCTCCTGCCATGTGGCTATAAGCCGCGCATTTGTCGGCTTGGCCACTCCTCTCATAGGATCCTGAGCTCAAGCAACTTTTCAAATCCAGAAAAATTTCCTCCTTTCGTTCGAATAGGTTGAAAGGCCGGATTTTCGTGAACTTCCTTGTCTTTTGGGATGGACCTCGGAGTTTTCGGGGGCTAGTAAGCCTGGATCCATTTCTTTGGGATCGAGGTTTATTTCCTCACGAATCCACCGTGGCCAATGATAGTGCCTCGGGATAAGACGGATCTTTCGGGAATAATTATTATTTGCCCTAAAGTTCCAACTTTCCCCCGTCGCGATGTTAGGAAGTTTCCTTCCGCAAAAGACAAGCAAGTTGGGACAGGGAGATTCGAGAGCCTGAACAATAATACTCCAACATTTGTGGAGTTTTGCTAAATTGAGCTCAGGTCTTATAGTGGAGTTCTAGGTAACAAGGTAAGTCCATGATTATTGATGGTTGTGGTTTTCTGGAGGTGATCTAGCACTCTTGCAGTGATTTTTCTGACACTACACTATCACTTTTACAAGTTAGGCTAGGTCCGATTTTCAGAGTAGGTTTGTTCCAGAAGTGGAGGACCCATCGTGATTAATCCGATAATCACCCGATAGGTCTTTTAATTGCAAAAACTCAAAGTAGGTACGCCAATAGAATTTGGGACAAGATGAGTTTGACGGAGCTGCGAGACCGACGATGGTATGGAAGTCACTGGCTTCTTGGGTTGTGGGGATGGTGTATGAAGAGTAGCTCTACCTCGATTTTTTTATAAGCTAAAAACTAATTTTTTTATTTACTGTTTCCTCTCTCTTTCATGGGAGGGAAACAGTTGGTGGAACGCCCCCTTTAGAATAATCACGTTAAGATAGGTAATTTCATTTTTCCTAGTATTTCCCTTCTCAAAAGTGTTAGTTAGAAGTTTGCTTTTGTTTCCCTCGATTCAGGGCAGGATTAGGAGTACGGCAGGGAGAGAAGGGTTTGGCGGGGGTGGTTTTGGGGACTTAATGCCACAATGGGGTGAAAGCCTCGACCGAAACTATCCCTGCTCCACCCCGAAGTCCCCGCCTCGTAACATTGGTGTCAGGCTTGGGTATTGTACGTTGCAAATGACGGGGCAACGTCAAATGGAAATTTTCGATCCTCCCGTCATAAAATTCATATATTTGTTTGTACCTCTTGTAAAGCAAAAATACGCCATCCTCACCCGAATCTGAATTTTGAAGTACGAAAGTACCGATTTGTGAGGTGCAGTGATTCCACCCTTCGTCTGTCTCGGTTGAACAATTTTCTGATCTTAAATACGCGTGCACTTTCCTACTCTTTTTGACTTTTCACTTTCCATGGGTCTACCATGCCTTCATATGTAATTTTTTTATCCATGCATTTTTATTATTGTTTCATGTTTTTCCCATATTTAGTACTAGTTTACGATAATTACACGCACTATGTTCTCACACACATTTATACAACTATACTACATGTTTCCTAGCATTTTTATTATTCCTGTAGGTTTATTCACATGTTATGTACCATTTTTCACGGATTGCGCGCACCAAACACACGCACATTTCCACTATACCAAATGTAAATTCACGAATACTTCGTAAATTACTATTGTAAATTCGAAAACAAAACAGGCAAACGAAAAAAAAAACCACCACTACTTGAAACACATTGGTAAAACAACCACTAAACTATAAATAGGAGTATCGTTACTAACGAACTTCATAGGGTCCGCGGAATTTTGGGGGTTTCCTTTCTCCCATCGCGATTAACCGCGTTTCCTTTTGTTCCCATTCATTTCGATTTGCCATTCAGTTCTTCAATTCGAATGAATATTTGGCTAGATGCTCGTATGTAGGTAGTCCAACCCTTTGGCTAAAGCGGTACGACATCCAGGTCCTCACCTTGAATTAATGGGAGTGCCACCTGTCTTGTAGTCCGGATCGCGGATTACCGAAGCCACGGAGTTGTTCTCCTTCTGACTGGTCAAAATTTGCACGATAGTTAATTAAATTATCACTGCCCCTAGACAAATCTTTCGCTCATGCCAGCAATCATGTTTCACTCAAGGGTTTTAGAATGTATAATTATTTAGTTGTAATTGGAGGCCTCCACAATAGCTTAATATAGCGTAGTTTTATTGTTATTTGGTAAGACGTCTATGACCAACGAAGTTAAATCTACGAAACATGAACTTTCGGACGTTCCCCCTGAGTGACCAAGAATTTCGACTAACTGACCTTGTGACGATATGACCTAATAGGGTATTCGGACAGGCAGAACGACTGTTTCAACGTAGCCCCAGACTCGACCACACATTTTCCCTTTCTCAAACCATTGCACGGACCTCCACGGTGACAATGTGACGGTACTGCCGTGCGACCGTTAACTACCATTGCTAGAACTTTCCACTTTACGTAGTCGTATACTAGGTATTGTCGGTTAAGTGACCCTTGGCTAATTTACTGGTATAGTTTAGTTAGGAGGTTGAAACAACGCTTCCCATCGGTAAAGGTCCGCGAATATGATTAAATACGGAACTAAAATTTCCCCTGCAGTTGGAATTACGTTGGAATTACGTTCTTTGCTTAATGAAAAAAAAGGGGTAAATAGCCAAAATAATAATGAAATGTATAAATAAGAAGCAAATGAGAATGAAATAAATGATGAATAATTCAAATAAAATGAATAAATAAGAAAAAATTAAATTTTTAAATAAAACAGGGTGATTTTCGCAAAGACTTTTCTATTAGTGGGTATCAAAACCACTTGCATTTCAGTCAGAGTGCCAAAGCACAATTTTCGATAACCCTTGGTATCAATTCACCCGAGTCAAGGCATTTCTTTGCAATACAAAATCGAAGTACGTTTCAATGTGGGACAAGTTTTGCTCTCTTGATAATTAGCGGTTTTCCCAATAGAGGGATTAATTTTCCGCCTCGGATCCAGTCAGATTTTAATATTTCAATTTTCAATCGTCAATTATCACGAATTCTAATACTTCAATTTTCAAATCTTCGAATTTCAAATTCTTGTCTTTCGAAATCCCGCCTTTTCTTCCCAACCTTTTCCGAAGTACCGTGGCGATTTAATTTCGCTACGATTTCTTGAACCATCGATTGCAGGCGTTGACGTTCTACCATATTCTAACAATTATTTCTATTTAATTTAAGTACTTATGATTTGAAATTCCTTTGACTGAACCATGATTCATCATATTCGTTTTGTGGCACGGGATGAATCGGCCGTTACATCCATTGCCATAGAACGACGACCCTGGTGGTTTCTTCTTGAGAGCAACCACGCGATTTTTTTTTCCCGGAGATCCCAGTATCTTCTTTCCAAGACCAGTTTCTTAGGGAGATATAGATTTTCTTGCATTAACTCAGCTTTTCTGTAACCATATACCACCTCCGTTCGTGGGAATCAACTGTTTTCCAAGCTAGGCGTCGTGTTATTGTAGGACAATGTGATCTCTAGTCGCAAGACATGGTCAGCGATGTCGAGCGGCTCTCTAAGCAAAATCTTGAGATGATGCCCGACCTCAGGCGCTCATTTTTCTCTCGTTATCTCCCCTCTCCCTTCTCTCTATCTCTTGGTTCACTGAAACTAACGCGGTGACGTCATCCTGAGGTCACAGCAGAACGCGACACTTACAGACGGCCTGGCGTCACTTATTTCCGCCGGTTTTCCGACTGGTCCCTTTTCTATTTATACACGATTCATGAATTCGATAGGCAGAAATATTGGAAATTTCTCCCCTTTGCCCTATATGATACAGGCGGGTAACCAACACATAGGAATATGGTCCGCCAAAACCAGATCATGTTAACGAATCGATTGAGGAGCTCCACCGATAATTAATTAGTTTGTTTGGCGGCTTCGTGCTCGAGGCATAGCATAAGAAAACAAACGCCGTCTATATAATTTGGAATGCTCCATGATACATTCTGTTGTGCGGAACTCCGAAAGTTTAGTGTCTGAGCACCCTGTACGTAACCTCGGCGTGATACTCGATGAGTGTCTATCCTGGTCTCAACAGGTACCAGCCACATGAACAAAGAAACGGGTACACCTATCACGGTACCAGCGAAACCGTTTGGCATTTGATTTCCTTTAAAAGCCAAAATCAAACCTTGTAATGGCTTAAATGATGCCTTACTTCAATTATGCTCCTGGTGCAATGTGGGGCACTACTGAAACCAATAATTGATACACGAGAAAAAAAAACCCCCGCAAACTGCTGCCGTTAGGTTTATATTCAAATTGCGTCTTGATGATCATGTCAATCCCTACTAAATTCAAATGGAAAAAAAGTAGAATTTACGACAAAAGGAAATTTAACATAGGTTTGCTGACTTATAAAACCAAGAAAATTTTCAAAACCTGAATATCTGGCTAATTCATACTTAACACAGCACAGTATTCATCTGATTCCTATTCACCAAACTGCAACCTACAGTAAGTCCTTCCTAATTCAAAGCGTTCGACTCGCAAATGAATGCTCCAATTTATTTCTACTTTCTAACGTGACGGCTGTTAAGAAAATTTCGAATCCCGACCCAACACCTTAAATTTTTTCAACAACAAGGGACAAGAAGGAAAAAAGAACCAACCTAAAATACAATAAAATAAATAAAATCCCGTAACTAGATATCTAAATAATATTAAAATTAAAAGAATGTATATCTTCGCAGACTAAATTTTTTTTTCAATTACCGGTATTTTTCGGTAGGATTGTAAGAGTGGGCTCCTTAGGTCAAGATTTTACCAATTAATAAACATGTCACTCAATCAATCATTCAATCATACGGGGTGAGTGTCCTTTTGAAATATTAGCACCATTCAATCACCTCCGGTAGACCTGTGACGCGTCCATGTTTGGACGACGGGTTTATCTCCCAATGAAACAGTAACCTGCTTTGGTAAGGTGCGCCACGTGCAAATTGATAGCGGACCGTCCATTATCTTTGATGGAAAATTCCACTAAACCCGAATTGTGTGAAAACCATGCGAGGGTCACGAAAAAGTCACTAACAAAAGCTCTCGGACCTCCTTAGGTTGAACCAATTTGAAATTCCAATCAAGTAATTTCGTCTTTACTATGCCTTGTGTAGTTACAACCCACATAATATATCATCCTATCATTTTGGGAACAGGCTTCCCTGATAGGTATAAAGCGGAAGTTTCTTTCGTTAGTCGCACATTACCTACACCCCACCCACCCGACCAAATCATCAGGGCCTCTCATCCTACCTCTCCAATTCGCAATTGAACCCTTGCCCCCCTAATCCTTGTTTGAAGCGATCTCTAACGTCAAACAGAATTCATCGAAAAGAGCTGAGAGTTCTTCAGGACTTAACGAAGATCAGTCACAAAAGGTTTGGCGTAATCCTGACGCCTTCCGACGCTATACGGGTAGGGAAGGTCGGAGGATAAAACCTTGCAGAGATACGCACGTGCTGACCATGATACGCGCTTATCTCCCCATTATCTCAGCCCAGAAGGCATCTGTCCCTTTAAACCATTACAGCCGCCGTCTCAATGGAAATATTTTCTTCCTCACTCCTCCTGTTCCTTCATCATTCTGCTTCGGTTGAAGTCGTAGCTAATAAGAATGGGTAGGTTTTATTTATTACAATTCTTTAAACCAACAATTTCAAGTTGCCTAGGCGATTGTCCCAATCGCTACATTCAAGAAACCTGATGTCCCTGACGCAGCCCCATCCAATATCAAAAACTATTAAGTTTTAAAGAGGGCTACTCTCTGTTCCAACACTCGTTCATGGTCTGAGCTAACCTAAAATTGTTGGAAAGGCATAGCCGTACGGCCACAGAGACCAAAATCTATCTTTCTAAGAAACAAAATAAGGAACGGACCCTTATTCCGACTAGTAAGACACCTTGGAGCTAGGTTTTGCGCGACATAAGCTCTGATTGTATTCCCCCCGAAGTCTGGCCTCAGCTTACTGACACATCCTTGTCGGTGTATGTTGTCACTAACTAATCTGTCAACTGCTTGAGGTCGAAACTTAAAAACCGAACCTACCAAGTACCCCCATTTACTAGGGACTTCCTAAATATCCTAGGTAGGATTGGCCACATCAAAATGGGCCGTGAGATCCGTAGCTCCATACGTAACCTGCGAAAAAGGGAGCCCTGGAATTTTCCCGAGCGCGAGTCGGGAGGGCCAGCGAGAGAGATAACCGGCGTTGAGCGATAACGCTACCTTGTTGACAAACACACCCCACCGCCTTTCCGTCTCCTCTCGCACCGCCACTCCATTTCGTTCACGGGGATGCAATTGGCGAAATAAAATAGATGTCTGGCCATCACGTGAGGGCAATCTAAGGCCACACCTCTGTCAAACCCTAACGCCATAGAGTCGGGGTGGGATATCGAATGAACATATCGGAAATGGTATCTACCAATATTTCAAATGAAAAACAACAACGGCCGGATGACGGATGAAAAATATCAATATCCGACATTATTCTGGTGCACGGCCTATAGTCTGAACACTAACCGGGAACATTTGCAATGGTCTCACCATGTTTCCAATAAACCCCCCCCCCCCCCCCCGCGCTGATCCTGGTTTTTTTTTTCATCCTCTCGATCCCACATTCAGGCGCGAAATGGTTTCCCCAACCCACAGCTTCCCGCACTTATAGGGTTACCAGATTCATGAAATCATTAAAGATTTTATCTTAATCATAAAAATGAGATTCCATTTGGGCAAGCTATCCTTTATTCGCTCAATGTTGCCCAAGGCATTGTGGAGTGGCACTTAACTACATTTCAACTGAATCAACTGAACTGGTCAGGAGAACAAGCATTTACCAAATGGTTAAAATGGAGTCAAATAGGAGCTCTATCACTCTCTCAAACATGTCCCAGAAATAAAAACCCCATTGTTCAAAGCAACTCAGAAAAAAAAAAAACCGTTTTCCACTTTCATCTGCTAAACACCATTCACCGCGAGTAGGTTTCTTCGTTTTGCATACATTCACAGTAGCAAGGTTACAGCTTCGTGCATTTCATTTCAAAAATACTTCCACGGTAACCCGACTCACCTCGAATTAGTCTCAAAAAAAAAAAATAAATAAATAAATAAAAATAAATAAATGAATAAAATAAAATAAATAAATAAATAAATAAACTAACAAAATAAAAACCAGCAACATAAATCAGTAAATACTCCCACAGTAGCCCGTTTCACCTCGGGTCGTCTCAAACAATAAATAAATACGATGAAATAAACAAACTAAATAAATGAGACAATACTTCCACAGTAGCCCGTTTCACCTCGAACCTATCGCACAACCATAAACAAATACAATAAAATGAACAACATAAATAAATAAGTAAATACTTCCTCAGTAGCCCGGTTCTCCTAGAACCTGTCTCCAAAAAAAAATAATAAACGTATAAAATAAACTGAACGACAGAAATAAATAAGTCAGTACTTCCACAGTTCTGTTTCACCTCGGATCACCCCAAACAATAAATAAGTAAATAAATACGATAAAATAAACAACAAAAAAATGAGTAAATACTTCCACCTGGTTCACCTGAACGCAATACAAAAAAAAACACACAAATTTCACACACGATTTTTGTACACAAATTTCGGGAACCAAAGGAGTATGTCTGGTAACCCTGGGCGCTCGGAGACTATCGGTAATTTTTGTTTCCGCTTCAAGAAATACATAAAAAAAAAAGGAACCACCTCCTCAGGCGGCACACCCTCTACACCCAAGACAATTCCATGGACCCTGCACTACACACTGAACACTTTCAGACAGCGACTAAAAAGTATTAATTTGGAAGAGGGGGCAATGTACCCTGGATTCCACCACGTCCACCGTTGACGTTTTCCATTTTGAAACCACACTATTAGGGTGACTCTCAATTAACAACCCACACTAATTCGTACACAACCCTGTACGGCACAACCATTGCTACAAAACCCAAAAAGGGAGAACAGCACACCTGTCTCCCACCCATAGCTGTAAGGAACTCAGGCGAGGGACGCCTCGCCTGATCAACCTAGTATCGTAAGTAGCCCAAACCCCTGAGACAAAGGGTCGATATCCCAAACAGAACAGCGGTTTGAAACCCGTGATCCCGTTTTGACCGGCGGAGATCCACTGGGATATACGTGTATCATAAGGAAGAGTATTCAGTGTAAACGCAAAGTTTACATCGAGCCCGCTCGTGGAAGATGCCTACTTATGACAAAAACTTAAGTGCCCCACTTAAGTCCCTTGAAACCCAGTCTATTGGTCGCCTGCGTCCCTAACACGGCGACGAGGTGTATTTAATCCTAGTAAGGTATCCTTGATACCAACTCAGGACCCAAAGCTTTTAAATGGAGGACCTGCTTTATTTTTTTTTCCAGTACATTTGTTTAAGTTCCTTGGCGAAATTTCGTTTTCCTTGGTCCTTCCTGTATGATTTCACGCTTTTCTGTTTCCCCGACTTCTACCCCTAACCAAAAACAAAAAAAAAAAAAAAAAAAACCCTAAACGCTTTGAATTTAACAAAACATTGGACTGGGAGGGGGAGCCGGGTCCAGCCTGGACGCAGGGGGAGGTACGGCCAACCTGGACGGAGCTCGACGACAAGACACAATCATAAAGTAGTATCAAACCCCTATTATACTTTTCCGTCCTTTATTTTTTCACATATTACCATTCTTCCACTGCACCCAGCTTACAAGTTGGGGCAGGCAACGGTAAAACATTTACGGTTAGGTTAGCCTAATAACACCAACTTTCCTTTTCAGGGGGATAACCCACCCTTAAGTTTCGCAACCACAACCAAATTCTAATCCTCTTGTGTTTCGGTTGCGTTTTGTTCCATGTACCGCCGAACTTCGCTGCATATCGAGCTGCCCACACCAGGGGAAACACGCCTTCCACTGCGAGTCACCCAGAGCCCGAGCCCAGAGACCAGAGCTCCGATGTGTGTCCCCAACGTCGCTGCTGGACACAACCAGCACCACAACCAGCACCAGGACACGCCAGCAGCAATTGGATGCCGAGGACGCTCATCCCGATCTCCAGCCCCCACCGGCCATCACGGCTCGAGGCAGACCCACGGGCCACCACTAGAGCAAACAGAGCCACGATGATCCAACCAGTCGGACAGCGCCGCGTCGCGACGGAGCACGAAGGTGGAAACAACGAAACTGAAAGGACAATGACTAGCAAGTAACGGGGAAATCCCCTTTATAAAATAAGAATTCGATTAGGATTAGACTTGTACCTTGTTTAGTTTGCTAAGTGTTTTTACGGGTTTATACTGCTTAGGTTTACACTTGTACTTTTACTCTAAGTTAGGACCAAATTCAAAATTCCCATTAGCCTCACTCACGTATATGGGGTTGACTTGTCCCCACTAGAACCACCAAAAACAATTACTCCTGTTAGGATCAAACCACTAAGAAAACCAGTAGGCGGGAAGCTCCTCCAGGGCGCCAGTTAATAAAATCACAAAATTCACGTTTAAAACTCGGGGTCGAGTTTTTCCCGACCCAGCAGGGGTGTGTGACGTGACGAAATTCCCAAATTAACTGTTAATTGTAATAAATTACAATATTTAATGAAATACTGGCGAATTTCGTCATGTCCCTCCTTCGATTTGTCAACTATATTATAAACTCTCCAATATTCGGAAATAATCTCTCTCAGTATCCTCAGTCATCAATCCACCGTTTTGCCGGGGCCCCCTTTTTTCCTGGAATTCGCTCGGCCGCCCCTCTCCTCAGCGTATAAGATTTTTCTTATTAAACGGGGAGTGGGAGGTCGGAGTTGACTTGGGAAAGGGAGAAGTCGGAAGCTGGACATTTGGCTGCTGAAGATTCCCTGGGCTACTCTCCTCCTGCTGCATTAAGGTAAGATCTTGGTTCTTCCCTCCTAGTCCAAATTATTAGAGTTTCCTAACCAAAGTTAAAGTCCTAAATAAAATGCTAAAACGTAAAGGTGTTACAGAATCTAGGCACTTTAAAGAAACCTATATCTTTTTCAAATTTGCCATAATAGTTTCGAAAATCTCGTGGGCAATTGGCCGTTATAAAAATTATTCTTTGTGGTTTGATCAAGTGAGAAGTATTATAAGAATATATGGGGATAGGGTTAAGTTTTTTTCCCCTTTTAAATTAACTTTGCCCTCAAGGGGTTTTTTTTCTAACTTAACTCTATCTCCATGCATAGAAATAAATGCATAACACTAAAATTAATTCAAATCTTGTGAAGGTGGTTCCATCTCAAAACACTTATCTTTGGGGTTTCCGTGAGAGTATTTTCTAAGATTTAGGGGAGAATTTTCTTTTCTAAGTTACTTGACGGAAAAAGTCATTTCATTAAAGAAAAATTTGTTAATGTATTGACCAAATTGTTAATGTAGGTTCTAGATAGATCCTTTTATAAATTTATTTGGGGGTAGAAGTTAGGCTGTTTATTATTTTATCCTTTTTAGTTTTAGTGCATTATTAGCTTGTTAAGTAATTTTTGGATCCAAGTATTCGCTTTCTTTGTACTCACTTCCTATCTATGTTTTCCATTTTTATTTCTTTATTTCATTATTAGTTCAATAAATCTTGAGGGCTTGAATATGGATTTTGTGCCTGTTAATTGCAAAACCCGTATCCTTTCCTGGTGATTTAGTTTTGGCGGCATCTTGTCCCATCTTCATAGATAGCACACAATTTTAGGAAATTTCCAGGTTCCATCTAGGATTCTTTTCTTAGGTCTTTTAGTTCCAGTTCACCTTCCCGAACGTTTTTAAGTTTAAATTAGTCTCTCTCTCGGCTTGACCCTCATTTTTATTTGTTTATTTTACCCTAGGAGTGTCGTCCACATGTCCGAGAGAAGCTAGGTTTTGTCTTCGTGTTTCCGTATTTTAACTATAAATGTGGTCACCTCCTGCCATGTGGCTATAAGCCGCGCATTTGTCGGCTTGGCCACTCCTCTCATAGGATCCTGAGCTCAAGCAACTTTTCAAATCCAGAAAAATTTCCTCCTTTCGTTCGAATAGGTTGAAAGGCCGGATTTTCGTGAACTTCCTTGTCTTTTGGGATGGACCTCGGAGTTTTCGGGGGCTAGTAAGCCTGGATCCATTTCTTTGGGATCGAGGTTTATTTCCTCACGAATCCACCGTGGCCAATGATAGTGCCTCGGGATAAGACGGATCTTTCGGGAATAATTATTATTTGCCCTAAAGTTCCAACTTTCCCCCGTCGCGATGTTAGGAAGTTTCCTTCCGCAAAAGACAAGCAAGTTGGGACAGGGAGATTCGAGAGCCTGAACAATAATACTCCAACATTTGTGGAGTTTTGCTAAATTGAGCTCAGGTCTTATAGTGGAGTTCTAGGTAATGTAGGCCGCCGCCTTCCCGCGGCAGCGCCACCGTCCGGCCTCGGGCTTTTGAGGGACTATTTCCTATCACCCGGTCGTCCCCACTCGCAAACGAGGGTGTGTAGTCCTCCGCGCTGGCCCGGAGTGGAGGGGAGACACCCCAGCTCAGGGCGTCCGTCCCCCTACTCCTGGCCAGTCGTCTTTCTGCCAGCGAAGTGTTCAGTTGTTCTCAGACCGAAGTATTTTGGTCACGAGTGAGAGTTGTAGGCTTCTATGCCCTGTGCGAACGATAGTAGTAACGCGTTTCCGAATTGTTGGAGTAACGGAGTGTGTGTTTATCCCGAAACTGCAGTTATATCAGTTTCCCATTCCCCCCGAGACAGAGACTCATTATTAAATCTTAGCAAGTCTTACCTTCGGGCGACCTCTGCGAAAACCCCCCTGGTGAACTACGTAGTGACGCGCAGTAACGCCATTCAAGACGCCATCGACGCCAACAGGTCACAATCCTTTGTTTAGTAACGCATTTTCACTTATGTATGTTTTCGATCCGTACTCAGCAAATTCTTTCCTTTTATTATTCTTTTTGTATTATACTTGTACATATCACCTCGTAACGAGTCTATAACTATACCGTAACACTAAGTGAATTACGTCAATATCTCTTACCTTGCATTTCCTATTTCATTAGTATTATTATCTATTTCTCATTGTATATATGTGTATGAAGTAACGTCCCTCCCAGGCCTTCAGCACCCTTATCTTTTGAAGTAACGAATAACGTAACGTAACGTAACGTCTTTGCCATCAGCCTTTGTTTATCCTCGAATAGTAACTAGTAACGTCGCTTGGCCTTCAGCATTCGAAAACGAGCACCTTCAGTGAACCCCACTTCAAGTTGTATTGATAGTAACGTTTCCATTCTGCTTCCTTTTAATTATACTTAATTACGTAACTCAACTGTACCTACGTGTTCTCTGTTATCCCGATTCCCTTCAACATAAGGTGGTCTCTGTGTATTTTGATAAACCCCCGAAACGATCGTACTGGTGCCTCCGTAATTTCAGGCCATCAGCCCTACCAAAAAGCCAGTAACGTTTCGTATCAACAGAGGGGGCTTACAAAATTGGTGGCAGCAAGTGGGATTATTGTGCGGTTCGCCCCACACGTATCCACACGTAAATAATAACGCACGGAACCACAGTTGAAGAGGGTCGGTAACGAAAGAGTAACGTTACGATAAGCCCACAACACAAAAACCTCAGGTGCACGTACATAGTAAGGGTCTTCAACCCAGATTTTGAAACGCATTTTCGTAACCTGTAACGGTCATAATGGCGGAAAAAACGGAGGGCGTTTGTGGGATGATGGAGCAATTGGAGGTGTTGTTGAGATCATTCAACGATCTCAGCATGGAACGGGACCGAAACAGGGGCACGGAACCGGACGTTCCGCGTTCTATGTTTTTGGAAGTAGAGTCGTGGGATCCCGATGAACCAGGTGCCATAACGGTGTCGGCATTCTTCCATTTTTTCGAGGACGTCGCTCGAACGTTATCTCAACAGAAACGAATGAGGCTTTTGCGCGCCAAAGTGAGAGGAACAGCAAAACAATTCCTCATAGATAACGCGCAACTAAACGAAAGCGAAACGCCTTACGATGACGTCAAAAAAGCCATGTTGACATGGTTTGAACGTGAAAACCCGTCGAAGGCCGCTGCACTCCTGTGGTCGGTCAGGAAAAACGCGAACGAAACGCTTCGCCAGTTTGCGGAACGGATTCACCGTTTAGCGCAATCTGCCGCACACGAGGAGGGTACAGAACTAACACAAGAACAGAAGCGTAATTGGGTGAAACGAAGAGTACTGAAAGCCTTCGTAGGTGGCACACCTAAAGAACTACGATCACACCTGATCAATAACGCACCCGACACGATTGAGGACGCTCTAAAGCGAGCTGAAGAACTCGAGGAAACGCTCGAAACGTCCGAAGAACCTGAAGCGAAATGGGACCTTGCCGCCGTAACAGCAACAGAGGGACGATGTTACGAGTGCGGGGTGACCGGACACTATGCAGCCAGATGTCCACGGAGGAACGGTCGTAACACCCCCGTAACGACTAAGGTGTTTTCACGCCCAAGCCCCCGTTACCCTTGCATGTTCTGCGCGGCAGCGACACATTTCCCAGTCGACTGTCCCCAGAACCCTCAGAAAACAATATTCTGCGACTACTGCGGAGTAAGAGAGCACCTCGAAACGGACTGCCACAAGAAAAAGCTGTTGACTCCGGTTTCCCACCCAAACCAAAACAAGATGATAACGCAGTCCACTGAGATCGAGTTGCGATCTCCAATGGGGCACTTGCCGATAGTGGATTACCGCCTACAGAGACCGATGCGAATCCCAGCGAAACTAAACGGCGTAACGCGTGATCTAATACTAGACACAGGAGCAGCTGTGTCGGTATTGACAACGCCTATCCCTGGCACGCCCCTACGTACAACCAATGCTGAAGCATGGGGCGCGGACGGCTATCCGTTGCGATTTCGTGGTGAACAAGAGGTGTTGTTGGAGATACCAGGAGCTGCGGTACGACACACCTTCTTGGTATTTGAACGGGAAGGGACTGGACTCGATTTGTTTGGTCTCGACCTTATGAAAAAAATACCCCTTATCATACGCACGGATAAACGCGAAGCCGTACTGCAACTCGAAGGGACAAAGCAATGCATCGTAGTCAACCGAATCACTACGGAACCACACGAGCAACAACCTCCGACCTCTGCAGTAACGCAAACGGAAAAAGGAAGTGAAGTGTTTTATCCCTCTTTCTTGAAAAGTGATCGCGGTAACACAGACGTAACAGACAGTAACGACGGACTGACTGACAACATACCCCCCAGTAACGGTTCAGTAACGCTCCCCCGTAACGAAGTTGAATTTTCCCCCAGTAATAATAGAGTCATACCCCCCAGTAACGGTTCAGTAACGCTCCCCCGTAACGAAGTTGAATTTTCTCCCAGTAATAATAGAGTCATACCCCCCAGTAACGGTTCAGTAACGCTCCCCCGTAACGAAGTTGAATTTTCTCCCAGTAATAATAGAGTCATACCCCCCAGTAACGGTTCAGTAACGCTCCCCCGTAACGAAGTTGAATTTTCTCCCAGTAATAATAGAGTCATACCCCCCAGTAACGGTTCAGTAACGCTCCCCCGTAACGAAGTTGAATTTTCTCCCAGTAATAATAGAGTCATACCCCCCAGTAACGGTTCAGTAACGCTCCACCGTAATGAATTCGAAATTTTCCCAAATGACAGTACAGTGACTAACCCTGACTTAACGAACACGCATGATCGCGTCGCCGCAACCATCAACCTCGCCGTACCCAGGAGCACCACCGAAGAAGAGTCCCCATCAGATGAAACCGTTCCACTACCGGGCGCGTTGCCCGTGTGGACGGATGACGGCCTGGACGACAGAGAGCTCACTCCTTCTGAGGGATGGCCGCGGGTACCTCCCGATATCTGCGACGCCCTGGAGGAAAAGACGGTCCACCTCCCTCACCCGGAGCGCCGCCGCCTTATGGAGCTCCTGGCAACGTATCCGGATGTGTTTAACCCACCGGATAAACGAGGATGCGACCTGGAAGTGACACACGAGATCGAGACCGGTGATGCAGACCCTATAAACCAAAGACCCTATCCGATTCCACATGCACTGAGAGAAGAAGTAGAGAAACAGCTACTCAACATGTTGGAGGACGGAATTATTGAACCCTCGGAGAGCCCGTGGAGTGCTCCGGTTGTGCTGGTAAAAAAGAAGACCCCCGAAGGCGAACCCCAGAAATGGAGGTTTTGCACGGACTTTCGTGGACTCAATAAAATCAGCAAGTCGGATGCATATCCTTTACCCAATCTGACCGATACCCTAGCCATGCTGGGTCAGTGTCGTTATTTTACAAAGATCGACCTGGTAGCCGGATACCATCAAATACCCATACATCCGCAGTCAGCCGAAAAAACAGCATTTTCCGTGCTGGGAAGGCATTTCCAGTATGCGCGAATGGCATTCGGGCTCAAAAACGCCCCGGCTACTTTTCAGCGAACAATGAATAATGCCCTGGATGGCTTAATCAACCGACACTGTCTCGTCTATCTAGACGATATAATAATTTTTTCCCCGACAATGGAGCAGCACCTCGACAGCCTAAAAAGGGTCCTTGACCGATTGAGGGATGTGAGGCTGCGAGCCAATTTAGACAAGTGTGATTTCGTTCACACCGAAACTCGATATTTGGGACATCGCATCTCGCCACAAGGGATTAGCACAGAACCGGAAAAAACCCAGGCGGTACGAGATTTCCCGCAACCAACGACCGTAAAACAAGTGCAGTCGTTTATTGGGTTAGCAGGGTTTTATAGACGGTTCGTGCCCAAATTCTCCGAGATCGCCGCCCCCCTAACCTCTTTATTGCGGAAAGGGGTGGAATTCACCTGGACCGACGCACAGGAGGAGGCCTTTAACACGCTCAAACAGGCCCTCCTGACTGAACCAGTACTCGCGTACCCGAACATGTCAAAAACCTTTGTGCTCGCCACTGACGCCTCACAACTGGCACTAGGCGCAGTACTCTCACAGGAGGTGGATGGAGAACAGCGACCCATCGCCTACGCCAGCAGGAAGTTGAACCCTGCCGAAACAAGATACTCGACCACAGAAAAGGAGCTCCTCGCCGTGGTATGGGCGACCAAACATTTCCAAGAATACCTGCTGGGTAGACAGTTTGTATTGGAAACCGACCACATGGCACTTACAGCTGCCCTTAGGCTCCGCGATCCAACCTCCCGGATAGGGAGATGGGTATTAAAGTTGGGAGAGTACGACTTCGTCCCTCAGTATCGTCCCGGCACCAAAATGGGGCACGCTGACGGACTGAGTCGCATGAACATCGCATCAGTCACCTTGGAAATACCCCGGAAACTCCTAGTCGTAGCCCAGGAACTAGACGAATGGGTTAGAACTTTTACCCAACGAAGGGCCGAGGATTGTAAAATGGAGGAGGGCTTATGGACAACCAGAGTCGTTCGGGACGGAAGGATCACCTTCGTCCCCCTGATACCATCCACCATGCGCAGTTGGGTACTCGCCAATTGCCATGGCAGTGTATGGGCCGGCCACCCTGGCGCCGAAACGACAGAAAATATGGTGCGGCGACTGGGATTCTGGCCCCGGATCGAACGCGATGTACGCGAGTTCATTGCCCAATGCGAACCTTGTCAACGGCGCAATGATCCGATCCGACAGACTGCCCCCCTTCAGAAACCTCTGCTCCCAACAGGCCCAGGGGAAATAGTAGGAATGGATTTCGTGGGTCCATTAACCACCCGGACCGGCACGAAGCACCTCCTCACCATCGTCGACCACTTCACAAAGTTCGCTGAGGCCTATGTAGTACCAGATACTACCGCCGACACAGTGGTGCGCCAATTGGTTCGACATTACATCCCGACACACGGAGTTCCCCAGCGTATAGTTACCGATAGGGGAACAGCCTTTACGTCAACCCTGGTACGTGCCCTATGTGACAATTGGGGAATTAAGAAGGTGCAGACGACGGCCTACCATCCACAAAGTAATGGTGTTTGCGAGAGATTCCACCGTACCTTCGCAAACATAATGTCAAAAATAATTACGAAGACTAAAGAATGGGAGAAGGCGGTCCCAATAGTGCTGGCCGCTTATCGAGCAATTCCTCACAAAAGCACTGGTTATTCCCCTAATTTTTTGACATTCGGTAGAGAGCTTCGACTGCCCAACCACATTGAATGGACCCCAAATGAACGACCCGACATGGACCATCATTTAGCTCTGCTGGAGAGGGCCCGGCGACTCGCCGCCCGTCAGCTGGAGAAACGATGGAAGCAACAGCACGACCGCATCAACAAGCGACGGACACCCCGAAGCTTTGAGGTGGGGGAACGTGTCTACCTCAGGGCCATGCAACTCCCTGAGGGAGTCTGCAAAAAGTTTTGGAGCCCCTGGACTGGGCCATGGACGATAGTCCAACGATTGACCGATGTAACGTATCGCATTCACGATGCCCTACAGCGACGACCCCAGGTGGTTCATATCAATAGGTTGAAACCCGCTTCCGTTAACGGAATACCGGACGACGCCTTCGCAGAACCTCAAAAACAGGATCCACCACCAACACGACTCGTGCCGCCCGCTCCCTCAGTGCCAAACGACGACGACGGCTGGAGTACGGACGAGGATGAGGCGCCACCCGTAACGCAACCCATGTCAACACCTGCACCACCCGAACCCGAAACCCCGGGTGAAACAGAAACAATAGCGCCTCCGACGGCTCCGTACAGCCTACGCCCACGTCCTCCGCGCGATTACCGCAAGTTGCATCGCAAGGGTTTTGTAGCTAGGATCGGTGCGTGCACCAGGGTTGGGTCCAAAAGGAAACTGTAAAAAAAAAAAAAAAAAAAAAAAAAAAAAAAAAAAAAAAAAAATCTATATATAATGTTAATGTTTTCATGTATGTAAATAAAGTACTTTAGTTAAATTGTTCCTTTGTTCAAATGTAGACCAGAAATACTAAGACTGAGTACGGACGATAGGTAGGTAGAACCCAATGTACACTTTTACCTGTTGTGACCAAATTCGACATGTTGGCTAACAGCATTATACTTCAACCAACACGCCATGGCGATGCGTCGGTCACCTGTCAACGAGAGCCCCGTTATGGAGGAGGAGGTCGAATGCCCGTACGTGACGAGAATTCGCAAGCGATACGCAGAGGCAACCGGCGTACTCCTGGAGCAGGCAGCTATTCCCGGGAACGTTGGCCCCAAGCACCCCGAACGCAAGGCACTTTTTTTATTGGAGGGTGTGGCAGAGATGCTCCACAACGCCGAAAGAGCATCCACCCTGCCTTGCCGAAGATTGATATGTAACGGCGCTGTAACATTGGCAGAGCAGCTGGCGGACCTCCTGCCGGAAATGTTACGCCTCCGTCTGGAATGCGAAAAACTTGCCCAGGAGCGTGACCAGGCACAACAAATCATTGCCCAAACCGAAGCGGAGTGCGAGCGATTTAAGTACCTCGCCAGAGAACTACAGAAAGCCCGCATGGACGAGCAGTTGAAGTCCCGAGTGCGAGTGCGCTTTAGCGAATCTGTCAGTCCGGAGAAGATTCGCCGCAAAGTCCCGACTCCGGCTCGCTCTCCGACGCAGCCTATCTCCGTCAACGCCTCAAGTGACTCCGATTCAGAGCTGGAGATGGAGGAAGACGCGCCTACTCCTCCTCGACCACGTCCTCCTCCCCATGTGGCCCCGTTGAAAATAGTGGCAAACCACTCGACCACCCGGACACGCCAGGTGATGCATACACAATCCACCTTGGAGTTACAAACCGTGGGAACTCCTACAACCCAAGACGACCAACCCACACCGCCGAAGCCGCAGCAAGTCTGTCCGGTCTGCCAACGCCCCGCCCAGCGACTCCAGCACTTTCGCTGTTCCTCGTGCAAGGAGTTTTGGGCTCGGCTGATCAAGAAGTACAAGAATGGAAAGTTGAGAACCTCCTGCAACGGACCTCACCGGGACGACGACCCCGCCTGCATTCATTGCCGAAGAAGACAGTACGAGTTGCATCTAACAGTGGCATACCCGACGAAGCCACTCCCCATCCCCAGTCTCTTCGGGTGGAGTCCCGCCGCCGAGGACGACGGCTTTCAGGAGGGGGAAGGGTGTAGGCCGCCGCCTTCCCGCGGCAGCGCCACCGTCCGGCCTCGGGCTTTTGAGGGACTATTTCCTATCACCCGGTCGTCCCCACTCGCAAACGAGGGTGTGTAGTCCTCCGCGCTGGCCCGGAGTGGAGGGGAGACACCCCAGCTCAGGGCGTCCGTCCCCCTACTCCTGGCCAGTCGTCTTTCTGCCAGCGAAGTGTTCAGTTGTTCTCAGACCGAAGTATTTTTGTCACGAGTGAGAGTTGTAGGCTTCTATGCCCTGTGCGAACGATAGTAGTAACGCGTTTCCGAATTGTTGGAGTAACGGAGTGTGTGTTTATCCCGAAACTGCAGTTATATCAGTTTCCCATTCCCCCCGAGACAGAGACTCATTATTAAATCTTAGCAAGTCTTACCTTCGGGCGACCTCTGCGAAAACCCCCCTGGTGAACTACGTAGTGACGCGCAGTAACGCCATTCAAGACGCCATCGACGCCAACAGGTCACAATCCTTTGTTTAGTAACGCATTTTCACTTATGTATGTTTTCGATCCGTACTCAGCAAATTCTTTCCTTTTATTATTCTTTTTGTATTATACTTGTACATATCACCTCGTAACGAGTCTATAACTATACCGTAACACTAAGTGAATTACGTCAATATCTCTTACCTTGCATTTCCTATTTCATTAGTATTATTATCTATTTCTCATTGTATATATGTGTATGAAGTAACGTCCCTCCCAGGCCTTCAGCACCCTTATCTTTTGAAGTAACGAATAACGTAACGTAACGTAACGTCTTTGCCATCAGCCTTTGTTTATCCTCGAATAGTAACTAGTAACGTCGCTTGGCCTTCAGCATTCGAAAACGAGCACCTTCAGTGAACCCCACTTCAAGTTGTATTGATAGTAACGTTTCCATTCTGCTTCCTTTTAATTATACTTAATTACGTAACTCAACTGTACCTACGTGTTCTCTGTTATCCCGATTCCCTTCAACATAAGGTGGTCTCTGTGTATTTTGATAAACCCCCGAAACGATCGTACTGGTGCCTCCGTAATTTCAGGCCATCAGCCCTACCAAAAAGCCAGTAACGTTTCGTATCAACAGAGGGGGCTTACAGTAACAAGGTAAGTCCATGATTATTGATGGTTGTGGTTTTCTGGAGGTGATCTAGCACTCTTGCAGTGATTTTTCTGACACTACACTATCACTTTTACAAGTTAGGCTAGGTCCGATTTTCAGAGTAGGTTTGTTCCAGAAGTGGAGGACCCATCGTGATTAATCCGATAATCACCCGATAGGTCTTTTAATTGCAAAAACTCAAAGTAGGTACGCCAATAGAATTTGGGACAAGATGAGTTTGACGGAGCTGCGAGACCGACGATGGTATGGAAGTCACTGGCTTCTTGGGTTGTGGGGATGGTGTATGAAGAGTAGCTCTACCTCGATTTTTTTATAAGCTAAAAACTAATTTTTTTATTTACTGTTTCCTCTCTCTTTCATGGGAGGGAAACAGTTGGTGGAACGCCCCCTTTAGAATAATCACGTTAAGATAGGTAATTTCATTTTTCCTAGTATTTCACTTCTCAAAAGTGTTAGTTAGAAGTTTGCTTTTGTTTCCCTCGATTCAGGGCAGGATTAGGAGTACGGCAGGGAGAGAAGGGTTTGGCGGGGGTGGTTTTGGGGACTTAATGCCACAATGGGGTGAAAGCCTCGACCGAAACTATCCCTGCTCCACCCCGAAGTCCCCGCCTCGTAACACTTTGGAAAGCTGAGATTCTTCAATCGCCCATTATTTTTTACACGTAGAGCCATTTGAGAATAGTGATTTTGAAAATTTGAGAAAATTTTCTTTTCCGTCATATTTTTTTGCCCGCTGAATGTGTACTACTCCAAAATGTATGTTAGGGCCATATTCTGATTGGAAATTCAGCGATATCCTTATTTTTAATTTTACAGTGTAATTTAATGGAGTTATGGGCATTTTAGTGGTATATGGTGGAAAGTACGAAAACAATCTTGGAAGCGAGTGAAACATACCGTAGTGTTGCATGAATTACAGTGGATCTTTAAACCCCCCCAGAAAAAAGCAATGAATGAAAGAAACAATAAATGAACAGCCAACATTTCTGCAGGTATGTCCAATAGAATAATAAACCCATGTGACAAGAACTGCAGCGCTTTTCACCCTTAACACCCCTGGGTGTATTTTGATCGGGCTACCTGAGCTTCAGAGCACAACTAGGAGCCAAATTTTTCCCGAATGGGGAACCCAAACTGTGAATGGAAGAACGACGATTTTAGACCAAATTTTAACGTAGATTTAAGGTTGAAACTCCGTTAGAACCTCAGTTTTCCACTCTGGTCTAAATCGACTTCATATTCGGTCTCCTCGTCCTAAAAAACATGGAAAACGGTACCTCACAAGCTCACATCACTAAAACCAAATTTTTCACCCATAACAACCCTGGGTGTATTCCTATGGGGCTGCAAAGTTTCGGGACGCAACTAGGGCCCAATGGAGCCTGTGTGCGAAAGAACGATTTTTTTAGACCGAAATTGAAGCCATGCATGATACTGCAGACGGACGTTGCACTTTTGGAATCTACACACCTTGAAATATAAAAGAAAAATATTTTGAGGGGGTGTTATTTTGTTTTTGCTGAGGTGTTATTATTCACAGAATAATAAACCAAAAATTAAAAGGAGGAACTTTTTACAGCAAATGAGTTGCAGAGTCGATCCTTGAAGTTTGTCACCTCGAGTGTCAACGCCCTATATAGGATCCATACAGCAAGTTTTGAGTTTTTGCAGCAGCCTCACACAGAAACGGAAAGGTCGGATAGGGCGACTGAAAAGATGCTAACCTTTTTCGTTTTCGTTCCACTTTGGCATCTACGGGCTGGTGAAACGTTAGCTTTTCTTTCATCCGTTTTGTTCGCAATGAATACAAATCTATGTCCACACGTGGCGTCAAGTCTGGACAACATGGAAGGAGGACAGCTAAGCTGAGAATTTCTATTCCATGTCTGGACTGATAAAACATAGAAAGAAGCAAGCCGTGAATACAACACATAGGGTTACCGTAGATAACTACCTCTTTTGCAGTATCTATAACCTTTTTGGCCCCATAATTTCGTACTGTTCTTTATTAATTGTATAGCCAAATATAAAATTTTTCATAGCCTGAAGTTAGCTAGGAACATGGAAGTAGGATCCTACTTCCCTGGCTAGAAGGGAAGGCCAATGTTGAAATTTGTGTGTGATACACCTGAGACTTTGTAGTGTACCGTTTTACTCTGGGTAGAAGCATTTTTGACACGCTTGTTCCACAGATAAGTCCCTAGGGACCTTGTGACATGAAACTGTAATTTGGAAAAACAACGTTACCTTTATGCAAAACTTATGTAATCGTTGCGAATTGTGTTTGACAAATGGAATTCGAAAAAGATTTTCTCTTCATGTTGTTGCTTTCAACAACATACCTACCTAGTGTTCTTTATTTCTGTGATATTTTCAAAAGGAGCTCCTACTCAACTCCATTGTACCACCGTTTGTTCCACCAATGATTTAGTTGAAAATTTCAACTACAAAAAATGTAGTGATATAGTTAAGATAAAATTCCACATGTCAACAATAAAACTGAGTTTGTAAAAAGTTAACTGACCTAATAAAATCTTTTCTATTGTCAAAATAAATTTCAATTCGTGATTTCATGTACCAATTCATAAAACGACCTAACATGACCTATTTGTATGTATAGGTACATAAATATATATGTTCAAGGTTCTTGATCACTCGGTATGAATAGTGTTGTTAGGATTCTTGAGGGTTGGTCACTTAATCAAAAGATCCACTATGCCGACGTTTCGATTTATTTATAAGTCCTCTTCAGGGCTTAGTTGATGTCTTCGTAGTGAAAATGAACTGTCCATTCGTTTTCTCTGTAACAATTCTTCTGATAAACAGTTTTCTTTGGTAAAACTTTTCATTTGTCAAATAACTCAAGTGTTCCTGCTGCCTGTCTTTCTGTTCGAATGACGTACTCACGATAACAATTTAAACGTTCTTTTCACTACAAAGACATCAACTAAGCCCTGAAGAGGACTTATAAATGAATCGAAACATCGGCATAGTGGATCTTTAAATTAAGTGACCAACCCTCAAGAATCCTAATAACAATATGCATGTATATATATATTTTTTAAACCAAGGATATACCCAATCTTTTCTGGAAGGGGTAATCTGGTATCCCTACGACAAGTCGACATTTGATTTTACTTTCATAATTTCTCTGGTGTATTTATTAACAATGTGTTGACACTTTGTCCTTCTCAGTGACATCTGCATCAGGTATGTACCTACGCAACGTAAGAAGGTAGGTGGTGTTATACAAATGCAAGATAACCTTACCTTTCCCTCATCTCAACAACGACGAAACCTGACGCTGTGAGATCCAGGTATTGTTCCTCGTCACGGTTCATCAAACTTTTCGGTGTCTTCACTGCGCATGCGCAGCAATGCTTCCATTCCGTTTCTGTGTGAAGGTGCTGTAAAAACTCTCCAATGTCTGCATGATGCCAAATAATCATCGATCATACAAATTCAACAAGCTTTATATGAATTCAAGCCCTGATGGTACATAAAACTATTCAAATATAATCAGCCAATTGAATCGTTCCAAAATTAAGGCAATAAAAAACTCCAAGTCAATTCGTTACCAATATAATTTTGAAGGTTATCTCTTACAAAATTGAACTACAAAACTCACTATGACGAAATGTTTTCTCTTTCAAGAATAAAAAGCCATTCACTATATACAAAGCAGTTATTGCAAGCGCAGAAAATGAACAGTACAATAATGAGGTAGAATCGGAACATCCGTGTTTGAAATGTACGAAAAAATTGATACCCCGAATGTTTCATTGAGACGAATAAAATACGCAAGGGTTAACTTTCAGGTTTTAAAAAGGTGGTCCATTGACATTTTACATAAAAAACTGAACTGTAGAAAATAAACTAAATCCAAAAGAGATGAAGCCACAAAGACGCTTTTCGCTTTTGAAACAGTATGGCAAGGACAAATTCAAGCTCAGATTATTTATTAGAAAGAATGCATGTCAATGTAAAACCTTTTTGATTTGAAAACCACTAATGAAGAGAACAGTGATATTTGAGCCAAAGCCCAGAAAGCGATATTGATAGGCGAATTTGAAGAGTTCACTCAGCACTGACAAACGCTCACCAAATGATCACCAGAAAATTAATTAAAACTGTACACAACAGGAAAAAAAATTATTTACAAATTCAACAAAGAAAAAAGTGGTTGAAAATTGTTTAACTTCATGTTTTATTATATATTTTTTTGTCAAAGTCCGATAAATTTTTACATAATATTTTACGGCTACTTATTTATTATCTCAGTAGATCTTTTCATAAAAATGTTGTATCCATATTTAAATAAAAACCATAGGTACACAAGAATAACAATTCAGTCTCCTATTTAACTCAATATTACAATTTGTCCTACGTTTTATTATAATTATAAAAGATATGTTCATAATTTGATATAAATATTGCAATTATAAATAACGAGATAGAATAAATAATAGGTTTAAAAAGTTATTTGGCAAAAGAAGTCGGATAGAAATAAATTATTCAAGGTACTACATTCATCGGGTTACTAATGTAGGGGTAATATGACATGCTGGGACGTTGTTGAGGTGAACAGGGGATTATTGCACTACTGAACATAACTTTGAAGGTAATGAGGGCGATTTGGGATTGAATTCAACGTGGATACAAGAGGATTCGTCTAGATATAGTTACGATAATGAAACAATGGCACCAAGCAAGTAAAAAATGCAGGCTCAATAGCAGGATGTGTGCTGAACATTATTCAAGTAACTCAAATTATTGTTCATTATGTTGCAGGGAATAAGCTATTCGATTTACTTCCGTTCTCAACAGTATTATAAAGGTGGTGCATAAAGTTAGAAATATGAAGCCTAGTAGATAACTGTCAGGTACCAAGAATTTTAGTCGCACTAGACCTTGACATATACCTTCTCACTGGTTTAAAAGTATAGGTAAGGTGTATCAGTTACTTTTTCATAACGCTAATAGCTGTTATTTTCCACAAAGTAACAGAATAACTGCTACGAAGCGTGTCGATGGTTAAAAATCCCGAATATTGGTGGTTCAATGTTTGCTGATATAAAAAAGTAACAGAATAACACAAGAATGCAAGGAACACATCTGTTCAGGTTATTTGGTTTTTTAAAGAATGATTACAAGTAACGGATAACTGTTACAAAGCGTTTCGAAGGTTTAAAATCCCCTAGCTATAATAGCTAACAGCTCCACGAATAGGTGGAAGCTTCTTCTGATATCATTTGTTTTCCTGTGGCTTATTCACAGCTGTTACTGCAGACTAGAAGTAACAACTAAGTTAATTTTGTTTCAGCAACCGCTAATTCGTAACAGTTATTCCTCAATCTACCCATCCAGGAACAGCAAGGCAACTTGTTCAGGCAATAGTTATGAAGCCTGTCAGGTACCACGATTGTGACATCACACTAGACCTTCAAACATACCTTCTCAGTGATGTTAAATGATGAGGTGTATCAGTTTATCAACTATAAAGTGCTTGTGTGTACTTGAATTTATTATAAGTAAATCGTGGGATTGGACTCCAACTAGTTGAAGACCTGACAATATTAAACTTGGAATGAAGTTCGAAGATAACCTCACCCAATGAGTGCGGGGTGACCAGATCCACTCAAGAAAATTATATACAGTGTCCTACTACATCCTCCCCTCACTACCTTGGAGTAGGTACCGACTTAATTTTTGTGAGAGTTATAATTAGTACTTGGCAAATGAGAGTATAATTAGTACTGGGTAAATATGATACTGAGTATGTTCCACTGTTTTCAACCATAAATATCCGAAATCAAACAATTGAAAGGCCTCTACATTTTTAATGAATTTAAATAATTGTTTATTGTGTCTATCAGATGACCCATTCCCTGATTTCTTATATACTTTTGGTCCTTTCTGGTCTGTAGTCACCGTGTACACAATTTTTGAAGGTTTATGCAAAATGAAAAATATTTTTTTGGGGATTTTTGACCTTAAAGAAATCAAATTTTACGTCAATAATAGTGTTCTAAAACTATTCACCTTCGAACGTATCCTTCCTTTCGGAGTTTCTTCGTTTTCCTATTGAAAAGGAGTATAATATTCAACTTTGTGACGAGAAAGGAGAGAGAGTATCAAGAAAAGAACCTAGAAAATAGCACAAAATGATAGAACGATACAATGAGTATGTCTGGTCACCCAAAATGAAAGGCCTTTTAGGAACAATGTGAGGTATCACGTACTGGCTTACTCTTAGCACTGATTCTGTGGAATTTTCAAAATAGATTTTTCAAATAACAACACCCATGTAATCCAATTGCAAAAAAAGTTAGCGATTTAAAACACCTTGAAAGCAAATTCCCTGCAACTATCATAAATTAAACCTCGGTGAGATGACACATCCTTCACAACAAACTATACATAAAATGACGTAACTATAATATATAAACCAATCATTCCCAGGTTATACAACGTCTAAGATATAGTCATGTTTTTACAGTCAGATTTATAGATGTGGACACATCGAATCTAGCACCTGATTGGTTACTTTGTTTAAAGCAAACGGCTGTCTGTAAATCAGGAGTGTCGGTGAATTATAAGAAGAACCAAGTGAATTATAACAAGAAATTCTATAATAACGGTGACGATACATCATTAAAGAAACACTGAGAGAAATGAGCGCTATCCCGATAAAATGAAACCCTGCAATAGGTGGTAACAAGCACTTACAAGCCTTATAAATCATGGGACTTTGAACTTGGACGTAACGAAATTCGTTTGTCTAATATAGTTGTTCAAAATCCAGTAATAAATAATTAAACTTAAATGTAATAAATAACCGATTATGAAAGTCGATTCAGATAGAGGGCTGAACGTTATAGTATGAAATGTGCCTATATTATGAAGGAAGCATCTTGTTTTTATGCGCAAAAAGTCTTTCTCAATCGATGGAAATCTTTGAAATTTTATAGGTTGGGTAATGAAATCAACCTTTCAAGACCATTCCAAGACGAAGAGATTAGAGAGAGGATAGAGGAGGCACTGGATGATGAGCCTCCGGACAAAATGGAGGGTATACACATGGTGTGATAGGGAAGGTAGTCCCGACAGGATGGGTCTGACAGTTTCTTCGAAAGCTCACGGTTTTATTTTGATGAAAAAAAGAATTTAATCGATTTATTTCAATGGTTTTCGGGAGAAATGAGGAACTGAAGTTTCGATAGCCAGCTTTTGTACGATTTTTGTGTGATTAATGTAGAAGGAGCTGCTGAAAACATCGAAATAACTCATTTCTACTTGGATCCTATGAGTGTATGCAGCTGTACTACCATACCTACTCTTCAAACAAAACCCCGCTCTAACCCTTTCGCTTCTAAGCCCGTATGTGTACGTTGTTCCAAGAATGTCTTAGCAGATCTAATCCCGTATATTTGTGGATCTATGCCCGTATATCTACGGTTTCCCGAAACGCCCTTGAGGGTCTATTCCCGTACATTTACGACGGTTTTTCAAAGCACTCTTCCAGTGGCTCTCGTAACTCATTGGTTCACTTGATACCGCTAGATAGTGACTCTTTATGCAGTTGAGGGCGTGCATTATTCGCCACAGAGTGTCAAGCAGAACAAACTGAGTGTCAAGCTCGCAGAAACGGTGAATCACTGGCGCCTGAGAGGATTTAGCGTCGGCGAGCCGCTCATGCGCGCAATGATATAGAAGCGAAAGGGCTAAACTACCTTCTAAATTTCACAACATTGATAGCCAATCAGCGCCGGTGGCGGTTTCTTGTAAGGTCTTGCCTTCTCACCCTTCTTTCTAACCTCTTCCTTCCAACCAACAGGCGCCCCTGGCGAAACAGTCAACTAAAAATGAACACACCGAGCCAAACTACGCTGCGTGAACAAGACGTGTTATAACTGTCATTTCACACAGAACCCTGTACTTCAGGTAAGATGAATAAATAAATGTCAACTAAATTGCTTGTATGAAACATCAACCCTTCGAATTCAAATAAGAACATGCATATAAGACACGGGATATGACTGATGTACGTTTCAGACTGAAATGGTTTCAGAAATTAAATCATACTTGTTCAGGAAAGTCCATAAACCTCGTCCAAACTTTCTACACAAAGCGATAAGCAATAAGCTGATAAAGTTGATTCAAGAACCGTTAACAAAACCTCTAATACGAGAAGTTAATCGCGACAAAGGGAATAATCTGCGCAGTTGACTCAACATGTTCACAAAGCACTATGTGCGTAACCTAGATGGAATCAGAGCGACCACAAAACGTATAAAAATAAATAAAACAAAAATAAAAACCTAAGCCATGAATGACCAATAATCAATAGATATGTTTAGTACAAAACCGGAAAACACCTATGAAAAATGAAATTATTGTACGCTAATTTCAACAATTTCAATGCTCATACACACGCCAAAAAAAGTAAAAATAAATGAACGCCAATAAAATGAAAAGTCCAAATAATTTAATCCTAATTAGGTATAAGTTATTCAGAAAACTGGTTAAAAATATCGCATTAATGAAGTTCCATTACTTTTAAAACCGTTGATAAGCAAGGGCGATTGTGCGTTCAACTGTTGTGTTCAGTATTTACAATCACTTGTACAACGTAGCCTGGCAGAATTTTGGCGTCCTCGATGTGCAGTTTGTCACCGAGCAGTTTTCCTCCGAAAAACCACCTTTGCTTCGAGGGCTCCAAGCCTTCTTGGTACTGCGGAAAACAAGTGTCACTGTTATTAGAATGAAGAATCTCTAGGAGGGGTGGCATAGGCTGATTAAATCGCTCTTATCTCTACTGCCAAGGTGTGGTTTATGGAGAGAAGGTATTTTTTGAGGGTTTGTTAGTTGGTTTGTTGGTTTATATTTTTCCACACGTTATACTGAACCGACTGTGACGTCAGAATTGGTTGAAACTTTCATGCAAAAAGACCTACTTACTGCAAAAGCAACATCTGGAACTGGTTGAACCAGCGCCATTGGCAAATATAATAGTAAAAGCAGATATTAAAGGGAGGTTGTACATTAAAAAGTGAGGTTATAACGTGTGTGAAGCCTCTCAAAGGGTTTGGTGAATAAGTGGATACAACAGATACATGGAAGTCGTAGAACAGCAGACAGAAACAAGAGAGATAAACAAACGAGAAAATTTGATTTTCGAAATCTGGTTCACCGGAACTGGTTTTAAGGTTGAAGCAAGGCAAGGCAAGGCATACGTTTGCGCATGCGCAGGCAAAAGTTCCAGTTCGAATTCGAATCCAGGGCCCAACCAGCTCCTACGAAAGCTCATTACGACCACCTTTTACGACCAAAATCCATCTAGTCACGGTCTTTGCAAAATATTCAACGTTTGCGCATGAGCAGATAGAAGTTAAAATCCTGTTTTGATAAAATTCGCACGGGGACCACCTAGTGCACAACCCACAGCTACCATCGAAATGGGGTAATTATGTGCACGCATTGTGGAATACAATATCGAATAAAAAAATTTCTGTCAGTCCACCGTACCTGGCTTTTTCCTTAGTTCTCATGAACCAAAATTCCCGAAATTTGGTAAATGAGTCCCCTTTGGGCTCTAGTTAGTCCTCGAAGCTCGGCGTTACTGTCACTCAACTCTAAGGGATGAAAAATAGGGGTTAAAATACCCAGAGCATCCCTATCTCGGAAAATTTTATTTTGTGGTGTGGGCTTTCTCGTATTTTTAAACAGTTCGATTTTTTCCAGAATTTTTGAGACCATCTGGAGCATTCTACGATGTCGCCATAAAATGTGCTATAAAATCTGCCCTAGAGAGCAGCGTGAATGCAGGCATCAAGCTGGGGTGAGAGCGCACATCACTGGTCTCTCGGCCAGGTGGCCACCACAGCGGAGAGGTCTAGGTGTCGGGCTCTTACACTTTAAATTAGAGGTTCGAATCCCGGTTTGGGGACCGAATATTTTTCACTTTACATCAACAATTTCCCTTAAAAACTACATTTGTGTTTCTTTTTGCCATTTTAGCTAATGCTTGAACATTCAACGCATGATATTACTTTGTAGAGGCGAATAGGTACTAAACTACAGAGGGGCTGTGATATATACAGAAGAGTTATCTATACAGAGAGCTGTGTTCTGGAACAGAAGGGTGTTCTATACAAGAAAATAATGAACCGTTCTGTAGGGATTTGCCGCGTTTTCAAAGATTCAACCAATTCTGACGCCAATGCACCCCCCTCTCGCCGGGGCGGGACCCCCACTTCTCACTGTGACGTCAGAATCGGTTGAAACTTTGAAAAATCATGCAAAAAGAACTACTTACAGTAGGACAGCGCGGTTGGTGTCAAAATTCTCAGGATGGAATCTAGTTTCATTTAAAAAAAAAATACAAACCACTTCTGTGACCCATGTGGGTGCATATCCCGTTGCAGCTCAATACGAATTTCCACGTACAGGTAACACGAACCCAGTTCTAGCAGTTCTAGTTACTGAATTTTTTTCATGAGGCCTCAACTGATAATTACCACATCTGTCCCTTCAAGCATTGATACCACCTTACCTGCAACTTTTTCTTCGCTGTGCCAATTGTGTCTGTCGTGTAAATAGGGAGCTTGACATCTTGACAAGTCGAGGACAGCCTCAGTTTGAGAGTAATTTCAGTTCCACCTTCTGTGGGTTCTAAAAGGAAACGATTATCACAGTCAAATCAACGGCACTGGGTACTAATGACGAAAATCGTATTAACAGAAACACTGGACGGTTCATAATTGGACGGCTCGAGATAAGATTCACCTGAGGTTTCTGTAGGGGAATCCCTTCCGCTATCTTCTTTAACTATGTTAATAGGGTACGAAAGACAATATACGGGTACTTGGTAACGGGTACCTAACTCATCATAACATTCAGTCAGAAATCCTGGGAACAAAAAGAAGATCAAATTAAGAAATCAAACTTATGTATGTGAAATTCATCAATCTGGAAGTTAAAAACAAGTTATTATGTTTATTGGTGCCACAATATTATCAGAGTTATTGGAGTCTGAAAAAAGGCGGGCCATTAACTGCCTATATTCCACTGCCTCTGGTATTTGGGACAGATTAAGATGGAAGAAACCAGATCGAGGTCGAAATAATATAATAGCTGAAGTTTCCTCCAGCGTTACCTGGCCATTACTGAACGATAAAAGTGAGTATACACTCGCTATTTCGTATGACATCAGATGAGGTGCGTTCGATTAATCAGAAGGTTTGATGGGCAACGAAACAGGCATTAAAGAAGTAATTTTCTTTGTACAACACGAAGAATTTGCAAACGACAAAGTTATGTTCATCTTATCTTTATAAAGCTATGTTATCTTCAGTTGAAGGTTCGCAAAAGGAAAATTTTAAATTGTAATGAAAAAAATTAAAAACACACTCCAAGAACCTGCACTGAACCACAAGTATTGTTCAATAAGCCTCAAATAATGCAACAATCACTTAGTAATGGAGTTTACAATTCCGTTTATTAATATTTATATAAGGTTCGTTCCAGTGTGCTTGAGGTCATGAACTAATTTGGAGTAATCGATCTGCACAGGCGTTGGCGGTCTGTGAAGCGTTCCAGCGAGGTTAAGTTCACGTAGTACTGTTTTACCCGCCCTGAGTTCCAGCGCCACGAGTTCTTGAGCTGGTACATGAGATTCTTGCTCCAAACTGAGGGCAGGGTTGTCAACTGAAAAATAACCTCCCTGATAACCTCGAAGATAACCTCGCTGATGTGTATAACCTCCCGAAAAGTTTCACGTATCTAGTCGTCTCACACAAATACAATTTATTGTTGCTTGCATTTTGTTATAGTCGTTAATTAGGAAGGAGTTCCAGTTCAGGCGTTCCAGCAGTTCAGATCATAAACCGAAAAATTCATGAACTCATCTCCACCACTACGGTTCTCGCACTGAACTAGTACATGTTCTATTCATGGCACAGGAACAAAGCTATATTTTGCTGAAGTCGGGGAAGGCTGAATTTGAAATGGAAAAAGTTGAATTTGGTTTGGAAAAGGGTTGAATTTGGTTTGGAAAAGGTTGAATTTAACTTGGAAATGCTATATAAATAAATGCTTGAAATGATTTTTTTTTGTTAGTTAAAATCTAGGGATGAATTCAAGATGCTCTGGAACAGATTTGCATGTAAAAAATCTTCAAAAATTCATATTCTGAACATTTTGGACCCACTGTACTGGACTTGGATTGTACTGGATTTGGATTTCGTTTTCTTTGAAAATTCGCTAAAAAATAAAACTAGATTCTGGATTTTTTAAAGTGATTTTAAATTGTAAGTTCCTACCTAATTACAAAGGAGCAAATCGCATCTTACTTTCAGAGACAATGCTTTATGCTGTATGAAAAGGTCACTTACACAATTTTCAATAGTAAGTCAAACCAAATTATCATATTTGTTTTAAATTAATTTTTTTTAAATTATCGTATTTTTCGTGAAGATTAGACTTTGAAACTTGGAATATCGGAAGAAACCATCCACCATTAACTCAATTTGACAAAAAAATCGAGATTCGGGGTTCTTTTCACAGGACAGCAGAACGGATCTGCTTTAATGTAAGCAAGCGCTCTCTTGACGTTAAAACGATTGCATACTCACCATTAGGCACAGATATGTTGGCTCCATCAAGTATTGCTTGAGCAAGTTGAAAATCCAAGGACTCCGCGGCTACCGCAGCGGCCCTGAGGGCGTCCCAGATCTCTTTTCGCCCTTCGAAGGCGGGAGCCGTCTCCCAGAATTCATCCCTTTTGCTCCTCAACTGCCCTTCCGTAAGTGGGACGTCTGACCTCCACCTGATCTTTTCGTGGCACAGCGGGTGGTTTTTTCTGGTGCTACCTGCAATCGGAACGGGCCTCATGTATTTTTTCCAATACGAATTCGACAAGCGCGGGAGAAACGTCAATTATTGCGGCAGTGTCAAATCCAATGTCATGAAAACCTTAGTTGACAACAAGGAGTACCGACGTGTTTTACTGAGAAGAGAAGACATTTGGTTTGGATACTGACGTACGGCATGATTGGAAAATACAAAATGATCGGTTCCAATTTGGGGTCTATGTTAAATGAATAGAGCGGTCGCTCGTAAAAATATAAGTGGGTCATTCTCATATAATTTGACCATTCGGCTTTTCTGGACCTTCAAGTTGGGGGAAAAAATAAAGCATCTTTTTGAATAAAATTTTATCTAGAATGTTACTATAGATGTTCAGAATAACATATTTGAGCATCAATTGTCAGTTTTTTCAGTATTACAGTATTAATTCAGTATTATAGAAACACTCATGATGGTAACACTCGTGATGTTTTTACACAAAAAGGTTAATCTTAACCAAACGAAGTGCTGGACAGATATGAGGGGTCACCCAAAAATAAATGTCCCTAAACTACGACTTTTGCAGTTAGCACTCGCATGTTTAATTGAACTATGTTAAATACAATAGTGGTAACACTCATGATGAATAATTTTTGTGACATGCCATGTTTTTCGATGAAAAATGCTGAAATGGCCTGCCAGCTCTTTCCTGGGCAAAGGCTGCAGGTGGATAGATAGCTGGTAGCACAAACAAACATAACCTGACTCTTTCCCGCCATTTTCAATGAACAGTGTTGCCCAGAACTGATGGCAACACTCATGATTTTTTTTTTCCACCAAACAGTGGGACACTCCTTTTATTCTGCTTACATTTAAAGTATTAGAGGTAACTGAAAAAACCTCCATAATTCGAAACAGCATCATATAACAGTGAAATCCCTCGTGGTTTAAATTTTTTCATCTGTGAGTGCTTCATTTCAGATGGTGATGAACATCACACCCACCCCCTTGGGACAGTAACACTCGTGACTTTTTCAAACATTACATTGAAATATTTTTTCTTGAGGATGTGCTAGGTTCTTTTTAACGATACCACTGCATTCCTCTCCAAAAAACCTACAAATTGGTACCAAAAACCTTTTTTTGAAGCTGAAAACCCGTGTAAAAAACTATGTTAAAGACTGCGGACATCAAATGGTCAAATAATATGATAATGACCCGTCTATGTTAAATTAATCAGGGTGGCCACTCGATCAGGATTTTCATTTTCCCTGACTTCTCCCTGACTTTTTTGTCGATTTCCCTGACTTTCCGAGATTTTTGAAGCCCGAATCTTCCATCTTTTTCCCGATTTCCCTGCCTAAATTTTAGCATATTCTCTGTCAAATTTAAATGTCTTAAAGGGTAAATAAACGGGTAATTAGACTAAATATTATTAAACCGAAGGATTTATGTATTAATTCATTAATGTGCTAACCTAAATAAATTTTTAATTTAGAGGAGCGATCGGGGCACAAGAAACGCCAACCAGCATACAGCAAAGCGAACTACCAAGCGTCAGCACAAAAAATGCTGCAAATTCCTACACAACGGTTTATTATTTTGTATAGAACACCCTTCTGTTACAGACCACACTTCTCTGTATAGAACATCCTTCTGTTACAGATCACAGCTCTCTGTATATATAACCCTTCTATATAGATCACAGACCCTCCGTGACTTAGTACCTAACCCCGTACTCGTTATTAGGTAGCTACCTAAATCACGTGTTAAATGTTGCTGAAATAATTCTATCAATCAAAAACAGTAGCTAAAATGGCAAAAAGGAACAAACAAGTTCTGAAGGGAAATTCTTCATCTGGAGTGAATTCAACAGTTCACTGCCAATCAAACCCTACCGGGATTCAAGTCCCAGTAGGGTTTTGATCTCGAGAACTTTGGCATTACAACCCTCACTTAGACCACTGCACTACAGCGCCCATCTGCCCGACAGATCAGTGTTGTGCGCTCTCAGCTCAGCTTGATGCTTGCGTACACTCTGCTCTTTACAGCAAATTGTATAGCAAATTTTATGGCAACATCATAGAATGCTCCGGATGGTCTCAAAAATTCAGAAAAAATCTAACTATTTAAAAATGCGAGAAAACCCACATCTCAAAATACAATTTCCCGAGATAGGGATACTCTGGACATTTCAACCCCTATTTTCACCCCTTGCAGTTGAGCGACATTAACGCTGATCTTCGAGGATGAATTAGAGCCCAAACGGGCCCATATATATATACCAAATTTCGTTAATTTTGGTTCATGGGAACTAAGGAAAAGCCGCGGACCGTGGCGTTGGACGGCGTACGGAAGGAAATATTTTTATTCGATATTCATATTCTACGTCCCTTAAAACGTAAAAAATGGCAATGGTGGGGGGTAAAATGTTTCGCGGTCGATTCCAACGGTTCATTATTGAAAATAATAAACCAAAATCCTCCATAAAACAATGCAAGCGTTAACCAACCACATGCCGACCCTCGGCTTGACACAGCTTGCATGAGTAGGACCCGACAGGTGCAGACATTTCATCATAATTGAACTTATCTGATTTTAAAGCTGGACAATCGAAAATCTCCGCCCGCCCCCCGTCGCCCGCGCGCGGAACCCCCTACAACTTTTTTTGGGGTGGAACATAGATGGTTGATGTTATCGAAACATCAATGTTTTGACTTCTATGTTCGACATTTAACCATCGATTCCGATATTATTAAACATCGATGTTACCGTTCCGATATTTATTTAACAGAACGGGCAAGGCCCAGCTGTACAGAGACGACAGTTAACATCGAAAATATACTTCAAATATTTGAAGTATATTGTAAACCAATCAACTTCAAATTGAACATTTAGACTGAAACATTAGCATCATTGTAACTACAGTTAGATCTAGTTTTGGTGATTAAAGCAGTTTGAAAATAATGAGAGCCCTGAGGAACTCCGGAGGAAGGAATGAAGGAGGACGATAGGGAATTTCTTATTTTCACTAGCAGTGAACGATCGGTGAGGTAACTGGAAACAAGATCTAACGTATTTCCTTGAAAGCCGAGAGCATTCAACTTGTATAAGAATAAATTATGATCTACCCTATCAAACGCTTTGGAAAAATCTAGGTATATGGTGGCGACCTGGTATCCTTGTTCAATCTGCGTGTATACATAGTTGGTGAAAACTAAAAGATTTGAAGGTTGACCTGCTTTTACAAAAACCATGCTGATGGTGTGCTATCAATGGTTTAAACTTTAAACAATGGTGTCAAAGTATTAACTACTAACATATAAACATCGATACCATCGATGTTAGCTGAATCCATACCGATGTAATTTATTGTGAAATGGAGGAAAATTCAAGGCTGGAAAGAAACTGGTGGAAGTGGAAGAAGAATACCCCCGTAGGAATATTCGAACGCCATCAACTACTGTTCAAGTACCTACCCTATCGATTGGTTCATAATCGAACTTCCCAATCGTATTCCCTAGAGCTTCCCACAGGCCTGCGGGGAGCTGAGGGGACGGATGGGGCAATGGTGACATCCTCTACTCTGTTCACCAGGTGCGCTAGGCAGGCATTGCATTCTCTGAACCTATCAGATGACTGGACAGAAGCAGAGCAGTAAATAAAGTGCGTCAGTTCAAAATCTCAAGAGAACAGCGGACGTGCGGTAATTTTCCCTGACTCGCCACTCGATTTCCCTGACTTCCCTGACCAACATTTTTTTCCCTGACTTCCCTGACCGGTGGCCACCCTGTTAATAGAACGGTTGCTCGTAAAAATATAAGTAGGGTCTCAAATACATTCTCCCCCCCCCCCCCCCCTTACTTTTATTAAACAAAATACTGTTCTTGTCCCGGAAGAATATTCCTCGAAACAGTTTTCAATAATATTCCCTCGTACGAAAAATTCTGAAATGTGAATGTAATTAGGAATACAAGCAAGAATATACACAAAATATAACAGAAATTGCAAAATATGATCCAGATATAAGGCTAAACCTCTGTCTCTTGAGCCTGGCAGCGTACCACACCACTTTGGTAGTTAATGCCAAGCCTATAGGGACAGGGGCAATTTTAAATTCGACCCTGGTTACCTCCACTACAACACAGCCGTGTCTCTAACCATTGGGTTCTTGGATTTCCTAGTGTGCGTGAAATCGTCACTTCTGTCACCTATTAGTTATGTGTGGAATCTCCTAACTCTAACAATAGAAGTCAGAATGACCAAATTTACCTGTTGAGGTCGGGATGGCTTAGTTATTGAATTTAAATTTTGGTTTATTATTTTCAATAATGAACCCTTTGGAATCGAGCATGGAAAAAAAGTGCCAAGTTGGGTAGGCAGCATAGCTTCCTCACTTTTTGTAACGTATAGAATCAGGTGGTAAAAAAATATGAGTCAAAATGATTGAATAGCAATAAATAGAGAAGTAATAAATTACTTATAATGCGTGACAGGATCAAGGATTTCAAATTTTTTTCAAAGTTTCACGTTCGCGCATGCGCAGACGAAAGTTACAGTACAATTCCGATTGAATTCATACGGAACTATCAATTATTCCTGATCGACCCTCCAATTTTAAACTCATTTCAAAGATATTTAGGGTAGTTAGGGGCGTTTAACGTATTTACGTTTGCGCTTGCGCAGACGAAAGTTACGGTACAATTTCAATGATTGGTGTGGGACCATCTGCGATCCAACCCGAGTGTACCCTCAAAATTTCAGCTCTGTGACTATTTTTCGAGTAGATAGATGCGTTACAAGGAAATGGTCAACATTTCATTTTCGCGCATGCGCAGACGAAAGTTACAGTATGATTCCAATGAAATTCATACGGAACTATAAATTATTCCTGATCGACCCTCCAATTTTAAACTCATTTCAACGACATTTAGGGTAGTTATGGGAGTTTCAAGTATTTCACGTTTGCGCATGCGCAGACGAAAGTTACGGTACAATTTCGATTATTGATATGGGACCATCTGCGATCCAATCCGCGTGTACCTACCCTCAAAATTTCAGCTGTCTACGACTATTACGAGGAACTGGTCAACATTTTATGTTCGCGCATGCGCAGACGGAAGTTACAGTACGATTCCAATGAAATTCATATGGAACTATCAAAGTATTATTCTTGATGACCCTCCAAGTTTGAACTCATTGCAACAGGCAGTTATGGGCGTTTCAAGTATTTCACGTCTGTGCATGCGCAGAAGAAAGTTACAGTACTTTTCCGATGATACTGGTAAGGGACCATCTGTGACCCAACCCGCACCTACCCTCCAAATTTCCGCCCATTTCAACCATTATTTCAGGTAGTTATGGGCGTTACAAGGAACTGACCACTGAAAGACAACCAAAAATTTTCCTTGATGTCTTAAACGCAAAATGGTAGTGGACATTTTAATTTTGGAGGACATAATTTTTTTTACTCAATCAAGAATCCAAGGCTTCCCTACCTTCCGGTAGTGAGGAAGCAAAATCTCAAGAAACCCTATTTTTCCACCAATTTTCCCCTCATAACACCCCTTGGTGTATTCCGATCGGGCTGCAAAGTTACAGAACACAACTAGAACCCAAATGGAGCCTGTGTGCGAAAGAACGGCCATTTTAGACCAAATTTAACGTAAATTTAAGGCTGAAACCATTCCAGCAACCAATTTTCAAATACTGAGTTCATAAGCTAGTGCACATTTTATATTACATTACACTGTTAAGCACTGATTCGTCAAGTATGACAATGAATGGTATTCCTATACTTGAGCCTTTTTGGATTCAGAAGGGGGACGAATTTTTTTTTTCGACTGCGAAATTTGGCAACCTTGAACAAAACGTCGTTTATGAGCCATTTTTGTACAGCTCTACATCCGTGGAAAATTCTTCAATGTATATTGAGTTCTTTTTCGTACAAAGGATATGTACCTAATTTAGGTACCTAATGTAGGTAATGCCTACCAAGAATGACAACAAGATTACACATTGGAACGATTACGTGGGTAATAACTGGGCATAATAATTATTATGTTACATAGATCACTGAATAATTATTATGTAGATCATAGCCTTCAGTTATGGTAATGACACCTACTTACTAATAGCTCTAATATTACTGATATAATGGGTTACAAATTATTCCACAGATCGTAATGACTACTTCTCAAGATCCGAGGGCAGATCCGGTAGGGAAGATGAAAGTTGAAGGCGCTACGTGACGAACCACCAGCGGTCTCCTTTCCCACTAATGAGCTCCACCTCATTATCGAGGCTATCCAATTCATTACTGACTCGAAAAAAACAACAACGGAATCCAGCTTTTGAGTTAAATTGAAGGAGTCAGACACCCCGGGATGCGATGACGAATGAGAAATGTCATGACTAGAAACCGTTCGTATAACGAGACTTCGTAAATAGGAACTGTCATACAGCAATGACGTATTTTAGATAAGAATCAGAGCAACTGCGTGGTTGGAATTCGACTCGAATGAGCGGAAAAGTAAAAAGAAAATCCAATTTAGAGGGCCCCCGAAGGTTTTTCGGGTGAAATTTAACTACCACCTCACGTTGAAGGGGTAACATAATGCAGAAATGTGTCAAAACGAATCTAATACGAATGCGCCGTCGAGAATCCCAAGCATTCGGTCGTTATCAGCTGAAGTGCATCGTGGAATTTGGTACTATTTTTTGACATAAATATATAAAAATCGTGGAAAAGGAGGACAAAAAAAATGTGCAAAACACGGTGGAATGTTTGAGGTTACCTGAAGTGGGGCGAGATACATTTTCTCCTGCATTGTTTTCGCTGCGCCTATGTCGATTTATACCGATACATCCTCCCATTCTGACACGGAACGCACCAACCGCATTTCATCCCAAATCGGGAAGACGAAAACCGCGGTAATTATGTCCTTTCGACAGTAATCGGACACTGCGAAGAGGTATAAACTGGATCGCGGATTATTAGAAATCCTTCTACGCTACCACCCGGAGAACTGTGGCACCATATTTACCAACCCGACCTCGCCAGTCACCGAAAAAACCACAACTGGCCCTCCCCCTCGTGCGGATGACGGTTTTCAGCCGTCGAAACTGAAATTTGAGAACATTTCCCCCCTCCCCAACACAAATTTTATACAATGGAATCCGGTAACGAAACCGTACGAAGTTCTACAGAAATTTTGACTTAACACGGAAAATTTCACTTCAAGGTTGAAACTTGAAAATCTAGAAAAACAACCCCCGTAATTCCGTTTTCAACAACCCTTTACAACTCCAACTTGAAAATTTTTATTTCCACAGCTCTCCTTCATTTTTAATCACTTAAATTTTAAATCAACAAATATTCAAGACATTTTATGAAAGATTTTTACGAATACTGAACAATTTTTTTTGTTACATTGGTGTCTGCCATGCGAGTTTCAGACAAGAAAATGGATACATCTTCGCAGTGTTGCCTAAACAGTTTTCGCGTTGTGTGGTTATAATTAAGTCACGTCAAAAACAACCTGTATTTTGGAGTGGTCTTCCACTTGCTTGAATGTTGATGAAGTGGTGGTTCTTTCTGAATTATTTTGATTCTTTTTAATTATTTTCATATATTTATCAACGTTTTTCGTTAAAGGAGAATCATATGGGGTTCCACCGCGTCATGTACCTGATTCCACGACCAGTTGGATAACTTTGCAACCCTCACTCGCTGCGTTCGATAAAACATGAGGAATTCCAGTGAGTTCGCCGAAAGGGTCATCGCGGGAGAGGATATCTTGTCTTTGACGAATGAAGCTGCAGAGGGTGAGTCATTACATCCTGTTATTCAGTGAAAATTCTTCATAACGCGATGTTTTGACGCTTGATGTCAGGTTTTGGGATAACTTACGTTCGAGGTCATAGTCGTTTTCTAGTTCGCTTTACGTAACGACGAATAATGATGACTCCTTATCGGATGTGGGTATCGGGAATCTTGACACATATTTGAAGATATTACATCTGTGAGGACGGTATAGGAGCCTAGCTGTATCATTGTACCCGAACATTTCTCATCCAAAATGCACGGGTCCACCGTCCTTTTCCCTCATCTTGAAACTTCAAGAACTGAAATTGGTTTGAAATCATTGGTACTCTGAGATACATTTCTTTGGATCTGAGCCAATTTCGTGAGTCTTGTCAAGCAAAAGTTATGTTCGGACATGCAGTTCTGAACCAGTTCGGAATCGAACCAGTTACGAATAGAACTGTAAAGGGAGGGGATGAGAACCGTTCAGAACTTTTAGTTCTAACTCTGTCGGTCCAAACGCTTTTAGAACTAGTTTGGAACTCATAACCAAAATATCTACTGAGTCCGTGCAGTCATAAGGTCAACCTTATCCCTTCTTCTGTGCTATAAATAAAGCAATAAAAAAACCAAACACTGAAACTCATGAAAAACGTAGACAATTTCCTTAACTATGGCCACTACCAGTGCTTTTGCCTTAAGTATACTATCAACATCTAAGTTTTTTTTAATTGTTTTTTAACAATATTTTTGTGGGATTAGTTGCTGGTCATTTAGAGCCACCTTGAACCTTATATACCCAGATTTTTGGGAAAAATTTGGACTCGACGTCATAATTCTCGAAATAGTGGTCGATTTAATTGAATGTAATAAACCTGTATGAATTCTTATTAGTTACCTTAAACAGGTGGGCAAGTTTTGTTTAGGAGATTAAACTGGGGACTGAATTAACTGATAATACTAGGTTAGATACCGACCTGTACCTAAGTAGGTACTCCATTCAAGGCAAGACTGCAATGAACAATATAATTTGTCAAGGCATTTTCCTTGAAAGTAACCAGTCTTATTCAACAACACTAGGTACAATCTCAAGAATGTAGTCAAGTGTATTGGGAAACAAAGTACAAGCGAAGTGATCGAAAGTTTGCTGTTATTCGAAAACATTTAATGACAACATCATGAACATACAGTCAAGAAGTAGGTAGACACCAACAACGGTATATAAAAATATAAAACAGGAGTATAGGTTTATACGTGAAAAACGAGTTTGTTGTCCGAATCACTGAACTGTGGATCACTGATCTCATTTTCCTCTTCATTGTCACTAGAACTTGAAGCATCTGAAAGCTTGAAGCTTCTGAAAGGTTCCGAACTAGAAGTTCGGTGTTCATGGCAAAGTAGTTCGTAAAGGCGCCCATACACGGTCCAACCGTCGGGCCCAACAAGGGGTGGGGAGAGGCGAAAACGCGCCCCCCTGCCAACCAGACGGCGCTTCACACACGATCCAACCAAACAAGCACCCAATCCGACCAAGTTTCCCACGTTTTTTTATTTTTCCCGAACGTGAATCCTGTAGTTTTCCAATAACTCCGTTGTTGCATCAACTTCGGTACAATTCATTGTTTCACCTCTCATGATAATAACAAAACAGTAACAGTAAACACCAATTATCCAAACTCCAATACCTTGAGGTACTGGCACAACTGATAACAGGAGAAACTGATGAAAATTACGTAAAACAACGTGTGTCTGCTTCAGACCAACAAAAAATTACAGGAGAAGAAGAAGAAGAAGAAGTTGGTCCGACAGTGCCACACACGGTACAACTTGGTCGGGAGTAATGGAGGGGGAAGGGCACAACCATGTTTGTTGGGCGGTTTTGCCATCCGACCACACCCAACCAGGTTGGTCGGATCGAACGGTTGGACGTCCTCCCACACACGATCCAACAGTACGGAATGGGAGGCGTTTTCATCTCTCCCCACCCCTTGTTGGGTCCGACGGTTGGACCGTGTATGGGCGCAGGCCATTCACGGTCAGATTTTTTATCCAACTAGTTGGACTCCTAGTCTGATCGTTTTTCACCACTCACGCTCCGACTCGTTTTCCAACTAGCGATCCAACTTCAGTCCTCGTTCTGGTTTCGTACAGCCGCGTCGTGGTAAACCGAAAAATGTATCGGGTGCAGTCCACGCTCAATGTGACCAGGAAACGGAAAATAGCAGCATTGTGCGTTTTGGCCGCATCACTTAAAAAATAAATAAAAAAGTGTTGGGTGAAGAAATTGTTCCAAGATCGCGTGAACTACTGTGACACGAAGTTGCTAAATATCATTGATGAGGATGATTATAAAAACTACCTCAGAATGGACAACTCCATATTCACGCTTCTACTTGAAAAAGTTGGTGCCCAATTTGCGGGAGACGAGAGACCCGAGTTCTCCGAAGGTCGCACTCAGAGTGAGAAAAGTTGGAAGACTTTGATCCGACAGTCCCATTCACGTTCCAACTCCGTCGCTAGTCGGATGTCGGACTTTCGTATTGGGCCTTTCGTTGTTCCGACTCGTCCGACTAGACTTCCAACAATCCGACAACCCCATTCACGGTCCGATATCGGATCCAGCATCGGATGTTGGAATACAAGTTGAATAAAAAATCGGACCGTGAATGGCCTGCTTTAACCAGAGCCAGTTCGTGTGGTTCTGGGTTTTCTTCAGAACTAATAGTTCGAGGCATGTGCAGCACACTTTCACTCTTGTCACCTTATCTACTGTCGTGATGTCTGCTATCCTTTCAAGATAAGTAGGAAGGTACCTACGTAGAATCCAAAAATCTAATTGAAAAAAATTCGTCAGTCCCCTGTCCTTCGCTTTTCTCTGAACCTGTTAGACCTAAATAGTTAAATCTGTTGTAGAGATCCCACTTGGGGTCTAGTTTGTTGGTTCTTGAAGCTCCTCATTTCCTTGAGTCACACAGAGGTGAAAAATAGGGTATGAAACTCTCAAAATTAATTACTCGAAAAGTAGAATGGGTACCTACTTCAAAGAAAAACGGAGTTATCGAAAAAATAGTCTATTTCCACTAATACATGAAAAACGCAAAAAACACTGTTATACCGGTTTCGGTGATCAAACCATCGTCAATAACACACAATAACTGACTATTGTATGAATAACTGTTATTGTGTGTTACTGACGACGGTTTGATCACCGAAACCGGTATAACAGTGTTTTTTGCGTTTTTCATGTATTAGTGGAACTAGACTATTTTTTCGATAACTCCGTTTTTCTTTGAAATGAGTTTCCACGATTTCGTCGCGAGTGATTTAGTTCGTGGGGTACCTACTTATTTTTCGACCAATATTTCGAGAATTGTGAGGTTTTTAGTCGAAATGATGACCAAAAATCACGGTTCAGGTGGCTCTAAATGACCCCTATGTAGCAGCTATTAAAAAAATAGGGTTTTTTAAAAATATTTTTTTAGATTGATAGGATTCTCCCATATGTAAGGTAATACTCGAGGTAAAAGCACCAGTAGTGGCCACAGATAACGAAATTTTCGACGTTCTTCATCAATTTCAGAGTTGTAGTACCACCTGCGGTTTCGAAAACTCATCAATTCTTGTCCCATCTCATCCTCCAAGGTATGAGGTTATAACTCTTGGGAGTTGATATTCTGGATATCAGTTATGAACTGGTTCGAAAAGCGTTCGGACAGATAGGGTTAGAACTAACAGTTCTGAACGGTTCTCTTCCCCTCCTCCCTCCTGCTTTCAGTTCTGTTCATAACTGGTTCGATTCCGAACTGATTCAGAAATGCTTGTCCGAACATTCCCTCATCCTAACTTCATGAATTAGCTACTCTTCTTTGTAAAATACCAAAAATTGTTAATAGATGCAATAGAAAAGCATTGTAGGGTGACCACAAATCACCGAATAAACCTAAATGTAACTTGGTGAGTTACTACCTTTCCTGAGTTACTATCCGTCTTCTTGCTCCAGGTATCATATCGAGTAAACTTGCGTTCCCGGATGTCCTGGATTCGCTGGAACCCTTCTTGACGAGCATCGACGTCGAAGCTCGCTCGAACGGTGTTCTTTTCCTGGCCAACGTTTTGGAGCAACTGCCAGGTGATTTCCTCAACGCCGAAGAGGCCAACGTCATCGCCGAGTTCTTCATCAAAAAGCTGTCCGAACACTTTTCCATAACACCCCACGTTCTCAAGGGGTTGTCATTCATAGTGAGTCTCTTCAGATTTACAATGGGCGGCTGTTCATTATTGTTGGCCCCCATTTTTGAAATCAAATTGCTACGTGAAAACTCAAAAAAAAAAGTTTCAGGAGAGGTTTGGAATCTAGAAAACACATAATTTCCATTGATGTTAGCTACAGCGATGTTACACTCAAACAAGTGAAAATTTGTGATAGAAATGTTGGGGGCCAGTAACAAGGAATGTGACTGGTGTAGTTCTTTGTTACTGGCCCCCAAACGTTCCTTCTTGCTGCCTGTATTGTGACGAATCATGTTAATTATTGATTCATCAAATGTCTGCTGTGTCTGTATTATCAACAACAGCCTGGGTCTGTTCATGATCCCACACCCGGACTACTGGCCGACTATATAAATAATGATACCCGTCATCATAGGTCCTGTCCATAGACCTCTCTGTCTTCACCAACGCAGTTTAAACTCCGCATTAATAAATCCTGGATTCAAATTTGATCCACGGTTCAGAACTTCGACAGTTTCACCGACGTTTTTGATCCACAGTTTAGCCATTCCTGTGTTTAAGCCTAGATTATTTAGTTTGCATAAGCATTGCTATCCCCAGAAAAACCAATCCCCTACTGCAGATGACATGGAGGATTGTGCTCATCCACGAGCGATGGATAGGTGATATTTCTTCTATGGATACTTACGTTTTGTCCGCCATCAATTGTTGCAGAGACAATAAACTGTGTAATGCAATACAACAGTATGCAAGGTACCTGTCCAGTATGCTATCTATCAACGCTCTGTTGGTGTCGTATGCTATCTACCGACTTTCCGATGGACCAGTATGCTGTCTACCGACTAATCGTGTTACCTACTTCATTGCTTACCTGTAGTATTTCACTCCAAATCGAAGTTTGTCGATGGTTTTCAAATTCATTGCATGAGTGTCTTGTTCTTCATGTCATCAAAGAATGCATCGATTAAGTTTAATTGTGGATGGGTAGAGCGCCACTATTCCTCTTTCAGTTTCCACTCAAGGAGACTAAGGCTACCCACACCATTAATTTTTATGCCAAACCTAACTTCAATTACCTGTAACGATCTCGAATTGATCAGTTGTTATGGGAGGAGTAAATGTCACAAACACAACCATTGTTTAGCTTGCGAATGATCAGATACGTCAGCGGTGTGGGTAGATAGCATATTGAACCACGGCGTAGTAGCGATAGGCATCGGATTCGGGAGGTAGACAGTGGCCCGGCGGTAGATAGCATATTGGACCGGTACCTATCTGTCTGGTGTTACAGGACCAGCGGTCTACCGCGGTTTCACCTGGAAGTGCGTGGGTTAAAATGTGTAGATTCGAATGTGTATAGGTTAGTAGATATCTGGATGTTCTATCCACCCAAAATGACGTTGCGTAGATTATTTGTTGATCAATTGATCAGGATAGGATCCTCCTTCCATCCGAAATCACAAATTAGTTAAAATCTGTAGATTAGTTGATCTTTATGCTCGCTTCGCTCGCATCTCAAAAAAGGAATACCCATCAGGTAAACCATCTGAGATCACAAAATACAGATAACAGATGCGTTGGAGAACGAACTATAATATGGAGGAAAGTTGGGGGCCAGTAATAAAGAATTAGACTTGCGAATTTCTTCGTTATTGGCACCCGTTTTTTTCGACAAGCGTTTATCGTTATTCAAGTACTTGCTGCATTCTCAAGTCTAAAATTTGACGAAATTACGTGTTTTCTAGATTCCAAAATGCTCCCGAAACTTTTTTTTCGTTGAGTTTTCGCATAGTACATTTTGAAAATGGTGGGGGGCCAGTAACAGAGAACACCCTAATGGGTGGTTATCATGAATTCTGTTTGCATATTTCTCAATAGTTTATAGATGTGAGTTAGACGATAACAGGGCTGAATCGGGAAAATATTCCTCCTTAATATTTTAAGAGACTTTCAAACTTTGAGATTTCAAAAAAGGGAAATGGGAGGCCCTGCTCTTGCCCGTGACGTTGTGGGTTCTGATTGGCTGGCCGGTGGCAGCAGATGGGAAATGGCCTGTCAACGTGTTATATCCGAGTGACGTAAGCAAGAGGTTTCTTCTTCAAAATGCCTTATAATTTTACTTTTTTTTTTAAATTGCATAAAGCAACTTTCCTCTCAACTTTCCAATTTTTTCAACTGCTCATAGGAAAATGACTATAAAATTAGTACCAAAAGTGTTCTTTGTGGATACATGACCGTGGGCAATTTTCTTGGGTTACAAATGTTCCCTTTTTTTGCCAAATTTTGTTCATTGACGGAAATTAACACTTATTGACCACATAATGTGGTGTTTTTGTCGGGAAGTCAAGGCAGAAAACGAGTTTAAAATTTCAATTTCTGATTTCCTGCTAGAAATGACGTGTCGGGTAGATCACTGAGTAATTCAACCCTGTTCCTGCTTAGAGGGCTAGTTCTGCGCTTCAAACGATACGTACAGACGCAGTGGATGGATGGATGGGACCCCAAATGGATAAATAAAATTAAAAAAATCTCGAAATCAAACCAAGAAGAGGTTCGCGAAGGGCACGGCAAAGGTTCTTGAAGGTTTGCCACAAAGGTTTGCGGTTACTAATGTTGGGTTGTTGGCTGCATTGAGAAGCTTCACGTTTGAAGCTTCGCTCCTTGGCACAACAGCCAGTCAGATGTCAATTGAAAATGGGCTTCAAATAACCATTTTTCCAAGAGTTCCTATTATTTATTCCAAAAAAATTGACGAAAATTACCCATTGGTAGATGCGGATATCTCTGGTCTTGTTTGGGTGAGAATTCGGAATCTGTCATTTCCAGGGCAATATTCAATTTTTTCTGTTATAATATCAGGGAATCAAAGACGAATAAGAATCAGTTGTTAGAAAAAAGACGGGATTGTAATGTATATTTTCTTCTGAGCCTTCTGACTAAGACGGATACTGGAAACGTTTAACAGCAGTATCCATGCTTTATGATGAATATTGAAGGTTAATGGTGAGTATTGACAAAAGCAAGCAAAAATCCGTATATAAAGGTGTAAAAGAATCCGAATGGTGAAGCAACATCAGCAGAACCATAGGTGGACAGTACACACAGAGAAGTAATAGATCAGTATGGATACTGATGAGTTACTTAACATCCTGTATAGTCCATTTCTTCCTGAGCCTTGGATTTTGGACGTATTCAAGCGCTCTACCAATTCCTGTTCTATTATTTTTCATTTTCTTCCTCAGAATGTAATTATGAAATAAGTATTTACCATTACACTCACGTAACGTTACTCTGCATGTATTTTGCACTTTCCCTTAAACTGACCCACCCTTATTCCCTTTCCCTTATTTTTAGACCCACTGGAATACTCCAGTGATAGCAGGTTTGCGGGTATCTATAGCCACATTCGCGTAAGAACTGTAACATCTGTAAATATGCCTATAGAATCTGTAAATGTGCCTTGTCAGGACAATTATGAAAGCGTATCAGTGCTCGGTGATGTTTCCAATCAAATGCCTAGTATGGTTGAATTTTTCTGTAGGTTGGGATGGAGAGTTTTCCGGACTCGCAAGTTTTGAACTTACTCGGTTACCTCCAGTTAAATGTAACAGTCCAAACGTTGACGCAGGCCAGCCGTCTTGCCTACTATGAAATACTGCAAAAGCTTCTACGCAGCAAAGAATCAGGTAAAAGAAAAAATATTCTTTAGTCTCCCATACATGAACTTAGAGCTTCGAGCATTTGGTCGCAGGAAGAGGAAATGGTTAGGACAAGCAGAGTGGATGCTAACCACAGCTATTCATGTCTGTCATAAGGTACATTCCAACACAGCAGTTATTTCGTGCATAAGTTCAATGCATGCACTGAAAAGTGGGAATGAGTTCAGAATGTTATCAGTGTATGAACTGAATCGCTGGAACGCCAAGAACTATTCTGATTAGACAGTGCTGCATGCGTATTAGTATGAAAGCCAATAACCATAATAACTTGGTGACTGCTTTAAACTTTCTTTAGTGCCTGGTTACGGCGGTGCTTTCTTTTCTGCCCTTACCGTCTTCATCTTAAATCTCCATCCAACAGATTTGCGACATCCATTCTGTATAACAGAAGACATCGGTTGACGCACGTTTGATTAAATGTTGACAGAATAAGTCATTAGAGAGTTTTCGGGAAAGTTTGGCCACTAGTTCGTTGACGGACTAGAATTAGCTTTCCAGTTCAGTGCAAGACCGCACGCAGTGCAGAAAGTAGGTATACGTGAACTCAGTGCAACACTCGGCACGCATGAGCACTGTTAGAGCCAAAAACATTCTATGAACTCAAAACAGCTGGAACGTGTTACTCCTGTGCAGGGTGGCTGCGCAGAACTTTTAACTGCACTTCCATGCTCTGCATAGCACCTTTACGTTAGGTATGTAACGTAATTCCTTATCTGTATCTAGAAGTCACGAGTTGTTGGGTATACATGTATTATACATTGGGGTTCTACTGTATTATTTTTCAAAAATTTTCATTTAGGTACCTAATCATCCACTCTGTTTGCCCTGGCTGTCATATCTTTCTGCGTTACAGTGAAGACGTATGTACCAGGCACTTTATTGGCTCTCTGTTAAATATTTGTACCTACTTATGTCTTATTAAAAAATACCTCCTACTCTTTCATTTTGCTGCCAACACTTCGATTTGGCCTCATTCTGCGTGGTCTTCTTCAGTTCTCAGGTCGAAACCCAGCGATTTCGTTTACGGGATCCTGACCGGCATGGATTCAGAAGGTGACCCTAGAAACCTCATGTTCCTGTTTCAATTTATTCCTGAGGCCTACGGCAAGTTTTCACTAGAGCATTTAGCCGAAGAAGCGTTTTCTCTGCTCGAATGTTACTTCCCCATCGATTTCACTCCTGTATGTTGGTTTGATTAATTGATTGTTGATTTGAACTGCTCAAGATACTATAAAACGGAGTTAATCTGTACCGTTTAGACATACAAATTTTAGAACTGTTACTTTTGCGGGTTGAAGCTGAAAAAGAGTTTTGTACTAATATGACCTTGCGTAATCAGTGTTTTGTGCCTAACTTGACTAAACACATTAAATTTACAAATTATTACTGGTATCAATAATAACTTAATTCGTTCTTAGAGAGGAGATAGCAGTATCACAAGGGACGATCTGGCTCGAGGTCTCGAAAATTGCTTTGTGTCTTCCAGCGAGTTCGGGCCATTCGTGTTTCCCATGATTCTGGAAAAATTGGAAAGCTCTCTGAAGGTGGCACAGATTGACTCATTGAAATTGTTGGTGAGTTTCATCACATGGATTTCCACTTGATATATTTGACTGTAAGTATATGGGGATTAGCTGTGCTGTGTAGGTCCTTTGGTTTAAGTGTTTATTATTGTACATTATATATTGTATTTATCACTGTATGGAGCATGGATTGTCAGAATCTTCCTTTTGGTATCCAAACTTCTGTGGGAGTGGGTCTTATTAGGGAGTACAGTTGGGCAAATCAGATTAATTCGCCTCAGAGCTGCAGACCATCTCCATCGTACTGCGAACAGTCAGCCTAAAAACGGCCCCTCCATACTCAAGGCTCAAATTAACTCACTGCTGCATGTCCCTCAGATGCAGAGAGCTAAATTACGCCCTGATGGCTATTGTCACTTGGCTGTAGGGTCCTAACTATTGTTGTGATCGCACTGGACTGCATTGGACTGTCACATCACATGCAGTGAAGTATGGGTAAAGAATCCTCCGGGATCTCGGCAGCTCTGTTGTATTTTGTACGTTTACCAGAGTGGCTGTATCCCGAAGTGCAATGGAGACTCCATCAGCATTTACTGATTTTCTGGTTATTGACAAATCGTGTGTTTTTGAAATGTTTATCTCTACCCGCAACATTGTCATTGAAGAACACTTGCCATCCCGTGGACTGCTACAGGTGTCCGCTACAGTCTGCTACAATTCCCTTGTCCATACGCATGACCAGAAATCGGATGTTTCGGCGTCCCTGAACTGCCAGGATGGAGCACAAGGTCAAGAAATATTGAAAAAGGCCATGATTGTGTTTGGGACATGTGCACTCGAATGGCAAGGTCAGCATACAGCTTGGAGGTCGCATACTGGTTCTTTGTGGTGGGACATCTGTAGCGGACACTTGTAGCAGATCCACTGCCTCTTTCAACATTTTTTGACCTTTTGCTCCATCCTGGCAGTTAAGGGCGCGGAAACATCCGATTTCTGATCGTGCGTATGGACATGGGCATCGTAATAATAGCCATACCTATCAGTTCTGGTCTGGTGACTAGACAGGTCATTCATTGTCTCAGTACTGAGACATTGGGATGCGTTTTGGGTGTGGCGGGTGGAATTGACTGTTTTCTGGAAGGCCAAACTGTGCCAGTTGCTACTGGATCTTTGCTTCTTGGTGGTTTTTATGATGAGCTCACAGCTGGAGGTTCGAGCCTTCCTTTATAACATCCACATAGTAGTTAAAATAGATTTTCATGTGTTTTATATACATTTTTCATTTGTTATCATCGTTAGATCAAAGGATTTGACTCGTGGAACATCAAGGATATCAACCCTCACACTACCGATCTTTGGAATGCTTTGAAACTCATTCTGCTGCAAGCCGGAGACAACGAGATGGTGGATTTAGCCCTGAAAGCTCTTTCGGCTTTCCTCCGCCGCTACTCTTCTTCGGCCCTTAGTGCCCACGAATCCGCTACTCTTGATCAGATGTTGAAATACGTCACAGATAGTAAGCTATGATTATTACGATAAATTGTCCTTAAAACATAATTCTAGAGTTCTTTTCCATCGAAACGAAGCAATTCTACAGTTTTGAAAATGTTCGTGTTCATTATTTTCTAGATACTCATCGATTTTTAAGTGACCCATCTCTCACGTTATTTCTGCCCTCTCTCAAAATCCTCCATGGTGTTGCTCTATCATCCAGATTCTGCTGTGAATATGTCGTCAAAACTGTACGTATCATGTACCAATGATGTTGTTGACTTTGGTGTTTAGAACTTGGTCTAAATCGGTTTGAATGATATTATATTTTGTATGTTGAATATTTTACCCTGAAATAACTTACCGATATGGCCACTAAAATAAGGGACATCACTTAAACTCAGCGAAAATTGAGAGCAAATGAATGTAACGTAATTTGGTTATTGCCGTATTTGAGATTTGTTGGATTATAGCATCCATGATCCTATGATCTATTCGTGGATCATGGTTCTTGAAGTATTCTCAGAATACTGCTCGAATCTTAACTATTCAATTATTCGTTCTTTTGCCCCAAATCTTCAGGTAGTTCCTCAGTTGTTGGCTCTCGCAGAAAGTAAAAAAGAGCACAACGCAGTCCTTTGTGCGCTGAGCCCAATCCTCACATCATGCATTCATTACGATCTTTGGAACTCAGGTAAACACTTGAATTTTCCTAATTAGTAGAGTGTGAGTAGTTGGTTTTCAATAAACTCGTTTCTCTTTTTTTCAAACACTTTTCCCACATTTTCAGACGAGACAAAAAACATTCTGGGCACCGTACCACTGCCGCTAATATCCTTGATGAAAGATCAGAGTTCGCAAAACGGTTGTTTTCTTTGCCTCAAAGAAATAGTGCCAACGCTTGATCACGATATCAGAAACAACTTGTACTCTGCGGTATTGAGCTTCCTGTCAACAAGTGATCCTCTCCCTGAGTACGTTTCTGCCTTATATATGTGGTTTATTATTCATTTTATCCCTTGAGTGACGCCCCAAAATCCGAGGTGTGCCCCATGTGCAGAGCCAACGTAAGAACGGATTTTAGGGATATCAAAGACATTCTGATGCGAAATGAGGCCACAGTGCAAGACACATGGTCTGAATGAAGGTGAAGAAGAAGAAGAAAGGGTTCAAAAGCATTCTGATAAGAAATTACTCCGTGTGGTATATCAAGGTTTTAACATAAAATTGTTATTAATTGTTTGAGTTTCGTCAAAATAATTTGTCCTCTGAGTGGTTTATTAATTTCAGGGAGTCTTACTCGACGTTTTTAAAAACGCTGGCTCTCGCTCATCCTGAAGAAGTGAAACTAGCTCTTCTTGAACGTTTAAATATTTCTGGTAAGACTGCAACTACTGCTTAACCGTACTTTATGGGTTGAAACTGTTACCCTGACATATGAGTACAATATACAATATAACCAGATGATTGGATCTTGGGAGGCGGTCAGAGTAAAGATTTGTTTTTAAGCCTTAGAAACAAGTTTACTCTGACCACCACTCAAGATCCAGTACAGTGCAATATACAATATAAGAGTATATATACAATATAACCAGATGATTGGATCTTGGGAGGCGGTCAGAGTAAAGATTTGTTTTTAAGCCTTAGGCCCACTTTCACCAAAAATTTGAAACGAGTTTAACCCGGAAGAGGTTGCAAATTAACGGAGTTTAGCACCCACTGTCTTTCACCAGCTCTGTGCGAGTTTAAACTCCCACCAAGGCGGCTCGAGTTTAAATGTCCGAATTCCGGCAAGTTAGTCGCTAATCTCCATTAGCCATGAGATCCCAATATGGCCGCCTAGCTTACAGCTGATTTTCGGTTTTGTTGTTATACGGTTGTGAAATTAATCAACGCGAGTTGGCATTGTATTGGTATTTACTCTATACCATGTATTCCACAATGATATTATAGGTACCTTACCTCGTGACTGGAGTCATCGTAAATGAGAAATCACTTTGGCAATTTACAGTTTATTATTACAGCGGAACAATGGAAGCGGGAATCGACATCAGCTGAGTGGTGGTTGTTGTTGTTTTGACGAGTTTATAGTCCCGTCGCGTCATATTGTCCAACTTTTGCTTGGACATTTTAACTAAACTCCGTCAGGCAAACTCGGTTATTTCAAACTGGGTTTAACCGACATTTGGGTTGGTGAAAGACGCCAGCTGCCTTTCCAGGTTTAAACCTCGACATCAAATTTAACGGAGTATGGCTAAATACCGTTAAATAATTTTCTGGTGAAAGTGGGTCTTGGAAACAAGTTTACTCTGACCGCCACCAAGATCCAATCACCTGTTTATATTCAGGACATTATTGGTCAAGAAATGAGCCCCTATAAAGCCGTACAGCACAGTACTCTCATCTTCATGGTTTTTGTTGGCAATATTTCAACTTCTTGGGCTCTTTCTTAATTTGTTGCATCGAATAGTGATTACTCGTAGTAATAATACAGAGGAAGCATGTCGGTAAGGCTGAAATGGAGCGCACTCACTGATCCGTGTTAACAAACAAAAACTTACTTCACTACGTTGAAGAATACCGCAAAAACCATGCGCGATGAGTTGGTGGGCCCTGCATTTTGGTCCTCCTGTACAATAAGTGGTGAACAATTTGTGATGACGGCGATCTGTTGTTTGCTGTTTAATTTCCTCATGTATTATTTCTTGGGAATGATTCAGATACATAGACCATTTATTCATAGATATTTTTACGTTTCCAGATAACGAGTCTGCAGTTACAAAAAAGAAGAAATTGCGTTCCTTCTGCTGGTGTTGTAGCGTTCCATCCCTCACCGCATACTCTTCAGATAAAATAATGCATTTCATTTCCACCCCTGGTTGTTCAAGTGAGGCAGTGGATTGCTTTAGGTTCGTTCTATTTTCACATTGGTGATATTTCAACCAACCCATAAGGTTTTCAATGATTTAGAGAGTTTGAGCAACCGATACCTTGCATAACTAAGTATATCAGAGTATGCAAGTAGAATGGAAAAAGTTATGCTTCCTCTCCACCACTCAAACCAACCCGCCTTCCCCACCACAAATGATATAGGTAAGGTTTTTTCAGACAGAGACCTGTACCGTTCTGTCCATCCACGCTCCTTTTGTGTGCTCAAACAGCACCAGAGCTGGTCCTGGATATAGAGTTGGCTGCTCGGGCAGACAGTCCAGGGCTAATTGTAACAGTCCTGGATTTTTTCAAGGGCTGTTGATTCTACACATGGGCCCACGATGCTTCTACCTTCAGCTTATGTGGAAGGTTACAATGCTTTAGGTTATCCATTCGGAATCATCAGCGTGCGTTGGAACAGACACATTTCTGGATGGTTCTGTCCCCTCATTTTCAGAATGCAGTCCCATCCTGCACTGGTCCAGAACTGTCTGTCTAAACAAAGCCAGTTTGTACCTATGGGGGCCAGTGTGTCCGAGGGGGTTAGAGCGTCTGATCTTTACATCCCCATTTGGGATAAAAGTTCGAGGCGTCTCTGGTTCGTCTCGGCGTGGGTACCAATAAGCTTGGAAAAGCTTGAATGCACTTACCTGACCACCTATTAGCTCTCATATCTGATCAGAAACATGTGAAGCGTACAGGGGACTAGAGGTTAAAATAGGATTTGTGCCTTAGATCTTGTGTATAAAAATTTCCCCCGGAATATACCCGAAGGGTTAATTTTCATCCAGGGCCATAAAAATAAATAAAAAATACATAGGTACCAAGAGACATACATGGGATACTCCTGTTATTATATGTACCGTCCATCCATCCTGTCTTCCCCTGACTGAATTACCAACTCCCAAAAATCAAAGACACACACACACACTAAAAAAATGTGCTTTCTTGAGTTATGTCTTTATTTTTAAGTACCTGAGGTATTTTAATTGTATTATTTATCTATAACCATGGAGGCCTGACAAATCGCAAACAAGGTTTTGTAGGTTGGGTGCCTACAATTTGTGCAACCCACACAAAAGCTTATCACACACTGCGGGAACAGCACAGGAAACGCCATGGGTAGGAGTGGGATGCCAGCCGACCACCGCTGTCCCGTCCTTCGCCTGCACTAGGCAGGATTTTCCTCAACTCTCTTTCCCCCACCGCTCGCCATGCTCCCATCATCACAAGCAAGGGTGTGAGGGTGAACGCGGGGAAGGTGTGCTTGAACGTGGGGATGTAAACATTGGTAGGTGGAGGAGGGACGTCCCGTGCCAGGCACCGCCGTTTTTCGCTTTGAGAGCAATCGCGGCGTAACCCGTCTCATGTGCCTACACCATCCCGTGACCCCCGCGTTCCACCTAGTATGCTTATCTCCACTCAAATACACGGAAGCGAAAGAATGCGACCCATGTCCCACTGCTGTTTCCTCTCCTGTTCCCGCGTGGTGTGTGAGTAGTGCATATTTTTTTCTTTTTTTTTTACAACGCTGTAAAGGCCATTGACAGTATTCATACCATTTGGCCAGCAAGTCTCTGGCAACCTAGTAAATTTTCGCTGGTTTTACCCAGGGGTCGATAGGTGTCAGTGGTGGGCAAACTACAATGATATACAGTCCTCTCGATCATTTGAATCTCTTCATAATACGAACTAACCACTTAGAAAATGGTTAAACCGAATACATACAATCCTATGGGTTATGGTACACTTGTTAGTAGACCTGATACGTCATTTCTTGCCGCATTTTTAATTTTGATCACCCTCATTTAAAAAATACTGCTTATTTTTGAAAACGGGCTTCAAACTATCACTTCTCCAAGAGTTCTGAATATTTTTTCCGAAAAAAGAATTTGACAAAAATTCCGCATGGGAAGTATCTTTTGTTTCCACCAACTGTTCTTCAAGAATCAACTCTTGTTGTTGTTGAGTTTTTAATATTTGGTAGTGTAACGTACCTTTGTTTAGATGTTGGTAATAAAACAAACCTTTAGTTTACCACACTGTCTGACCATCCTCAGGTACATGTCTTTCGTTTCTCGTGTCTCATCTGTGTTCGATCTGTGTACTGTTGTTCAAGTATCAGTTTTTAATCACGCCTCTCGTTAATTTTACTAAATTATTTTTCAAGTTCCCTCAAGATTTGAGTAATCGAGAGTCGAATATATAACAACTAGCATAACATTTTACTGTTTACTGTTATTGTCTAGGGATTTTGTCGTGAGCGAGCCAACTTCAGATATACTCCACAGTCTGGGAACTCAGTGCGATTTGATAAAACGACTGCACACATTATGTTTGTCCACCCCTCCCATAAACCACCTTGAAGGTTCTGATTTCGTCAGTATTTCAAAAACCGTAGAACTCCTCATGCGGCACCTTAATACCAAGTAAGTAATAGTTTCTTATTCACTGCCATTTGCTGTGTTAAATTAGGTATACTCTTTAAATATTTCGTGTTTATTACTTTTCCAGTGATCAAAAAAATACTTGCGCCAAGTGTCTTCCGCTGTACTCGTTGGAAAATGCAGATGGGCTTATTTCTCACATTCAGATCGTAAGTTAGTCTTTAGTTTTAACGTACAGTCAGTCTCTCAAAAATATGGCTGTGAAACTATCTGTAGTGTGCTAAAAAACGACAGGATAAAAATAGAATAGTATATTTCCACGTAAACTGACAAAACTGTAGACCGGTTTCGGTTGTGTAGAATTCTATTGTGTACTGATGATGGTTTAACAACCGGAACCGGAAATAGACCATTCTATTTTTATCCTGTCGTTTTTTGCTATGGATTTCCACTACTCCGCCGCAAGTGTTTTAAGTTATATATGTAGTGTGCTGATAGCTTTGTTTGCACTGGCTTTTTCTGACAGTGGTAGCTGTGTTAGCTAACCCCCTAGAAAACTGTAAGAAACCATGTATGATCCAATAGCCTATCAACGAGCATTTGAGAAGGGTTTGAGTGCGATAATGGTTGGGAATCGAGAAGGCAGTGTATGGCCAGTTTCGCATCCGCCATGTCTTCAGTGTACTGGAGTGACGATCAGAAAACTGGCTTTGGATAGTCAGGAAAACACCTTGCAGACAGCCGATCATGGATACTATACAGTCAGAAAAGAGTCCGAGAATCACTGTGAACGGCCAAATGCCTTTCTGACGGTCAGATAACCGTCAGGTGATCACTGCAAACAAACCCGGGGCCCGTTCCTAAAGTTCACTCTTCACTCTTCGCTCTTCAAATCCACACTCAGCACTTTCGGGACGAATTTCCGTTCCCAAAGCACGCTCTTGATTTGGAGAGGAAGAGTGAAACGCAAAGTGTAGAATTGCAGAGTCTTACCCTGTTTTGAACAGTTCCGTACCTAAAGGTTATCTTTCACAAAGTGCAAAGTGAAGAGTCTGCGTTTCAGATGAAGAATTTACTACATTTTTGATGAGTCCCAAATGACTCTACGGTAGAATTACATACTTTTCAGATCGGTTTTTAGGTTTTATTTCTCCGTTAAATTCAGTGTTTGGCAGTGTCAATAAAAAGAAGAGAATTCAGTCTTTCGATTAGGTCTAAAGGTGGTCCAATTAGTGTGACGGCAAGCGTATATATAATATCGCCAAAGTTAGCTCCAATGAGGCCATCAAAATACAGTACTCCCTCCGTAGTCCGGCATCTCAGCTCTCCAGCACTCCCAGTAATCCGGCGTTTTGTATTCTGGTATGAGCTCAACAATTGATTTAGACTTTGGACTGCTGTCTGAGAAAACAAAGCGATGACTCAGCCCCACTCACTCACTCCGTCAGTCTTAGTCACGATCGCACTGCGTTTAGTGCTCAATCTGTTCCGCGTACACAAGTACATATATGTACTGTATTTTGGCAGTACAATGTATGTAATTAAAACTGATTATTCAATGATAATTGCGTTTTTCTCGATATTTTCCAGCAATCCGGCATTTTCAGTCATCCGGCAGTGCTCTGGTCCGATATCTGCCGGATTACAGTGGGAGTACTGTACTCTACATTTGGGAGGAAGGAAAGGTTAGGAAAGCGACAGGTTGTTGTTGTTGTTATTGGACTGGGATTATAAAAAGTGGCAACCCACCTAATTTTTCTTAAATGGAAATTTGCCGATACTGCTCACCAGAGGATGATGATGAGGATGTTGAATGTGCCCGACCCTCCGTCGGCCGCAATCATCGAGCGCAAATTAATTTCGATGTCAGTGACACAACTTTCAGGGAGTCGTTTCCCCTAACCAAATCCCCTAGTAAGTTAACTTATAGAAAGGCGGAAGACCCGATGAAATCGGATTCTGAATAAAACGACCAGAACATCCAACGGTAAACTGTAACACTTATTGGAGGTTACTCCACAAAATGAAGGTTACTCTTTGGAACACTCTTCGTTTCGTGTAGAACTGCAGAGTGGGAGCGCGAAGTCTTAAGGAACAGAAAGTTCTCCTACTTTTCATAATTCGCAAAGTGAAGAGTGCAAATGAAGACGTGCAAGGTGAAAAATTGAAGATTATTTAGCAATGAGCCCCAGTTATGAACAGGGCCAGTTGTAGGGTTGAGAACCGTTCAGAACTTTCAGTTCTAACTCTGTCCGTACGAGTGCTTTTCGAACTATTTAGTTCAGAACTGGGGGAACAGAAAGTTCTCCTACTTTTCATAATTCGCGAAGTGGAGAGTACAAATGAAGACTTACAAAGTGAAAAGTTGAAGAGTCTTTAGGAATGGGCCCCTGATGTCTATGAGTCGGTGATATATGATCCTAGTGAAGTCAAAAATTACATATGGGTGATACCTAAGCAATAATAGTTGCGGAAATACCTAAGTTAAAATTATTTTTCTTCTTTTTTTTTAATACAGTTTATTTAATCTCTCTGTGTAATAAAATGCCCTTTTTGTCAACTTTTGCGTTTCAGGAGCTTTTAAAAGGGTTGTTGTTACCACTAAGAAGAGATGTCCCGGTGAATGATCAATGTAAATTGGTTGGAGTCCTGGTACAAACTGCGCTTCGAGGCAGTGGCATGCCCTGCAAGGAGTCTTGTGCTGTGCTTTTATCTTCACTTGTCAACAAATGTCAAGACGGTAGGTTTTTGAAGACTTGGATTCGTGATTGAGTTTAAAAAATGTGTGTCCTCCAAAGTGACAAGTTCCACTACCATTTTGCGTTTCAGACATCGAGGAACATTTTTGGTTCCGTGTCTGTACGGACTCCTACTCTGTACGAAAAACAATTGAAATGGTATTTTTCTGTCTCTTCTCACCCTTCCATACCACTTTCAGTGATTTTATGTCAATTTTTCGCAGTTTTAGCCGTTTTATTAATTTTTGGCATCTAAAAACTCAGACCCCCCCTTAGAATTTTTGAAAATTGCTCATCTTATATATACTTCGCACATCAAAAAAGGGAATCGCACGGCTAATTTGGGAGTCGCCCGTCTAATAAGGTGATTCAACGTTCAAATTTGTTATTGCCCTTCCAGAAATTGATTATAACGGCAGAAGAAGGATTCCCTGGCAACACTGAGGTAACGCGCGCTCCTTCAACTTGAAATAGCTGTGCAAAACCCCTTTTTTGCTGTGCAAACCCCTTTTTTGCTGTGCCAACCCCTTTTCTGATGTGTGATTGAATAATACGCTGGTATTGATCACCTATTTAGCCGTGATTGGAGTCAATATTGACGTTTACTTTATGCTGGGAGTTTTACTTTTTCTGAAGTGATGGAGATTCGCAGAAGGGAAAATACCTTTTTTTGCCGTGCAGTTAAATATATCCCATAAAATAATATATAATCAAACAAAAAATAAACCTCCAGCTTACTACAATTTTGGTAGTAAGCTGAAGGTTTATCTTTCGTTTGATTATTACACATTTTAAGATTGCTTACTACAAAAGAAGGTGTCTTATTAAATTTGATGAATTGATGAAATAAATATATAGATTGTGTATAATAAATTTTTGTTAAAATCGGGATGAAATTAAGATGCTCTGAAAAGGATTTGCCTTTAAATAATTTCAAAAATTTATGTTCTGAAAATGTTGGACCCATTGCAATAGCTTCATTGTCTTTGAAAATGCATTAACATTTTTGCCAAATAAATATGTTCTATTTTATCAGTTTACCTTACCTAACGTTACCTGTAACATGTAGTGCTTTGATAAATTTACATTCAGCTTTGTAAAGTCAAATCTTACATTTTTCTATTTCGGATCCCCCCCCCCCCCCCTCATTCAACAATCCTGGCTACGCCACTGCACTCGCAAAATGATTTTTCACCTACGAAAAATCCATCCAGCTTAGCGCATGGAAAAGCTCACTCGATTCAGTATTCTCTCGTAGTTTTATCAGCTGATTTCCCACTCATCTCGCAGGGGATGGAGCGGGGAAGAGTGCAAGACACGCCCGCCAAACTGATGTCTTACACCAGGCATGTCAAACTCAAAGTTCCTCAAGGGCCAAATGGCTGCTTCTTAAAGGTTGTGTGGGCCGCAAGAAAATCACTAAACGGAATTGTATCAAGTTTCTATATTAGAAGTTTACAAGAAGTTTAACAGCAAAATGCAAGAAGAAAATAGGATCTTACCTAATATTTTTCCCCGACAGTTGACATATTTTTCGTTCCACCAATTTTCCACGTTGGGAACAAAATTGTTTGCTGCGGCCACTCTGAGAATCGAACACTGAGATCAGTCTGTAAGTCTGGACCTTTCTGGAGGAATTTTCATGACATTGTAGGGTGGGCCGCATTGCACTGATTGCTAGCACCGACTCGTGGGCCGCACATTAACGTCTTGTGGGCCGCACGTTTGACATGCCTGTCTTACACTATTCAACACGTAAGGTATACGAGTAGTCTCTCATTATTCTTACCTGAATTTCCAGAAAACGTACTACAAGATATCCTTGCGTCTGTTGAGAAGGAAATCGACGATGGCCTCAATGGCGATCACCCTGCGGAAAGCGTCGTCCTTCTTTCGTGGATTGCGAAGAGTTTAATCCTCAGAAGTCACATGACCGCTAGTGCATGGCTGAAGAAAGTATGTGAATATGAAAGGTTTTGCATGCTATGTTAGTTGAAAATCGGTTGATATAGTTGCAGTGCAGGTGGATATTATACTGTTCTATCAATGGAGAACACAAGTACTTTCGAAATTAGCTGATCCTTACATGCATTGTGGGTCTTGTTTGAATCAAAGGTAGCTTCCATGTCAAAAACTTGTAGTTTTAGCGAATTGCAATTATTTATAGGCAAATCCATTTCAGAGCATCCTGAATTCATCCCTAGATTTTAACAGAAATGTATATGTATTATATATATCTGTGTGGGTCACTCCAGATGATATTTTTTGTCTGGGTACATGATGAAAATTCCAAATTTCGCCAAAGCGTTCGTATTGCCAAGCAAAAGGATGAGTTCAAAGATGAGCAATTTTAAAAATTCTAACGAGTCAAATTGTAATTTTTAGGGGTCAAAAATCGGTTTAAAAAAACGGCTAAAATCGCGAAAAATTTATATAAAATCACTAAGTATGGTATGGAAGGGTGGGTAAAGGCAGAAAAACAGTATTTCAGTTTTTTTTTTTTTTTTTTCATACAGAATAGGGTCAAATTTAGATTTTTGAAGGTAAAAAAAGGTATTTTTTTTCTTTTCTTTTTTCATCCGTTAATTGAATTGTCCATATACCTCTTCTACCGACTGATCTTTTTTCAAATAAACCCATTTTCAGTAGAATTAGTAATCAATTTTTTCACCAAGCGACTTAACAACTTCTTCGTATCTACATTACCACTAGCTTTGCAAGTGAAAGTACTTTCAAAAGGAATTATAAGTGAATCGAGGGGGAAATATAGTAAACAACAAATCGGGGTAATTGTGAACATGGGTTTAGAACATCCATAATACTGATCCACCTTCTCTCCCATGTATCGTTAGTGGGGTCGTCCTTCATATATTTTAAAAAAAAACAGAGAACAGTGTTTACAATTACCCCTCCGTGCCAGGGGTAATTGTAAACAGCGTCTATTATATCTTGAAAACACATGCGATCATTGCCGGCAACGCAGTCTAGAAGTGGAGATGTAGAATAATGAGAGGGTGAAGAAAAGATTCGGATTTTCGCAACAAGTGGACACCCAGCAGAGTAAGAAAATTAAACATGCTATTTCTGTTTGCAGTTACCCTTCTGGACTCTACTTAGGGCTAAAACCAATATTAATTCACTTAACATTAAGGGCTAAAACCAATATTAATTCTCCTGACGTTGTGTGGGATTCACGACACACTAAAAAAAAAAACTTGTATTCACTCAAAAAATTAGTAGAATTCGCTCCAAAAAAAATGGGTCACATTTGACTTTATGAGGGTCAAAAATCAGTAAAAATGGCTAAAATCACGAAAAAAATACATAATTTTACGAGATGTGGTATGGTTTCTCGCTATATCCTTTTTAGGCAATAACGAATAGTTCTTTGAAAATTTTCTCTTATAGCCATGCTGCATGACCGGAACCTTTATATTGTTACTGTTATTTTGATCAATTTTTTTTCAGTTGATCAGTCTTCTTGGGCATCCTGTTATTTCCATGAATGCTGCAAACGGCTTTAAAATCATCCTGGCTGAAAGCCCAGAACTCAGCTCTCTCAACTTTTGTAGTGAAAGGTATTCAATAATGTTGAAATTTAACCGTAGCCATTAAATTTATGTTTATTGTCCAGTTTTGTGTGATCATAACTTTCCAGTAGATTTTACCAGAATAATCAGCATTTTAAACAGACTGTCGGCATATTGGGATAAGTTCTTCAGTTTAGAACAAGATTGCATTATAATGCATAAGGAAGTAATTAGTAAAACTGGTACGGGAATCCCTCTCTCCCGTCAGTGTAATTAACTGAAGGTAATATTTTTTGGATAGAAACACAATTGTGACTGCCAGTCATAAGCTTTCAGTTATTTAATAATTAACTTCTATAATCACGTTTTTATTAGTTTCGATAAATTGTAGGTTAGTTGGCTCTGGCTTTTCTGATTGTTAGCTGAATCCTAGAAAATGTAAGAAACCCTCTATCAGTGCCATCTTGATAAGCGTTTGAGAAGGGTTTGATAATTGTTGGGAATCAGGAAGGCAGTGCATGGCCAGTTCTCATCCGACCGATTCCCCGTGGACTGGGATGACTGTAGGAAAACTGGCTTTGTGTAGTCAGGAAAACACTGCAAACAGCCAGTCATGGATATGGATACTATACAGTTAGAAGAGTCCGAGAATCACTGCGAACAAACCTTATTAAATACAATTAGTCAGTACTTGCAACATATTCAAAGATCATGGAGATGGTCCATTATGGAGGTATTTGTCACTCATTCTCTCAACTCTGCCTTCATTTTCAGGCTACTCTTCAAACAGTGGGTTTTCCAATGGGTGTTCGACGACCAGTTGGCAACACTGTTCAACTCCGATGACGAAAACTCTAGAAAAGCCGCAGCCCTGGCGATTACTTTCGTTGTCATTGCCGTCCCGACAAACCTAGTTGTGTCTCAAATCACCAAAGTAAACCACATTCAAGAACCCTGTGCTTTAATTTTTTTTTAATCAGTTTGATATTAACCCAGTGAAATGTCCTTTTCAGTTGATCAAAGTGTTCGTTTTGTGCTTCGAGAGCCAAAACACCGAGGTAATCGCTGCTACTTTGGAAGTCCTGTCCAACCTACTATCAACTGGAGAAAAAGTTTTTGAAGAGTACATCGATACATTTATTCCCAGATTTTTGGGATGCACCTCTTCCAGCAGTATGGTCAGTGAGCATTCATTTAATAATTATAATTAATAGATAACCCGTTCATATAATACCAGAAAAATGTTTGTTTAATTGAACATAAGTTGACATAAAAATATTATCGAATATTAGTCGATTGTAAACGTGTTTGTCTGCTTCTGTTCTAGATTGTGCGTATGAACGCATTAGACTGCATATATTACTATGGGACATTTCACGAACCTAAATTAATACCATACAAAAGCCAGGTGGGTATAGTTTATTATAATGTCAAGTAGGTGTTTTTTTTTTTAAATTTTATCATCATACAGAATTTGTTCATGATCTAATTGTCTCCAGTCTGAAAGGGGTTTGAATCTTGGAGTGGAGATGATATGGAGTGCTATAATAGTTAATTAATAATTAATTAGTATTCTAACAAGTGCTGCTACTGTTGTCTGGCGAAAGAACGTCAAGATTTATAAGGTGTGGTCCCTTTCCTTCTACCCATCAAAAAGTATTGAAGTTTTATTCAAGTTTTCAAGTTAAATAAATGGGGACTTTTTTGAAAGTAGACACTGATTGTCAGAGGGGACGTTAAGTATTTCTCATTTGGATTTTGGCCTATACATTACAGTACCAGCACTTTGCGGTGTCTGCTAGCGCCCTTCTGTGCAGATAGGACCAGAAGTATCCATGGCCCAACAAGAACATTGTGATGTAGACATCCACTTCTCCGTGCCTCCTGTCAAGCCGTGAGCGCACCAGTGGGATAAGACGCCGGTCCATGCCCCCCTGTCATCAGTTTCCCACTCATTTTGCCACTGCTGCCATGTTCTTTCCCTCTTCTCTTTCTTGATGGGGGATTTTGACTCTTCTGTGGATTGCCGGAGGTAGATCCACTTCCTCTCCATTGCTAGGACTGGAATGGAACTGCTTACTATGGGTACTGCTCTAGTATCCATGCCATGCTAGTTCGCCAAGTGACCGTAGTGCCACCTGTGGGTATCGCACATCAACCAACAACCTTAGAAGCACATGCCCTCCATGTTGTTTATACCCTCAAGGTTTTAGTGCATTGATTTACCTACCTTATTCTTCGCTATTTGCTACTGACCATCATGCTGAGAGAGATGAGTTTGTTGAATAATACAACAACTGTCCATTTCCGTGTTGTTCCAGGTTGTACTTGAACTTATGCGATCGTTGGACGACCCAAAAAGATTGGTTCGGCAAAAAGCGGCGCGAGCGAGGTCCAGGTGGTTTTTAGTCGGGGCAACTGACGAAAGATAATCGCGCAACATCCGCCTTGTAAATACTACTAGAAATCCATCAAGTTACCTACTTATCGCTTTTACTTGTTGTGCTTCAGATTATCTGTTTGTGTACAGTGTTTTTTCGCAACAAAATGGCCTCCCAACTTATGTTGTGTATAATTCATCCCTTTCCTCCCAGTAACGATTCTCTGTGGGAAATTCACACAAAAAATACTTGTTCTAAAACAGGACACTATGTGACTAGGCACCTACTCCTTGGTGGGGGCCTACAGTGAGTGGCAGATCAAGGATTATTTTAAATAAAATCTTTACAATATTGCTCTCTGCACTAAAGTAATGTTTTCTGAAAAAAAAAATAGGTAGACCTACTACCTACCTACCAGCCTATATACTACAACATGGTTATATTAGTTTCATTGGCGCAATGCAAAATAAATGTACTTATTACTTGTTAGCAACGAATAACAAACCTCAAAGCTCATTTTATGCAGTGTATAATACTCCTTAGCCTCTGCACACAGCCCACGGCCTAACCTTGGTTTGAAGTTATCTGGAACCTCAACAAGGGAAATTACCTTCAATTCGATTTTGAATGTCGATGTAAGGAAACAACCGTACATTCTTATTACTCAGCTATAATGCGGTAGGTGCTCGTACTTGGTGAGAACTATTTATTAGACATGGTTCAATGCTATTACAATAAAAATTTGTCACATAAATGGATACCTACCGTTCCATGATGCAGTATTATATGACTGTAGGAGTGAATTTTTCGGTGGGTACATAGCTGAGCAGTTTCTGGCCATCAGCAACTCGAATTTGACCTGATTTATTTGAAAACAACTCCCAGCAAAGCCTACTGCCTGGTGATACTACATATTTGGAGACCTACTACAGGTAGGCAGGTGCTTACATATATTATTACACATTTTTGTTGAACTCAATTGTTTCAGTTCGTTTGCAGTAGCGTGCCTGGGGTCTGAAAACGGTGGGGCACCAGACCGGAACACAAAACCAACAGATATGTATACAAAATACCCCAAGTCAACAACACCCTTCCCTTATTTACTGATAGCAGTGATATTCAGCAAAGCTTATCTCTTAATCAGCACTCAATTTCTACCGCAAATAAGGCACCGAAAACTAAAATACTTACAGCAAAACAATGACCAGTCGGCTGGTACCTACCTGAATCTTGAATGTAGAAGCTAGGTAGTTATATGTGTTGACACCTATCAATCCACAAACAGCAAACGGGACAAAACCCACGTAGGTACCACAAATACAAATCTGTCATTGGAACGGGACTGAACGCAAAATGTGACTTAAAAAAATTGAAAACTGACAGAGAAAGCGAATGTGATTCAGAGAAAAACAAATCAGAAGAAGAAGCATCTTGTACCGAGATGACAAATTGAATCGAAGGGATCGAATCGATTGTGAAATGAATGATTTTGGGGTTGAAATCAGATTCTGAGGCAGTGGCCCAAGGTAGGTGTGGCAAACAACATTTTTACTCGACTGAGCTTGCACGGACAGGCCACTTTTCTCGGTTGTCATGGCGACACCGGGTCCCAGGACCTGTCAGTTTCAGGAGCCTAGATTTCGATTGCACGACATCGATTACTGTCACTATATTCTGATAACATGCTCCGTCTGGGGAGCTACAGGGAGCCAACATGACGGAACCACATATTGAATATCCATAGCCAGAGAACTCTGTCGAGTCGCTGTTGAACTTTGTGAAAAATTCTAGGTACAGTTAACGGGGGGGGGGGGGGGGGGGGGGATTCAAATGCCAACTGAACACACGGTTGAGTTTTTTTACTCTTAGTGTTTCTGGGTGCCGGGGCAGTGGCCCAAGTGGCTTTATGGCTGCAACGCCCCTGTCCGTTTGGGTTGATTCCGAGTGCTCTGAAACGGGTTTGTGTCGCGAACATTTTCAGTAATACTTTTAATTATTAAAAGTTTTGAAAATCTAGTTTTCCGCTGAGTAAAATTATTCACATATTAATTACTGAAACGCAAAATGTGGCTTAACTACCTTCGATTTGTTTAAGATCAAAGTATTTCTTCTGCCTGTCAAGAAAATGTATTGCTTAGCTGTTGCTAGTGGTACTCTCACCTTGAATCATAATCTGTATGTAGTTGAAGTTTTCTTTTAGTCACTGACAAGAAAACGTGGGTTCGATTCCTTGCTGTAGCTCATTTTCCTGTTCTCTTAAATTTCGAAAAAATCCCGAAACGCCCAACGAAGGTTCATTCGTGCAAAAACAAAACGCTGTGAATTATTACACAACTGTTCATTATTTACCTGTATAGGTGCAGAGCTGTTTAACACACCCTAGCTGGATAACTATGGAAACCGGGAAAGCCATAAATCGAGTGTTTCATCAAAATCCAGATTTAAGTTACATTTCATAGGAATTCCAGGGACCCCCTCTTAAGCCCCCTATACACGGTCGAACAATTCGCGCGAACGTCTTTTGACGCCTGTTGCCGCGAACTCGCGCCCATACATGTAGCAACCTGCTGTGCCAACATCAGTTCATTTTGAGGCGTGTATGCAGCTCGGAATGAATTGATTCGCGCACACTTGCTTTATCAGCATTGGGATCAATTTCCTTCATTTTCTCAACGAGTAGTTTATACGCCGGGTCCTTCTTATTCCTATCTTTATAACCGTCACTCTTCACCTTCCATAGATCAGGTAAACCACGATAAACGTCAATGAATTCTCTCCAAAATTCCCGCTGTTCCTCGTCCTTCGGCATATTCCTGCGTTATCAGAAAGTCCAAAGTAAACAAACAAGACGAAAAAGAGAGTGCACCGAGCGCTGGAGTGGAACTGGCCAGAAGTTCGCACCAACACCACCATACACGGTCGAACATGTTCGCGGAACGGGATGTTCGCGCAACAAATTTTAGCCCAGACCGATCGTACATGAACTGTTTGCGCAATCACTCGAACAGCCCCATACACGGGCGAACTGTTTGCGCAAACACCGAGTTCGCGCGAATTGTTCGACCGTGTATGGGGGCCTTTAGTTCCTATACATAGGAATTACATGATTTCCAATTACTGAAGACAGCATCGATCGAATGGCATTTTCTGTCCATTAAGTATAATTTCGTTGTTGTTAATCACGAAGCATATATATATTAATTGCTATGCAATTTTAACGCCGGGGGTCATGTGAAAAAAATGTCCTGTCACAATATCCTGTCACAAAAACGCGTCACGCAAAGAGGAATGTGATGAAGATGAGCACAAAGAGGAATGTGATAAAGATGAGCACAAAGAGGAATGTGATACAGATGAGCACAAAGAGGAATGTGATAAAGAATTACCAACGTTATCTTTGTTACCTATGTAACTAGTTACCTACATTTCATGGTAACGGGCGCCGCTTGGCATTTTTTAATGTGTTTCTATGGAAATTGGCCCCGTATTGGCCAATTGCATAGCAAATTCTCCTTTGTTATACGAAGTATAAGAACACATCCTTCGGGGGTGAGGCCCGAAGGGCCGAGTTATATATATATATATATATATATATATATATATATATATATATATATATATATATATATATATATATATATATATAGTTTTTTCGAGTTAAAGAAGTAATCTATCAACAAAATCAGAAAGAGCCTTCATTTTTCAAATGAAGTAATATCGCGGAACAGCCATCTCGATTTCATACAGCTATGCGTGACTATAATAAGCTGTTCCCTAGCAGTGATATCTGGGCTGGATGTAGTCGCTTTTCGGTACAAACATCAGGGCCTTACTGTGAACGAACTGCTAGGTCGGACATACCTACCTGCTGTTCTCCAAAAATGCCTATGTTTGTGATCGGTCTAAAAACATGGAAAACGATAACGCTCATGCTCACTAAAACCTCGAAAACGCCTATTTCTACGCCCATTTTTCACCCACAACACCACTGGCTGTATTCCGGTCGAGCACAACTAGGACCCAAATGCAGCCTGCGAGCGGAAGAACGACAATGACCATTTTAGACCAACATTTAAGGCTGAAACTTTGTTAGAACCTCAATTCTTCGCTCCTCGGTCAAAATCTGCTTCATATTCGATCTCCTGGCCCTTGAAAAAAAAAGTATAAGGATACCTCGCAAGCTCGCGTTACTAAAACACCAAAAAACCCCTACTTTTACACCCTTAAACACCGTTGGGTATATCCCGATACACCCAGTTTCGGGGCACAACTAGGCCATTGATTTTCAAGAGTGAAAGGTAGGTAGGTATTTTCTACTCTATGGTGGGAGGTGTAGCTACCAAGGTGGATAAACCTTTGTTATGTACCGACCACCAAGGACCTTTGGTTTATTATTCTGTAAGTAATACACCTATGCAGCTCAGCAAAAAAAATGTATAATAACCTCAACATTTTTTTCTTTTACGTTTCAAGGTGAGTAAATTCCAAAAATGCGATGTCCGTCCTTCCTATCGCCCACCTCACATTTGAATTTAAGGAATTTACGCACCTTGAAACGTAAAAGAAAAATATGTTGAGGGGGTGTTACACAATTTTTTGCTGAGCGAATACATAGGTGTATTATTTACAGAATAATAAACCAAAGTATCATTGGTGGCAGGGACATAACAAAGGTTTACTACCTGCCTTGGTAGCTACACCTCCCACCATAGAGTAGAAAATACCTACCTACCTTTCACTTTTGAAAATAAAAGGCCTGGGAGGTTTTTTGAACCCTAGCCCACTCAGCTCTTTGTTCTGATCCATCGATGGGGGTTTGATTAAATTCTGTTGTATTCAATAAATTCAGCTAACTTGTAACAGTTTATATAATTTAGCTACCTACCTACGTAGCAGGTTTTAAGTTTAGTAGTTTCAAGAATCCAGGTAGCTACCTTTCTTACAAAAATTGATCTCTCCGTCTATGAGATTCTTCCAAAAACTTAGAGGAACTTCACATCTAAATCATTTGAAGGAGCAATATTATGATCTCTACCCTAAAAGACAAGAAAAAATAACACGATTTTCAACAACACACGTCTCCCCCTTTTTCGAGCTTCTTTTATGAAAATCAAGGTTTTGAAAACCTGAAGGGATAGTCATTTTTTTCCTGATCCAACCGTATTTTCACCCTAAGTAAGTATATAATACTTTTTTGTGAAAGATACATTTAATGCTTCTGAAAAAAGTATATGAAATAAGATTATTGAACACTAGAATTACTGAAGAAATTAAGATATACTGAACACATTCGTAAATTAGCTGGAAAAATCAGGCAATGCTCTTACATTTTCTACAGGACAAGGAATATTGTATCCACTAATTTCATGAAAATGATGTATTATGCAGTTATTCATTCAAGTATAACATATGCTGCCATCGCCTGGGGTGGCACTTATAAAACTCACATCGATCCAGTTGAAATAGCACAGAAATTAATACTTAAAATTATGTAGGTAGGAAAAATCACAGGTAAGTACCTACCCTTCTCAGCAGTTATATCTAGAAGCATATATACTCAGTGTTCCTCAAATAATAAATTTCCAAATTTCAAAATATTTTATTAAGAGACAGTCACTACTCATCAAATCAAATCTAAGCTACAAGTACAAGGAACCCCACCACTTTTATTGTCCCGCTTAGAAGTAGTCAGCTAGGGTTGCTTCAAGCACCTTATCGTGGTCCTAATATACTAAACCATCTTCCAGTTCACTTGTTGGAGATAGATACCTCTCAATGTCAAATAGACGAAATGAGCTCAAAAAATGGATTGTAGAAAAATTATAACATACTGGGAATTATTAAGTTAGACCAGAATTTTTTTATAATAATCCCACCAGATATGTTTATTAAAACTAACATAGTACACATATTTACATTTATTTTATCTTATCGTGTAACAGTTAAGTCAACTCATGTAAAATTCTGCCTAACTTTTAAGCCACAATTGGAAATGTTAATAATTAATATAATAACGAAAATAGACAACGCGAACAAAACTGCCGTTTGAACCAAAAACGCCTTATCTCCAATGTTGACAAAAATGAGATTTTTATGTACCCCCCCCCCCCCCCCCCCCCCCCTATTTGTGATATGCTCTTTTCGATGGTGAAGCCCAAATTTTAAAATTTCATTAAGAAGTGGGGGTAATTCCTACCCTCGAAATAAAAAAATCGTTGAATTTGAAGGTAAAACGCCTCATCTAACTGTTTTTTAAGGTGAAACGCCTTAACTCTGTTCAAAAACGCCTCAAACTTATGTTGATTCGTGAATATTTTTGATGGTGAAACGCCTTAACTCAGCGAAAATTTATTGGGATAAGGCGTTTTACCTTCAAAAGTTTACTTTTTTTAGCTTCAGATTTAGGATCAGACGAATCTTCAAAAATTGCAAGGCATTTCTCCTTCAAATGTTTGCTCAGCTGGTTTAGCGATGAGGTTTTTTTATCTTGAAAAATATAATTAGGTAGGTAGGTTATCCTGACTTGTAGAGTTGAGGTGTTTTACCTTAAAAAACAAGAGGTCGGTAACACTCTTGTTTTTGAAGGCGAATCGCCTTACATGATAGTTGAGGCGGTTCACCTAGAGTTTTTGGTTTCAAAATCGATTTTTTTTCGATTTTTTTCGATAATTTTGTCTATTCAAGCATTATCGATGTCTCTCTACAAAATGGGTTCGATAGCACAAACTGGATGGGAAAAAGCGATTTCTGAAATAGGTGGTTTTCGGAGATAAGGCGTTTTTGCTTCAGACGGCAGAAAACTGGTTATTTAATAAGAAATGCCCATGCACATGTTTAACCTCTGTGGGTTCTATGGAAAATATTGTTGATATATTATGAAAAAAATTATTAATATGTAAGATTTTTTTCTATTTTCGTACTGATTGCAATGATAACTATGTATTTGGTATTTTTCATGAATAAAAGCAATTTTGAAACTTGAAACTTGAAACCTACCTATTTATAAACCCAAAAAAGTTGGACGCTGGATTTGAATTTAGCGCGAAAACTGGGCTGTGCGCCACAGCCTTTTCAATCGCGCGCTCAGTTCAAAAGAAGCAACAAGTGTCTGTTTTGATTTGACAGGTTTCGACACGTTTATTTTTTATTTGAAGATTTTCTTTGGGTTCACCCCAGTTTTCTACAAATTAAATGTGTTTTTTCCCCGTTTTTTGCATTTCATGAGAAAAGCGCGAGTAGTAGTGAAATGTCTCGGGCGAAAGCGGTTGTAGAAGGGGAAGGGGGACGTCTCTTGTTTAGTTTATTTTCTCATGGTCCTGGGATGCTTGTGTTCAGGTTGAATCTCTCGTCGCGCAATGTATTTTCACCGTAATTAGTTCAAGTTTTCCTGTGTTTCGGGCCGTGTTAACATTTTCCCGTTACAGAGCGAATCCATGTGCAAAAGGCTTTTCACGCCCTCGGGAACTCCATCCGGGCTCTTCACCGCCTCGACCAGATGTTCGTGAATTTCGAACGGAATCCGTCGGTGGGAAAGTGTTTTCGCGCTGCGTGAAAAGGTTTGCGTTTCCAGTCCGTACAAAAGGGTTTATTTTTATGCCGCGGTGAGGCGCAAAATGACGAAAACGTATTTGAAATGTTCATAAAAGAATGGGAGCTGCGAGGGCGCGTCCTCTTTATTTCTCAATCGTCATCCTCCTGGTACATCACGCCTTATCCAATATCACAGGTAAACCACCCAAATCATAAACAAACTCTGACGCCCTGTTATTTAATATTTAATAATACTTTATTCCAAAAAAGCCGCAATTATCCGTACCAAGTTAAAGTGGTCGTGAAGCGCCAGACCCCGAACCAGCTAGATGTGGGTCAGTGATACTAACCCACTTTTTCTTTTTTTCACTTTTTGCAAACTCGCTTGCCTACTCTGGACCAGCGTAGTTTCAATCCTACAATCGCACTACCTTCTTACAGTCGTTTTCCGACTTAATAATTCATACTGTTACGTTATTTAAAAAAAAATAAAGTAGCATCAAATAACGCAAACTCTAGTTGTGAACTTATGCCTACCACCAAGGCTGGTCTCAATGGGCAGCGAGAGAGTGAACGGTGCCTCATCTGATTAAACGTCTCGACCTTGACAGTTTAATATGATTCACTTGATGTTCTCATTTGCTCGCTTCCTTCCTCTCACTTCTGGGCGATGAGTGAGCTGGCTGTGAATGTAGATCGTTCACTGAGGTTGGCCGAGTGGCCTTAATGGGATTTCTTCTGCTGTAACATTTTAACCAGCCATTAAATTCACCAGCTGAATGATTTATACATCGAAGTCCCTGCTAGAGATTCCTCTTTCCCATTTTCTGTAGTATTTCCAAGTCAAATTCAACCTTTTCCAAACCAAATTCAACTTTTTCCTAGTCAAATTCAGCTTTTTCGAAGTCAAATTCATTTTGGTTTATTATTTTCAATAATGAACCATTGGGAATCGAGCATGACAAAAAAATGCTAACCCCCCTCAAAATTTGGTGGTTTACGTTTCAAGGTATGTAGAATCCGAAAATGCAATAGGTAAGAATATTTCTGTCTGTCCGCCGTACGCCATACTGGCCACTTTTCTTAGTTACCGTGAAACAAAATTGATGAAATTCGGGTTTTACGTTCCGTTCGGGGTCTAGTTGGTCCTCGAAGCTCGACGTTACTGTCAGTCATCTCTAAGGGGTTCAAAATAGGGGTTGAAATTTTCAGAACGCTGTAGCTCGAAAACTTTCGATGGAAGGGTATGGTTTTTTTTACGTTATTAAATTTGTCTTGAGGTAAACAATTTTTTGAGACCACGCGGAGCATTGTACGTCCAGCCGTTCGTGTGCACCAAAAAGCTTCGTCAACACGATCGTGAATCAAACGGTATAAATCCGGCCTGGATATCATCACTAGGGAGCACCTGATTATAATCAAGGATGGCTGTATGAAGTCGAGTTGGTTGTTCTGCGATATTATTTCATTTGACAAGTGATGGGCTATTTGATTCTGTTGGTAGGTACTTGTGAAACTTAAACAAACATTGAAGTATTATTGATGGGTAAATTATTACACAACGGTTCATCTACCACCAAGAAGGGGCTGGATTTTGTTGATCGGTACTTTTGCAACTTGACCAACCGTTGAAGCATTATTGATGGGCAAGTTATTACACAACGGTTCATTATACTTGACCACGAAGGTAAGTATTGACCACAGAAAACAGTGATCTACGCAGAAGGGGCATCCATTTCACTCCACATCAAAAATTTGCCTTCAGAACTTCATTATTTGCGTTTCTCTTCGCCATTTTAGCTACTGTTTGTCATCGACAGAATTATTTTAGCAACATTTAACTCGTGATTTAGATAGGTACCTAGTAACGAGTACGGGGTTAGGTACTAACCTACGGAGGGTCTGCGATCTACATAATATGTATAGGCTAGTACATATTATAATATAATAATACATGTCTATAATAATATTATTATATAGACGGGTTATCTATACAGAGCTGTGATCTGTAAAAGAACAGTATTCTGTACAAAATAATAAACCGTTTTGCAGGGATTTGCAGCGTTTTTCCAAGTCAAATTCATTTTTTTCCATTTCAAATTCAACTTTTTCCATTTCAGATTCAACCTTCCTCTACTTCAGCAAAAAATATAAAGTTTAATAAAGTGTAATAAACTTAATTTGTGAACCCTGTTACTAACTTTTTGTTGCATTATTTAAGGCTTAAATTGAATTTCGTATGCCATCACTGCGAACTCCCTCGCTATCTGCTTCGTATGACATCAGATGAGGTGCGTACGATTAATCAGAAGGTTTGATTGGCAACGAAATAGGCATTAAAGAAGTAAACACGAAGAATTTGCAAACGCCGAAGTTATATGTTCCTTACTTCAGGTGAAGGTTCACAGAAGACAAATTTTAAATCGTAATGAAAAAATAAAAATAAAAAACAAACATACCTAGTACCTGCGCTGAACCACTACGGCGTTGTTTAATTTAAGCCTTAAATAATACAACAAACAGTTCGTAATGGGGTTCACAATTCAGTTTATTAAAATTTATATTTTAGGCTGAAGTAGGGTAAGGTTGAATTTGAAGTGGAAAAAGTTGAATTTGACTTGGAAAAAGTGGAATTTGACTTGGAAAAAGTTGAATTGGGTTTGGAAAAGGTTGAATTTGACTTGGAAATGCCATAAAATCGATTAATCTCACTAGATCTAAAATGGATTAATCGCTAATAATACTAGAGTATTATTTGCGATAGGTCCTACTTACTTAGTTTTTCAGCAAGTCTCCAGTAGGTAGGTATGTACAGAATCTGTATACCTACCGTCTGGAGAACATCGTATTTAGGAGCATCTAATATCCCTGAAAGCCACTTTGAGAATAAGTAATACGTGTAAAGTTCTTAGGTATCTGTTCGTAAATTCCATGCTAAAACAGAAATAGAAATATTGTTTATTGTACGTAGAACATTTTGTTTTTCATTGTGTACATGTATTGAGACCACAAATTAATCATTTTTCATTAATTTAGTAAAAATATAAAAACAGAAAATATTACGTTCAAGAGAAAATGGTACGGATACAGAAAAACATCTTGTTTGGCGAACCAACCTAGCCTATATAAAATTTTTCCAACTTTACAGGAGGGATCGAAAACCGATTTCTCGTTTAACCTTACAAATTTGGCTACTGTACTGAAACCTCCTTCAGAACTGCATTTATTTATTTGTACATTATACATTTATTTATATATTTTTGTTGTCGTGAGTACGCTATGTCGATTGAGGCTAAAACGAGGATTTTAAAAGAGGTAACTCAATTATTTCTGTTCTGACATTCTCTGCCAACAAAAAAAATCGATGTTAAAAATAAAGATTTTTTTGTTGGCGAAGAACGTCGAAACAGAAATAATTGAGTTACCTCTTTCAAAATCCTCGTTTTAGCTTAAATGGATATAGCGTAACTCACAAAAAAACACAAATAAATAAATAAAAATTAAAAATTAAAAAACCTGCAAATTATTAGTACAAAATGGTTTATTATTTCCCCTTATATATTATGTAGATGTGGTTTTCCTGTTATTTTCACTAAAACCCTATGAGATTTTCACTGAAAATCCTGTTATTTTCACTAAATCCTATTGTAAGGCCCTGACTTAGCGGTGGATATTTGGATACCTACCTACCCACGCATGCTCACACGACAAAAATGCCACCAGAGTCGAATTATAAGCTGTAGGTTCGTTCTGACAGTTCTGGACCGTTCCGGACAGTTCTATCCAAGCCACGCCCCTTTTTGTGTCGGACAGCGCCACAACTGGTCCTGGATCGAGAGTTAGCTGTTTGGACAGACATTCCAGGACCGTTTGGGACTAGTTCTACCAATCCTGGATTTTTTTCGATGAGGAGGAGGGGTCCTGTAAGGGCGCACTTGATGCTTCTACCTTCAGCTTATGTGGAAGTTTACAGTATTTCGTGTTATCCGTTGGGAATCATCAGTGCAGGTTCGGACAGACACAGTTCTCGACCCAGTCCTAGATGGTTCTATTCGCTCTTTTTCAGAACGCAGTTCCATCCTGGGCTGGTCCAGGACTGTCTGCCTGAACACACCATCTGTATCGTTCAGCAATTTCACAAATATTCTCCAAGAAAATACCTGAAAACTCGTCTGCTCTTGAGCTTCAAAGACTCATTTACTGCATCAATGCCAGTGTCTTTTCCCACGGATCTTCAATCGCTCAGTTTTCATTGGAAAATTATTAGACACCGAAGTACTTCATTATAACCGTTTTCTATTCCAGGTGAGTGTAAGTCAAGGCTGGTGAGCTGTATGAAATGCGACGGTAACCACACGAGCCACTGCAGCCGATGTAGCCAACTCGTGCTGCGGAACCGCCAGTGCCAGGATGAGAGCTCCGTCTGCCCGCCAGGTTATGACGTTTCCAGGTGGTCGTCCCTCATCGACTTCATGGCTACCGCTTGCCAAGGTATTTATCAGTTCAGACAGCCGTGTAGTTACTTGGTGTCACCGCTCGTAACTTGCTCAGATTCTGGGTAATTTCTGCGTGCATTTCACTTAGTTCAATCATTAGGTAATTTTCATTGTTCTTTCTGTCCACATCAAGTTTGTGGGATATCTTCATAAAAGCTTGGCCTTCTCGCATGGTAGAGATTCCCGTTCGTGTTTCTTACAATTGTATGTTCGGACAGACATTTCAGTTCGGAATCAAACTTGAATCAGTTCGGAATCGAACGAGGGGCCCAACTCCAGGACTGTTAGAACTAGTCCCAAGCGGTCCTGGACTGTGTCCAAACAGCCAACTCTCGATCCAGGACCAGTTCTGGCGCTGTCTGAAGGCACAGAAAGGGGTTTGGCTTGGATAGAATAGTCCGGAACAGTCTAGGGGCCCGTTCCTAAAGACTTTCCGTCCCTAAAGAACGCTCTTGAATTGAAGAGGAAGACTGAAATGCAAAGTGTAGAATTGCAGAATTTTACACCGTTTTGAACAGTTCCATTTCTAAAGGTTGTCTTTCGCAAATGGCAAATTTAAGAGTCTGCGTTTCAAATGAAGGGTTTACAACATTTTGGCGGAGTCCCAAATGACTCTGCGGTAGAACGACATACTTTTCAAATCGGGTTATAGGTTTTATTTCTTCGTTAAATTCAATGTTTGGCAGGGCCAATAAAAAGAAGAGAATTCACTCTTTCGACTAGGTCTAAAGGTGGTCCAGTTAGTATGAGGGCAAGCGTATAAAATACTAGCAAAGTTAGCTCCACTGAAGCAGTCAAAATGCTCTACATTTGGGAAGAAGGGAATGTCAGGAAGCGACAGGTTGTTGTTGTTTGTGGGTAAATAGTGACTACCTTGCTAATTTCCATGTACCCTTTTTTATGTGTTAATAATGGAATTCTCATCAGAGGGTGATGATGATGATATTCAACGTGCTCGCCACTTTGTCGGTCGTATTTTTCAAAGATGAACCAAAGCCAATCGTTGCTCCACGTTTGTTTTCTACAATACAGTGGTATTAAACCACTTATTGGGGAAATCTAGTAGACCTTAACACTTGTGATGGGAGGCCGAAAAAAGAAGGACGGAAAACTGCCGAAATCTTGACGAATTCGGAGGAAAACGGTCGGAAACAACAACGGTAAACTGTAACACTTATTAGAGGTTACTCTTCGGACACTCTTCGTTTCGCGTAGAACTGCAGGGTGGAGCGCGAAGTCTTTAGGAACCGCAAGTTCTCCTACTTTTCATAATTCGCGAAGTGAAGAGTACAAATGAAGACGTGCAAGGTGAAAAATTGAAGATTATTTAGGGATGAGCCCCAGTTATTAACCGGGCCAGTTTTATGGTTGAGCCGTTCAGAACTGTCAGTTCTAACTCTGTCCGTCCGAGTGCTTTTTGAACTAGTTCAGAACTGATAACCAGAATATCAACTCCCAACAGTTATAACCTTATACCTTTGTAGTGTGTGATTATTAGGAGAAACATTGGAGGATGAGTTGGACCAAGTTTTGTCTTGAGGTCGCCTGGGTTAGCATTTTTGTTTTTTACCTGTTGGCAATCATATATATACAAGAAAAAAAGGAAGCTTCTACACCACATTTTGCTGCTACAATACCTTTACTGACTGACCTAATTGTTTATGGTGGAGATTTCCTGGTGTTAGCCAGAGGCCTGGTGTGTTTCTTTCAGTTGGTCGTTGGGATTGCGACGGCAACTGCAGTCCGTCAGTTCGAATCCCAACGCCTGTCCTCCCAAGGCAGAGAGGCGATAGCTAGCCTCGAGTGAAATTATTGTATCCTTACAAGAGGAACGATGTAAAACAGTTGTTCACTATACCTCACCTTCTGCATCTAGTAGCCTCTCCAGCTTTCGACGATTGATTTTTCAGATCGGCTCGGTTCAAAAGGCGTTCCCGGGGAGTTGGTCGGCGGATCTATCGGCGTGATCGTGTGCATCGCTGCCGCTCTCACTGCCGGCCTCTACTGCAAGTACGGGAAGAGAAGGCGGAAACACACGTCCTCCCTTTCCCACTCCACTCAAGGTACTTTACCTTTAGGTCAGTTTAACCGTATTCATTATTATGTTATTTTGGATTATTCAATTATTTTTGCGGAGAAAATCTGATGGGTTTGGTAGCTATTGAAAACGTCATGACCAAAAGGCTTTTATAGTATTGATGTAATGTCCTGTTCATGTTTAAATGTTGCTCAGGGAGCGAAACGAGTGAGAGGGACATGATTGAGTACCTCAGGGAAATCCGAGATCTGAGGCCCGAAGCCCCTTTGTTCCTCGAGATGCTCAACGAGACGAGGCGGCAAGTCAGAAATCTCCCGACTTATTCTGCTTTGCAGCCTTACAGGTGATTCACTCATTAAATTAATAAATCCATGCTCGATTCCAAAGGTTCATTATCTGTAATCAATGAAACAAAACCGATGAATCCAATATTTCGCTCAGTTGTATCTCGTACCTCGTGGCAATGGATTACCATCTGTGTTCCGCCCCCTAACCACCGTATTTCCCAGTGGCCATATTGGTATTACCGTATCTCCAAGGAACACACAATTTCAGGGATGAAATCAGGTAGGTACATTTATTAGGGATGTGTAAGATGCGTTCAGTTCCAAGAGTTAACTCCCACCAGTTCACTCAGTTCTGAGATGCGTTCTTTGGGACATGTTCACCAGTTCAACCGAGTACCCTAATCCAAATTCTAACTATAAAAATCACGAAAACGGGGTTTCGATAGGTTTGATTCAATGAAGAGTTATAAAAATTTAATAGTTTAATAATATATATATTTTCATACAAAATCACAATGGTTTGGAAAATCCATCAAAATCAAACATGTCGCAAATGTCGCTGGAATATAATAAGCAAGATGCCTCACTGACAGATGAACTGGTGTGAGTTGGAAGGGGAAGGTGAGGAGTTCGGAACGCGGGCGAGGTGGAACGGCTGAACGGGTGAACTGAGGAGTTGTGAAAATGGAGGAACGGCAAGCGAGGAAGGCAAGAACGATGGGAACGGCAAGGGGACAAGGGAAGAACGGTACGAACGTAGAGAGTAAAGTAAAGTAACAGCCATTTCAGGCTGGGGATTTTCGTCCGACTGCCCTGCCAGCGTCGCGGAGATGATCAGCTGTCCTCCAATGGAGAATCAGAATTCGATCTGATCATTTCGCTCTTTACTTGGCTACTCATTGCCTCGCCCCCTGGAGTGGAGAGGGGTTCGCCCAACAGCTACATGGGTCATACTTAGACGTGTAACCACGTGTCACGGCGGTCACCCATGCAAGTACTAACCACGCTCGAGGTTTCTTAACTTCGGTGATCTCACGGGAACCGGTTTATTCCACCTGATAAGGCCGTTGGGCCGAACGTAGAGAGAAGTATGCTCTCGCTTCCTTGGAACACGCCAAATCACTTCTTAAGGTTGGAAACAGGCTTCCCAATGATAAAAGTAGCTGCATATGAAAGAGTGATACGCTACTGGGGTAGGGTAGTCAGGATGGAGGAAGGAAGGTGGCCCAAAATCTTTTTTACAGTTTTGAAGGAACTTCACTCTCATTCTAGGAACAGATCCGATCTCAACTGGTTTTCCAAAGTCCATGAACTTCTTAGAGTAATAGGGTCCCACGATTTCTTCAGTATGGAGACCGATATCAATAAAAATATTCCACAAATCATCAAGCGCATTAAGAACCATTTTTGGAGTACAGACGTCAAACTTGTTTGCAATGCCAGATACAATATTCATACTTTCGAGAGGTGATAGACTTTGGTGGAATGCAAAAGTACCTGGGAGGATTCCATAATATACAAGTAGAAAAGATTCGTGCACAAATCCGGCTTGCGTCGAAGAAAAATATTAGCCTCTACTATAACGGGTGAGCTGAACGGTTGAACTGAGGAGTTGTGAAAATGGTGGAACGGCGAGCGGGGAAGGCAAGAACGGTACGAACGTTGAGGGGCGAAGAGAGGGGTTGATGAACCATTGGGACTGATATGAGTTGTGAAAATGGAGTGAGGTTAGAATCACCCGTTCAGTGAGAACATCAACTCTTTGGTTATCCGTTCAGTTCGGATCCGTTCAGTGCTGAACGCCACATCCCTAACCTTTATTCAGTCCATGTTATTTATTAGGTGACGTTTCCGCCAGATTTTGGTCCTGTTCATGCCGGTTAACAAATATGGGGAGCGAGGTTTACAGCATTGTGTAAAAATGCCGATACCCTCATTTCATCCCAGTTTGCAGTTATCAATTTCGAAATAATAATAACCAGTTAACAATCATTTTAATGAAAAATCATCATAAATACCGTTCTAACCGACATTTTCCTCCTTTTTCATCTCCTAGGCCGGTGCTGAAAGATCTATCGAGGATTCTCATACTTCTGAACAGGCCCGAGAACAGACTGAACACTCCGCCTCCCGACTGGGAAACTTTGTTCAATTGGGCTCATCGAATTTTAGCCCGCTACAAGAAACATCATGCCAACGAGGTTTGTTCGACATAATATTCTCTACTAATTGTATTTTTCTGTCATTGACAATAATTTCTATATTACTATCCAGTTGGTAATGAAATTCATGGGAACCATTTCAAAGGTCGGGGCGGACTACAAACGTACCAAAGCCCATTTTAGCCACATTCCTCATAATTAATTAAATTCAACTTTAAGTTTAAATTAAATTTTAATTAAGTTCCAATTAAATTTCTGAAATTTGTTTTCAGCCCAATTTATGAAATTTGTTTTCAGCCAAATTTCTTAAACTACTAACTTCTCTGTCTAGATTCCACACCGCACTGTACTGCTCAAGAACCATATTTTCCATATTGTGTCAGTGAGGTCTAACTCCATGTCCATTACTTCGTGCAATACTTTCATTTTATTTTTTAAATCATTATTGGCATTTTATGATAATACAACCATACAGCACCTAAACAATAATAATTTTTACTTGAAACTTCATATTACATTATGAACTTATAAATAAAAAATGGTTGAGGGTGAGGACAGTATATGCTGGCGTATTCCTCATATGTTTCCTGTTAAATGTATGTTGTTTTTCCCACTACTTTCGCCTTAAGGCTTCGTCAGGGATCCAGAATTTATCAGCTGGAAAGTACAACATATTGTGCACAACTCAGCTATAAGCCGGTCCATGTCTTACTTTATAGTTAGTTACTTTCATAATATTATGTCTTATACTTTTACTATACATATTAATGTTATATTTTTTAAATATACTAGTTTTTCATGAAAAACCCTCGATTTTTCCCAAATTTGGTCATTTTTCGTGTTTAAACGCAGTTCTCACAATTATTAAAAATGCTACAGCACAATTTCTCTTACCGTTTGAAAGTGGGTAAAATGGAGGCTCAAAAATCAAAGTGAGAAATTCATCAATATTTCAGAATTGTGCAAAAGCTGAAGTTGAAGCAAAGTAGACACCCACATCATCTTTAAAAAAAATGAGGCAGTTTTACGCTCTTTTCACCGGTATCCTCAAATTTAAATTTAGTCGCTATGATACCAATGGAGGTACGTACTTTTTTGTGAGATAAGGTCGAGAACTTGAACAAAATGTTAAAAGTGTAATTACTCCCGAAGTTGAGTGGTTTCCGAAAAATTTCCAAGGGGTTTTTTGTTGGAAATTAGTCATAACCTGATGGGAGAGGTCCACGACTGATCGGTAGGATAGATGGATAATGATTTTGTGGTTTTTCAAGTTTCGGTATGGTGAATTAAAAAATTCGTTTTTTGGGCAACGTTTCAGAATAATTTTATTCTATGTTCTAATGGCTAGTTCATGTTCTAATGGTGTTCTTGTTCTAATGGCTAGTTCTGGTTTCCGACCAGAAACTCGAGAAACCACAAAATCGTTAGTCGTATCATCTGTTGGCGCCCTGTGTATTGCGGTTTGTCAAATCAGAGAGATTTCCACAAAATATTTCCTACCTTTCTACTGATTCTGCTGCTTGACTTGCAGGTGAACGAGTTGGTGAATTTCTTCCAAGGGGAACCCAGCAGATACTCGAGCGGGTCTTCCGCCCTCGACTCCAACTACAACTCCCGGAAGAGGGAGTCGGTCGAAAGAGACGAGTACATCGAGTGGCAGCAGGCGGCGCAGCTTGAGGACTTTGTCAACCTGGGGCTCGGGTTCCGTCCTCAGGACGAGATAACCACCGAGCTCTAGTCACGGCGCTTAGATCAGTAGATGTCTGTTGGGATCACCGATGTCTTTCAAATGGTTAGAAACGTTTAAGTAAGTTTTCCGTCTATCCGTGATTCATGCCGGCGTTGTATGTGAGACAGTACTGCATGTTTGAATCTCCCGGTATGAGTCAATCGACGTAACTATCCGGCTATGTCAACTAGGAGCTCCCTTATAGCTGTGCGAACCGTTAGTGATGTTTCGATACCCACCTTCGCTTATCTAATACGGTGAAACTTCTTTTAACAGCAGACGTTTTCTCGGGTTCCATGACTGTTCTTCATTGGTTTTAACATGTCTTGTACTTCTGTAACAGACGTGGACAGGCAATAAGCACTGTTCCATATAGATTACCACTAGATTCCCCGGCAAGCTCACAACCCCTTTTCCTATGAACTGCAATCCACGGGATGCGATGGTATAAGTGGATGGGATAAGGCCCTGTTCGGTGGGCCTTATTTTGCCTTTCAATTTTGAAAATGACGGAAACGTTTCATGGAGTCCTCTCGCAAGCATGTACATTAAATCCCACCTTTCTTCGGTTTGTTCGGACAGACAGTCCTGGACCACTCCAGGATGGAACTGCGTTCTGAAAATGAGGGGATAGAGCCATCCAGGATTGGGTCGAGAACTGTGTCAGTCCAAACCCATTCTGATGATTCTGTATAAATAACCTGCTGCATTGTAACCTTCCTTCTTGTAGCTGAAGGTAGAAGCATCGAGTGCGATGTGCAGGGTCAAGTTCTCGAAAAAATCCAGGACTGTTAGAACTAGTACCGAACGGTCCGGGACTATCTGTCCGAACAGCCAGCTCTCTATCCAGGACCAGTTCTGGCGCAGTCCGAACGCACAAAAAGGGGCGTGACTTGGATAGAACGGTCCGGAATTGTCCAGGACTGTCTTTCCGAATGGACCTCTTGTTTTCTGCCTCAGACTTCTCGTTAGCAGACACTTCTCTAACGGACTCCTTCTTGTTACCCATGGCTGTCCGTTAGCAGGAAGTTGTATCGAAACAGTATTGGAAGCTTGGTACTGATACCAGTATACTTAATACCTGAAGGAAGTATTCGATGCCAAGAGTATCACTCGATCGATACTTTGCTTAAAATAGCAAGTATTTCAACAAATCATCAGTCGGATGATACTGCATCTTTTACATTTACATTACAGACCCTACTTTCATTCTTAGGTGCTCGATATCAAAAACTGTACTCCAAAATTTGAAGAAAAAAATGGAAGTTATTAGAAACATTATATGGGTACCTCTACCCACTTCGAGTAGGTATATTAATTTGGGTAAAGTTTCAAAATAATGTAATTATTAGAGAGTTGTTGCAACCATTTTCCGAAAAACGCGACTCCAAAACGTAACTGTTCTAGGGCGACAAACTCGGGAGCTAACTATCCATCGTAAGTTCCACGAGAAAGTTACATGTTCATGTAACCCCGGACATTTGTTGAAGTGACGTTAACGTAATAATTTGTCAATAATATGTTATTTGTCAGGATTTTGACGGTTTTCTATGAGTTCTGAATGGTTTGTAAGAACAGTAGTGTCCTTTTCCTGCACAACCGTACGCACAGCACAGTGAGACCGTAGGTCCTTTAAATTATTTTTTTGGTATAATTTTGAATTCCCACAGTGCTTGCGAAATATAAGCCATGCTCATGGCTTTTGGAATAGGTACACGAACCAAATGAAGTTCAGGCTTCCAAATATACCTAAAGAGAACGCAAACGAGATCAAATTTGGTTATCCTCGAAGAAGTTTACTTATTACGAGTTACTTACTACGTGGCTCTTATGGATGGGCGTTTCTGTTTTTAGAAACGAAACGAAACGTAAGTGCGTTTATTGTATGATACGGTTTCGGGAAAGCTGTTTCAAAATAGCAGCTTTGGCAACAGTAACGCTTGAAAAAATTTTGGCTCGGCCAAAACAACAGGAAGGCGAAACTGTTTCTTCATTTTTCCTGCTGCGAAACTGTCGCTCGTAACGAACGGTTTCGTAACACCCGTTTTTTTCTTCTTTTTCCCTACAACGAAACTGCTTCTTCGTTTTTCCTGCTGCGAAGCTGTCTCCTATGGAAACTGTTTCGAAACACCCGTTTTTTTGTGTTTTTTTTTCTACAATACAATTTTTGTTTTATTATTTTCAATAATGAACCTTTGAAAATTATTGGCCTTATGGATTATTGGCAACCCTGGGGCCCGAAATCGAATCAAGACCGTAACACTTCGTTTCGTCTGTGGCCGTTCTTTTGAAACAGTGGTTTCAGGTTTTGAGAAACTGTTTCATCGTTTCTTTGCAAGAAACAGTTTCTTCGAAACAGTTTCACGTTTTTTCCCCATCCCTAGTAGCATTGAGATGCGCGACACGCATCTTTCGAGTAGTTACGTGGTTCTGGACAACACAAGTCTTGAAAACTCAAAAACTTACGCCTCGAACGTTACACTTGCATTTACGTACTCCCTCCCGATCGTCAATTATGGGTTGCGACAACTCTCTAATATTGTAATATGTTAGGAAATATCATGGAAACATGGGGAATGCAACAGCGGCAGTGCCATTACATGGTACCTCTGTTGTTGTGTCCAGGTGAGGCCTTCCTCGATTGAGGTCTTCCTAGACGTCAGTTCATCACCTTCTCAGTACCTAATAGTTCGTTCGCACTGGCTTTTTCTTAAGGTTAGCTGACTCCTAGAAAACCATAAGAATGTCATCTTGATAAGCGTGTGATAAGGGTTTGAGTTCGATAATGGTTGGACTGGATCGGAATGGAGGCATCCCATATATTACCTACTGACACCAAAATTCGAGCAACCGAAATTATTATAAACATTATGTGGGTACTGGGAACATATTTTGGTTAGGTTTTTAATATTGTAATGTATTAGGAAACGTCCATAGAAACATGGAACCCGAAAGAACAGTGGCATTGTGGTCTCCCTGTCGTTGCATCCAGTTGAGGCGTGAGGTCTTCCAAGACATCCGTTCTTTACTTGGGTACTTAATTTAACGTCTCACTTTGATACGGCACATCGTTTTTATCATTATCACAATAATATCGATCTCCCATTATTGAAACAGTGTTGGTATCAGTAAACATCGCATATATCGGAACATCACTATGAACCGTCTCTGTACTATTTGATTCCTGTTGGAAATACGGACCTATTAATAGTAGAATCCAACAAACAACTGGATCTCGAGTTTAGGCCCTGGTGACCCAGTCCAGTGCAGTCGGTTCTAATCTGGGTGAACCTGGTTCCAGCGACTACGGATCAGCTCGGCTTGCACTGTATTTCTCACCATGCTTTTCTGTATTCGTCAATATCGTGTTCAACTTGTTAATTATTTAATTTCAAAGCACCTCTCCGTATTCGTCCGAATGCAATCCCAACAAGACACTCCTTTTTAAGTAGTCATTATTGTTTCACACAAGACTTCCTTCAGTCCTGTACATATTAGTCGTGTTACAATGACCTATACATACTATTGTACCTATATTTGCTTATTATTATGTAAATGATTTCCATGTAAGCTTACGTCGAAATAACAACCTTCATCGTTTACCGGCCTTGATTGTGATAGACAAAGATCTCCCTTATATTCCTGGGTCTTATTATCACTTATACAGAGTTTTATAGCAATAAATCGTAGTAAAATAATGATAATTGAAATGCTACAGCTATGAGACACGTTTGGTACCACCTTGCTCCACACTGGAGATGGGTCGAGAAGGCTTTAGAGTGTGTGCAACCATTTCCTTGTGTATGGATCTCAGTATGTAAGGCCCTGTTAGAGCGGAGAAACATATGCTAACCACCAGATAGTCAAAAATAAGGAGCGTCTTCCGACAGCCCGATGGTAAGCATGGCTACCAACCTTATTTCCCACTGTTGTTGTTGTTACTTCCCCTGTTCCAGCTGTATCTGTGACAAGAATGTCTATCTCGTTGTATCGTTCTTCATTTGCTCATGACGTGGTAACGTCATGTTTCGTTATCTGGTCGACCCAAGGTTTGTTTATTTCATTTTGCGTTAGACTGGTTTTTCATGAGTATTCACTCAGCTCGTCTTGAAAATAAAACCCTTGAACTGCATTGGAAGCCCCTGAGGAGTTCATGAAATGGAAAGAAGACCTAGAAAAACTAGAAATGAGTACTAGGTAGGTACGCTAAATTTGGCCCCCACAAAACAATAAAAGTTACTTACAACTGAAGTGAGGTAAACTGCATAGGGAATCAAAAAAGCAGTTCCTCTTCATCATTAGATGAACGGTGACAAAGAGCTGTCTCAGGTCGTTCAGCAGCGTAGAACAGATATGACAACGCTACTAGCGGATTCTTCACAACAGCTCAACCAACATCAGGCTGTCACGAGACGCTCCTATCAAAAATACTTCGGGAGAATATAATTAAAACCGAAAGGTACACATAAGGTTTGCCTTCTCCACCCTCCATGCCCAACAGAGACGCATACAGAAGAGATACACTTACATACCTGTTACATGAATCCTTTCACTCTTGATTTTCCTAAACTCCAGTCTAGTCTAAGAATTTACTTCAGTTGCTGAAACTTAATTTTTGCGTTTTTTTAATCTTTATTAAATATGTAGATCATTGGAGGTTTGTTCAGTCAAGGTTTTAAAATTTCACTCAGAAGGTTTCCCTTTTACTACCTTCGTTAAACTAACATTTAAAAAACCTACCTTCATTAAAATAACATGAAAAATTCAGGAGAGAAAGTCGACGCACAGTTTATTACGTACAATAATACAGTTAGGGTTGTCAAGGCTGCCTTACCCCTACAGTGGACGAATGGAGCGATTCGTTTGTAGTTCTCTGCCGAAAAAGGCTGATGATGCTAAGACCTAAAACCGTTCCCTAACTGTATTATACCTAATAAACCGTGTGATCAGACAACGCCTATTTTCTGTTCTGATTTTTGGTACAAATCACACAACCCCAGGACTCAAATCATGTCGAAACTAACCTAAGGTTACCTGTTGACACACCTCACCCCTAACATTGCCCTTTGGTACTACCATGCGCAGTAAACAAGTCTAAAATACCCTGAACATTTACTTGTGCCCACTTTCCAAAAGTACTACACTTCTGGTTGCTCACATTCAAATACCTCCCAGGCCAATCCACTTATCAAATGCATAGCTGTCCTTCTTTCTATACACTTGTAGTACCTGATGTAGAAACAACTTAACTTTATTAGCCTAACCCTAAGCTTTAATTCGAATGGGATATCACTCAGACATCTGTTGGTTCATAACGAAACTTCCTGTAATCAAAACTAACTTTCGCTTTAATCGATTTAATACTTGTATTTCAGACATTACTATTTCCGTGATATTGAGTTATATAATTAAATTATATTTTTTAATACGCTCACGTTGTAGCAATCCTAATTATTTGATACTCAGCGCAAAAAGTACCAGTCCAAACTGTTGTTAATAATTTTACCACTATCTACTTATTCTTGCCCTGTTGATACATTAGTCACATATTTAAACTTGCTTTCTTTTTAAATTCATTGTGAAGATTTTGTGTCTTGTGTTCAAATGTATCATGTATTATTACATAGTGTAAAACCAATTTTAAGGAGTACAATTTTTGTTATAGTCAAGTACCTACCCGTCTGTTACGAAAAAATATGCGTAGCGAAAACTCGAGTTATAATGAAATTTAGGAATGATTAATTGATAGCATGTTTTGGATTGATTGCAATCGAGTATGTTCAAAATGACGGTGCTTTGTATAAATTAGCGTAATAAAATTTTCTACTGGATATTCAGCTTAATTTCTTCTTACCTTTGCCCTCGAAGCCAAGAAAAAAAGTCACATGAGCGAAAAGGATGTATCGATTAATATCAGGATGAAAACTAAGTTGAAAAATGGATTTTCCGATTGAGTCGAAAACAGATTTGTATCCATAGTCTCCTCTTTTAATTAAAACAAACCGTGGAAAATTGGAGCGGGAGGGGTAAACAAAGCCCTCGTTAGTTTTTGACAATTTGTTTTATTTCTAGATAATTATTGGAAACCAAAATAACGATGTGCCCACGCACGCAAGACGAACAAGAGAAATTACAACAAAAAGGTCCTAGCGAAACGAAATGAAAAATATAAATAATTATAAATTAATCTTTTTTAAAAAATGTGCAAATCCTTAATACTAAAAAGAAAAATTGAACATGCTTACGGAAGTATGTACACAATTGATTGCATCAATCACCTACGAGGTACATGATCGTGAAAACTAACAATAATATTGAGGAGCTGATTCGGGAACAAATACAACTGATGACGTGAATAGTAGAAAATGAATGTTTCTACTCACTGGCCAAAGTTTCGTAGTAAAATATGTCGGGTCGGGGGGGGACAATTTCATATATTTTCATATTTTGTGTGAACATACTTGGGTTCTTCCCTACTGATTCATTTCTTCGATTTCTAATTGGATTCATAATACTGTTCGTGATTTCTTCGCTGGAGGTTCTTGGGGTGAAGCGTCCCCGTTGACTTGGAGATTGTGGTCTTGGCAGAGCTTGTAGAACAACTGTTGGAGGGTTTCACCGGCTCTGGAAGGGGAAAAGTAAATGAGAACGCGTTAGGGGGAAACTGACACTTTCAACTCTCTGAATTCTCAAAGGGAAGTGGTGAGTGGTATCTATACCCTAGTGTCGGGGGACTACCGATAGTTCCAATATGGTCCTATCTAGGGATGTGGCGTTCAGTGCTGCATGGATCCGAAGTGAACGGATCTTTCAGTTGAACATATCCCAAATGAACAGATGATCAAAGAGTTGGAAGTTCTCACTGAACGGGCGACCCTAACCTCATCCATTTTCACAAATCAGTTCCACCAGTTCATCAACCCCTCTCTTCATCCCTCTATGTTCGTACCCTTCTCCCCTTGCCATTCCCATCGTTCTTCCCTTCCCCTCTCGCCGTTCCTCCATTTTCACAACTCGGGCCCACTCACCAAAAATTTGAAACGAGTTTAACCCGGAAGAGGTTGCAAATTAACGGAGTTTAGCGCTCACTGTCTTTCACCAGAGCTCTGTGCGAGTTTAAACTCCCACCGAGGCGGCTCGAGTTTAAACGCCTGAAATCCGGCAAGTTAATGTCGCTAATCTCCGTTAGCCATGAGATCCCAATATGGCCGCCTAGCTTACAGCTGATTTTCGGTTTTGTTGTTAAACGGTTGTGAAATGAATTAACGCGAGTTGGCATTGTATTGGTATTTACTCTATACTATGTATTACACAATGATATTATAGGAACCTTACCTCGTGACTGGAGTCGTCGTAAATCAAAAATCACTTTGGCAATTTACAGTTTATTATTACAGCGGAACAATGGAAGCGGGAATCGACATCAGGTGAGTGGTGGTTGTTGTTTTGACGAGTTTATAGTCCCGGCGTGTCATATTGTCCAACTTTTGCTTGGACATTTTAAACTAAACTCCGTTGTTTCAAACTGGCTTTAACCAACATTTGGGTTGGTGAAAGACGCCAGCTGCCTTTCCAGGTTTAAACCTCGACGTTAACTTTAACAGAGTTTAGCTAAACTCCGTTAAATAATTTTCTGGTGAAAGTGGGCCTCAGTTCACGAGTTCAGCCGTTCTTCCTCCCCTCCACTTTCCTACCTCCCTCCATTTTCACAACTCCTCAGTTCACCCGTTCTTCCGCCTCGCACGCATCCCTAACTCATCGCGTTCCCGTCCCAACTCCCACCAGTTCAGGGGCATGTGGGAGCGCTCCCGTCCACGGCGCTCTCTTATTTTCCAAGTTGTATGAGCGCTCCCGGTCTCGATTTTGAGGGATGTTCAAGCGCTTCCATGCCAGGGAACTAGAGGGGCAGCAGTAAAGGAGATCTTAAGGGCGTAGGCACTATATTCTGGTGAAGCGGTAATATATTATCACAGGTCAAGAGTAACTCAAATAATTCTTACACAATTTGGTTAGTCGGGAAATTCATGTCTGATCTTTGTGCTGGTATTTTTTGGAGACCAGATGAATGTATTTGTACATGGTAATTTCTTTGTTTTCAAGTTTGGCAATAAGTCCCTTCACAAATCGATTTCGAGTCGATCGACCCTAACTGCACAAATCCATCTTTTCACACCTTCGGCGAGTGGTTTGTGAAAATGAAATTAAAAGCCATTTACATAACGCACGTCTCGATTGGAGCGAGAACCACCTGCTACGACCAAAGATTCCATGTTACTAAATACCTACCTAATAGAAGGCGCCCGGTCTTATCGTTAACAGAGTCGACCGATCCAGCTGTTACCAACCTATAATAACCACGTCGATACCACCTATACTAACACCAGTGACCCCCTGTGGGCCGTGTTACGGGGTGGGGGTGTGGTAAACTACTTATTCTGTAGCAGTTTTGGTCACTGACCATTCAGTTGACAACATTCCTCGTTTTTCAACGATAATGTATGAATTATAAAAATATAAATAATAGTGGAAGTATAAAAATAATGAATAGTAGGTATAACTATGTATTAAATAGGTGCCTAACTGTTAAGAGTGATGGAAAATATTAAGGATGACTACAAATTACATCCGGAAAAGGTGACAGAACAGTTTCAAGAACGTCAGTAGTTGGTGTAAGCATGCAGCCGACACACAGAGATGTGACAATAATTATCAGAAATTGCAAGGGTTTTTAACAAGGGGGGAAAAAATTGTGATATTGTTTTTTCGCAAAGACAATGTACAAGGGGGAAGAAAAAACAAACCAAAAACAAAAGCAGATTTTTCCAATAAAAGAACATTGTGACAAACATCGAGTTTTGGCTAATGGTACCTACCCCCTGATGACATTAAAAAAGACGGCTCTAAAACTGCGTAACTCACTTGTACACTTCGCTTCCTTCCTGATTGTAGAGGTAGCAATTGTCAAAAAGTAGCTCCGCGTCGGCAATCAATTCACTGTTTTTTGTGTACTCCAGCATGTTCAATTTGTGTTTGATGGTTGCAAAATCCATCGGTTTCTTGATGATGAAATGGTAGTCCGGAACCTGCAAGGTCAAAATAGTTAATCTTAAATCAATAAGGTCAGCAACCATGAGGGTATATGAGCTGTAGGGATGGCTGGGTATATGAGCTGGATCAAGGTTTGTTTGGACTGAGTTATGTACTGCTCGGAACTGACCATGCCCTCTTTTTTGAGCATTCGGACAGCGCCAGAAATGATTCAGAATCTTTCAGCCCTGAATCGTTCAGAACCAGTTCTAAAGCGGGCCATTCACGACCGCTCCAACACGCCAAAATGAGACGACCGCTCCAAAAACCGATCGTGAATGGGGAAACCCGAATGGCTTGGCGCGGCGCGGTCGGCCCAGTCGAATATTCAACCCGCCTGAAATCCATCGCGCCGCTCCATTTAGAGCAGTGGAGCACTTGGCGTGGCGCGATCGTGAATGGGGAAATCCGGAACGGCACAGGCAGTCGTGGCGCGCGGAGCGCTCGTGAATGGGGAAACCCATCGCTCCATTTGGCTCAGTCTGTGTCGGTGAGTTGACGAGGGAAGTTCCAATCATGGCGAGCGGAAGGGAATTTGTTGTAGAAGTAATGAAATTTACAAAGAGCTGCCCTGCCTTTGGAAGGTAACTCATTCAGATTACCACGGGAAGGTAAAAAGAAATCTTGCCTTAGAACAATTATTGTTCAAAACGCAAAATGAAAACGCAACAAAGGAAACAGTGAACAAAAAAATTGGATCGATGGATCAGATTGGATTTTCTTCATAGATGCCTAACAGTTTTGGGGAATTGAACACTGACGCTTTAACAACGCGTGTATGCAAAAATCACAACATATGTGCGCGTGAAAACATCACAACGTTTGTGTGTGTGTGTGTGTGTGTGTGTGTGATTATTACAGACAACATCCGACCTTGCGCAACACAAAAACAGGATTGTTGGTGAGCAGAAAAGCGTTCAAAATAAATAAAAAATCAGAATTTGGGGTATCTAAATATTTAGCGTATACGTATAGACAAAAGGGAGAAGTGAAGACAACCTTGTTCCGGGGGGGGGGGGGGGGGGGGGGGATGGGCGGGGGGGGGGGGGGCGATGAAACTGGAAAGAGGAGTATTTCATGATCAAAGTTCAAACTAGTGCGGCCGGCTCAGTCTTTGAAGTCCGGCGAAATCAAAGGCATATGGACGATGCACTAGTAGTAGTTTGATAACAAGAAACAATGCCAACCAAGGGGAGGGTTGGGAAGGCCTAGTACCTCTCTACCAGGTCATTTCAACAGCAAAAAGTTTAGCGAATTTTCGTTGTCTACCTTATTTATTTAGCTGCTAAATTTACTATTATTTATTTTTCTTTGTCTGTCTGTTCAATTTGTAGGTTTAATCCTTTCCAAACTTGGGGTCCTAATTAGAAGAAGTTGCGAATCCTATTCATGAGCCGCTGCTTGCACCACTTCTTCTTGGACTTCCTTCCCTTAATACACAAACAAATAGCCGCGTACGTAATTAGTTCGTCGTCCATGGTGGTACGGTGCTGACAGCGACGCGTTCACTGCGAAGACTTGGAATGACGGGGCGGGCGCGGCGCGGTCGTCAATGTCCTACCAAAATGGAGAGGCTGAAAAATGGAGCGGTTGGCGCGGCGCGGCGCGGCGCGAGGGAGTTTGGAGCGGTCGTGAATGGCCCGCTTAAGAGTTCCGAATTTTTTCAGAACTGGAAAGAGGAGTATTTCATGATCAAAGTTCAAACTAGTGCGGCCGGCTCAGTCTTTGAAGTCCGGCGAAATCAAAGGCATATGGACGATGCACTAGTAGTAGTTTGATAACAAGAAACAATGCCAACCAAGGGGAGGGTTGGGAAGGCCTAGTACCTCTCTACCAGGTCATCTCAACAGCAAAAAGTTTAGCGAATTTTCGTTGTCTACCTTATTTATTTAGCTGCTAAATTTACTATTATTTATTTTTCTTTGTCTGTCTGTTCAATTTGTAGGTTTAATCCTTTCCAAACTTGGGGTCCTAATTAGAAGAAGTTGCGAATCCTATTCATGAGCCGCTGCTTGCACCACTTCTTCTTGGACTTCCTTCCCTTAATACACAAACAAATAGCCGCGTACGTAATTAGTTCGTCGTCCATGGTGGTACGGTGCTGACAGCGACGCGTTCACTGCGAAGACTTGGAATGACGGGGCGGGCGCGGCGCGGTCGTCAATGTCCTACCAAAATGGAGAGGCTGAAAAATGGAGCGGTTGGCGCGGCGCGAGGGAGTTTGGAGCGGTCGTGAATGGCCCGCTTAAGAGTTCCGAATTTTTTCAGAACTGTTGATCCTGAGCATGCACACTCGATGATTTTAACTTATCAGACAAAACATCTTCAGCTGTTCCTGTTTGTTTTTCTTCATCTTGATTTTATCTTGATCTGATCAGTTTCCTGTTCAGTTTTATTTAAGATGACAGAAAGCTACAAAAAATGTTTACTGAGTGAATTAGGGTTTTGACAATGAATTTTTATTTCCTGCTCACGAACAAGAAGATTTTTTGGAATTTTTTCCTAAATTACGATCCCCCCCCCCCCCCAACCCGATAAAATACGATTAAACAAGGTGAAACAGGCTTTAGAAAATAAATATGCCTCCCAGATCAAAAATAATGAACCTTAGATGTTGGGTGTCACTTCCTTTGGATATTCGGAACGTGACATGACATCTTGTGCAAAATGTTAAGGACGGCGGTTCTGAACCGTCTCAACACTTTCTGTCGGACACTCAGTTCGGAACGGTTCTCAACCCCTCTCCTGTTCGCAGTTAAATCCCGAACAGTGTGGAATTGTCCGCTCAAACAAACCTACTTTTTCGTCGTACCTTATCACGAGTGGAAATGGTTGGAAAATAGTACGAATTTTTGAACGTTTTCCTTCTAAAATCCTAGGTTGTTTAGGTTATCAGTTCTGAACCATCTGAACGTGTTCTGACGAACACTCAGTTAGGAACGGTTCTCACCCTCTTATATTAGTCTCATATCTCCACCCTCCAGAACGCAGTTCTATCCCCAAACAGTTCAAAACTCTGTTCAAACAAACCTAACCTTACGTGGAGGCCATAACCCGTGCGGAACTGGTTGGAACATTGTTTTATTAGTACACGTTTTTTCAATATCGTAATTATCCTTCATCAATTATTTTGGATGAACAAGTAAATGTATGAGCAAAAAGTTCCAGTAGAGTTCTCTCAACTTACTTCAGACTTGGTCACTGGACGAAGGAACGGCCAAGCATCCTTGTGGTGCATCAAAACTTCAAGTATCTCTTGAAGGGCGGCGTTATCCAAAGGGAGCTCCCTTTGTTTCTTGGTGGTTTCTAAAGACCGTCTCGACCTCCTAGAACGGCTTTCGTCTTTGAATTCGTTTTCATCCACCTCGCCATTTTCTACAGTAGGTAACAAAATGCAACAGTTAGATTGCCACCTTGGATTTCAAGGTTCCACATACCATGGAGTTCGTAGAGTAGATTTAAGTATCAGGAACACCTAACAGCGTCACACGGGAAATGATACACTGAACAATAGGAAACGCATGACAACAAATGGTGTAACATCTTTTCTAATACAACAAAACCAAACAGAGGGATTTGGGCTAGTTTTAGAAGGTAAATTAGTTCTCGTGGAACTCATAACAAAGGATGCAGGCTTATTGTGAATTTGGGAGAGGTTTCATTCAAGCATGGACAAAGTTACGATACTGGCAACCACTCAAATTCGATCCAGAATGCGCTGCAGGTCAAGTATCTTTCCACCAACAGGCCCCAGCCCGGAAATGAGTGGAACATAACAACAGAGTGGTGCCTTCATCAGGCGAAACAGCATAAAATGTCCAAATCGTATTGGCAGGGAAATTCAATCTTTCTCTTCAAATCGAACCTTCGTTGCTAATATTTTTCTTGACCTGCAGCGCTCCTAGTGGATCTATTCTATCTACAAAGCCTACTACACATTCACTGGAAAGCTACAGACATCATAGGAGGACATGGAAACTTATGACAACCATTTAGAGTGAAATTCCGTCAGGGTTAGAAACTTGCTAGCCGTTTAAAAAAGATTCAAAAATGATGTGAACATCACTATTAGAGGGGGAGGAGGGACCGTACTGGATTCGGGATTTCTGTACCAAAAATAAGATCACGGTACACATTTTGACAGTAGAACACAGGCCATGAAAAATGCTACAAGTCACAAATAAATAATTGGTCATGAGCCTGTCATTAGCACACAATTACATAATTTTGAGCATACAGAAACGTTCCAATCATGCGGAATGCCTTCAACGAACGAATTTTCACAGAAATCCCACTCGCAATCCACCACTTTGAACTTCGCATCCCGAATTTCGAACAACTCTACGCTTGTTCTTCCCCAACTATCACATTTATTGAACCACCTCACTACATGAGCCGATATCTTGGAAACTACTTAATGGCTTTTATATTTTTAGTTGGTCTTCAAAGAATTTACACCGACAGGTAAGTAGGCAGTTGAGGCTCTACGTGCGTGTATCAAACAAAACAGGCTGCCATTCAGTTATGTTCTTGATCTACTTGAATGTTTCTGTTATTCGCGTCAGGTTTACGAATGTATGTGAGGAAAAATAAGAAAGGGAAGAACGAAACAGTCAAACAAGGAACAACACAACTGAGATTTATTAGTCTCGTCTGTTTCACCTAAATCTGTAATGTAGTGTCACTACTGTCAGTTTGAAAATACTCCATTGGTAAACACTAAGGACCAGTTTATCAATCGCAATATCACAATATCAGGAAGCTAACTTCAATGTGGGTGTTTACCCCCCCCCCCCCCCCACGTTAGAGCCTTACCGGAGTTCAAATTTATCTGACCCCATGGTGACAGTTAAAATTTTAAACAGAGAGCTGGTGAGTTTATCCAAGGCTTCCTAACCTCTAAGACCTTAAATGGTTAGAACCAGAGAACCATTTGGAGAAATGGGGTTCTTTATGAGGTTTCTCATGGAAAAAGCGATAGTTCATTTGTAATGATGCTTATACAGTCCTCTACATACAGGATTCATTTTATTCCACCTATTTACAAGCTGATGTTAACTCTTAGATTGTATGCATTGAGTACTATGTTGATTTCTGCAGAGTGGGCAAGAGCTCAGCATCGAAAACAGTAAAGCAAGTCCGCATCAATAGCCAGATTGTCCTGGCAAGACTTGACTGTCATCAAGCTGCCAACAGATGAAAAACGGATAAACGTCCAAATGGCATTCTATACGGTCACTCGATTCCTGGTGTATCAGCTCAGTTGACTGAAATAATCTATCACTGCAGTATCCATGCTGCGGCCCAGCTGTTTGCTGATAGTAGTTGGCACTGATAAACGCCTCAATCCGTTATCATCAGTTAATAACTGTTGGGTACCTAACTGCTCTGCAATTGATAAACCAGCCCTAATGAGGTTTCCATAGGTAAGTGATGGTGTGTTTATTCAATTCAAGTTATTCAGAGGCTAGATTATCGCACAGATTCAGATGAACCAACCCACATCAAGTCTGCGATTCAATGAACCTTATTATTCCAACAGCCAGAAAGTTATGACTGTCCAATGTTAGAACCAAGGAAATCTAAACTGCCTCTCTCCATTCAGGAAATTGAAGAACCGACATCAAGTTTGACACAACCAATCCTGAACCTCAAAAGCTACGATTGGGTTGACTCAAGATTATTATTGATAGTGAGTTTAATGATTAAGTAGTAAGTACGAGTAGTTACTGACATCATTTGTATTTTAATGTCAAAATTAAAGCGAAATAATAAGTATGTTCAACAAACCAGCCCACTGCGAGCTGCGCAGCTGCTTAGCGAACAAGGAGATTTTGGCTGTGGCTGCCTTGGAGCATTTCCTTCGGCTTAGCCTGTCAACCTCTTCAACATATCCGTTTGGATTTGGTGACTCCCAATCGGCATCTGTGTCAGAAAATTAACCCCTCAGTAGATAACAATGTCCCATCCAGGTTGGTACCATTTCCTTACCAGTTTTCTGTATGTGATGTGGTTATTGGTACTCGAATTACGCTCGAAGATATACAGAAATGAAGCTGGATTGGGGATCGACCCCTGGGTGGTCAGGTTAGCTTTGAGTTCATAACTGGCTGACGAGAACAGAATTTAGTTTGTCACCCCTGGATGGCGGACATTCGTCAACATCAATTCCAAAACTATAACTACCCGAGGACACTGCCTAAAATCACTAATCATAGTATAGTACATAATATTATCGCCTTGACAATATCAACTCACAATACACATTGCAATGTTATAGATAACTAAAAGATAAATTAAAAGAAAATGAAAAGTGAGAAACATACATTCTAAGTGCGGCTTTTACCTAAGTAAAGCTTGGAAGTTCAACTTATAATCCCATATAGTGAATATTCTCTTTCCTCCAGTGACCCTTCATTTGAAGCTGAACTCAATGCTAAATTTAGCTCCCCTCACACGTGAGCTTAGCGCGAATTTTACTAGAATCAATGATGGACTTAATCTGATTCCATACAATTTTCAATACGTCCCAAGGCTTCAATCTTGGGTATAATTTTCAATAATGAACCTTTAGAATCGAACACGAAAAAGTGTTAACCCCCTCAAAATTGGATGGTTTCTGTTTCAAGGTAGTTTGAACCCGAAAAAGGAATGAGAAAATTTCTGTCCGTCCGCTGTACTTCGCACTTTCCTTGGTTACCATGAACAAAGCTTGGTGAAATTTGGTTTTTAGGTCCCATTTGGGATCTAGTAGGTCCACAAAGCTCGGCGTTGATCAGTCATCTCTAAGGGGTGAAAAATAGGGGTTGAAACGTTCAACACGCTGTGCCCCAAAAACTTCCAATGGAAAAGCCCTACAGGTACCCTAAGGTCCTCAGGTAATGGACCAGCGACAAAATCCTGATTATAGCTGAATGAAAATCGCAATAAACAGCACATTTCACGAAATTGAGAAACCAAACATACACTTGTATAAATATTCAAGGGCCAACCGACTGCGATATTTCGACATTATTTCCTACCAGTCAGTTTCCAGGTGAAATCCAGAAATTGTCCGTCAAAATGGGAAATCAATGGGAGAGGATCGATCCCCAATGAAGCCGCTTAATACTTTTGCCTTGTGATTCACGCGCAATATCAATCTGATGAGCAAGCAACGCCTGATGCCACCCCAGCGATGGCTGCGAGTGGATATTTATAATTTATTATGTCCACCACCTTTTACTTCGATAAAATAGCTGATAAGAGCAGGAAACGAGGAGAAAATGGATTACCATATCGGAGCAGTTTGTTAGCGCAATACTCAACTTATTAATTCAGCAGCTTAAATACCATGATGGTTGTCTGATGTTATCATCATATAGGTGGTATTGACGTGACGTCACGCTACAATCGACAGGCTCGATAAATCGAATCTGGCGCTGGTTGCTCAAGCAGGGCCATTTTGTTTCCAACTCGATTGTTTAAATCCGTAATTTTACTTGGTGGAAGGGCCTAAATTTGTGTGTTGTGTTCGGATTTCAAATAATTATGCCTATTTGTGCAGTAGTGTGTGCTCAAATGGTATTTCCTTTCATGGTTTACCAGCAGTGATAAAAAACTAGTGTAAAAACAAGAGAACTCCCAGAAAAAAGACGATTCAAGTGGCAGGCAAGGATAAATCAGGATTTGAGCGGCCGGAAATTGACAGCCACTCAACGCTGGTATGCTGACGGCATTTTATCAGTGGTAAGAAGGTAAGAAACGTAGCTAGTTTCCACTTACGAAATGTACATTGTTGTGCCCGTAAGTACTATATGACAAAACCGTATGTCCAGGAGCTCATTTCCAACCAATTTGCGTGGTCATCATATTTTGTTAGTTCGACTGAGGCATCTGTTTTGGTATGCGCTGCATCGCCAAAATTTAGGAATTCGCCTTCAGTAAGAGGAGATAGGAACGTGAAACACTTGAGATTTTTGGCAAAATCTGGTGTAAGTTGCCTAATTCTCAACCACACACTTGAGATTTTCGGCAAAAGCTGGTGTATATTGCCCAATTCTCAACCAATCTGTGCGATTGTTTTTTTAAATCGACTCAAGCCATTGATCTGATAGTGCAAATCACCAGAATTTCGAGATTTGCGTTCAGGTGGTGGGAGGGAGTGGCTGGGGGTTAGTACTGGATAAGAACGTGCGATTTTTGACAAATTCTTGTGTGTAGTAAGTAAACTCGGTACCCAGTTCGTACCGTTATTTTATAATACCTAATAATGTTTGGTATTGGTGTGACGGAGTAGTGGGATTCCAAGGACTGGAAGCATTTTAGGTGCTCAAGGTACAGTGGTCAGTCTTCAAGACATGGTAATCCACTTGACCTTCGCGAGTAGGCAACATTCAGAGTTACAGCTAAATCTGAGGAATCCACAATACAAAATTCGTTCATATTTAACCTTTGCATAACCTTATTTTTTGCCTCCTACTGTTCAAGAACGTCGCCCGATAACAGACACACCTACCTATATATTTTGAATTGAGTTTTCTCTTGTCTGACATCGTGACTTATAAAATGGAGAAACACTGAATTAAAATGCTTAATCCGATTCCTTAGACTTTAGACGAATACACCTCTGGAAGACCACAGAACAGGACAATGGACAGTGAGACTGAGAAGCAAAATGGCGCTGCTTAGTGACCAGCTGAAAAGCACGAAAATGTTAGGCGTGTAAGGTTGCCTCGATAAAAATTTTAATCGATTATTCGCTCTCGACTATACCACCTATACATACACCGCAGTTGCTACATAAACGCCTTGATAGTTATGCCTTGAGTTATGGAGAAAGGATTAACATAACTTAGCGAAACATATAGAGAACATAAAATCATGCATAACCTAAGAGATCTTGAACCATCCACCGAAAGTGTATAAGGCAGACCACCACCAATGACCTTCACCAATGAATAGTGAAAATCAGTAAAAGAATAGGTAAGATTGAACAAGGGAATAACCTGGATAAGATAGAATATAAATAACAGATCAAAATTCGTAACTGTAACAAACCTTTTCCATTGGCGATACTCTTGCGCTCCGATTTGACTCCGCCTTGCGAGGTTCTGGGTTTCTCGATTTTGATTTTCGGATTTTCTTTAGGTTTTTCGTTTTTCACAGAGACCTCTTTCTTTACTTTTGACGCTTTAGGCGCTTTGGGTTGGTACTCTTCGGGTTTCGGGGGAGAGGCAGGTACGACTTCCATTTCGACAGGCTCTCTCTTGGCTGCGGCCGCCGCGTTCTGGGCACGGCAATCGTGGCAGAACCATTTGGACTTGGGGACTTTCCGGACAGGCGGGTTGACACAGTTGAGGTGAAGTCTGACATTGCACATATCGCAGATGAGTTGAGCGCCTGACCCACTGCAGCCATTGCAGGTGCTGAAATGACCGACGGGATCCTCAATTAGCCTACAATTCGAATTTGTACAATAAAGAAAATAAACCCTAATGCAAGGTGCAGGGCATAGAGCCCGCACTCCACAGACAACGCCTAGGTTCAAGGTGCGCTCTACTCATGACTTACCTTTCCAATACTGGATAACAGAATTGGAATACTGAAACAATTGGAGTCCCCAACCAGCATTCCTAATCCCAAAAATTTTGCCTACTGCCAAAATTCGGCATAGGCCATTTTATCCTTCTTCAAAACAGACAAAACTTCGAACAAAACAGCAACTGTACGGCGTATATGCACGTAGAACATATAACTGTTAATGCATAAATGTTGCGATTTAGTGGTTATGGAAAGAAAAATTAATGTAGTCGCTATTTCATATGGGCAGTTCACAAACCTTATATCAATTAAAATGTATTTATTTTATGGCCTGGATTGGTAGAGCATACACTGAATTAGAAAAAGATCAGTAGAGCACACTCTGAACGGGCTGTTGTAACCAACACAATTGTTCCAGTGACAGTGATGGAACAGTTCCAAAATTCAGCTCCAGTTCCAACCTGGGAGTCTGTGGCTGACTTGACTGATGTCAACTTTGACTAAAAAGATGATTTAGCATGGAAAAATGACTACAATACACTCAGCTTTTGTTAAATTTCTCTCAATTCCATACAAAGCCTGCCAGTCAGTATATCTAGCCACAAATCTAAATCAGAAGGTACCTTGAACCTTCTGATTTCAATTTGTGGGTAGATATACCGATGATGCTGATATAATGTGCCTAGATGTACTGATATAATTATTGAAGACCACATACTCATTGGTTTCTGATTCTTCATTTTCAGAATCTTCCTCGGAGAACATCCTTCTTGTTTTTTTGGCAGGACTTATCCTTTCTTTCGGTTTACACCTCTCGCAAAACCAATCTCCAGAAGGCACTTTCTACAATAGATTATAATCAAGAGACGAATAAAAAACCAGTTGGTTAATTACAATAATTAATAAACCAAATAAACGTTGAGTGGTTCCTTACTGTTAATTTAGGTTTCAGGCAGTACATGTGATGACCTTTGTTACAAGAGTCACACAGAAGCATATTTTCAGCGTCTTGCTTCCTCCGACAAATCCTACAAAATGCGTTTAATGCAGACCTAGCCCAATGCACACTGTTCTCTGTGGATGGAGAAAACAATAATTAAGGATGTCCTGGTTGAATATAACAAATGGAGGAACAGAGAATGTACATAATGTATCCAAAACTTGCCAAAACACCGACCCATGACGCAAATATAATTAATTAATTAACACTGATCTATATCCCTTCTCTATTAACACATAGTTATGTATATCTCCTATTAACTATTGATCTATATATAACCTTTATATGGATGGAAACACTATTTTTCTAGCATTAATAACATTCCCACAGAAAAGTTGGAGTGGGGGGGATCAATTTCAGTTAACTGGAAGTTTCTGCACCCAACCGCCGGTATTGAATGTGCTGATAAGATTAAAACAATAACTTACCTAAAGTAGATAAATGCAGGAACAATTGCGAGAAATTTGTTGATTCCATCAGAGCTTTTTCCCAGCGCTCCATCGCTGGAGTGGGCATCCTCATTTCACCCCTTTCCCTTTCTCTCTGATCAAGCCCTGCAAAAGACCGTTTAAATTTCCGATCAGAATGAAATAGAACGTCAATTGAATTTCCAAAAACATCCAAGAAAACGTGCACAAAAAATACGAGGGTCGTTCAGAAAGTGTATCCCCCCCCCCCCCCCCACACACACACACACACACACACACACACACGTCATATTCTGCAAACATCTGAACTATCTTACGACCTTTAAACAAAATTGTCTTCTAATTTTGCTAAAACAGAGAAACTTACTTTCCAAACGACCCTCGTTATTACATAAATTAATGCACACTTACCTAAAGGTCGCTTCAAGAATTTGTGTTCTATGCTTTGTTCGACTTGAATAATAGCTGAAGCTAGATCTTGTACGACCTGTCTCTGCGGAACGGGAACAAACCCTTTTGGGTAGGACCTTGTCGAGGAAGATTTGACTTCTAAAGATGGCGTTGAACACCTGCTGTTAGATTCTGAAATGCAGATCGCAGGAACTCAATGGTAACTTTATAGTAGATGCATAATATTCAAGGGAAGAATGTAAAGATGAATAATTTACCTTCTTCATCATCGACCTCCATTTCTTCAACTTCAATAGGTTCTTCGTCTTCTTCCTGCACACAGGGGATTTATACAAATATGTACTAAGAATGAAGAACAACATACCACACAACAAAACAGCATCATACTATGAAAAGCGGACACTTACTCGAATTTTAGACCCCCATATCAGTTGTTTGCATTGTTTATCATAGCTGTTATTGGAAATTGCACTCCTCCACGCTTCCCTGTCTTTAACCTGCAAAAGATCGATCAATATAATCAATAACACACAAAATGTTGTGGATTTGATGGAGTTCTGATGTAGAAGGCGTTAGGTCCAGCCAGAAAAGTAGGTTGTTAGTTTCAATGTGTGTTTAAACTACCGATCAGACTAAGATGAGATTGTCATTGTGGTTTTTTTTTAATACCTTGAGGTAACCGAGGGCTCCAGCGGAAATCTTTTCTTCGGTTTCCAAAATCAAATCCCTCAAGGTTCCTTCGATGATTTCGTCCAAAGGAGAGTCTTCCGGGAATCCGCAGTAGGAGCTCTCATAGGGCTTCATGATTTTGTTATTCCTAAGTTTGACGTTCGGGTCAAGTTCGAAATCTTCTCCCTGAGATACCAAAGATGGAAACTTGAAAACACATTTGTCAATTTAAAATAAAAACAATGATATTTGCTGGAGGATTAAATAACCTCGGTGGCTGGGTGTGCTCTGTACAGCAATGACATATAGCACAAAATTTATACAAAAAATGCAACTTTGGGAGGTCCAACTGGAGCAGGTAATGGAGGTTACGAAACTGTTATACCAGGTAAGAGCTACCAACATGGCTGCTGCTAATAATTATAACGGAACTTGTGAGCTAAATTTTGATTAACTTTCAATCATAATTCATTGATTTCCCAATGATTTTCAAGTGGTTCTAGGAATACCAAAGGTTGATGGTACGGGAATGGATCACTTCTCTAATTAACAATTTGAGAAAGGGAATATCAATGCATTTTTCTTTACCATTGATGAGAAAAGATGGACAGGGAAGTCTTCGAGCATCCTCACAATTTTCTCTTTTTCATCCAACAAAGATTCTCGCAGCTTCCTTTCCCTGATCCCTCGATTATTGAGCGACTGTATAAGCCTTTCCAGCTCGTTCGGATCCTTGATGAAGGACCACAATGGGCGGCTGACGTTGGTTCCGTGAACGGGGCAATTCTCCGGGTCGGCCCAACACGTCATAGGCAGCAAAGGCTGGGTTTCGCTCTTAGTGCGAGTCCTAAAAACCATGAAATCATTCGATTCAGCAACGAAATCGCGAGATATGTCATACGAATCTGCTATTATTTTTGATATTTCCAACCATTTCTATTCTATTCCCAATAGCAACGATGTAACTATTGATATATTCCTGAACAATATTGATATATTTAAACTCCATGTTTCTGTAAAATATATCAATAGATACCTACATCAATATTTTTCATAACTATCGAATAAAATCCTTTGCAAGCTAACTAGCTTGAATTATTCAAGATTTGTGGTTGACAACCAGCTAAAACCTTCAACAATTAATGCAGAATCATGGAAGTGGCAGTGAACCCTAATAATCATCTCTTCCTACTTCCATACCAACTTCGCATAACTTTTACTCAGTTCGTTCTCACAGAGGGTTGGGAATTAAATAGATTCATAACATGAATATCATCAACCAAAGCTTCTTGTTGGTATCCTCACAAGACCCATTCAAATATTTCACTTGTAGATTACCTTCAAAATTATGAGTGGCACACTACAATAAACTGAAGATGCTTTGAAAGGATCTACATTATATGCTAAAACCATCGAAATTTAATTATTTAAAATTCAACCATAATATGAGTACGTTGATATATTTACCAGTAATTACCAATATATTCTCATCAGTAATAAATTACTGACATATTTTTTATAGATAATATATACTGGTTATTCGGTGTATTACTATAGTTTGAAAAACTGCAATCCCACCCATATTACACGATGAGTTACAGAATATCACCGTACCTAGCAATAGGAGTAGTTTCACCGTTTTTCTCTGACAGCAACTTTTTCGGGCTGGACGTCAGAATGTTTTCTTGTTTGTCCGATATGTTTTCTTTGTTACTGCTCTCCTTGAAAAGCATCTTGATATACGCCATGCTGTCCTCGTGATTGAAAGCGGCAGAAGGGGTGCACCTGATTGGAAGATGGAACGATTGTAATAGAATACAAAAATGAAGTATGAATGGTTGTATGAAATCATTCATTAATGAAGAATGAATTTGAGTTGAATGAAATGAAGGAGTTCAAAGAATGAGATCTTGAATTACACGTGGTTTTTACAGAACACAACTCGCATTAGAGAAAACTCAGAAACAAAATATATAACGAGTGTTTACTTGGGAAGGCAAGGACCCTTGTCAGAGACGCAGTCTTCGATGAACAAACCAGGTATGGACGGGAACAGCCAATATCTTCTGTACGCCCGATCCATTCCCAGTGGCGCCATCTGCGAAGACCTCAAAGCTTCGTTCAGTTCGTGTGACATCGTTTGGATGTTGGCTTTCTTCTCCCCAATGATACCACTTCTGAGCTCGCGCTCCCGAGTTTCTTGGTCTTCCTTTTCCTTCTCCTGTTCCGCTGCGGCCTGCTGCTCTGGAGTTAGTAGGCCAGCTTTTTTGAGGTCCTTCAACCTGGGAATTATGTGCCAATGTCAGAATTCGATATAACACTTGTGAGCAGATAAAATTTAGATTCTTGTTCGGCAGACCGATCCTCCACCAACGATGTTTCTGCTTTGAATCGAGAAAACTACTACACAGCGTGGAAATAATAGGTACCAATGGTCCAAGCACCAAAGTTCTCGAACTGTGAAGCAACATCCTATATAATACTACTCCTGCATACTTGCTCTTGGTCATATACAGTAAGGAATAGGGTAAACACCTTATAAGGAATACAGCAACATACCTTATCGCCTCTTCCTTTTCTTTACGGGTTTGTTCAGCTCGGAGAGCCCTCAATTCAACCCTGCATTGTTTAGCCATTTCACAACCTTCTTCGATAATATCTCTCGTGGCGGAGTAAGTCAAAATTTGATTCATCAAACAACGGACTATTTCAATTTTGTCAGCTGTAAATACAAACAAAAAGTTGAATTACAGAGCAGTTTATCGATCTTGTAATGATAGCTTGCAGGAGATATGAACTGGCCAAACTACAATACCTGTGTCTAATTCAAAGATACTTTGGCTACCGAGTTTTTCAATTATTTTTGGATGATCCAACCGCAGTTGAACACCAGGATCGTCACTATTGCAGTAACCTCCACGGGCTTGGTACCTGAAATCATCAACAGATTAGTCTCTTACCTACACTGTCGACAAGTGAGGCCAGCAAATAGAAGAGGCAGTGTTGCTGGCGGGTTCGAATGTTGAGTAAGCATATTCTAAACAATTCAATAGGTAAATTTATCTCGAGGTTCAAAAATCGGTTGAATGGTAAAGTTATACCTCCATTTGGCCTCCTTGCTTTTATCGGACATCGAACCAGTCGTGAGGAGGTGGAGCCGTATCATTTCGGAAATGGTCGAGGTGTCCAGCTGCAGCTGGGGGAGAGGCACCCCGTGGTGTTTCCTTATCCACATTTCAGTTCGGGCAGCTAGTGCCGTCAGTTTCTTCCTTTCGGAATCACCTCGATCCAGAACTAAGCTGGCTGCAAGGTAGGAAACAAGTAGGAAATATTAGACGGATAACAATCCACAGTTCCAGTTCAAGTTTAACTGAATTAGTATGATGCAAATATTGAAATATGGACAAATCTGACTTACGATTGACTTTCAGGTCTGTTTGCTTGATTTCGTCCAACTCCTCTTCAAGAAGACCTAAGATTCGGGATAGCAAGAGCTGAAGAAGATCGCTCAAAGGACCTGAAATATGGACAATGATCAAATTTTGAATAACCAGAAATCCACCGTTAAGAACAATTATTACAGTTAATAAGCGACATAACTGGACATACCTGCAGGCTCGGTTACAGTAACAGATCTCACCAACAACTCAAAACTGATGCCGTGCGGGAAAAAGTCTTTGGTTTTCAAAATCTTATTGAAAGCTTTGAAGAATTCCAAGAACATGGCAATGTCGCCGAAGTATTCATTAGCGATAGATTCACACTCTACAGGGTGAGGAGTAGGTAATTCCTGAAGAAGGAAACATGAGTATGCAACTGAATGATCAGCTCGGAATTAGCGATTAGCTCATTTTGCTGGTAGCATTTACATAGCATTCCTTACCTTCAAATCCTCACATTCTAAATCTTCTCGCTTCATGTTCCATTTCCTCACGAAATCATTGTACTTAGCTCTACTTTCCATGATAAGGGCTTTCTTCTTCAACCTCATTTCCTTTTTCAACGCTTCCTCTTTCCTGTATCAATGAATACAAACAAATTCATCCCTAGAACCGCAATATTTAGTTTAAAACTCGGCGCTGCGCGCCTCGGTGGGGGCTTCGCCCCCTGCACCCCCGGATGACTTCCGCTTAAAGCCTGACGGCTAAAATGTGGTGTACCTGACCCTTCAGGTTTTTGTCCCCCTCGCTGTATTATATAAGATCGGCTGTTTCTTACCTTACTTCACGCGCGGCTCATACTAGACTCCACCTTTTTTGTTTTTCAGTAAAAATATAAGTATCACTTTATAAATACGTATTATTATGTAGGTACCCAACTACTATTGCTAACGTTATACTGATCGAGTAAACCGCTTTGTATAATTAGGTAGGTCAGGTTAAAAAAACATGCTTTAGCCGCGTAGTTTACTACAACCAAGTGACAACCAAACAAGCGTCATTGTTTACTATCCATTTACAACATTCATTTATATAGTTATATTATGAAACTAGGATGTAAATACCAAGAACAAATACGAAATACATTCGTGATAAATCAAGAGCTTTCCAACGAATGGAAAACGATTTTTGTCCGATGAAAATGAAAGAAGTTTCATTTCCCTAGCAACTACTCGGTTGTAAGTGAAAATCATTGTTAAAATACGCGCTACTTTCGTCTCACTATTTGGTCTCACTTTTTCCTGTCGTTTTTCGGCGGGGGGTCCCATCGCAAAAACCTGAAGGGTCAGGTTAAAAAAGTATGAGGATTAATTAACTAGTGTGGCGACGTACAATATACAGGCCTTAGCTAATCTACTACAGGTCCAAGAGCATTATAGGCCAGTGAGACAATACCAAAGTCAACTGGTCCCTATTTTTATGCTCGATGGGTGAGGTGAAAGGAGTGAAAGGCAAGTGAAGGGATGTGTAAAAGGCTGCAGTAGAAGGATTGTTTGTCTGTCCTGTCGTCCTTATCAGTAGATCAGATAATCACACAGATAAAACATACAAACAACCAACCCTTCCAGTTCCTCAACTTGCTATCCAACCACCTTCCAGATCTCCCCACGACCATTTAAAATAGAGGCAAACAACGAACTAAACTAATCAAGAAAAAAAAGAAGCGTAATGGTGTTCTTGCATCTTTACAGATCTGCTTCATCAAAAAGTTCCTGTCGAGGGTATGCTAATCGCTAAGTTTAGCGATTAGGTTAGGTACAGGTTGTTCTATATAAATCTTGAAGATAACTGTAGGAACACTAAATAAAATTTCAACAAACCAAACGTACACTTTATCTTCTTCAATTTCCTTCTTTGATCTCCTCCTCCGCCTCGCTTTCTTCAAATCCGTCGTGGATACTTCTCCCTTTTTCGGGCTTTTCCGTGGGGAGAGACCAAACTTTTTCGAAGAGGACTTGAAATAATTATTGATCGTCCCTTGCTTCCTCAACTTGTCCGGCGAAGGTTTCCGTTGCTTCGTCGGCTTCTTTGGATTCATGTCTGGGGGGTCCCCGCAGAATATTTGACTAAATTTGATTCTGTTGATACCGTATTTCGTGTTGGTCGATTCCTGAGACGAAACAATAAAAGAAACGTGTTGAAATGACCAAAAAGGCCACCTTTGAACAAGTGAGAATTTTTTGAGATCATCCTGTAGCTGAGGAAAATACAGATGCTAACCTTCTCTAAGGTAAGCTTTAATTACCTACTTTGATTTTTTTAATCAACAGATGCGAATAAGCTGGTACATAAAGGAAGATATATGAGTGGTAGTTTTCTGTGAAAAATTGCGTTTCAGCGTAAAACGGTAGATCAATCAGTAGAATTGGAATTGGTTGCGGGTGACAGCAAGTGAAACTGCCTGAAGATGACTGCTCGTTCCACCAAGCACAGTGAGCTAACACAACCACACAGTTCACCTTTAGCTCTCTGAATATTAATATCCCACAACCCTATTCTAAAATATTCACCTCCCATTGGTATAGCTGAGTACTTTGATTCTTCAATTTTTTATTTTCATGACAAATTTAATGGAAACCTGCTTTTTATACTAACTATTTTTCTGGATTCAAAATTACTCGTTTCGAAGTTACGTGTAATGAAGAGCCTACTCCTGCCGAGGCTGTTGGTTTCGATGATAATTATGTGAAACTTAAGGAAGTTTCTTCTTCTAAAGACTACGTTATTAATTCAAAATTTGATTATGTTTAGTATCCACTGAATGAGTTGAATTGTATGACCTACTTCTCTCAACTGTAACAAAGATTGGGCAAAAACGTTGGATGGCTAGAACATGAAGTTTCCATACACTGAAGTTGACAATGTATTAAAGTCTAAAACTATTATTACTCCCCATACTAAATTTCGAATTTAATTGTACCCCGGGTGTCAACAGTGACACTTTAGCGCCTGGAAAGGATTCTGGGATACTGAAGAAGTGGGATACTTTTTCTCCGAGTCGACCTCAACTTTCTCAATGGTTTTTGATTCCTGGAGATAATACTACACCTCTCGGAACTAGTGACAAAGAGATTGCCGTTTTGCAAGGCTATCGAATTACTTATGATGTGCCAGTCTGTTATCGTATAAAATACAGCGGTCGTCTTTAACATCTTTATTGGATAATGTTGCCAGAGGCTGGTTCATACAACGCATTATTGTTGTTTGCATTGTACAACCTTCGTTGTTCCACGTATTACCGTGATTCGTATGTTATAGAATACTGGCCACGTAATATTAAAAATTTTTTTTGCGACTATTTATCGGATAAGATACTTGCCACTTGTCAAATAACATTAAGATAGGTAGATTTAAACGGTTATATTTGAAAGTTCCAAAACTCCATGGATTCGTAATTTCGATATTAAATTTGCCCGGTTGATTGGTGTAATTTTAAAGGAGCCGTTTTACCAATCGTTCGTATACATACACTATGTTTATATCCCTCATCCCTCAATAATTCAAAAACTAACGGCTTTTTTTGTTGTAAAAACCGATTGAGCATCAACTCACCTTCAATCTCCAAATTCCTTGATCATTGTGAACGAATTGTTTGATATATAAACGGTTTTTATCTTTGCTATACGCGGACTTCTTTCTTGAGACTCGGCTAGCTTCTACGGTGGCTTCCTGCTCATTGTCCAGACGCTCGACTTCATACTTGTAGGATGATGCAGGAGGAAAATGCCTTTCGTCTTTGTCTCTGGAATAAAAACAGATAAGTTTCGAGTCCAGAGCATAGTCCTGAGTACCTCAAAAGGGGAGTTTGGTCATCTTAGATAGGACTTACTTTTTGCTTTTAAGCGCCTCTAGTTCTTGTTCTGTCGGAGGAACAACAGAGAGGACGTGACAAGACCTGAAACCGATAATGGCTACGTGAAAAGAGGCATCGCGAATATTTTACAGTAAAGCAGGCTTTCGTCATTTCAAACAAATGGTTCAAACTGAATGGCAAACGACCTCTAACGGTGTCCATTCAAAACCAAATTCATAAAAAATCCTAAGATTGAAGGAGATTATAATTTTCATATTGCAATCGACTCAATTTTCACTCAGATCTGTTCCAAAAGTCCAGGCCTGGTACAGTAGAGGTCGCTTAAAGGAATAAGTCTGATATAAGGATAGGAACAGTCAGGTCCGATCGGCTGTATGTAAACACACAGGGAACTGGCCTGTTACAGTGAACAGAAGGTCGGTTATAGGGATCAGTTTTTTAGTTTATGGGGGTTTATAGGTAAAAATGGCTGAAATCTCCGAAAATTTGTACGTATCCACCAAAAGTGGTACTAGAGAGTTTTTGCAACACACTCGTGACGAAACGAAACGGAAAACGACACCGAAACGGAAATGGCGGATAGGGCGACCGAAGTCAGATGCTAACCTTTTTCGGTTCAATTTTCGTTCAGCTTTGGCGTCTACCGGCTGGTGGAGTCACGCTAACGTTATGTCAACCTCTCTTTCATCCATTTTACTCCATGGTTAATACAAATCTATGTCCACACATGGCGTCAAGTCTGCCAAGACGCAGCTGTGAATACGACGCTCAACATTTTTATTTTCCAAGGAAAACAGAAGAAGGTAGGTAGCGCTATACAGATGTAAGGTTAAATTACGTTTCGTCATATCAACACGACGAAAGCTGACACCGCGAGATCCCGGTATTTTTCGTCGTCACGGTTCGTCAAACTTTTCGGTGTCTTAAGTGCGCATGCGCAGCACTGCTTTCGTTTCGTTCGTTTCGTCGTGAGTGTGTTGCAAAAACTCTCTATTGAACGATGACCCGAAACGGAAAATAACTTTATCGGTTTTAATAAAAATTTCCTCAAAAAAATAAATGACCAAAAGTAGGTCAAATGGGGGGGGGGGGGGGGGGGGAATTCGCAATATCGGTAAAAATGGCTAAGACCACGAAATATTTAACTTTAGAAGTCGTTTATATAGAGATTGGTCGCGTATAGTGATTGTTCCCAGTCAGTCCCAATTCGATCACTATAACCGACTTCTACTGTATTTCCAAAAGATTTTTGAGCATTTTCAAAATTCAATAATCAGCTTTGAAACAAACGTTGGACAAATATTGTGAGCAACTATAGGCCGTGCGCTAGAATATTGCCTTCCGACCCTGCCATCTGACGGAGAACGTGGAAATCATTTTCAACACGGAATTCCCCGTTTTGTTTTGTTTTGCCCCTGTCCAGTGGCAGCACTTTCCCCCTGTAATCCTTTTTCCAGCTGAGTGTGAACCGTCATAAAAACTTAACTTTTTTCGTTATAAAAAATGATACTGTCATAAAAGCCATAGGTACCTACCATAGTGAATGAACGTAGCATTTTCCCGATTTTTGTAAAATTGGACCCCTGAGCGTGACTCCTTTGAGCTGACAGACAAACTCGTGTGTAATAGGATTTTTCTATGAAATGTTTTCTTGAAAATTAAGAGTTCTTTTTTTAAAAGGTACAATGAGGTAAATAAGGAAAAATTTTTGAAGGTAGGAAGGTATAAAAGGAAAGATTGGAAACGAATGTTTTTTTATTATTTATTTATTTAGTACATATTATTATTCATTTATTTAGTACTTACGTAATTTAACTGTGGTACGTAAAACTTCTAATCAGAAAAATCCGAATCCTCATCGGAACTGCTATCAGTATCAGAAGCCCCCCCAACATTAATGATGAAACTATCGATCTCGGATTCGACTAACAAATTTTTCGTCGAACTGCACATTATTACTCGTCAACCACGAAATTACATCTGCCTTCAGAGTCGAACTGTTAGGTCTTTTGTTGGTCTGCACACAATGGTATTTAGCGTTGTCCATCACCACGACCGAATCCGCGGGTAAATTCGGGAGGAACTTAAGCGTGAGCCACTTAGAAAAATTGTGGAAGGTCATCGAAGAATGGTAGTCTCCAGGTCTCACTCGATCTGATGCTGTTTGGTTATCATTTTCATAATGCTGCCGACTGTTCTCGCCGAGACGCCTGTCGCTGCACTAGTCACATCGCGAACGTTGTATTTCGTGTCATCCTCTTTCTTCTTCCTCGTAAAATACTGGCACACATTGTACACAATTTCTCGTGCCTGACTCCTTAGAGCCCTGCCTCTTGCGATAGCAGGTTTCTGGTTTCTTGCTGACGATGAATGTTGATCTTCCATCGCGAGATTTGTGTAGGCGACACACGGAAACTGAAGGGTACGGGGGATTGTGATGATACTCAGTTAAAATAAGAAGGGTTAATACGACGATATAGGAAGGATGGTGAAACGAAAAGCAAGGTGCAAACAAGGAAAACACGATGCGGGAACGGAATGAGCTGGCTTGAAATGGCAGCATGGCTGCCAATATAACAGAGTAAAAGTCCCAACATAGCATCCCACTCAGGCTGCCGAGCCCTCAGCCTCTCTCATCCTCCTATAGAGTGCCGGGTCGGAAGGCAATATTCTAGCGCACGGCCTAAACAATGATACCCACAATGACAACTTATTGCGATGTTTAGGTCATTTACAGCAGATTTTTGAGAATCTTAGCAAATCGGTATCAGTTCTTAAACAAACTACGGTGAGCGACTGCAATGATATAATTATCTTCAGAGTCCAGGGGTTTTGTTCTCATTGTTTTGTTCTGAACCTAGAATATTACAGAACGTGGGCCAAAGATGATGGTATGGAAACTCACACTTGTCCTTCAGGAAACGCCACTTCCACGGTTTCTCCAATGAAAAACCGATCTTTGACGTAAGAGAAGACTTCTTCGGCCAACTCAACGAGAGATCTCCGTTCACAGATTGAAGACAAGAACAGAACGGGCTCCCGCAACTATAAAATGATTCAATATAAGAGATTCAATATAATTTGATATTTAGGTCTACAACATGGATAATTAGCAGGAAACTGGAGATGATAATATCACAAGGTTACAAATAACTAGGCACGGTTCACAATCTAAAGACAGCAACCTGATAGCAATTTGCACATGGTTTTATGGAGAAATCGATTTTTATTATTTAAAATTTAAATTTTAAGGGAGGGGGGGGGGGGGGTTAGTACGAGAAGCGTTTATCCAGGACCCATGTGGGTAAATGATACTCTATAATAAATAACCCAACCGAATTAGAACGAGTGAAAAATAAAATATATTCAGTGATATTACCTCCATAGGGAATCGCTTGAGTAACTTCTTGACTTTGTCCTCGCTCGCAGCGGCCTCCTGATAAGTCAGATGAGATCTCCCAGTCAATGAACACGACCATACCAAGGAATTGCACAAGATTATCCTTTCACAGAAGTCACTAGAAAGCAACCACATTACAGGGTATTGTTAGGAATACACTCGAGTGCCCACGACGTTCTAGGCATCAGTTTCAAGGAATATTACATGAACTGATCAATGATTATTCAGCTAAGATGGTGCTACGAAACACGCCTATCACGTTTCAAAACATGCATTTTATGTATTTTTCATTATTTTTTACAATGTTTATTGTACCAGGTAGTTATCAGTTACAAGCTGATAAGAGCTGTTGTGCATTTGGAACGAATTTGTAATAAATATGTGCCAAATTTGGGTACATGTAGGAGTAGCAAGGATGAATGATCATAAATAATGGTGCAAATAAGGTAGTTGAAAGATTCGAGCAGCATTGATGCATGAAATACGAGTGTTTTGGCGCAAAACCACCTCATTTGTCGTTATTTCTGAAAATAAAGGTCGTTCTAGGAAGAGAAACTAGCCTTGATTCGGGTGGAACAACGTGAAATCCACTACGCAGATTTCCGATACGAGTTGAGGTCAAACCAAGCATGCTACACTACACCTTGGAAATCTCATGTTGTTATGTTTATGTAACATTATGTAGCCATTACGACTAAAATAAGGCCGTTGAGGCTTAGCCAATGTCACGACAATGGTGGGCAGGTGCGAGGCTACCTTCTACATAATCGGGAGCACCGACGACTTGAAGCTTAACTACGGGAAAATGCGTGGAAACGTTTTGACACTCACTCGTAGTCTTTGAATATCTCCCCTGTCGAATGGCAAACGAAGACTTCGTCGCTTTCCTTCAAATCCAAAGGGTACTCTTCAGGAGTGAAAAGTTTCCTATGGAGCAAAGGCATGGCGAATTTGCGAGGACACTGCGGATGAGAATTCAACTCCAAAGAATGAGGTACATCGAGGGATTGTATCAAACACTCAGGTCGTAATTAGGCTACGGTTTTTGAGCACAAGTTTTCCCGTTGAACAACGTCGGTCGCGAACCACCTGAACCCGACCCAGAACACAAACTGTACTCCTACTTGCACTGAATCCGTCAGTCTAGAAAGAAAATCTGTCGGGGAAAGTGAAACATTTTTATAAAACTTCAAAAGTACAGAACCGGACTCGATAAATAACCCATACGTGAAGAGAAATGGGAATGGAGGCAAAAATGCTCACTGCTGCCTCGATCTTATAGGTTAGCTTTATCAGATTCAGTTATTTGTTAACCACGCTTTCAAACACCGCAAATTACATGTTTTCAACTGGGAAAGAATATTGAAAAATTTAAAATAACTTTATATGAAATGGATGTGAAATGATACAATTGAAAATGTATTCTGAAGATCTTACGCAATCAATTCTTTTGGGCGGGAAAATTAATGCGGGAAAACATTCAAAATCAAAATAACCTCAGCACGGCCGATGGACGATATTGACGGACAGTACAGAAGACTTGGACTGTATTTGTGACGGTAATCTGAATTAAATGTTGTAATAAAATATTGTTTGATGGTTGTAATTAAATTGTGCGTTCATTATTCGTTGATTTTTCTCTGTGAAATCGAAGTGGAAAATGAGGTTAAGGCCGGTCGCTTGTCCCGCCTTTCGAACACATGACGGGTTCCCCGAGGTACCGTTGGATGTGAGTGGACGATAAGGCGGGCTTGAGGGGTTGACGTTGACCGTGCGTTGCTCAAGGGTCGTATCGTGGGGAATAAAATTAATTAATTGATATCAGTAAAAGTAAAATAAAATCTCAGTGATTGCATCGGGAAAAGTAATAAGAAATTACAGGCAGTGCCAACTAATTTAGATCACTCCATGGCCAAATAAATAGGTGGTAGGTACCTAACAAAAAGAACTTTTGTACTTAGCATGCCGTCATCATATTTTGGAAATTATTTTGAAAGCCGTGTTTGATAGCAAGATAAGCTCGACCACTGGTCCTGAACCTAGCGTTTTCAAAAAATTTCAAGTTGGGTGGCCTAAGTTCGACCAAACTAAATACAAAACTATTAAAAAAAAATAGTCTACATGATGATAATATGAGTATTAGATTCAAAATTAGTAACATTAATCAAGTTTCACTTTTTTTAATGGATGCCTAGAGGTCGATTTCATTGACTGGAGTGTGGTTTTTAGGGGTATGCGTAAAAAGGCACATTATTTTGCTGAAACGGACCACGTTTTGAGATGGGAAAAGCTGAATAACATAAAATCTACAGGATGTAGCGAAAAAATTATGGAAGTAAAAGTTGAAGAAGATAACATTTTCAATAAAATGAGACCAATCTCAAGTCTCTAGGACAAAATGGTTACTATGTTATGAGGAAAAGAAGAGTATTTTTATGAAACAAAGTGAGTTTTTCTGATCTTCAACCTCAATGCGGCACGGGTTAAGGCTAAATGTAACGCTTTTAGTTGCAAAACCTGCCACCACGTGGCAGCACCAAAATGAAGGAAATTTCCTTGACTCCTCACAGGAGAACGAATCAAGATATTTTGAATCTGAAAACGGATTTGATAAGATATCAACCCATAGTTTGGACGAAATTGGTTTAAAAAATTTGCACAATTTTTTTGCGCACTGTTCAAAAAATTTTTTGATTAAATTGAAACTTTTTCAAAAATGTGGCCTTATACAGCAGTGTGCCCATGCATACAGTGTACAAATCCGTTTTCAGAATTTCGATCGGTCAAAAATTACGATCGTAATCCTTAAGATTGGTGAAACAATAGATTGGAAACAATAGTAGGGCTGACGGGGTGGAGGAGTGCGCGCGCGAGAGGGGGCATTTTAGTGAGGTGGGGCCCGCCGCCTCGACCCCTCGGCCGCTTGGACCCCTCGCATGAACATTCTCGGAATCGAGTCTTCCTGATGTTGGTTGGAAAAGAAGTTTTGTCTGTGAGCAGGATTGGGTCATAGCCAAGTCAAATTGGACTTGTGCTTGCTGCCTAATGAATGTGCACTAGCTGGAAATTATTTTAATCGAATTTGGGCATAATACGAGTAATGTGAGTTTGCGACGGACTCTGGCTTGTGCTAAACTTTTGAGAGCCAAAAAACTGCGAAATTTTCGGACCTTTTTCAGCTTTTTCGCTTCTCGAAAACTATTTTCACTATAATTATGCTAGAATAAGGAGCATAAAATTGCGCGTCGATTGGAGTTTAGTACGTCAAAATCGCTTCAGCCATTTAGCTAAAATCGCCAAAAATAAGTCTTATTTCGATTTTTCCCAAATTTGTCGATACGTCCCTAAAATTTTGATACGTGATTCCTAAAAGCACATATTTTTCAAAATAGGCTCAAATTTCACATTTTTAGACACTTTTTCCCAAAATTGGTATTTTCGGAAACTGGCTTGGTGCGGTATCCTAGAGTGTGATTGTCTATTAGAAGATGAATAAATCGTTTTGGTTTATTATTCTGTGAATAATACACCTATGTAGTCGTTCAGCAAAAATGTTTTGGAACACCCCCTCAAAATTTTTTCTTACACGTTTCAAGGTGTCTAGATTCAAAAAATGCAATGTCCGTCGCCGTCCGCCGTGTCACGCATAACTGCCTCAAAATTGGTCCAATTGAGTCGAAATTTGCACCAAATACTCATCTAGGGCAGACATGGTGCCCGCAATCTTTTCAGCTCGATCGGACCAACGGTTTGGATTTTATGGACAAAAAACTGGCAAAAATGAGGCGTCTTTGAAGTGAAAACCGTTGAACGGGTAGTAACGCCCATAATTACCGTAAAAATGGTCGAATGTGATTCAAATTTGGAGGGTAGGTGGGGGTTGGTCCAAAGATGGTATCTATATTAGGGATGTTTGTTACCTAAAAGTATCGGAAAAAAACACGGGAAAAACGAATTAATGGCACATTGTTTATAAATGGTGAAAAAATTGTTTGACATTTTGATATTGATGGAGTACAGTTCTATATGTCCGCAAGAATAATAAAACCATGTGACAAGTACTTTGCAGCGTTTTTTATTTACTTTTGTACATATATTGTGATAACATAAATAGGTATATTTATATGCTTTTTGCCGTGAAAAGAATCACAGTTTCACAGACAGACAAAGATTCGAATTTATAATATAATAAGGATAATAAGGATAGAGATAGAGATAATAATAACCCCTACACATATATCCATGTCACGAGGTATCTGCTTACAGAGTACCTAGATAGTTCCTCTTATGAACTCGCCAAAAAGGTTGCCCAAATTCCAAGAAGCCGACACCGATTTGATTTGGATTTGATTTTTTCGAAATCAGGTGACGTTTATGCAACTGTGTTTACATAACTATTATAGTCGATGAATCTGAATGGTATTTACTTTGCCAACAGTATGTACCTACCTGATGTGTTTGATGTGCCAAAACTGTATTGCACTGCTCCAACAAAAATTGGCTTCACAAAAATGGACTTCTACAACAACGCGTGCGTCCATATTTCGTAACTCCGTTACCCAATTTCCATGGAAAATGTTGCGATCATAGTGTTTAGTAGGTTTCATGAGTCTGTTTGGTGCATTACTATGGTGCGAAACTTTAGTGTTTCCAGAGCGAAAACTCTGGACACAAATTTAAAAATTTTTGTTTGGGTAAAGATAAAAAACTTGAAAAAACTAGCGACTACTTCTTCCAAATTCAAGGACAATTGGAAATAACGATGAGAGAGCGTTGTTTTTTCGTAGTGTGGACCCCTAGGGATCTACATTACGAGATAATACAAAGGGATCGCTCATTCTGGGAGGACAAAATGATAACAAAGTTGAAATATTGTTATGAAAATGTTCTGCTCCCAGAAATTATTGATCCAAGGATACCACGTTCGCTGGAAATACGGGAGCCTACCCAGGACTTGGGATGAAAATTCCTCAAAGTATAATACTTTATTTTGAAAGCAAATATAGTATATTCAACAGCAGAAATGTTTCAAGTGTTTGATGATCTGTACCTATATGTCCCCTAATTTCGATACTGCTCAGATCTGAAATACCCAGTTTAATTTTTCAAGACTAGATTCATTATCGACTTGTATTTTTTGAAACATCTATATGCATGTAGGCACGCTGTTGTAGGTACCTGCCAATCTTTGTGAACAATACAAAATTGTTGCAGTGCGCAAAAGTAACAAAATTATTTTGAAAGTGTGTATGTAGTCTGTATGTATGTATTTAGGGACACAACTTGCAATACAATCTAAAATTATTTGAGTTTTGAAATACTTCACTACTAAATTCCGGATGTGACAATACGTTTTGGAGATATAGCGAAAAATTCGAGAAAAAAAATTGGATTTCACAACGCGGTTTTGAGAGTGGTGGTAGGTATGGTATTTTAGCTGTATCTCGGAAACTATTGAGTCTACCGAGCCTATTCTAGTATTCTAGCAAATCTAATTCAGTTTCAAAATGTACACTTTTTGTCAAAAACGCGCTCTATCATGGCCAAAATGGGGGAAAAACAAAAAAGTGCGAAAATTTTGAGGTTTCTCGCATTTTGACCAAAGTTTTGGGGGCCACCGTTGTCAAAAACATGGATTTTGCGTATCAGTCACATCCCCTACAAGAAAAAAACGAAATCTACTACCCCCAACTTAGGCCCCCCTTTTCTCGTAGACCACAAACGTGAGACAAGGCTTGACCCAATCCTGTTCACAGACAAAACTTCTTTTCCAACCAACATCAGGAAGACTCGATTTTGATGCCGACCTTGAGTAGGAGAATTCGGAGAACGTTCATACGAGGGGTCCAGGCGGCCGGCACCACCCACCAAACTGCCCCCCTCGCTCGAGCGCACTCCTCCACCCCGTCAGCCCTACTATTGTTTCACCAATCTTAAGGATTACGATCGTAATTTTTGACCAATCTCAATTCTGAAAACGGATTTGTACACTGTATGCATGGGCACACTGCTGTATAAGGCGACATTTTTGAAAAAGTCTCAATTTAATCAAAAAATTTTTTGAACAGTGCGCAAAAAAATTGTGCAAATTTTTTAAACCGATTTCGTCCAAACTATGGGTTGATATCTTATCAAATCCGTTTTCAGATTCAAAATATCTTGATTCGTTCTCCTGTGAGGAGTCAAGGAAATTTGCCCCCGATAGTGCTGCCATCTCTTATCTGAGAATCTCACTAACTTGTCGTTACATTTAGCCTTAACGTTATCCGATCGACCTAAAACTTTGCGAATCTCATTTTCTAGCCTTTTAGGGGGTTGCCAGAAGTGATTTTCTCAAAAAGAATTTTGCCTATTGCCTTGTGGTCACAAAAAGTCAACTTTCGAAAATCAATCGTGGCAACCCCCTAAAAGGTGCCATTTGACAAGAAAATGACATTCCCAAAGTTTTAGGTCGATCGGATAACATTAACCCGTGCCGCATCGAGGTTGAAGTTTAGAAAAACTCACTTTTTTTCATAAAAATATTATTTCTTTCCTCATAACATAGTAACCATTTGTCCTAGAGACTTGAAATTGGTCTTATTTTATTTGACATGTTATCTTCTTCAACTTCTACTCCAACACCTTTTTCGCTAGATCCTATAGATTTTATGTTATTCAGCTTTTCCCATCTCAAAACGTGGTCCGTTTCAGCAAATGTGCCTTTTTATGCATACCCCTAAAACCCACACTCCAGTCAATGAAATCGACCTCTAGGCATCCATTAAAAAAAGTGAAACTTGATTAATGTTACTAATTTGGCATCTAATACTCGTATTATCATCATGTAGACTAGTTTTGTATTTAGTTTGGTCGAACTTAGGCCCCCCAACTTGAAATTTTTTGAAAACGCTAGGTTCAGGACCAGTGGTCGAGCCTATCTTGCTATCAAACACGGCTTTCAAAATAATTTCCAAAATATGATGACGGCATGCTAAGTACAAAAGTTCTTTTTGCAATAATTGCTCCAGCAAAACACAAGCCCCCCTAACCCGACCAGTATTTGCAGCTGTGGTGTCAAAGCACATTGCTTGAATTTTGTCTGCAGCACCCCACTCTTGAATGGCTCCAAATACAGCCTGGGCTTGCAAGAGTCCAGTACTATTTTCGAGTTGAGGAACTCCGATCAACTGTTCCTCATCTCCACAACTAATCAAGATCGCTACTCTTTCTACATTTTCATTTTTCAATATAATCTGGTAGCTGGTAGTTACCTAGATCCCCCCCCCCCCCTTATTGCAGCCTCAACCTTTACATTTATACCTGAAACATACTAATTTTCAATAAACCAGAGTGATAAAGAAGTGTCAAATCGCCTGGAGGTCGATTTCATTGACTGGAGTGTGGTTTTTAGGGGTATGCGTAAAAAGGCACATTTGCTGAAACGGACCACGTTTTGAGATGGGAAAAGCTGAATAACATAAAATCTACAGGATGTAGCGAAAAAATTATGGAAGTAAAAGTTGAAGAAGATAACATTTTCAATAAAATGAGACCAATCTCAAGTCTCTAGGACAAAATGGTTACTATGTTATGAGGAAAAGAAGAGTATTTTTATGAAACAAAGTGAGTTTTTCTGACCTTCAACCTCAATGCGGCACGGGTTAACGTTATCCGATCGACCTAAAACTTTGCGAATCTCATTTTCTAGTCAAATGGCACCTTTTAGGGGGTTGCCAGAAGTGATTTTCTCAAAAAGAATTTTGCCTATTGCCTTGTGGTCACAAAAAGTCAACTTTCGAAAATCAATCGTGGCAACCCCCTAAAAGGTGCCATTTGACTAGAAAATGACATTCCCAAAGTTTTAGGTCGATCGGATAACATTAACCCGTGCCGCATCGAGGTTGAAGTTTAGAAAAACTCACTTTTTTTCATAAAAATATTATTTCTTTCCTCATAACATAGTAACCATTTGTCCTAGAGACTTGAAATTGGTCTTATTTTATTTGACATGTTATCTTCTTCAACTTCTACTCCAACACCTTTTTCGCTAGATCCTATAGATTTTATGTTATACCCGTGTAGGTAAAACTTCAAAAAGTACAACTACCTATCTGTAGCACAGGTGCACGTGAAAAATTCTAAGGGGGTCAAATTTGAGTTTTAAGTGTCAAAAATCGGTAAAAACTGCTAAAATCGCGAACAATTTATATAAAATCACCGAAAGTGGTACCTATTTATTTATATTTAGGTATGTAATAAAAATATTATTTTTATTATTGTGCATAGGGCATCATGTAGTCCTACCTCGTGCACATTTAAACGAAATATACAAGTAGCTAAGCAAAAATTCAATAACATGGTATGGAAGGGTGAGTAAAGACAGAAAATACCACATCAGTTGTTTTTCATACAGAATAGTGGTCAAATTCAGATTTTGGGGGTAAAAATTGGTATCAAGGGCTAAAATCAATATTAATTCACCTGACGTGTGAGATGGTGAATCATGGCGGAGGGACTATTTCGATAATAAAAATATTTTTCTCAAAAAATAGTAGGACAAATTTGACTTTATAAGAGTAAAAAACGGGAAAAATGGCGAAAATAACGAAAAAAAATTATATAATTTTACGGGGGTGGTTTCTCGCTATAATCAACTTCTAACATGTATCATGTTTTAGCCCTGGGGTACTAGCATTTTTTGCGAGTCGATTTTGCGCGTCAAATTTTTTCGCGCACAATGCATAGTGGTTTTCACGTACAACCGAGTAGTTGCTAGGGAAATGAAACTTCTTTCATTTTCATCGGACAAAAATCGTTTTCCATTCGTTGGAAAGCTCTTGATTTATCACGAATTTATTTCGTATTTGTTCTTGGTATTTATTTCCTAGTTTCATACTATAACTATATAAATGAATGTTATAAATGGATAGTAAACAATGACGCTTGTTTGGTTGCTCTACATCTATGGTGCTCAAGAAATGTAGACAAGACATCGTCAGAAGAAACGAGCACATACGTTTCAAGTAGTAGATTTCTACCTAGCCTTAACTTTTCGAGTTAATAACATGATACATGGTTGCAATTTTTGGTTCTTAAACAGAAATAAATTCTCTTAGCTATCAAAGTTATCTTTGATCATTGTTTTATGATTTCCCCTATGGCTTTCAGTTTCTAATTGTTCACCAAATCATTAGAGCACTCGACTTGAGCAGTTGGATTTACACAATAACACGAATGTTTCTTTGAAAATTCGCTCTTATAGCCCTGGTGCATGACTGGTTTTAGATTATAAGTAGTCTCACGGTTTCAAACGAACCGAGGGTCCTTACCGTGGGTTCCCAGGTAGGTATTTTCAAATTCACTGTTGGTCATGCTTTGGATGGTTGCAAATTTCATGTAAGTAGGGCAATAATATTATTCCCGAAATGTCAATTGAATCTGATCATCGATATTTTTCTGCAGTTTGGCCGTTTTTAAAAATGTATTAATATATTTTCATGTTTCCACCCATCCATCCATTGCAGTTCTGTACATAGTTTAACGTGATGAACTAGCAGTCTAAGCGGGATTTGAGTTGAACTTCTCTGCAGTTTACTAAACACGTAATTTCTAGTGGGAACTCAGAAATTCAAATTTCAAACTCGTTTTCTGCCTAGGCTTTCCGACATGAGCATCTTATTGTGCGGTCAATAAGTGTTAATTTCCTTTGTTAAGCAGAATTCGGGCAAAAAAGGAGAATTTGTAACCCACGAAAACTGCCCATTCAATTATATAATAATTATCTCAATAATATACAATTAATTATTAATACTCTTATAATACATTTTTGAATAATACCTAAATAACGAACTTGAAACTGATAATTTACCAGCACCCCTCCATGCAATTCTCCTTATTAATAAAATAATTATTAATAATTAAATAATTTAATTACATCGGTTATTGACAATAAATACTGGTTTAAATTAATGCTTATTGTGTTTTTAAAAATTCCATGCAATGGACAGCCTTGGAGAGAAGTAATAAATAAGTTCACTGATGAGGAATCAAATTTAGGTAGGTATATAACATTTTGTTAATCAGTCAAGCATAATTATAGCGTTCCTTGAAGGTTTTGTACTCGTATATTCTCATTTTTGTCGGGGAGATCACCGGAAAAATCAGGGAATTTTGAAATCTCGATTTGGCGGCCACCCTGATAACTCATTCCGGTCTGGTTTTCGAAATTTCGATGTAAACTACTCAAGCTATACTTAGGTTGTAGGTGTTGTATCCTTTCAACGCATACGGCGCCTCGCTAACCAGTAGATACCTCTGAGTTCTCTACTGGCCCTTTTTCGTAGGGTTTGACATCCCAACAGGTGCTGAGGAACCATTTCCTCATCCTCGTTACAAGATGATAGGTAACATCGGTGAGGTCATATTGCCCAATCGGTAGTGACGTTTCGGTACTTCCATTTATCGGGTAAATGGTATCGAAACGATATCGAAAGCTTGGTACCTACTGATAACGATATAATATCGAAAGAAAGTATTCGATACCAAGAGTATCATTCGATACTTCAATAACGAATTTAAAAAAGTTGTTTTCAGTTTTGTTTTGTTCTCCCTCTTTCTGATCCTGATTCAGAATCGTAAATCATCGTCAATTTGATTGTTAACGCCTCCAGTATATTTGAAGATGATGATAATGACTTGTATTATGCTTTAGAGAGTAGGTGAGTAGAAATCATCATTTATGTAGAGTTTTAATTATTATTGAAGACCATGTTTACCTTGATCAAATTTCACAACAACAACAAAAACGCTGCAAAGTCCTTGTCACATGGGTTTATTATTCTGCTGGATATACCTACAGAAATGTTGGCTGTTCATTTATTGTTTATTTCATGTGAAATAATTGAAATAGCTATTTCTGATGGTTTCCACCATTTTTGGCCCCTAAAACACGAATTAGGTAGGTACGCTCCTGTTTTGGTTTATTATTCTGTGAATAATACACCTATGTATTCGCTCAGCAAAAAATTTTTATAACACCCCCTCAAACTTTTTTCTTTTCCGTTTCAAGGTGCGTAGATTCCAAAAATGCAATGTCCGTCCGCCGTCCGCCGTACGCCGTCCGCCGTACGCCGTACGCCGTACGCCGTACGCCGTATCACGTGTTCCGGCTTCATTTTAGATCTAAAAAAGTCGTTCTTTCGCACACATGCTCCATTTGGGCCCTAGTTGTGTCCCGAAACTTTTCAGCCCGATCGGAATAATACCCAGGGGTGTTGTTATGAGTGAAAATGTGTGTAAAAATAGGTACTTTTTGCGTTTTAGCAACATGTTAGTAAAATGAGCTTTTGAGGTATCGTTTTCCATGTTTTTGGGGACGAGAATACCGAATATGAAGTCGATTTTGGCCAAAGACGCGGAAATTGAGGTTTTACCATTGGTTCAGCTCCCAAAATTGTTTTTTTTTTAGTCAAAAACCTGGAAAACTGTCTGAAATCACCATCAATGTGTATACTAACATTAGAAAAAGTGTAAACAGCTGAATCAAGACCATTAAATTGCACTACCCATGATCAAAGATGATCTGGGGGGAAAAAAAGTGTACCTATTTCATGTTTTGGGGGCCAAAATTGGTGGAAATCATCAGGAATAGCTATTTCAATCATTCCACATGAAAGAAACTATAAATTTAACTGCCAACAATAATCTCTAGAACTCCAATAGAATAATAAACCCATGTGACAAGGACTTTGCAGCGTTTTTTTTTGTTTTTTTTTTCAATTTATCTTTGATCATTGGTAGTGCCATTTAATCGTCATGATCCACGTTTTGATACTACTTCCAGTGTTATTATACAAATTGATGGTGATTTCAGACGATTTCCCAGGTTTTTGAGTAATAAAAATCAATTTTGGGAGCTGAACATTTGGTAGAACCTCGTTTTTCCACTCTTTGGTCAAAATCGACTTCTCGTCCCCAAAAACATGGAAAACGATACCTCAAAAGCTCATGTTACTAACATGTTACTAAAACACAAAAAGTACCTATTTTGTGCACATTTTCACTCATAACACCCCTGGGTATATTCCGATCGGGCTGAAAAGTTTCGGGACACAACTAGGGCCCAAATGGAGCATGTGAGCGAAAGAACGACTTTTTTAGACCAAAAATGAGGCCGGTACACGTGATACGGCGTACGGCGGACGGACATTGCATTTTTGGAATCTACGCACCTTGAAACGGAAAAGAAAAAATTTTGAGGGGGTGTTATAAAATTTTTTTGCTGACCGAATACATAGGTGTATTATTCACAGAATAATAAACCAAAACCACAGAAAGGTTGCACAAACATAAGAAAGTGTGTACTAGGGTTTGAATGTTTTTAATATTGTAATTTATTCACTGGTATTTTGTAGTATTTACATACCGACTTTAATTACCTATTTTACATAAAAATTTATTAGATTCCATCCTTGCTAGCTTTACATTTACTGGTAGGTAGGCGATAGTTCAGGCCTACCATCCTTGGTAAGTTTCTACTTTATTAACTTAGGTACATAAATATCGTTTCGATACTGCACAGTATTTATCGATATCAGTATAATATCGATCACAAAGTATCGGATACAACTATCGGAAGTATCGAAAGAAAGTATCGATATCAGTAAATATCGCAAGTATCGAAACGTCACTAAGTACCAATCGGTAGTGGTGCGTTCGCAGATAATCAAGGGCTCTGACCATTCTAGATAGACCAACGGAAGCATCGCAAGGAAGTCCTTTCGCGGTTTTTCTGTTCCGTCCTCAGCATGCTTTTCTGTACTTGATTCAATATACATATATCCTATATCCCATTGCAGCCATCTACGCTATATCCTTACTGGAGGAGGTGTGGAACGGCATTGGTGGACTTAGGTGTTGTTCTTTTGTGCCTTCTCTCGCTTCTAAGTTTTCCCCACAGTGGCCACGGAGCCACGGGAATCGGACAACCGTTTGACGTCTGCTGATGATGCTTCCGGCATTCAAACATTCCTTGAAACAATATGGAGGATACCTATTTGCTGGTGTCCTGGTGACAGGCCATTAAAAACAGCGGTCTGGGAGACCACGAAAAGTCAAAAAGAGCAGTTCTCCCAGAACATCACTCCTTATTATTAAGATCTCACAAATAAACCAGGGAATGGAGTGGCAGATGCAAGAGACCCGAGGAACCTGGAAGGGATCCCCACCATCCTCCACCAGTATGGAGGATGGAGGGAGATAGTCCCAGGGACTATAAAAACTCGGCTCCTTCGCCTTCCAACTCATTCTACGCTCTCCTCAAGTTGGTGACTTATCTCTCTCACCTCGCTCCTCCTCTCTCCTTACTCTAAAAGAACCCAGAGTGGTGTTAACCTTATAGGTGGTAACCACTGGGCACACTTCCATGCTCTCCTTAAAAGATCCCAGAGTGGTGGACACCTTATGGGTGGTAACCACTGGGCGCTAGGTCCGTTACCTCTTCCTACCTCGCCCCTCACCTATGCATCCACCACACTGTACCTAGGTACTAATCTCCTGTAGAGCTAAAAAAATAGCGGCAATCCACACAACAAGCCGCTGTTGCCCAACTGCCATAACTTCTGGTGAACACTGTTGATGTAATGCAAGGAATTGATTTAGTCTATAGTGTGATACTGATGATTTGCATTTCTTCTCCCCCCTTTCCTCCACCGTGTTTGCCCTCAAAGTCACGCCTTAATTATTTAAAATCCCCATCCCTGTGATTTTGAGATACAGGTACTCAGCAAAACAATTGACTCAACCTAGTACTCTCTCGACCCAACCCAGTCGACCAAAACTCGACTAGCGTTCACCTTCCAAGTGAGATCTTGATTGATCCCAAACTAAACAATAGAAGTCGGGACGGGTGGGAGTAATTGATTCTGTCCATTTAACCCTCTAAAGGCTCCGAATACCGAAGCTCGGTTACCGAGCTGTCAGCCGGTTTGATCGTTTGATTAAATTAGCACGTCACTTTCGGTCCTTAAGGTCCCAAAAATTGTAGGTCTGTGCTCGAGGTTTTCACAACTTCCTATACTTATAACTGAGGTTTCGTGACATTTCTCCCAACATTTCAAACCCAAAGTCGCGTTCAATTTTTTTCTTTTCTCCAACTTCTTTTTTTAGATTTCCCATCTCTACCTTCTGTGTTAACAATAGAACCTTCTGATGGTTCTCCACTCGAAAGGGAATTGCCACTCAAGGTGGGGTTTTTTCTTTGGGGAGAAATTTTCTCCCTTATCAACCACAATTCACCGAGAAGGGTTGAGGCAGGCAGAATTAATTTTCAGTCCGTCATCTTGGAATCTCCTTCAAGCTCTGACGTCCTTTTCCCAACCCCCCCCCCCCCCCCCCACCATGCCCCCTTTTTCATCCTACTGGTTCATTCTATAAAAAAATCGATTATGATAGGTATAAAATTTGTTCCTACCTTGGAATAAAAGGGCTAATGTTCGAAATCGTAGGTGTGTGTTACAGTTTCATTATTTGTGACCGCCATGGGAAAAGGGTACATAAATTATATTGTATAGAAATCCAGATTTTGTTGCTTTCTGACAGTAGAATTCATGCTGAACACGCTGGTTTTGTTAGCATTTTTCTATAGTTTTCCATTGCAAAGTTATGGATTTTCAAAGTTCACGAGTTTTCAGTTTTGAGTTCTGGAAAAGCTAGTTTTCAGAAAACAGCAATTGAAGTTTTCAAATTTTCAAAAGTGAGTCTACCATGTCTACCAGTAATTTTGAGCTGGGTTCTCTTTCCTGCTGTTCGAGTAACCACCTAGAATTATTATCGGACCATTTTTCCTCATAGTTTTGGGTAATATTGCCTAGGTACTGTTAAAATAGAGGAAAGATGGCTTTGTTGATGAAAAACTGCTAAAAGGAAGGTTCCAGGTTCAGACCTAGTCTCGATTTTTCGCATTTATCGATGGTTTAATCGTTTAAACAACGTAAACGGGCTCTGGTAGCATGTAGAAGGATAGATGCTTTATAGCAGAATCGATGAAAACCTGAAAATCGATTTTTTGACGATTTTTCAAAACTGTTAGCCTGAAAAATTTGCTTTTATAAGTTAAGTTCCCCTTTTTCCGTGGACGCTCACATTTTATTTCACTTGATTCATGGAAGAAAAAACGTCTTCTATAACGGATCATTATTTTCTGCGTAAATCCATCTGTATAGATTATTATATGTAAGCAATACCCATGGAATGCCCGCGGCTACAGAAAAATTGCTTAAAATCCGACGGTATCAAAATCCTAAACCTATCATTTATGACCAGATGAAGACGGTAGTTCAGCGGGCCACTGGTGAGTTCATGATATTCCACCGGCTTCATGAACTTCTTGCTAGACATTGTTGGCGATCATCTACAAATGGAATAGAAAAATTAAATTTCTTCATTCGATGTACATGCAGACGGAATTACGATTTTATTAATATTGATCTACCTTGGTATTTTATCATCTAATAAATAATAATTTAACGAAAAGTGGTATGGTTTCTCGCTATATCATCTTCTTACACAGTAGCACGAATATTTATTTGAAAATTTGCTGTTATAGCAATGCTGCATGACCGGAACTTTTTTCAATACCACCCCTACTTCTGAAGTGAATTTCGAAATTCCGGCGATATAATACACAAACAGTCCCAAAAGCTAGTTGTATAGAAAAAGAAGCACGCATATCGGTTGAGAATTGTGGGCTGGGCATCGCTCACTGTTTTAATGTTACCCCTCCATTTATCCCATCTAGAAGTGAATTGAAATTTCAGCGACTTAGTGCACAACTAGTCCCAAAACTGAGTCGAATAAAAAATCGTTTGAGAAAAAATTGTGGCCTGGGTATCGGATAAAAAAATTTGCAAACATACATACATACACACACACTTATTGTTTTTCGACGGATTCAGTTTCAGAATGACCTGAAACGGATTTGTAGTTGGTTATTTTTCTCTCCATTGGGTACTGACCCGTTCCAACCGAAATAGAAAACAATAGGGTCGCCCCTGACAAGAAGCCTTTGACGATTCCGCCAAGCTTTTAAGGGGCGTCTCTAAACAGTTGCAACCTACTCGTATCTTGCAAGAATAATGAAAAGCTTGAATAGGTGTACCTACCTATTGTGAGATGTTTCCAATGGCCACATCAATTAGAAAGAATCATGAATGTGGATAAGGGAGAACATTTTTAGAAAAATTAGGCTTAAAAACAAGGAACACTAACGAAAATTAAATAAAAACTCACCAAGCAAAGATCAGAGAGGCTCAAGGAAGGCATTCAAACAAATCGCCTGACTCGTGACGAGTCCTATCAGTGTTCTTGTAGTAATACTGTAACCACACTTATTCATTGTTCTGATGCACATACATGTGTTACCATTCTGTTTTGTGTTGAAAATTACCACCAGTGGTTGTTGAAGGCTCCCTGTTAAAGGCTTTTCACGAAAAAACGGTCTTTTCTCGAGTTATGAAGTCCATAAACAACAAAGGATTTTATTTGGTACCGCTAGAAAACTGACTTGTACATGTTTATTACCACATTTAACCTCAGGGGTAGCCAACTTGATGATTTCGACCTTCAGAAGGATTTTTTTTGTCAAGCAAAAGGAAACGGTGTCCCCCCTAATGGCTCGTCCCATTTAGCACTTTTAACGCTTCTTTAGCCCCTCCGGTTTAACTATCGCATGATAACCTTAAGCTTTCAAGGGATTAATCTCAATTAATCAGACGCCTTCGGCCTCCGCCTCATGAATACCAACTGCCGCCTTCCGGCTGTACGAGGAGCGTTTTGCGAAAACAGTTGAAATTTTCTCTCGAGCAAGTCACCTGAGACTCGGGTATTTGCCTTTAGCGTTGCCGGGGCCCGGGATTCTTCCGGACAACTGGAACCAGCGCCAGCCAACTAATCCGTAAGAATTCCAATAATTGTGGTTTGAAAAATACAGTATTTCAGGAATGCTCAGTGTTGCCAGGTTATTCGAAGAAAAATGCCGGATTAAAGCAAAGACGTAGCTAATAAAAATCTACCTAGTGTGTGAGAGAAGTAATACTGCCGCCAGAAGGAGAAATATTGTACTTCAGCAACTCTTATAAAATAGATACCATATACGTAGAATCACACCTACTCATCCTAAAACTCAGTACGAGTATAACGAGAAATGACTGAATGGCTATAGAAACATTCATATTTTTGCATGAATGTACGATTTTTGAACGCTATGTATGAGTACAAATTGAGAATGACAATTCGACAGCTATATTCCTTGAGGTTATAAGTTTATTCCTAAGGAAATCATTATGTATACGCAGTTGTATGATTTAGAATAATTTTCTAGCTCGTGTCGATCTCACATAATTTATGGCTTTACCTAGACAAGTAAATACCAATGTTTAAGGAGAGTGACTGCAACATGAGTGCGAATTACCTTCTCGGTAGCTGATTCTATAAGTAGACTTTTTCTGATGTTTTCTTTAAATCTCGAACGGTTAATGCGATTTTGATGCAGTTTAGGGTTGTCGTTTTTAATAGTGAATATTTGGAAACGAGCTTTAAATCTAACTCCCGTTTTTTATGTTCTGTAAGTACCTATATTTAAAAAAATAAATTAAAAAATAAATCGTCAATTTATTACGAAAATGTAATTGAAAAGAAAAATAAACACCGTCTGTGTGCCGTATCTTCTTCGTCTGCGGTACTGAGCTTCGTTACCATGGACCAAAATTAACGAGATTCGGCATTTAGCTAGTTGTTCTCCGAAGGCGCTATTATATAGAATCTGAAAGGGAAGAAACAGAGGTTGAAAGAATCAAAACGTAAATAGTGGGTTGAAAATATTAACTGAAATGGCTTTTCGTACGATTTTTAGGATGAACACTGCGGCCTGGGTTCACACAAGTTTTGTTTTGTAATATTCGTTATTGTTTCTATCGGTTCAGAAAATCGGTTCTCCCCAAATCGAAAACAAAAACGCTGCAAATCCCTGCACAACGGTTTATTATTTTGTACAGAATACCCTTCTGTTACAGATCACAGCTCTCTGTATAGATAATCCGTCTATATAATATTTATAATATGTAATATTCTACACATATTATGTAGATCGCACTCTCCGTAGGATTGTACCTAACCCCGTACTCGTTACTAGGTACCTACCTACCTAAACCGTTGTGTAATAATTAACCTGTATAGGTTCCCCTTCTACGTAGATAGAATAATGAACCGTTGTGTAATAATTTGCCCATCAATAATACTTCAACGGTTGTTCAAGTTGCAAAAGTACCTATCAACAAAATTCAGCCCCTTCTTGGCAGATTAGCCGTTGTGTAATAATTTACCGTTGTGTAATAATTTACCTTGGTGTAATAATTTACCGATGTGTAACAATTTACCTTTGTGTAATAATTTGCCGTTGTGTAACAATTTGCCATTGTGTAACAATTTGCCCATCAATAATACTTCAACGGTTGTTCAAGTTGCAAAAGTACCTATCCAGAAAATCCAGCCCCTTCTGGGTAGATGAGCCGTTGTGTAATAATTTACCGTTGTGTAATAATTTGCCATTGTGTAATAATTTACCCATCAATAATACTTCAACGGTTGTTCAAGTTGCAAAAGTACCTATCAAAAAAATCCAGCCCCTTCTGGGTAGTTGAGCCGTTGTGTAATTATTTACCGTTGTGTAATAATTTGCCGTGGTGTCATAATTTACCGTTGTGTAATAATTCACCGTTGTGTAATAATTTGCCGGTGTGTAATAATTTGCCATTGTTTAATAATTTACCCATCAATAATACTTCAACGTTTGTTTAAGTTTCAGAAGTACCTACCAACAAAATTCAATAGTCCATCACTTGCCAAATGAAATAATTATCGTAGAACAAACAACTCGACTTCATACAGCCATCCTTGATTACAATCAGGTGCTCCTTAGAGATGAAATCCCGGCCGGATTTATACCTTTTGATTCACGATCGTGTTGACGAAGCTTTTTGGTGCACACGAACGGCTGGACGTACAGTGCTCCGGGTGTTCTTAAAAAATTGTTTAGCTCAAGACAAATGTAATATCGTAAAAAAAACCATACCCTTCAATCTAAAGTTTTCGAGCTACGGCGTTCTGAAAATTTCAACCCCTATTTTGAACCCCTTAGAGATGACTGACAGTAACGTCGAGCTTCGAGGACCAACTAGACCCCGAACGGAACCTATAACCCGAATTTCGTCAATTTTCTTTCATGGTAACTAAGAAAAGTGGCCCGTACGGCGTACGGCGTACGGCGCACAGACAGAAATATTTTTATTGCAGTTTCGGATTCTACATACCTTGAAACGTAAACCATCAAATTTTGAGGGGGGGGTAAGAATTTTTTTTTCTTGCTCGATTCCAATGGTTCATTATTGAAAATAATAAACCAAAACATATCCAGCCTAGCAACGCCCTTACAAACCACACAAAAATGTACACTTCAAGAAAAATAAGGAAAACAGAAATAAAACGGGCTACCGCGTGTCTTTTGAGGAAGGCTGGCCTGACAAGGTGATTGATTGCTATTGTTAACCCATGGTCCAGCGCACTCGAGCCAATGTGATGGATTAAGTCCTGATTAACCCCAACCCTCGGGCTTTACCGCTCCCTTTCAGATCGTTTTGAATCGAAAGCCTAAACTTCCGCGGTCCCAATAGGAGGAGATTCTACAGGTCATTTAATCTGGTATTCAAGGGAGGCTTTGACCGAGGGGCTGGCCCGAGTTGAAATTCAGTAGGATGTACAGTTGAACGGCTAAAATAAAAGGGTTTGCCGAAGCAAGTTGAAAGCTATGGTCTGTTCATGTAGCAGAGTGTTTGGAGTTATGCTTTTAACCGTGTTGGAATGGGGTATGCGCATGGGTAACAAAAGCGTTTTGTATTATTTTTTATGAAACTAGATTCCATTATGAGAATTTTGACACCAACCGTTTTTTCTATGATTTTCCAAAATTTCCAGAGGTTCCAACCTACCAGTGGAGAGGGTTGCAATGACGTAGGAACCTCTCGACTCTTTGAAAAATCATAGAAAAAGGACTGCTTTTCGTAGGACAGTCTGGTTGGCGTCAACATTCTCAGGGCGGAATCTAATTTCATTAAAAAAAAAAAATAAAATAAAATAAATACGTGCGCAGACCCCAAAACTTTAAAACAAAAATTAAACATGTATTGTATATTCCTATGGCAGAATGTAGTCATTTTGCAAGTTTGAAGTGCGTCTAAGTTTCGAAAATTGCAGTTTATAGGCTGCTGATCAAACCAGCTTATCCCCCCCCCCCCCCCCATTTAACCGTATTCCTACAGTGGAGAGACAATATATTATTTACATTGTACTCTAATTGTTCGCCATGAACTGCACAGTAAGCACCTTTGAGGATAAATCCAAGGGCGGTTCCAGGGGGGATGGGGCTCAATGGTTTCATATATTTGCTTACATATATTGGAGATTGAGACGATTATCTGGAGTGTGTTCTGCAATAGGTAAATGCAATAGGTAAATAGATATCTGCTACAGGTAAATGGTAAATACAAACTGCCAACTACATGCGTCACGAAATGGAATCATCGACAAGGTACGAGTAGATACCCACAACAAGGACTTTTGGTACAGTTCCTGTTAACAATCCTGTACGTACACAGTATAAGGAATGAAAAGTTTGGTAAGAGTTTCTTCTTCTTCCTAATTATTAATTCATTTACTACTATTTGTAAGCAAATGCAAAAGACCCATCAGTCCGCTATGTCATCCTAGTCAGCAAGGCTTCCACAAACTGCGTCACTACCTGTCTCCATCCTCCTTTTACACGCTTCTTATGAGCTTTTGATTTTCATACCTAATGTTTCCTGTAATTTATATGCCCTTCATGCTCCTACTGGGCGCGCAAGTACAGAATGGCCATTATGAGATGAAATTTTGATAGTTTGTGCAGGTTTGTGCTTAGACTTGGTCGCCCACAAAAATTACAACTATATTTTTTTGTTAAATCACTGACTACTGTCGAATTTTCCCTCCTTCCATAATATGAATGTCATCCAATTTTGGCATAATAGGTACAAGCTCGTATGCAGGAATGAGCTGGAATAAAACAATTTAAGGCCTGCATAAATTTCTAACGCAGATCCAACTGCTATCAACAAACGAAGGGCTGATGCCAACGTAAGATTTCACTATTGTTGTGAAATTACATCCCTTAACCCATTGTTCCGATCCGATTAAACGCTGACGGGGGCATTCGAAAATTATATTCACAGGGAGCGGTTGAGAGGTAGATAAGCATATGCGGGCACGATAGAGCTTCAAACGGGATTTAGGACGAAACAAAGGGCTAATCGTCGAGAACGTTCATTTGAAGGCTGAGTTCTGCACTCGTTACTCCCTACCATTTGGGTTATTTCCAACCAAGTATTGCACAGTTTGGTCAGAAATCCACATCTACTGAACACTCTAATGGACTGGTGTCAAGTGAAATACTGTAAATCTGTTGGAACGATCAGAGTACATTCCCACTGTCACATAATAGATACCTACGAGTAATTATTTAAATTCCAACTACTGCAACAACAAAAAAAGGCGATCGTCTAACGGAATGCTCGCCGAATATTAGGTATGTACGTACCTACCAAAGTACCAAAGAGTAAACCTCTGCACTCATCTTCTGTAATAGTACAACTTTTACTTCAAAAAGTCTTTATTCAAATATTATAGCCCTTCCAGAGCACACGAAAATATTCTGTAGTACGTAGGTACCACGATAAAATCCCATAACTGGCGAGTGCCATTTGAACTTCTGTTGTGGTGTTTGAAGTTGATGGTGGAGGAGGAGGTTTCTCAATTCGTTGTTTTTTATTAAATGTTTGCCCAGCGATTATTCCAAAACTACTGGACCGATTTCGATGAATCTTTTTTCAAATAGAGGATCACCTACCGGTGATCCCATTCAAGTTTTGTAAGGATTGACCAAGTATGTGGCCAGTAATTATTTTTTTCTACACATTTACAACCGGGTGTGCGACGTAGGCTCCTGAATAATATATTCAAAATCTGTCTTGAAGATGCACCAGTTCTCTAAACGAACCCGCTATGAGTACAATATGTGGGTATGCGTGGTACTACTCTGATACATGGTCGATACTGGACCTGCAGTAGGCTAGTTAGACATATCTACTCTTCAAATGCACACCTTTTCGAAACTACTTGAATTTTTTAAAATAATCTGTCGATAGCACCAGAAAAAAAATGTATAAAACTAAAAAATAATTTTTATGCTCAGCAAGCGTAATTATTTATTAAAAATCGATGCAACGTAATTTTTCGGCGCCAAATTTCAATTTAAAACCCCACACACAGCTTTCATACTGTAACTCTTTGTTTTTTGATTTTTATATAGGTAATATAGGGCGCCAACCTTGAAAATTTTGTTGTATCGGCTTTGAATGAATTTCGTTTGTTTGGAATGAACATTATTCTGATTACTGTTTCACTAACTTGTACATATCTAATTATCAGGTATTATGTCCGACTGAGGGCAGACGATCGTTGTGAGCACTGATTACGAATGACGACATTATCTTAGCTAAAAGTACTTTTTATTGAATCAGTGTCAGCCTCCCGAATCATTTTCCTTCAAGGAAATTCCATCAAGGGAAATAAAAGGGGTCCCGGGAATATCCGGATTTTTGGTGGGGGGGGGGGGGGGGGGGACTTGAATGAACAGGTCAAGTCGAGTGGATCCTAAAAGGCCATTTGGTTGAGGGTTGCACTAACAAGTGGCCACTTTCCCTTTCTGGGACCCCGTCAAAAGCGAACCCTTGGGTGGGGGGGGGGTAGCCCTTCACGCCACTTTGCAAGGGGCTCAAATTTCCGGGGTCTCGAGCCTTCGTGGAGCCCACGGGATTTTCGATTTCCACTGCTTCATCTCGATTCCAGATCCAACTCTTGGTCAATTTTTACATTTTTCGTAAACAACTCGAGAACTATGGCCTCCCTCGAAAATATGTCCATATACTAAAGTAATCTATATAAAATTCCCTACAGAAAATACCTCATACATTTTTTCACTAGGATCAACATGTGAGGAGATATAGAGGGAGAAAAATGGAAATTAAAAAAAAAAAAGAGTTTTACTGTTATAAATTAAGTGTTTGTTCTCAATGTATAGTAAAACAAGTAATACAAAAAAATAAAAAACACAATTTATAACAGTACAACTCAATTTTTTTAAATTTCCATTTTCCCCCTCCATATCTCCTCACATGTTGCTCCTAGTGAAAAAATGTATGGTGTCTTTTCTGTAGAGAATTCCATATAGATTAATTTAGTATATGGATATGTTTTCGGTGGAGGCCGTAGTTTTCGAGTTATTTGCGAAAAACTTAGAAATTGACCTTTAAGATCCCCCTCCCCACCTTAGCTCGTGCCCCACCAATCAGTACTTTTAGTATGTGGGTCTGAACACCTTCCCCTGCATCTGTGCCGAAATTGGCTTCTATTCGATTTTTGTTTCCTATTTTTCCTTCATTGCCTGGACTATTAGTTACTGTTTGTCATCGGCAGAATTATTTTAGCAACATTTAACTCGTGATTTAGGTAGGTACCTAGTAACGAGTACGGGGTTAGGTACTAACCTACGGAGGGTCTGCGATCTACATCATATGTAGAGAATAGTACATATATATAGACGAGTTATCTATACAGAGAGCTGTGATCTGTAACAGAAGGGTATTCTGTACAAAATAATAAACCGTTGTGCAGGGATTTGCAGCGTTCTCGGATTCGACACACCTTGAAACGGAAACCATCACATTTTGAAGGGGGGTTACATTTTTTTCATGCTCGATTCCAAATCCATCCATTATTGAAAATAATAAACCAAAATCATTGTCTGCCGTTGTTGTTTTGCTGGATGTTTTTGAATTTATAACTAACCGCTCGTGGAATATGGTGGGGGGGGGGAGATGTTCAAATGCCGTCAGTAAAGATGAGAAAAGCAAATTTCACTACCTGTTTACTGGCGCTTGATAAATTATTTGTTACGTTTTATACCTTTCTGCCTGTTATTGACAATAATGATTGAGTCGGTTGAGCTATACCGATGTCAGTTATATTCAGCCAGTAGTTGCCTGAGGTCTCACTCTGAATGCCCTGGCAGTTCACGACCTCACGCACACGGAATGACTGCATGACTGAAACTTCTCCTTTCTGCTGATTGTCAGGAACCTCACCTGCTTGATCTGCACTTCACTGGGTGATGCTAGATGTCAGGGGCGTTGCGTTCATAAGGCCACTTGGGCCACTGCCCTGGCACCCAAAAAACACTAGAGTAATAAATACCAACCTCTGTTCAGTTGGCACCTGAATTTCCCTCCATGCAGTGTACCTATTAGCATTTTTCACAAGTTCAACAGCCACACGCCAGAGTTCTCCGGCTATGGATATTCAATATTCTAGTATAGCATCCATGGTGGTTCCTTAATGTTAGCTCCATAGACCAAGCATGTTATCCAAATGAAGCGACAGTAATCCACGTTCTGCAACCGAAATCGAAACCTAGGCTCCTGAAACTGGAAGGAAGGTTATGGGTCCTGGAACCAGTTGTCCCCGTGGCAACCGAGAAAAGTGGCCCATCTGCACATGCTCAATCGAGTAAAAATGTTGTTCGCCACGCCCACTTTGGGCTCCGGCGCCATAATCTGATTTCAACCCCAACATCGTTCATTTCACAATCGATTCGATCCCTTCCATTCAATTTGTCATCTCGATACGAAATGCTTCTTCTTCTGATTTGTTTTTTGTTGTCTCTGAATCAATGTCCGACATCGTCTTATGTCCGACATCTACAAATGACAACTAAGCTGAGAACTTCACTCCACTGGATCACATTCGCTTTTTCTGTCTGTTAGTTTTACATTTTTTGCGTCAAATTTTGTGCTCGGTCCGGTTCCGATGACAGATTTGTATCTTTGGTACATAGGTACATGCGTTTTGTCTTGTTTGCTGTTTGTGGATTGATCGGCGTCAACACACAACCTAACTACCTAGCTTCAAGTCAATAGCTCCTCCATTCAAGTAGGTACCAGCCGACGGGTCATTGTTTTGTTGTATTTTATTTTACTATATTTTTGTAACACATGAATTCGGTGGCTAATTTGCAGTAGAAATTGTCGACGTTTTCGTACGACGATAGGGTGTTGATTAAAAGAGATAATAATAATATATAAGCTTTGCTGAATATCACTCAAATCAGTAAATAAAGGAAGGGTGTGGTTGCCTTGGGGTATTTTGTATACAAATCTGTTGGTTTTGTGTTCTGGTTTGGTGCCCCACCGTTTTCAGACCCCACTCACCGCTACTGCTAGATGTCTTCGCCCTAAAAGCTATATCTCGCGAAAGGTAAAGTCGTTTACCTGGGTACCTGACGACTATTGTACCTGTTGACCTCGAACGGATCTCATATCCGAAGCATTCAGGAACCGTCGAGAAACTTGAAAACGTCGGTGGTGGGAATATTGGCGAGGAAAAAAAAAATTCCTCGTTTCGCCAAGTGAAAGATGAAGGGTAGAAATGATCCGAGCAAAACGGTCTGAAGTGGGACCCCCCCACATCGACCAAACCCTTCGGGCACCGGTATGCCGCAAATGAGTTGACTGGTGCCTGCTCCACACCCCTTCTGTGCCCTTCGTCCCATATAAACTCAATTAATGGGAACGCGCCTCTCGACTCCTGGACTCCGCCAGGAATCCAATATCGCACTTATTCCGTCGAGTTCCCAAGATTCCAAGGGCTGAGGAGAACCCCGACCTCTTCGCCATAGGATGCCTTTCTTGGCGTTCGTCAAGGGTCGTTTCCGAGACCGGCTCAATTTCTCCTTGGGCGGGGGGGGGGGGGGGGGGGCCTTCATTTCATATTCAACCCCCGGGACGGTACCGAAATGAATTAACTATTCGTCATTTTCTCGCCGCCAAAAATAGAGCTTCAACGTAATAACTTCCATTATAGCTCAGCATAATAAAACCCCAAATAAACTTGAAAAAAGGAGAAAACACATTTTCGGGAAGCAAATAGTAAAGTCAAGGCTTCAAAATTGTGTCTTTAGCATTTTGTATACCTACACTAGGGAGAAAAACCGCACCAAATTATTACACAACCGTTTACTATTTACCTGTATATACGCCCCTTCGGCGTAGATCACTGTTTTCTGTGGTCAATACCTTCGTGCTCCCCCCAGAAGAGCCCTAGATCGAGTAGGTACTGGAGCCGGCCGGGCAATTGCAGTTTCATAAAAATATGCGGTGGATTTAAGAACTCTATTATCAATTATTTGTTGTTATTCATGAAGCAAAACCTTCGTTCAAGTTATAAACGTACCTATTACCAATATCCAAAATAAACATGATTCTTCAGATGAAATAATATCTCGGAACAATCAACTCGATTTCATTCGGCCATCCGTGATTATAATCAGGTGTACCCTAGCAGTGATATCTGGGCTGGATGTACAGGCACCTTCCGTTTCATTCACGTCAAGCTTTTCGGTGCACACGAACAGTTGGACGTCAATCTCCCGGTCGTCTCAAAAAATTTTCAAGTTCGAGATCAATTTAAAAACGTAAAAAAACCATAACTTCTATTGAAATTTTTCGAGCTACGGCTTTCTGGAAATGTCAACCCCTATTTTTCAACCCTTCGGAGATGACTCACGTGATGCAGAGCTTCGCGGACTAATACGAGGAGACATACGAGGAGACAAACCAAATTTCATTAATTTTGGTTCACGGTAACTAAGAAATGTGCGAAGTAAGGCGGACGAACAGAAATTTTTTTAAATTCTATTTTCGGATTCAACGTACCATGAAACGGAAACCATCAAATTGAGGAGGGGGGGGGGGGGGTTAAAATAACTTTTTCTTTCATGCTCGATTCCTAAGGTTGATTATTGAAAATAATAAACAAAAATCCACGTAAAAATATATTTATAGTGAAACAGCATCGAGTGCTGACGTGAAGATTTTCTCCAAACCCGGCCGATTCAAGCTTTGAGTAGAGGAAGTTATAAGTAAGTTCGGTTTGCCTTATCCCTATTAGGTACCTACCTACGTAGGTACACTATAGAAAATTTTCTCGATTTCTGAAAATTCTCCAGATTTGGAGTACCTACCTAGTTTTCGTTTTTTGCAAAACTCCTTTAATGTTTTTTTAAAAATACTGTACCTTCTGAATTGAATAGGAGTAAACAAAAATTTACTTGCTTAAAGTTGTAGAAGCTTTTCATAACCCTCAGCCTTCAAGAAGTGCTTATCTAATCATAAATAACAGAAATTGAAATGTTTAAAACTATATATCTCCAAAACTTTCAATAGAAAGAATTCCTTTTTGAGTAATAAAATATATCTCAATATCCTGCGCCAACGGGTTTTTTACGGGCGTTTCACGACCAGCCGGTAGGTCATTATAATAATATTCATAGGGTAAGTTGGAGCCAGAAAGGCATCTTCAACATGAGCGTGAATCAATCGGAATAGTTTCAAAGTGCAGATTCCAATCACTCGAGGTTTTGCAACATAGCGTGCGTTGTTCTGCGATAAGTAGGTAGGTACCTACCCAATATTTGTTTCCTCGGGTAGGTTACTGCAGTCCATGAACATTAGTTGGAAAACTCACGAACCCATCCACTTCCTGACTACCCGCCTCGTTTAGTGTAGGTTTTTAGGGGAAACACGCCTGGCGCAAACGCTGACAAATCACGTGGCTCGTGGGACTAACACCAGCATCTCTCCTCAATGTTTCAGCACTTTCGTCTACTTCTGTACATTAAATGGGTCTTACGTACAGAACAGTGATCTAGAAAGAGTGCTTGTCTGTAAAGAAAATGGTGAACTGTTATTGACGAATTTCAAAAAAGAAGTAACATTATAATATTACCTGCGTCTACAATGTGAAATGATCAGGTGCAAGTACCTTCCGAATTCCCTTCGCTGGCAGCCTTGCTCGATCAGCAAATGAAAACATTTCCTCAACACAGGGACCTTCCACAGACCTGAATAAAAGGTAAAAACGATGATGGTGTAAAAACGTCGGAAGCGGGAAATCGTGTTCGGCTCCAAATACTGGCAATTTATCGTGTACCATCCTATCACTTCGAGACCTTTTGTAACGAAGGAGTCCTTGAGCGGAAGTGTTTCCTTCGGAAGAACTGATAACGTACCTATCGACCCAAGAGGGACGAGTATTATTACATTTTGAGCTACCCACTCGAATTGGGGTGGTTGTTCAATACGACGTAGTTATTTTGATGGGAAAGGGCTCAGGTGTACATATAGATTAGACTGTCTGATGAGCGATGTAACTACGTCGTTGGCTTTGTGATGTTTTATTTTGTTTGTTTCATATATTACTTGAGTAGTAGTTATCACGTCTGAAACATGTATAAAAGGGAACAAGAAATGAAGAGGTTGGGTGCTGCTCCTATCTATAACTATAAGTTGTGCACGATATGTTTTACTTTCCTGTTGATTAATTCTAGAACCATGACGAGGCGAAAATGGGTACACATACAAACAGCAATAAACATATGAGGATCAAGCCGGTATATAATATCCTCACCCTCAACCCCTGAACAAGTTAGAATTATTAATGTTCGTTGGTTTCAGTAGGGGTACGTTTCTCCGAAAGTTCGCTTATAATGGTCACACTGCGAGACAGGGCCTTTTTTTTCTTTCGGATGTAAGAATTATCCAGGATAATCAAATTCTATAGGTTGATCACCAACATTTTTTGAATCTTGTAATAAAATGTGAATTTGTTGAAAAGAAATTGCGTACTTTCCGATTACATATAATAACCATTAACTCTCCTTACGTATAGAGCAAAAGGGACGGAGATGGCTCATAATTTCATTAGAGAACCAGTCACTCTCCTCACAGGGCGCCTTAAGTGGGTGCATTAATCGCTTTGGTTACCTTCAAAGGCTCTCTCTAATGGCAACTCACTTTTTGTCCTAAGGTTTTGACATTAAGAAAACTGTAGGTCTCGGTGGCATCTATAATAACTAAGTTGGTAACAGATATAATTTAGATAGGCGCTTTGAATATTAGTTCCCGACTATTCTGATCCTGATTGGGTCCACTAAAACTCATTTCGATGTCTGGTATATACTTGATATATCAGGAGTATGTGTATAAAACGCCCATGATAATGGATATGAAAAAGGATTCGAATTTCAAAAAATCTATTAATCTACACATCCATAAGCTATGGTCTGTATAGTACCCATATACAGTTCCTAAGAATACTTCAAAGTAGCACTTCGGTGCGTATTAACAATTTTGATAATAATAGTAGGAAGCACAGGTAACATGATGACCAAAACAGATCTGTCGGAGTATCAAATCATTATAAAGTAGGGATGCATAGTGTAGGTATCAAATCTACACAGAGTAGAGATGCACTATTATTATCAGATCCAAATAGAGAGGAAACTGTTGTGGACGTTCACCACACAGAGAAGAGATGCCATAACATCAAAATATAAATCTCCTATCGACTATATACACATTGATTAAATTGAGTATCTATCAGATCTACTTGTAGACGGGATATAGCAGAATATTATTTACGTCGATATGCTAACCTGATGCATTTTGATATCTGAAAGCATGATTCGTTTCCAACGTTGAATAGAAAGTAGGTTCGAATCAAGAAACCTGTGTTCAATAATATTGAGTATCTACCTATGTAATTATAAACTCCACCATACAATGTGTAGGTATTTATGGAGAGTGTTGTGTGTGATGTCCCTAAAACAAAACTGTTTTGAAACAAAAGGTAATGACTAATTACAATATTTATAGAGACCTCTTTTATCACGCCATTTCCACGCAGTAGCAATCTGGGCCGGGGGTGATTGCAAGTCTTCCAGCGGTTACAGGGACCTTCGACTGTCAATCCATTTCACTCTCACCAATTAAGTTGATTAAGTTGATAGAGGGGCGCTATAGGGGAAGGAGGGGGAGGGAGGGCGCTAAAAGGTTTTTCACGCTTTGATTTGATTTTCCTAGCCCGATAATAAAAAAAAGGAAGAAAAAAATAAACACACAGATTGGCTCGAGAGGTGCTTTGTAATACGTGGGTAAATCGTTGCGAACGTTTGATAACTTTTTCATTTCAAGGGAACCCCAGCTAAGCCTTATACACATTAATCTGGGTCATTTACAAAGTTCGGATCAAACTACAACAGCAGATACCTGCTGGTTCTGGAGACAGTTCTCTTAATTCAACTTAAAAATTGGGGTAAACGGTGGAGTGGGAGTTGTTGTCACATACATAAAAAATATCAGAACCTGTGCATTTCTACTATGTGTAGGTCACATACTGTGGTTCATCGTAGATTTGTGTGGATTTACTGTTTCGATCTCATGCTATCTGTGTATCTCTACTCTGTGAAGAACTAGTTTCTGATCTTCGTGTACTCGGTATTGTAGGTCTGATATCGGTGCATCAAGCCTATTGGTACCTACATATATTCAAATGATAACCGGTGCATCTCTCCTCCGCGCATTTCTACTCTGTGCAGATCTGGTTGGTTGTAACATTTGTAATAATCACCGGCTGAACTATTTCCAAAATCTGCTGTTCACAAGCATTTGAATAATACTATTCACAGCACGTTTGAGCAACACTATTTACAGATATGATGCTCTGCCTATCTCTAATTTATGTAAAACCCGAGCCGTAGAATATGAACACTCTAGTTGCCCTCTCAAAATGTTGTATCATTGAAAATTTACCTTCATCATCCGAACAGCAATTACATACACAACATCTATTTGTGAACTTTATGGCTCTTTGTATCATGCCTTCGAATAAAAATAGTGATAAAAACATCTGCCCACATCACAGCAACTTCTGAACCAACCACGAGAAAACCTGGCTGTTACTTGATTTGACCAATTACTTTCCCAAGAATCGTCGTTATTTCTTAATGAGGGGCGAGCTTGAGAGAAGGAGAAGAAAATCGGTGGAAAAGAAGATTCGAAAATAAGAGAACTGGAGAGATGGAGGAGGTATTTTTTTTCAAGTAATAAAAAAATAAAAAGTTATAGCTGGGTGGTAATTTGAAACAGATCCGGCTTTCCCTCTTTGTTAGTCCGCGGGTTGGACAAGGACAGAAAACTAGGGACCTAAAAGGGTCCTGAGGGGGTTTTCCTGAAAAACTCTAATAACGATCTGGGACGGAGATTCTGTGGAACAGGATGATGAAGTTCGTACAGAGAGTGGAGGAAGAATCTCTTGCAGTTTGAGTTTTAATAAGATTAGTTGGTCTCTGATATTTCTAGCTCATTTTTCGAACATTCCAACTGAATTCTTTTAGTAAAACTCACATAGCAAATTAAGGGCAAGTAAAAGGGCGTAGAAAATTAATGAATATTTTGTAAACTTCCTTGTAGGTACCTGTATTTAATCGAGAAAAAATCGCTACCATTGTAACATGTCCAAAAGGTATTGAGAGAAGAGAGATTCAGCTATACCTCAAAAACTCCTAGCTGCAGGTATACTGAACATCAAGCGTGCAGGAGTATATGTAGGTATATTATAGGTGTCTATACCTATTTACGTTCATCTTTTGGTGGAAAAATCAACTGCTCCGACGACTTAAGCAAACTTTAAAACTAAAGGCCTTGGGTGGAAGCTCCTAAGCTCACTGTGCAAAAGGTCATAATACTCTTAGCCAGAATTGTCGAAAACCACTTTTCATTCTGTGAGAAAACATCATTCAATATAAACATATAATTTGCATGATAAGAGAATGAAAAACGTATACCAAATTTTCTCAAATTTTGAGGGGGTTCAAAAATTTTGTTTTTTTCATGCTCGATTCCAAAGGTTCATTATCGAAAAAAAAAAAAAATTCCCATGAATTGACCGAAGAAAACGCGATGAGAGAAAGGCGAATATTAGCAGTAAACGAGAATTTTGCTTATTTCGAGGAGAGGATCTGATGGCATTGATACAGTTGGTGGATCAGAACAGAAAATGACTGTTCCAATAGCCAGAAAACAAAACAAAAATACTGATCAAAACTTGATCAATAAAAATATTGAGCGAGGTTTTTTGAAGTAAATTGCTAAAACTTCGCTCTAAAATGCACAAAAGCTACAACGGATACGTAGGCATGTATTTTTAAAATTCTCTCATATGGTCATGCTGCACGACTGGAACTTTTCAAAATGTATTCCGAAAAACGTATGTATTGCGAAAAACTTTCGTTACTCCGGTACCGAAGTATCGAAAACTTTTTGCTCAAACGGTTCAAATCTCCACAATAATTTCTCATTCTTTCCTCATGAGGGGGAGTAAAAAGGCGACTCATTTATGAAGAAAGAAGCATGCGATCGTCCTATTCATTCAACAGTCCGAGGAAGGTCCCTTCACGCCATTTCATTTCGCCTTTCATCATCAGACATCCTACTTTTTTTATGGTTATTTTTCATTTCCCAAGGGTGAAAAAGTTTCATCCGCCTTTTGTTTGAGTCGCTCCCTCCTTCAGCTCCTTTTGAGCTGGGGCGCTGTGGGACTAATTTATTGTAAGTCCCGACTTTGCTTTCTTGCAACTACCTAAGGTGGTAAGCTAGTAAGGCCATAGACACAAGTTGGAGTTGTCTTACAAATTCCGGATTGGCAGTAATTCACAACCATAATTTTCCAGAGATTTTGCGTTGAAGAAAAAACTACAGGACAGTTCGGTTCCGCATCAGCCTGTACCCACAGCATTCCTGGCACCCACCTACTCGTACATATATCATAGAAACTCCAGTCAGGAACTGCAGAAATTTCGACCCATCGAAGGTGTTCGATTCAGCCCTATTTGGACAGACCTCAGAGTTTCGAGCCTCATGAATGACTTTTCTCTTCATGTGACGAAAATCCGAAATTCCAGCTTTTTCGCTACCCAGTAGATCCACTGAACGCATGTTGTATGTACACATTTTTGAAAAAAAAAACAAAAAAAAAACTGACGACTCAAATTAGAACAACTTTGTGTATTACGAAAATTCCCCTTTTCAAAATCATCCTTTGGTTTGGAATTTCAAACTTTTTGGTGAAATTTGGAATTTGTTACTAGTAAATAAGGTGAGATATCGTCTGGAATGACGCATGAACAAATTCATACATGAATAGAGGCATTAAAAACATTGTTAAAAATCTACTGATCAATTCAAAATGCTCAAAATGATTTGTATCGACCCAATTTCACTTAAAATCGAACATTTTCTAAAAATATCCCGTTTGGTACCTAATTATTCTGATGGCCCAACCAGTGCCTCAAAATTCGCTGTAATGAGAGATAATATTGAGAAATTCCGCTTGAATCTGAGCCGCTCACGCTCGGCAATGGTGTAAGCATGGAAAATTGAAGGCTCAAAACCGATTTTACCATCGACGACATTAATTGGACAGTTTGTTCGGTTCCAAAAATCTATTTTTGAAGGTTTAAATTAATGATTTTATGTTGTAAAACTCTGTAAAATCGATTGTTTTAATGCAAGTTGGAATAATGAGAGTAGGTAGTTTCAATTCCTAATATCCAATAAAAATCGTGTATATATCTAGTATATAATGTATAATTTATAATACTGGAAGGCTAAAATCAAGAGCAAAAACGGATTTTTTAAATGCCTATAATCTAAGATCGATTTGTATCTCTACAATGATGTATGTACATCTTTATCATTCCCTTCCAATGAACTTAGCATGATTGCTCATAATCCTTGCGGGACAAGTTCTTCAAACTATCATCTTCCCAGCTACAATTAGAAGTTTTACCCTCGAGTTTCCTTATAAATAGAAAAAGATTCAACACAAAACCCACCGGGCTCTGAAGAGGGCACTGAGAGCCAGATTTAAGGAGGCTGGAGCAAAGTGGTTTTTGCTGTAACCCAAGCCAATTATCCCTAGCATGATTGTTTTCCGCCGTCCTTGCTAATGGATGTCTTACTTATTCATTTCGACGGTGAATGGTTTGGAATTGACGGTAACCTACTGTCAACGCGAAATTATTATATATAGAGATGTTTTTTATTGTAGGTAGTGTAATTAATAATTTACTAAAACCATATCCTAATAGAGATGAAAGCGATAGTGGTCACTGTGAAGACTGAAAATCCGTTACTAATTACCTAGCCATGTACCTAGGTAACCTACCTACTAGGTTTTCATTAAGTTGTTCCTATTCAATATAGTCCTAGTAAGTATGAAAAGTAATGAAATATTCAGTTTAAAGACTAGTAATTATGAGGTCCTGAAATGTCCACATTTTTACATGTTATGTAAAAATAGCTAGGTATTATATTTTCATAGCTAATTATTAAAACCACTAGACGACAGTAAGTAACATTTTCCTAAAATTAAGCTGATAAACTTATTAACGGAAACAGGTGAACTAATCCGCCCACTAGATTAGGTACGCATTGAAGAGGAACGAAGGACCGATCTGCTAGCTGACTTTACAAGCGTAACAAAGTTGATTACAATCCCGAAAACTTCTGGCACGTACTTCCTAAAAGATGCATTAATTTTTGATAATATTATGTAATCCAGATCTTGGAAAAACGCGAGATGAAGGGAATCAATGACACTTTCTTACAAAGATGGGATTGGTACTAACATAGTTCAGTGTTTGTACTGACCACTTTTCCTCAATCCCGTAAAGTGTACGCAACCAAAGCCATTAGAATGTGCGGAGTTGACAAAGGATATGTAGGTTTGTAAAGATAATAATAATAGTGACATGTGTGGGATAGAATGATGGTTTAACGAAGTAGGTTGGTACTAAATAGAGCACTTACTATAGGTATACAATGATTGAAATGACTGGTGTGGGATGGAATGATGGTAGGTTGGTACGTATTAGAATAAAGCACTGAAACTAGATTGCATACGTCCATCTTCAGCATCTTCATTGCCAACTCCGCTATTCAAAGATAGAAGTACCTACTTACAGGTACAGAGTACCTACCTAGTTGTTCTTTAACCATATTAGAGAGTTTTTAAAACCATTTACCTACTTACATAGATACGAATGACGATTGATATCCCTGTTGGAGCGAGCAAACGTGAATGAACCGTCGATCAACAATAGTGCGCACACAGTCTTGTATCGGTTTGTAAGTGTATATCAAAACGCAAGGTGCATGATCGCCCAAGGCGCAACACAAGCAATACGGGAACACGGAGAAGGTATAGACGTACCTATGCCTGATCACCACCCCCAGTGCAACCTTTACAGCTGAAATGCATGCCTCGAGAGACATACAGAAGAGATACATACCTATCCACTTTTTCTGTTTTATTAATAGGTAGGTAGGGTATCTTTATTGTATAATTTATTTACACAATATACATCTATATATTCGTGGGAGGGTTTTTACAAGGTTTTAATATTTCATAAAGAAGCTTTTCTCTCACCTGCATTAGACTAACATCAAGGTTATCTATATGTAGGACAATCATCTAACGAAACGTATCCTGCGAAGTAAGACAGCCCAGAAGGCTCTAAAAACTTACGCATCCTGATGCGTATCTTTTCACTTACGTGATTTTTCTTTCGTGATTCTTGGTTGTGCGAACTCTGTTGAGTAGGTACTGATATGCTGTATCGTGCTCGTGAATTATACCATAATCTTTAGTCCTAGTACATGCTTTTCGGAAAGTTGAATGACCTGAACGTATCTCTGCGTCTGACAATCCATTCATTCAACCAGAACAGGTGTGATTGCAGGTATTTAGGAGTAGTAGTAGACGAAAAGTTAGGATGGAAATATCACAGAGAACATTTAAATTCCAAGCTACAAAAGTAGGTAATTTCTGGAATACTTGTCCAACAAAACGAAAAATGCCTCTCCTCGCCAACCGAAGAATCTATTTTGACTGACCTATTTATTTATGATCTATTTATACTGTTGATGAGTTTTTAGCTATTAAGTTTTGATTCGAACAATAATTACCTACCTATTTCCTTCATAGTTATCTACCTGGGTCATTTATGTATGTACTTACTATAATCGACCTATTTGGGCAATGTATCGATCAACTATTTTTTATATATTGACTGCCTCTGGGTTTTCCAATCAGATGTCATACGAATACAGTTATTATTATTCGCACCTATCAAGCTGCTACGATCCAAATTCAAATCACCATACCTAATTTCACGAACGGTACTATTCATTGCATTTATATACATATATTCAGGGAATTATTTATTTTTGTACTTGCTTACTTTCTGAATAAGTAAACCTCTTTCTACTTACAATGTACAATCGAGAATTCGCGTGCATGAAGGGTGTCAAACGCTTCGATTAATCGATTTTCAGATCCCAACGATATCGCCACTAACGGTGGTCATTTGAGGGACAATTTCAGTTAGTTCATTCCTTGAAAGGAGTAGTTCTTTTGAGTTAGTTGAGTAGTTCATTCCAATTCCTGTTCGTTTCCAATCACACAACAGCTCCTAATGAACTAAACACTAAAGGAACTATCGTTCAAGTGGATACTATATCAACTCCTCATGATTGTAGTAAAGGAACTATCGTTCCGTGGATACTATAGTACCTATTTTAAGTATTTTTATTCTACAATGCAGTAACTCTATGGATACTATCAACTCCTCATGCAGTATCCACCGTTCCTATGAACTACAAGAAATAAAGAACTAGAACTCAGTCGCCTTGTTAGTTACTAGTTCTTTAGTTCTTCGTTCATAATGCACAGGGCGATAGTTCCTTAGGTCCCCCTTCCTTCATCCATCTCTAGACAATGGGTCCTGGATTATTACTCTATGGTACTAGCGAACGAACGTTCAGTGAAGTGCAGTATAAGTGGAGTAGTTCAGTTTGTGGAGTTAGTTCTTCAAGAGTAGTTCAGTCAGGAACTATACCCACCTCTAATCGTCACCCCATTCGCACGTACCCGCTGAACCTAAACCCCCATTCAGGGCACTGGTGACTAGCGGGGGACAGAAAAACGAGGAGTGAAAGACCCAACCCGTTCACAGGTCGTAGATTACAAGCGAAGTAGAGCGATTTCCCAGGCTTAGGACTCGGCTGTTTGCCCTGAGGATGATTCCGAAGGGAGCCACCGCTGCATCTCGAAATTGCTTCTCTCGTCCCTTCGGCCTCTCTTTTCGGTTCGGCAAGTAATCAACTGCGGATTACGCGATACCTGTTGTGAAGGCTCCAAAGAAAAGGCCCAGCGGTATAAAAGCCTGTTACATATTGTCCATAATAATCTTAATGCACCCAACCCATAGGAGGGCTAATGCATTTTATGTTCATAACGAATGGTCCTTAAATAGTTTCGAAAAAAATTGAAATCTTAGGAAAAATATTACTTACGTTGTCATGAAGAGTCCTGAATGGAGTTTACGAATTCTAACCGAATTATAAATTACAAATAACTGAAGGTGTTGTAGCGAATTTTCAAAGAAAATGAAGCTATTGCAATGGGTTCAAAATGTTCAGTACATGGACTTCTGAAATGTTTTATAGGCAAATCCGTTTCGGAGCATCCTGAATTCATCCCTAGATTTTAAATCATTTCCGTGGATTTCCATACAGAATATGGGTCAAATCTGATTTTTGGGTGGTCAGAAATTGGTATTAAGGGCTAAAATCAATGTTAATTCACCTGATGTTGTGCGGGATGATGATTCACGATCGAAAGAGGGGCTATTTCGATGATGAATATTTTTCTCGAAAAAAGGTGGGTCAGATTTGACTAAGGGTCAAAAATCTGTAAAAATGGCTAAAATCACGAAAAAATTATATGATTTTACGAAAAGTGGTATAGTTTCTCGCTTTATCATATTTTCATACAACAGCATGAATATTTCTTTGAAATTCTCTCTTACAGACATGCTGCATGACTGGTCCCCCCCTCCCCCTTTTTTTAGCGAATTTTCGAAGAAAAGGAAGCTATTGTTCTCGGTCCAAAATTTTTAAAACTCGAATTTCCGAAAGATTTTTATACCAAAATCCGTTTCAGACCATCCTGAATTCACTGCCGAAAGACACCAAAAATTATATGTATATATATATATATATATATATATATATATATATGTGTCATTCCAGACGATAACTCTCGAAAGAATTGAGATAAAAAGTTCAAATTTGCACGAAAAATCTGTCTTGGCAATCGACAGGCTAAGTTCGAAGATGGGCAGAATCGGGCCACTCTAAGGGGGAGTTTTGGGGAGTTTTAGAAGGGAAAAATTACCCATAAATTCCCCAAATGAAAAAGTCTGACAAGTGACACCTCATTTTAAAGGTTTTTGAACGCTGAACACGATGGTGAAATCAGAATTGCGATATCTCATTCCATTCTCAAACTGGAACACTTTGAAGATGAAGGAACGTGGTTATTTCTTGAGATGTTCTTCCTGGTTCGTCTGCTCTAATCTGATAACGGAATGGGATATCGCAATTCTGACTTCACCATCATGTTCAGCGTTGGAAAATCTACCACCCGATGCGTTACTCGGCAAAAAATGGAACAAAAAACTTGTTACGTATCCAATACCAACTCTTCTGGTATTCAAAACATTTTTGATTTCCCCCTCCCCCTCCTTCCACCCCAAATTTTACTTTGCGTAAAACTACTCCTGTTTTAATTTTGTATGGTATCAAGTTGGGAAAACATTGGCCGAAAATTAATTTTCAGAAAATTTTAGGCGAAGGAGGAAGATGCCGAAAACTTCGAAAATTCGCTCTTATAGCCATGCTGCATGACTGTGGTTTTTTTTTAAATACACTAAATATTTCACGCTCCGTTTACAGAACTGTAGGTGTGTGCTTCGGTGTCTACTAGTCTCTAACTACATGATTGAGCCCTAAATCAGCATAGTGGAAAATTGAGCTCCTAAATCACCTGATTGGAAAATTTAGCTCCCAAATCACCTGATTAGAAAATTAAGCCCCCAAATCAAATTTTTTTTGCCTAAAAAAGGGTAGATAAGCTCTAGTTAGATCCTTGAAAATTGCTGCATTATGCAAGGCTTGGCAGTGCCATGAGCTACAGAAAAATGACTGTAATGGTTCACATTCAAAATACAGGAAGAAGGAGGAGAACTATTGTTGTTTATTTTCATGTGAAGAGTTTGAGTGTCGTGTGTGAATCATTTCTATTAATTTCCTAATGATTTTGTGAATTATAAATTTATCGAACAATAATAGTTCTTTGGGATTGTTGTGGGGAATAATGGACTTGTTTGTGTGTCTTTTGTGATGTGCGGAGGAGTGTTGTAAATGGGGGAGGTGGTGAAGGGCAAAGTGATCCAGCGATGGTAGTCTCCGCTTCTTCCACGTTGTCCCTCAGAACTCTTCTCTTTAACCTTAGGGATTGTTGTGAATAAAGTTCCCTTAGGGATTGTTGTGGGGAATATAGACTTGTTTGTGTGTCTGTTGTGATGTGTGGAGGAGTGTTGTAAATGGTGGAGGTGGTGAAGGGCAGTGCTGTCTGCGGAGCGATTGTCTTCCGCTCCTGAGCCCTCGAACAGGCGCTGGTCCAGCGATGGTAGTCTCCGCTTCTTCCACGCTGTCCCTGAGAAATCTTCTCTTTAACCTTAGGGATTGCTGTGAATAAAGTTCCCTAAGGGAACTTCATGAATAAATCAATTAATCAATCAATTTATTCACGAAGTTCCCTTAGGGATTGTTGTGGGGAATACAGACTTGTTTGTGTGTCTGTTGTGATGTGGGGAGGAGTGTTGTAAATGGTGGAGGTGGTGAAGGGCAGTGCTGTCTGCGGAGCGATTGTCTTCCGCTCCTGAGCCCTCGAACAGGCGCTGGTCCAGCGATGGTAGTCTCCGCTCTTTTCCACGCTGTCCCTGAGAAATCTTCTCTTTAACCTAAGGGATTGTTGTGAATAACGTTCCCCAAGCGAACATCATGAATAAATAAATTAATCAATCAATTTATTCACGAAGTTCCCTTAGGGATTGTTGTGGGGAATACAGACTTGTTTGTGTGTCTGTTGTGATGTGGGGAGGAGTGTTGTAAATGGTGGAGGTGGTGAAGGGCAGTGGTCTGAGGAGCGATTGCCTTCAGCTCCTGAGCCCTCCAACAGGTGTTGGTCCAGGGATGGTAGTCTCCGCTTCTTCCGCGCAGTCCCTGAGCAATCTTCTCTTTAACCTTAGGGATTGCTGTGAATAAAGTTCCCTAAGGGAACTTCATGAATAAATCAATTAATCAATCAATTTATTCACGAAGTTCCCTTAGGGATTGTTGTGGGGAATACAGACTTGTTTGTGTGTCTTTTGTGATGTGCGGAGGAGTGTTGTAAATGGTGGTGGTGGTGAAGGGCAAAGTGCTGTCTGAGGAGCGATAACCTTCAGCTCCTGTGCCCTCGAACAGGCGCTCATCTCCGCTTCTTCCACGGTCGCCTCTATGGTCGTCTCCGCTTTTCCCACGATGCCCCTCAGAAATCTTCTCTTTAACCTGCGTCCACCTTACAGGGCTGGTCCTACCACAGCTTCCACCTCAGGGTCGAAATGGCCTGTCGCTCGCGTTCTCAGAGTTCCGTACCAGCATCTGATTTCGTCTTGTACGGGTTTGAGTTGGAGATCGTGGTGGAGGACCTCGTTCCTCACAAGCCGGGGTGCGCGTATATGTTAATTTAGGGTATGGAATGTGTTCCCACTCGCATTTTAAATGATTACATTATCATTATCGGCAGAACAAGTGTTCCCTTCCGCCTCATCACGGGTCTTTGAAAAGGGCAGCTCATTACCAAAGGGCTCTGAAGGGCCGAGGGAATGGTGGAGCCCCCCCCCCCCCCCCCCCGTTGGCGAAGAGGGGGTCCCCCTCAGCATGCGCTTTCCGGCTCTTCCCTTTCTCCTGCGGTCCTTAGGGTAAGGGCGGGATGAAGGTCTCCCCGTCGCAAAGAGGAAAATGCGGTGGTGTTGCTGGGGGGGGTCTGCCTGCGTAGGTGGCTAATTTATTTGATTAGGAATATGTAAAATTTGATTTGGAATGTCCAATTTCATTAGAAAAAAATGTTGAAATCTGTATCGAAAATGTACAATTTGACTTTGAAAATGAAATGTGGTTTGTAATATATGTCAAAATAGTTGTGGATAACGTCGTTTGATTTGGAATATGTCTAATTTGATTAGAAAAATGTTGACATTGGTTTGGAAATTGGTCTGAACTGTATGGAAAATGTGCAGTTTGGCTTTGAAAATGGAATTTGGTCTGTAATACATGTCGAAATTGGTACGGAAAACGTCAAGTTTGATTTGGAATATGACAAATTTGATTAGAAAAATGTTGAAATTGGTTTGGAAATTGGTCCGAATTGGTATGGAAGATTCTCATTGATTAGGAAAATGTCGTTTGGTTTGGAAAAGTTTCCAGTTTGATTAAGAAAATGTCAGGTTTGATTTGGAAAATGTCTAATTTTGTTTGAAAATGCTATCTATTATAATACTTGCTTGTATACGTTAATTTAGGGTGTCTAATGTGTTCCCACTTGCATTTGAAATTATTATATTAATTATTAATTATGGGCAGAACAAGTGTTCCCTTCCGCCTCATCAGGGGTCTTTGAAAAGGGCAGCTCATTAACAAAGGGCTCTGAAGGGCCGAGGGAATGGTAGAGCCCCCCCCCCCGAAGGCGACGACGGGGTCCCCCTCCGGCATGGGCCTTCCGGCTCTTCCCTTCGCCATGCGGCCGTAGGGTTATGGCAGGATGAAGGGCTCCCCGTCGCAAAGGCGAAAATGCAGTGGTGTGGGCGGGGGGTTCTGAGGAGGGGGGTCGGCCTGCGTCGGTGGCCAATTTATTTAATTAGGGAAATGTCCAATTTGATTAGAAAAATGTTGAAATCGGTTAGCAAAATGTGCAATTTGACGTTGAAAATGAAATCTGGTTTGTAATTCCTATATGTCACAATTGGTATGGGAAACCTCAAGTTTGATACGGAATATGTCAAATTTGATTAGAAAAATGTTGAAATTGGTCAGAATTGTGGAAAATTCTCAATTTGATTAGGAAAATGTCGTTTGGTTTGGAAAAGTTTCTAATTTGATTAGGAAAATGTCAGGTTTGATTTGGAAAATGTCCAATTTGGTTTGAAAATGCTATCTATTATAATACTGGCTTGTAGGTATATGTTAATTTAGGGTGTGGAATATGTTCCCACTCGCATTTGAAATTATTATATTAATTCATTATGGGCAGAACAAGTGTTCCCTTCCGCCTCATCAGGGGTCTTTGAAAAGGGCAGCTCATTACCAAAGGGCTCTGAAGGGCCGAGGGAACGGGGGAGCCCCCTCCGGCATGCGCCTTCCGGCTCTTCCCTTCGTCGTGCGGGCCGTAGGGTAAGGGCGGGATGAAGGGCTTCCCCATCGCAAAGGGGAAAATGCGGGGTAGGATTGATGGGGGGGGGGGGGGGGGTGTTCAGGGGAGGCGGGGTCGGCCCGCGTAGGCGTCAGTAGTCAGGGAAGGCCTGGGAAGAACAGGGGCCCCCTGTCACCAGGCGGGCTCGTCACTACCATGCCGCTCTCCTCCGTCACTCAGCTCCCATAACAGGTAACATCATCATCTCCACTATCTTACATACCCGACACAGCTATTACATACGTCCACTACATAACCATCTCCCCTTTCAAGTGAACGGAAATTTGAACCAAATAAACGGTTCAAATCCCCCCGACAATTCAATTGATTAGGCACCTACCTATATAATCTACTCTGGTATGTAAACGATTCAATTCCAATAATATATATGATACCTGATCATAGATCAAGTACTACATAATAGCTTATACACATCATTTACTTCCCACATACAGATTAGTTACATGGAAATTTGATTGTTCAACCTATCTCCCATATCCCTGTGTTGACCCTAACCGGTACGCCCAACAGGTAGTCATTCGTAGTATTATCACCTACCTACTCTATCTTGTACTTCAGATACCTACCTGTGTACCTACTGGGGTAATTAGTGATTAGGTACCTACGTGATATTTATATGCGCCTTATAACGCATTATGATCCACCAAATACACAACAACATGTACTTTCTTTTCTTTCTTTCTTTCTTTCTGAATTCAGCTGCCCATAACTAACATTGTTATACAACAGGTTGGCGGATCCTGTTATTAATAATACTACCACGCTGTGGATAATGCTACCACGCTTATTATTAACTTGCTAGGTATAATTTCTGAACCATAATCCAATTTTGCTGAAATTTTGCCCACTAGTTTTTTTTTCAGATGACAATGCAATATTTTTTAATCCCCCTCCTCTCCCCTCCCCTTTTTTAAAACAAAAGTTCTTTGTTGAAGTAGTTGCCGAATTCAATGATACTCTTACTTGGAGTCGACCGACATTTGCGGGTGGCTATATATATGTATATAATATGTGTGTGCATGTGTATGTATGCATGCACCACGCTACAAGCAGCAGTTTTGGGTATTTTGGCAGTATACTCCTCAGGCCTCCAGAATTTGCTGTATTGTTTTAGGTGCCAGGGAACGACGGACAGTGGTGCAAGCGCGGAAAAAAGTCCATTTTTCAAAAATGTGAATTTTAATAATTAATTACACGTTTCTCGTAGTACCTATATTTGCTGCAGAAACAGTAACAGTTCACTGATTAAAATTTCATTGAACCAGCAGTTTTCCTCTAAAGTACAAATTTAGTGAAAATTAGTAAAATAGTGGGTACTTTCCGCAACTTCCGTTCATATTCCACTTCATTTTTGGTTTATTATTCTGCGAATACACCTTATGTATTCGCTCAGCAAAAAATTTTATAACACCCCCTCAAAATTTTAGCATGGAACATGCTTTAGCCTTGGACTAACAAGCCGAAAAACGTTACGCGGGATGGGTAACGCGGAAGTGGAACGAAATTTTAACGATGATTTTCACGTACAACCGAGTAGTTGCTAGGGAAATGAAACTTCTTTCATTTTCATCGGACAAAAATCGTTTTCCATTCGTTGGAAAGCTCTTGATTTATCACGAATTTATTTCGTATTTGTTCTTGGTATTTATTTCCTAGTTTCATACTATAACTATATAAATGAATGTTATAAATGGATAGTAAACAATGACGCTTGTTTGGTAGTCAATTGGTTATAGATACTCGGAACGCGGCTAAAGCATGTTCCATGTTTCTTGAATTTTAGCCGTAGGCTCTAAGCAGTAAGCATCCGGGGGTCCAGGGGGCTTGCCCCCTGGCGAGGCGCGCAGCGCCGAGTTTTTCTTTTACGTTTCAAGGCGCGTAGATTCCTAAAATGCAGTGTCCGTCCGCCGTATCATCCATATATCTACTTTATTTTCGGTCTAAAAAATTCGTTCTTTCGCACTCAGGAGACCGAATATTATAGGATTGATTAATAGAAATAATAATAATGGGTGTTATAAAGAAGGTAGAACGCGGGTTCGGTGGTAGAAATCAGAATAATATGGTTTTAATAGAATCTTGGTTGCTATCCCCAATCTCATATGATTATTAACAAGATAAATTAGGGAGCCATAACATCAATAGTTGGGATCACTACAAATATGAAGTCGATTTTGACCAAAGAGTGGAAAATTGAGGTTCTAACGAAGTTTCAACCTTAAATTTACGCGAATTTTTGGTCTACAATCGTCATTCTTCCGCACACTTGGGACCCCATTTGGGAACATATTTAGGTCCTAGTTGTGCTCCGAAGCTTGGCAGCCCGATCGGAATACACCCAGGGGTGTTGTGGGGGGAAAAGCGGATGTAAAAATAGGGTTTTTTTAGATTTTCGGGAACATGAGCTTGTGAGGTATCGTTTTCCATGTTTTTTAGGGCGAGAAGATCGAATATGAAGTTGATATTGACCAAAGAGTATGGAGAATTGAGGTTGTAACGAAGGTTCAGCTCCCATAATTCATTTTGTATGAGTCAAAAACCGGGAAATTGTCTGAAATCACCATGAATTTGTATAATAACACCAGAAGTAGTATCAAAAGGAGAATCAAGACAATTAAATGGCACTGGTAATATAAATTGTAAAAAAACTCGGCGCTGCGCTCCTCGCCAGGGGGCAAGCCCCCTGGACCCCCCTGATGCTTACTGCTTAGAGCCTACGGCTAAAATTCAAGAAACATGGAACATGCTTTAGCCGCGCTTTTTATGCTTCTGTAGCCGCACTGTTATGATTTCACTTCGTCACCAGGATACAACCAAGTGACTACCAAACAAGCGTCATTGTTTACTATCCATTTATAACATTCATTTATATAGTTATAGTATGAAACTAGGAAATAAATACCAAGAACAAATACGAAATAAATTCGTGATAAATCAAGAGCTTTCCAACGAATGGAAAACGATTTTTGTCCGATGAAAATGAAAGAAGTTTCATTTCCCTAGCAACTACTCGGTTGTACGTGAAAATCATCGTTAAAATTTCGTTCCACTTCCGCGTTACCCATCCCGCGTAACGTTTTTCGGCTTGTTAGTCCAAGGCTAAAGCATGTTCCATGCTAAAAAAAAAAAAAAAAACAGTCATGCAGCATGGCTATAAGAGCGAATTTTCGAAGAAATAACTGATTTTATGTAAAACTGTTTTATCTCAAGAAATAACCACGTTCCTTCATCTTCAAAGTGTTCCAGTTTGAGAACGGAATGAGATATCGCAATTCTGATTTCACCATCGTGTTCAGCGTACAAAAACCTTTAAAATGAGGTGCCACTTGTCAGACTGTTTCATTTTGGGAATTTATGGGTAATTTTTCCCCCCTAAAACTCCCCAAAACTCCCCCTTAGAGTGACCCGATTCTGCCCATCTACGAACTTAGCCTGTCGATTGCCAAGACAGATTTTTCGTGCAAATTTGAACTTTTTATCTCAATTCTTTCGAGAGTTATTGTCTGGAATGACACATACATATATATATATATATATATAATTTTTGGTGTCTTTCGGCAGTGAATTCAGGATGGTCTGAAACGGATTCTGGTATAAAAATCTTTCGGAAATTCGAGTTTTAAAAATTTTGGACCGAGAACAATAGCTTCCTTTTCTTCGAAAATTCGCTAAAAACCAGTCATACAGCTATTAGAGCGAATTTTCAAAGAAATATTCGTGCTATTGTGTAAAAAGATGATATAGCGCGAAACCATACCACTTTTCATAAAATTATATAATGTGTTCGTGAATTTAACCATTTTTAACGATTTTTGACTCTTATAATGACAAATTTGATCCTTTTTTTAAAGAAAAATATTTGTATCATCCAAATAGTCCCACACTACTTCCCAGGTGCTCTTCTTCGAACTCATCCTTTCGTTTGGCAGTACGATCGTTTTGGCGAAATTTGGAATTTGTATCATGCACCCAAGGACAGATATCGTCTGGAGTGACATATAATATATAATTAAGTAGGTATGATATGTTTTGTTTTCTGCAAGACATGAAAGCGAGCTAGTTTTGGTGTAAGGCTACGAGTATAGCCCAGTGGCCCTAATACTTGACAGAAACTGTTGTGAATATTTTATTATAAAAGTTAGGTATTCTTCCATTTCGAACGGATTTTAACTCTCTATGGCTAATGCGTCCATTTCGATCCCACCGCCTTCCCGATATTTTAAAATGATAATATTGATAATCCTCGAACCCGCACCGCGAACACGATGCTTCTGATAAATGGGCCCCCCAGACGATGAATAAAACGTTGGAGGGATGTGAAAACCCATCAGCACTGGCTAAAGCCGATATTGTAGAAGAGGGACTTAAGTAGGTACTTACAGCAAGTTTGGAAAAAATGATAAAATTTGAGTTTGTATCAAGGGGAAAGAGGGTTTACCCGTTGGGTTAGGTACACAAAGCTTTGGGTAAACTCGGCGTGAGTTCCGTTTTTTCAACGGACTAATTAAAATTAGTGACAATTCAGTAGGTATACAGGAAATTGGGATGGATAATTAACTATAAATTAGTCCAGCGTGGTTTTAGCTTGCTACGTAGGTATGTATCTAGGTAATGCACCAAACGTCCAAAATTCCATCGAGTTACAATATCTTACTGAATTTAAGGCACCATTACCCTTAATCATTCATCTATATTTTATAAAATGACAGCAAATACAACTGTACAATATTAAATAAAATTTACAATGATTAAAATTTCAATGTGTAGGTGTAGGTACAGATTAATTTCCCTGGACTATCAACACTTTTTCGAGGTTTTCGACTGTGAAATTCCTCCGTCGGTCTGATAGTCATTTTCAGCGCGGAAAAGGATCTTTCAACGTCGCAGCTGACAACAGGAAGGAATTTTAACTTGGCAATTTCTCCAGGAGTGAGATATCCCGGAGAGATCGAAAGGGCAGTCATACAAAGACACGTATTTTAAGACCCTTCACATGACCGGAGATCGGAAATTTCAGTGTAGGTACGCAGATATTTCTTAAAAATATGCCATTTATATGCAAAAATCTGTAACATATGCAGATGCATATAATATGCAAAAAACAGCAAAACATGCACGAATATGCTATTTTAAATTCAATTTTAAATGTCCAAAACATCTCCAAATACCTTAATTCGGATAAGTATGACACTTTTTATTGCAAAACATTATGCAAAATCCGAACTCTAGTTATCATCATAAAAATGCCCCACGAATATTTTGAATACATTGAGTGATTGCTCTAAGATTATGTTGCTACCTACCTATTGTTTCTTATATACCTATGTCGTATAGCAGCTTCCTAAAATATTTGTTTGTTGTTGAAGCTATGGCATTTTCAAAATTTCATCTCTGGATTTTCACCCTTTCCTGTTGCATCGGGCTTCAATCGGTTCTGGATTCGTCTTACCTGTCCAGAAACGCTAATCAAGAAATTTTAAGGACTTAAATCAACAAATTTTGAGTTCTTATTGTTGATTTGGCTACCCCACTAAGGAAGATAAGAAAGCCCTATATAGTTGAAAAATAAATAAATAAATAAATAAATGAAATACTCAAGAATAATAAATAAAAATTCCTTCAAAATCAAAATTTCCACTTGCTTTTTGCACTTCAAAGCTTTCTGAAGAATTTTGGTTCCGTGTCTGTCTGCGGTCGATTCCTTGTACCGAGCAAAACTATACGAAATTATGGTCCGATTTTGATGAAATTTTCAGGAATGATGAATTTCATCGCATATCGGACCAATTTATGATAGCGTGAGCGCATGCGCAAACGTGAATCTCATGAAAACTTTTTCTAAGTTCCTAATGGACCGATTTTGCTCAAATTCGGATGGGGCTGGCTCCAAGAAATTTCCCTATGAATTTTGTCACGTTTGGATCAGTAGTAACCACTGCGCGTGCGCAAACATGCATATAATGAAACAACGATTTCTCAGTTCCTAATGGACGGAGTTCGCTCAAATTTGGAGGTTAGTTGGGGGACTGGCTTCCGGGCAATTTCCTATGAATTTCATCACGATTGGATCAGAGTAATAACCACTGCGCATGCGCAACCATGAATATCATGAAACAACGATTTCTCAGTTCCTGATGGACAGAGTTCGCTCAAATTTGGAGGGTAGTTTGGGGCTGGCTCCGAGACAGTTGCTATGCATTTTGTCGTGATTGGATTAGTAATAGCCACTGCGCGTGCGCAAACCTGAAATTTATTGTCACCGGCAAAACTACTACTAGACTAATTTTAGTGAAATTTGCAAGGATTGTGCAGATTAGCCCTTAGATGGTCCCCTATGAATTTCATCGCCGTCGGGCCAGTGGTAGCGTGTGTGCGTACGCAAGCGTGAATTACATGTTTGTTTCGTGTGTATTACAACGATTTCTCAGTTCCTAAAATGGACCGATTTCGCTCAAATTCTGACGGTATGGGGGGGGGGGGCTAGCTTCAAGACGATTTTTCTATTAATTTCGTTGCTGTTGGATCGGTAATAATCACATGCGCAAACTGGAAATTTGTTGTCTCAAGCAATCCTTCCGATAATCTAATCACGCATATTTTAATTATTTATTGCTACTCCATTTATTGCTATTCAATCAATTTGACTCATCATTTTTTAACCAACTGATCCTATACGTCCATATTAACTGTAGCGTTGTAAACTGGTTGTGTAAAAATACGTCGGGTGTAGCGTTGAAAATAAGATATATGAACAATATATCTGAACCTTAGTTATTTCAGCCACCTCGATGTGGTGTCTTGGTCTGCTTCATCCTCCCACCGTCAGAGAGCGTCGAAGGAGCTGTACGTAGGAATGATAAAGCCTTTTCTCCGAAGTCTGGCGAAAGAACGAGAAATAGAACTGAACGGAAAAACGAAAATATAAGAGCAACAAGTAAGCAATTCCCTGTTCCGAGGGTTTCCCATCGGCACGGGGCGGTTTCTTCCTCCCCACCTGAAAACCGTTGGACGTGGATGTGCAATAACGCCAAAACCACTCTTGGGGGGTGTACTTTCTTTTTTTTCTCTTCTTCTTGTACTCGGAACGGATTGCCATCGACGTGATGGGTATTCGGTTGTCATTACGAGACATCTCAGTCGTCGGTTGAATAGCAGCCTGAAATCACCAGAATGGGTATTGCGATTCCCCTCCCGAATTTCAAATACCTACATATAAACAGAAACAAAACAAAAAGTTCCAGCATTCCAGCACGACCATGCGAGCGAATATATAGTATTATTCAGTCAAACGAAACCTTTTCTCAACCAAATGAAACCTCGTAGGTACCAATCAAATGAAAAAACCTTGTACCAATAAAATTTAAGAAAAAACGCTGCAAATCCCTGCACAACGGTTTATTATTTTGTACGGAATACCCTTATGTTACAGATCACGGCTCTCTGTATAGATAACCCGTCTATATAATAATGTACTATTCTATACATACCTCCGTAGGTTAGTACCTAACCCCGTACTCGTTACTAGGCGCCTACCTAAATCGCGAATTAAATGTTGCTAAAATAATTCTGTCGATGACAAACAATACCTAAAAATAGCAAAAAGAGACGCAAATAATGAAGTTCTGATGTGAAATTGTTGATGTGGAGTGAAAAATCCAGCCCCTTCTAGGTATATGAACCGTTGTGTAATAATTTGTCGTTGTGTAATAATTTACCGTTGCGTAATAATTTGCCGTTGTGTAATAATTTACCATTGTTACAGATCACAGCTCTCCGCATAGATAACCCTTTATATAATATATGTACTATTCTATACATATTATGTAGATCACAGAACCTCCGTAGGTTAGTACCTAACCCCGTACTCGTTACTAGGTACCTACCTAAATCACGAGTTAAATGTTGCTAAAATAATTCTGCCGATGACAAACAGTACCTAACAAAAAGAAACACACATAACGAAGTTCTGAAAAGAAATTGTTGATGAGGAGTGAAAAAAGTTGCGAAAGTACCTACCACCAAACTCCAGCCCCTTCTTCGTAGATGGTATAATGCCATGATGGTATATTTACCATTGTGTAGCAATAAGTCAATCATACTAGGTACATCAATAATACTTCAACGTTTGTTCAAGTTTCACTACCTATCAACAAACTCCAAAAGAGCCATCATTTTGCTTCCGAGTCTGCGAAGCAGCGGAAGCCTTGTGTTCACTTTCGTGAGCCAAAAAATTTTTGTCTTCAGAAATCAAAATTTCCACTTGCATTTTGCGTTTCAAAGCCTACTGAACAAATTTGGTTCCGTGTCTGTCGGTCTGTGAGTCTGTGGGTCTGTCTGTCCGCATTTCCTTGTTACAGCCATAACTTCCACGATTTTGAATTGATTCAGCTCAAATTTCGAGGGATGGTGCGGATAAAGCCCCTTGAGGTCCCATACAAATGTCAAAATGATTGATCCAGCGGTACGCCCTGCGCATGCGCTGACGTTAAATTCAACAAACACGCGTAACTTTCACAATTTTGATTCAATTTCGCTCAAATTTTCAAGGGTGGTTTGGACAAGGCCTAGTGAGTTCCAGTATGAATTTCAGCATGATCGGACCCTCGGTGCGCTCTGCGCATACGCTGGCGTGAAATAGATTCAATTTCCTTGTTACAGCCGCAGTAACCAAAGAATTCACCCAATTTCAATGTAATTCTCAGGGATTAAGCGGGTAGGACCCATTGAGGTCCCATATAAATTTCAACATGATAGAGCCAGCGGTTCGACCTGCGCATGTGCTAACGTGAAATTCTTCAAACACGCATAACTGTCGCAATTATGTATAATGGACGTAATATATTATGGACGTAATGTTATGTAATATGTATATTTCATGTAATGTTATGTAATATGTATATTTCACGTTATGTAATGTAATGTCATGTTATGTAATGTTATGTAATGTTATGTTATGTTATGTTATGTAATGTTATGTAATATGTATATTTCACGTTACGTATTATGGACGTAATGTTATGTATATAATGGGTCACTCTGATTGTGACGAGGAAGCTCCTGTGCCATCACCTTGGCAGTGTATTTCAAATGAAATAATATCACAGAACAACCAACTCGACTTCACACTCCGTGATTATAATCAGCTGATCCCTAGCAATGATTTTATCTCGGGCCAATTCCCGATTGTTAGTGCGTCCCTGGTGACGAGATTTGGGCTAAATGTATACAATTTCATTCACCCTGCTGTCGAAAATGCCTGTCGGTGCAAACTTCGGGGCCTTACTGTGAACGAACGGCTGGACGTAAGATGCTCTGGGTGGTCTTAAAAAACTCGTAAGTTCAAGAACTATTTAAAACCATAAAAATATTCACGTAAAAAAAAAGTGTAGGCGTTCTGAAAATTTCAACCCCTATTTTGAACCCCTTGGAGATGACTAGACAGTAACGTCGAGCTTTGAGGACCAACTAGACCCCAAACGGAACCTATAACCCGAATTTCATCAATTTTGTTTCATGGTAACTAAGAAAAGTGGTAAGTACGGCATTAGGCGTACGGCGGACAGACAGAAATATTTTTATTGCAGTTTTGGATTCTACATACCTTGAAACGTAAACCATCAAATCTTGATGGGGGGGTTAGAATGTTTTTTTCTTGCTCGATTCAAAAACACATCGTACTAATCAAATGAAACTCATCGTAGTCACCATCTTTGATCACAGGGACACGTAGGTACTCGAAGTCCCTGATGTCGCGATCTCCATCGTTTGCATTCGTTGTCTAGGATTCTAAGAGCTCACGTATTCTTCCATTCCTTCTTTATGCAGTGCCACCTGTATTGCTTCCCATTGCAATTTTACGCATTCCTTCTCATTGCCGTTTGTGTGAGAAGCAGTGCTGCCAATTTGGGTATTTCTACTCGATTAGCGGGAAATTGAGACTGAGACTCGATCGGGTAATCAACAAATCGGGGGTAGTTTGGCTCATTTGGATTGTATACCTTACGAGATGGGTACCTACCCACTAAAATTAAAAAAGAGGCACTCGGACTACCCAATTTTTGCAAGATGAGCGCTAGTTACAGTGACAGTTCGAGTTCTGCTCCTTTCCGAGGTACGCTCCAGTTCGAGTACACGTAATCGTATTGACAGTGACAGTTCGAGTTCTTCATCTTCGAGTAGACATAATCGCACAACCACAGAACGACGTCTCTCAAGAAGTCTGGTAGGGCATTGCAGTAAAATTACAAAACCGCAGAAGGAATTATTAGTCCGTTTGTATTAGGAAGGGTATGACCTAAAAGAAGCATCAGTAAAAGCGAATGTCAACTAAAATTCTGCAAAAACTGGTTTGCGCTGCTATGCTTACTTACTACTTTGAGTTATGAAAGCCGATGCACTAAACTTGTTCAGCTTTTTCTCTGCTTAGCACATGTATGGCAAGGATCAAAGTAAAACATTTTATTTGACTGGTTGAAAAAGGGTTCATTTAGTTGGTGCAAGGTTTCATTTGATTGCTACAAGGTTTCATTTGGTAGAAAAATGCTATATTTGCGACTTGTAGCTATTTTGATGATGTTTATCGATTTTCGAAACCCCAGCCACTCAAATTTGACTCAGTTATTTCGAGAAACCATATATTATTTTTGACTTTGATACAGACTTTTTTGCCCCCAATCGCCATTCTTTACTTTCGGTGATTTTAGCCATTTCTACCGTATTTTAGCGATTTTTTACGCGCCGAAAAATTACACATACTTACTTATTTTATTCCGAAAACTACCATCTTCGAACTCATCCTTTCGTTTGACACCACAAACATTTTGGCGAAATTTGGTATTTCTCATCTCGTAGCCAACGTCGAATATCGTCTGGAAGGACACATTAACATGGACATAATTTATTAGGTATATTAAAATCAGTATTTATCTAGGGCTGGTTTCAGAATGCTTTAAAAGAAGGAAAGTGATAGAAGGATGTGTCAGAATTCAAATACGAGTAAGCACTTTTTGAAAATGGCTTAATTCACGAAAAAATGGTATAAATCCGCCAATAGTGGTATAGAATGGGTAGTTCGAGACTTAGAAAGGCTAATTCAATCTTGATTTAAAAGAAAAAAATCTCATAAAAAAAGTGGGTCATATTCGCGTTTCATGCGGTAAAAACGCTGAAAATTGTTAATTATAGAAAATGTGCTCATTTGGTCGAGCTGCATGACTGGTGCGTGTAATCTTTCATAAGACTCGAAACGCCGTAGGATCAGCTGTTTGGAAAATGGAACTACGAAGTCGGTATTGATGGGGTGAATCCCTACAAGTACAGACGTTGTAAGCAAATTTACGGGTTGGAAGGGATAAAGAGAGCGCGTGGGGTGCCCTGGCTCAGCGAAATTTGCTTGTACTTTAGGGTCGTCTTTCCTTGACAGACGACTTGGTGAGTTAAGGAGATTTAAAATTAGAACGGTCATAATACAGAGGAAACAATAACATAAAACCATATGGCACGTAGCTTCCTCGTAGCATCCAACTGCGTGTGCCAAAGGTTTGATCAAAATCTGGCTCAGCCGGTTATTTTTTGTACGACAGTAACTTTCAGTTCAGTAAATTACAATTAAATTTTAGATGAAGATTTGAGAATTTAAATTAAATTTTCATTGCAACTAGCCAGTTCTCAGCACTACTTATTCGCCAATTTGATGTTGAGTAGATACAACAACTATTCGAGGGCTAAAGCTAAACATTAATCTTAATTAAGCTAAACATTAATCAGGACTTACGAAGTATTTTATGTTGGACAGATCATGACCATATCCCAAACTACTCCCCCCCCCCCCCCCCCGCTGTAGAACCAGTATAATTGTCGTTTCAAGGAACTGACCATTTACCGGTCAATGGAGAATTTTCGTCAAAAAATGTTTTGAAAAAAAAAGTATTTGGAAAAATGGTAGTTTGAAGCCCGTTTTCAAGAATAAGCGTTATTTTTAAAATGAGGGTGATGAAAAGTAAATATGCGGCAACAAAATGACGTGTCAGGTCTATTGACATTTTTTTGATAGGCTGTTGGCCCAAGGTGACAGAGCAAGAGGCGAAGGTTCTCAGTGCTGCCAACAACCCAACATTACAAACGGCAAACCTTCGCAGCAACCGTCTAGACTCTAGAACCTTTTCCTTTGCCGTCACCTTTCCCTTGGTTTGATTTTGAGGACGTACCTATTTTTAAATTTATTTATAAATTTTCGGTTCCGTCCATCCATCCGCTGCGATTCTGTACATAGTTTAAAGTGATGCACTAGCGCTCCAAGCGCGATTTGAGTCGAACATCTCGGTGATTTACCTAATACGAAATTTCTATCGGGAACTCAGAAATTCAAATTTCACACTTTTTCCTCCCAAGTCGTTCCCACATAAACACCTCATTATGTGGTCAGTAAGTGTCAATTTCCGTAAATTGAACAGAATTTGGCACACAAAAATGGAATTTGCAACCTACGAAAATTACCCATCAAGGATTCAATTTTTTGTTCATCTTGTCGGAAAAACATGAGATGAAAAAAAGTCAGAGCCGTCACGTTATAGCTGTCAGTTGTACAAATTAATTAGAAAAAGAATTTTTTGGTAGAAAATGACGGAAATTCATTTATTCTGGTCGCAAACCGACGAGGTCCCCGATGTGATTAGCGCCCTCGAAACGGAGATGAAATCTCCTTTCGTTAAATAGAGCTGTTTAATTGACCTCAAAATGGAAAGACTAAACGATTTTAAACCTGACGACTCAGTTCCCATTTTCACACAGAGTCCAAGCACGAATCTCTGCATCTGCAGAAACCATTTTCGGCAGTACTGATATCGAGGATCCAACGAGAAAACGGTAGACCCTACAACATCAAAAATACATCGATTGTCGATCTAATAAATTATAGCTTTTCTAAGTCAAATTTAACGTGTACCATTTCAGATATGAGTTTTTCCATTTCAAATTATAAGTTTCTCTAGTTTGATAGGGTATTGAAAGGGGTCCTAGTAGGGAACAAATTGTGTAGGTATTTCATTTTTCAACTGAATGTAACTATACACATTTTGAACTTTCAACATATAATCTGAACCTAAGACACATTTCTGAACATATTTAAAGGTTAATAACCGAACATAATTATATTCAAACGTTATAAACTGCATACATTTTCTTGGGTACGTTGTCCTTCGCTTCATGGAGGTAGTGAATGGGAAACCTTCTTTGTGAAATTTGAATACCTTATTTATGATTTGACTGACTTCCATGATAATACAGTTTAGGTGTATAAATGGGCTATTTGCATGGGTCGCAAAAGCGTTTTATATTATTTATTAAATGAAAGTAGATTCCATCTTGAGAATTTTAAGACCACCGTAGGTACGCTCCTACGATACGTACCTAGTTCTTTTTCTATGACTTTCAAAGATTCCAGAGGTTCCTACGTCATTGCACCGCCCTTGCCTGGGTGGTCCCCCCCCCCCCCCCGCCCAATGTGACGTAGTAACCTCTAGGAAACTGTGAAAAATCATGGAAATAGTTGGTCTCAAAATTCTCAGGATGGAATCTGCTTTCATAAAGAATTAAAATAAATACGTGGGCAAATAGCCAATTAATAATATATTAAGAATACCATAAAACACTATGTAATTCGTGTGCGTACAAAGGGCCAGGAGGCCTTTTAAAAAAAATGGTTTTTATTATAGGTATTATTATTATTATTATTATTATTATTATTATTATTATTATTATTATTATTATGAACAAAAAAGTGAGTTTTGTTAAGTTAGAAGTTTGTTCGCAGTGACCATGGTTGGGCCTTGTAATTGAATACCTACTCTTTTTATGAAGAAATGACACGGCTTTTAGGTACTTTCAACACAAAATTCAACGTTACAATAGGTATTTTTCTCACGTTGTTTACTAGTTTAGCAGTAATTTGATTTTAGGATTACCCCTTCACTACCCACCTACCTATCCCTTCTATAAATTATGTGTCTCCACAGTGCAGAAGCTAGCGATGAAATATGTCGTCGCTGGCAAAAAGTTTGTCACTACATTTTGTTGATCTTAATTTTCAAAATTTAAATACAAACTTCTGGCAACTTTGTGGGAGGGGGAAGGGTTGGGGTGGCTGCAACGTCTTTAAAAGCACAGAAAACATGAATTTTAGGTACCAACGTGCATTTCTGCAGCTTCACCCGAGGGACAAGCAAACTTGAGGTGGACAAACCTACAACGCTGTTCGAACATTCGATTTTGGTGAGATAGCTCTGGGACACAAAATGTCACCATATTTTGAAAATGACCCATTTTGAGATGTTTAAAATAGGTTGACTGAGATGTGAGGCCCTCGATTCGGATATGCAGCCCAGCGAGCTGCACTCAAGTCACGGGTTTTCTGTGCACGGCACAGTGTGACGCCGCTGCTTGGCTGTTGAAGTGCATCTGGCGGGGAAACTTGATTAATCGGAAGGAAGCGAAGATAAGACGCGACGGTGCAAATCATATCACGCGCAGCGTCACCTGTCGACGCCGTTCCACGTCAACCTGCTCCCTGTCATCATAATTATACTGGTGTGACGCCGCATCTGCTCCCACCTCGAGTCCCGGACTCGCCTTTTGTCTGAAGGAGGCGACTGAGCGATATGTTGTGATAGCACATCGATCAGTTACCGGTGGTTCTCTGAGGAGGGCGATGAAGATGGAGGGGAAGAAAGGGAGCCCCCCCCCTCCCCCCCGATTTCAGGTAGCTAGGGCCCAGGCCTGGGCACTTAATCCTTAGCTTTCATTATAAAATTTTAGAAATTCAAACGCATTATTATTATCCTTATTAAAACAGCACATGTTGCAACTTAATAGGTACTTACTAAGGATTTTTTGAAGTCAGGTCTTTTTAGCAAACTTTCAAACAAAATGAAGCTAATTGCAATGGGTCCAAAATGTTCAGAAGAGAATTTCTGAAATTTTTTCTTTTGAAATTTATTTCTAAATATCCTGGGATGCCCCGGCCACTTTACCTCCTTCACCACCACCACACCTTGCAAATGAGGTCAATAAACCGTGCTTGTCTTCCAGCAAGCGCAGGGATATTACACGTATTACTGTTGTGTTTTAAATGGTTGGACTGGACATGTATGTATTACTGAAAATCAAACCATTACCGGTTAAAAAAATTATTTTTCCTGTCCCTCAAATTTGTTGTCCTGTTTTTTGCGCACCTCAAATCCTCCCGCCTCTCGAAAACTGGTGCTCTGGGCGAATGCCCAGTTGGTCCGTTTGTACATCTGGGCCTCGTCCTACGCATTCACCAAACTGTTTTTGTGTTGAATGCGAGGTTTGAGGTAGGTTTGGGGAGGTGAGGTTGAGAAAGTGAGGTTGAATGAGGAGGTGAGAGAGGAGTGCTAGAGCGTATCTGCACGGTTTTCACCTCTTTGCATGCGTCTCTAGGATAGGAAAATATCCGTCCGGTTTTCACCAAGTTGGATATTGGGATAAGGAAATATCCGCACGGTTTTCACCCTTTGGATATTGGAAAGAGAGGATAGGAAAATATCCGTCCGGTTTTCACCAAGTTGGATATTGGGATAAGGAAATATCCGCACGGTTTTCACCCTTTGGATATTGGAAAGAGAGGATAGGAAAATATCCGTCCGGTTTTCACCAAGTTGATATTGGAAAAACACTCGTCCGGTTTTCACCACATTGAGTGTTGGGAAGGATGTTCTCGCCTGGTTTTCTCCACGTGAGAACGTAGTGTTGAGGAGAAGGGGGAGTTGATGAGGATGAGGTAAAGTAAGAGAGAGAAGGCTGTGGTTCGAGAGAAGTCGGATGAATGTCGAGCTGGGCAAGCGGGGCGCCTTATAAAGGCGCATATCCCCCCCTCCCCCGGTCCACCGACGGCTGTTGGAAGCCGTTGGAGGGAGAGCTACCTGGTCATCCCTTGCACCACACAGCTCGACATCTCCGTATCTTTATTGGTAACGATCTTAGATATTTATAGGAATGGCTTATTTTAAGGGTACCATGACAGTTTTCATGTCAGGTTTCATCATTATTATGAACAGATTTAGTTGAAATTAAGTAAAATCAGCTTCAAGGCCTTTTATTAAGAACAAATTTAATTTAAATTCAGTAAAAACAGCTTAAAATCCTTAACAAAAATTAATTATATTATGAAGCTTTGGAGTTCACGCCAGCGAAATAAACCTGTGAAATGAGATCATAATGGTTTGATCTTATGAGTAGTTCTTCTTCTTCTTCTTCTTCTATTCTTCTTCTTCTTCTTCTTCTGCTATGGCTCTAAAATCCAGGGCGGACCTTGCACGGCCAGAAATTCTTGTATTCCATTTTCGGAAATTAAGTTTGGTTCGGGTCTACCTTGAAACGGAAACCATCGAATTTTGAACCAACCGGAACCAACTAGACCGCAAAATGGGCCCTAAAAACCGAATGTCAACAGTTTTGGTTGATGGCAGCCAACCATGCCATCTCGAATTAGGGCTTTCATGAGGGAAGTACGGGTGTAGGTAATAACCGCAGCAAACAGTTATCTACGCAGATACAGGTAAATAACAAACCGTTGTGTAATAATTTGCGGAGTTTTTCATTTTTTATATTGTGGATTGAGACAGTTGTATTACGCACTGTCATCCATGTCAGATACCAATCGTGACAGGCAGGAAAACGCAGGAAAACCCAGTGGCATTTTCGCGTATTTTACTGTCATAACGGGCCCAGTCCAGCGCGACTGCTCTGCAAGAGGAAATACAGGTACTTACCCATCCCCAAACGAAAACTCGACTCCTATTTGAAAATGACGGGAAATTGAGGAGAGAAGTTGAGAGTTGAACGAGTATCACCGATGGCGGGCGACAACCGGAGATTTCATCTTTGGTGGGGAGGGGGGGGGGGGGGGGGTGCACTCAGCGTGAACCACCTGTCAATAACAGGTTTATACCGCAGTGATTGATCCAAACGAGCGTCAAAATAGCTCGATACAGACCTGGAGATCATTTTTCTTCACCGACGCCGAATGGTGCTTAGGTAATTTTGAAAAAAATCACCTAAAAAATCCCTAACACCAAGTGAACCTTCACGATGTTAGTGAATTATCGAAGAAAACCCGCGATTGTAAAGAGCCTAAAATTTTCAGTACTAAGTCCAGAATCCTAATTCATGTATTTTCATCAGAAAAGTGGATAGACATGTCTATACAGGTAAATAATAAACCGTTGTGTAATAATTTGGAACGTTTTTTATTCCATTTTCCGATTCTGCGTACCTTGAAACGGAAACCACCAAATTTGGAGAGGGGGGGGGGGGGGGGGGGTTGTAACAATTTTTCGTGCTCGATTCCAAAGGTTCATCATTGAAAATAATAAACCAAAATATTCCCATGAATTGACCGAAGAAAACGCGATGAGAAAAAGTTGAATATTAGCAGTAAAACGAGAATTTTGCTTACTGTTTCAATAGTTGAAAATATGTTTTCCCGAAAGAAATATTTTCTCGGAGAATTTTGGCCTTCAAAAATCGTCGTACTGTTAAAAATAGCTTTTCACCAACTATTCGCTCATATATATTATCCACGCACGAACCGAGAAGTTAAACTGGGAATATTGACATATTCTCTGCCCTTTGATAGTAAATTAGTTGTATTACATTATTTATTGTGATTTAAAAAAAACCAAGTTAGTGACAGATATGTTTGACGATTTTTAGTGGCTTAAAATATAAAATATTTTTATAATTTTCTACGCAATCGATGGCCAAGACGAGTTGTGCTGTTCTCTGGAGAATGTACGATGGTCGGAATTTGCTACTGTTGTCCTCAGAATCGGATTCAGCTCTCTCGAAAACCCACGAATCTCAATTTTCAGCTCCGAAATCCGAGCAGAATGGTGGGATGAAGAAAAATCGCGCGACGTCTCCTGGTATCCTCTCACTTGGGAAATACATACCAAATGACTTCGCACGCTTTTTCCATCCCCTTTTTCACTAATTTCCGTTCATTTCCGACCCATCATATATCACCTTTTAAGAAAGCTCCCCCTTAGGTCTACAATTTGAAAGAGTAAAAAATAAAAATAAAAACGCTGCAAATCCCTGCACAACGGTTTATTATTTTGTATAGAATACCCTTCTGTTACAGATCACAGCTCTATGTATAGATAACCCGTCTATATAATATGATATGTACTATTCTATTATATGCATATTATGTAGATCGCAGACACTCCGTAGGTTAGTACCTAATCCCGTACTCGTTACTAGGTACCTACCTAAATCACGAGTTAAATGTTGCTAAAATAATTCTGCCGATGACAAACAGTACCTAACAAAAAGAAACACACATAATGAAGTTCTGAAAAGAAATTGTTGATGAGGAGTGAAAAAGTTGCAAAAGTACCTACCAACAAACTCCAGCCCCTTCTACGTAGATGGTATAATTTACCGTTCTGTAATAATTTACCGTTGAGTAATGATTTACCGTAGTAATAATTTACCCATCAATAATACTTCAACGTTTGTTCAAGTTTCACTACCTACCAACAAACTCCAATAGAGCCATCATTTTTCAAATTAAATAATATCACAGAACAACCAACTCGACTTCATACTCCGCCAATATAATCAGGTGATCCCTACCAATGATTGGCCGTATTCACAAATTCCTATTGTGGGCGCGTCTCTGGTTACGAGATTTGGTTTGGATTGTATACAATTTCATTCACACTGGAGTCGAAAATGCCTGTCGGTGCAAACTCGGGGCCTTACTGTGAACGAACGGCTGGACGTACGATGCTCCGGATGGTCTTGAAAAACTCGCAAGTTCAAGAACTATTTAAAACCGTAAAAATATTTACGTAAAAAAATGGTATAGGCGTTTTGAAAATTTCAACCCCTATTTTGAACCCCTTAGAGATGACTGACAGTAACGTCGAGCTTCGAGGACCAACTAGACGCCGAACGGAACCTATAACCCGAATTTCATCAATTTTTTTTCATGGTAACTAAGAAAAGTGGCCCGTACGGCGTACGGCGTACGGCGTACGGCGTACGGTGTACGGCGTACGGCGGACAGACAGAAATATTTTTATTGCAGTTTTGGATTCTACATATCTTGAAACGTAAACCATCAAATTTTGAGGGGGGGTAAGAATTTTTTTTTTCATGCTCGATTCCAATGGTTCATTATTGAAAATAATAAACCAAAATGAATGTCTATTCCTCGACGAGGCGATAAGTAGTCACGATGTTCGAGGCTGAACGTTGCAGGATCGTGAGGGCGGTACCTATAGTGTTGGGTGGGTAGTTCATCTATCGTAGGTAAAATGTAATTATGTGTTTACAAACGATAAATTGAAACACCAGTAAAATTAATTAAAATGAAATTAGCGACGTCCCACAATCCAGGTGCGGTTTGGTTAGTGTTCAACTTTCAGAGATTACAACAATATAACCCGGTATCAGGCCCAAGAAGGCGGTAGTTTGAGGGTTTAAAAAAAAAGATTCCGGAAGCCGTCAACTTCTTTATCAACCCCCATCTGGAGGTGATAAATGACGTTCGGGACCAGAAGCCCGACCTATGAAGATTCATCAGTCATTTCCAACAAGTCACTTCACCCATTACACCGGCCACCCTGGCCGCAACAGGCTGCCCCCTCCGTTCTACCACAGCTCATTCACCATACCAGCTATAATGCTCCCTTATTTACTCAAGGGAGGAAGTTCCTAAGGTGTTTTTGCTGTTGGAGCTAAATCAAGGCGAGAAATTAAAGATTAGAAAATATCACAAAGAGGAGAATCAGATACGGGAGACCTCTCCATATTTGTGAAGACCCCCTCCCCCAAGTATGTATGCGTCCTTCTAACGAATATTTACCTTGAATACTAAAAGGAAAAATTCCAAATTTTGTTTGAATGTTCCAGTGATGACCGAAATGGTATTAGGTAGGTACGTCCGAAGATGAGCAAGTTTCTGAAACAAAAAAAGATGGTCAAGTGTCAGTCTTTGTGGGACAAAAATGGCTGAGTACCAGCAAGAGTTTATAAAATATCTAGGTAGGTTTACTGTTTTCAGTAATGAACCTTTCGAATCGAGCATGAAAAAACAAAAAAATAAAATAAATATAAAACAACCCCACCCCTCAAAATTTGATGGTTTCCCTTTCAAGGTACCTACGTAGAATCCGAAAAATAGAATTAAAAAATTTCCGTCCTTCGCACTTTTTAAAGTTACCATGAACCAAAATTGATGAAATTTGGTTTGTAGGTCTGCGAAGCTCGGCGTTTTAAAATTATTTTAAACGGAAAATCGAGAAAAAGAATGGTTTTCTCAAAAATCAAATGAGGAGTACCCATGACTTCTGTTTATATTTTTGAATGAAAGTAGGTTCAATTCTAAGAATTTTGAGACCAACCGTAGTTTCCTACGATGAATAGTTCTTTTTCTATGAGCAACGAGTTCTTTTTATATGAGTTTCGGCAACGAGTGACGTCACACTGGGCAAGGGGGTCCCGCCCACTTGTTGCCGAAAGTCAGAAAGCTCGTAGAAAAACGCTGCAAATTATTACAGAACGGTTTATTATATACCTGTATAGCCCCTTCTGCGTAGATCACTGCTTTCTGTGGTCAGTAACTACCCTCGAGCTCCCCCCAGGAAAGCCGTAAATCGAGTATTGGAGCCGGCCCGGGAATTACATTTTCATAAAATTGCGCGGGATCCAATAATTCTTTGGATTAATTATTTGTTGGACAAATTAATAATTATTTGTTGTTATTCATGAAGCATAACGTTTGTTCAAGCTGCAAAAGTAGGTACCTATCAACAGAATCCAAAAGCGCCATAATTTTTCAAATGAAATAATATCACAGAACATCCACCTGGACTTCACACAGCCATCCGTGATTATAATCAGGTGCTCCCTAGCAATGATATCCGGGCCGGATTCATACCGTTTCATTCACGTTCATGTTGACAGTGCTTTTCGGTGCGAACGAACGGCTGGACGTGCAATGCTCCGGGTGGTCTCAAAAAAGCTTTAGTTCATGATCTATTTAAAAACGTTAAAAAACCATACTCTTCTACTGACAGTTTTCGAGCTGACAGTGTTCTGAAAATTTGAACCTTTTTTTCACCCCTTAGAGATGACTGACAGTAACGCCGAGCTTCGCGGACCAACTAGACCCCGAACGGGACCTACAAACCAAATTTCATTAATTTTGGTTCATGGTAACTAAGAAGAGTGTGAAGTACGGAATTACGGTGGTTTCGGATTCTGCGTGCCTTGAAATGGAAACCATCAAATTTTGAGGGGGGGGGGGGTTACAATTTATGTTTTTCATGCTCGATTCCAGAGTTTCATTATTGAAAATAATAAACCAAAAGGCTGTCACTATCTTGAAATTCTCTCATAATCGTTACCATAACGCCAAAACCGCCTAAGTGCTTTTAACGTGTTTAGAGAAAAACGCGTTCAAAGTTTTGACGCTACATTATAAATCGAAAAATGGCTTTGAAGCGACGGAAGTTTCATAATATCAGGACACTCCACAATCAAAAAGCCATTTCGAACCTGTGGGAGGGGGTGGGATGCATATGCGATCTTGGCTTTGTTGCTCTTTTAATTAAATCGCAATTTCATGTTTCAAATCCTGTTCTATAACAAACGAAATGTTTATCTACTTTTGTCTTCATTAACACTAAAATGTTTGTGGGCACCATTGAAATAGTTTTATGGACATCTGCTGAGATGGAAGGAAGGGTTCCTCTCGAGGCACACGCGGTTTTGACGTGGTCAGATTGTCCGTTTTTGGAGATAGGCGAAATAAATACGCATAATGTACCACTCTGTGTCACTTGGGCGATTTTGGCATGGTCGGATTTTTCATTTCTGGAGATAGGCGATACTAATTTGTTACTTCGTAACAAACTAATTTGTTTGAAATTGGGATTCGTGCTACTGGCATGGCATAGAATATAATAGAGTGACTCCAAAAATACAGTTAGGTGAAATTGGCCAAAATGGCTCTTAGGCGGTTTTGGCATTGTGGTAAAGATATGGTCATGCGCATGCCTTTAACTCTCTTTTTACGGATTTAGTTTGAGAATGGTCTGGAACAGATTTTTATGTTGTGTTTATTTCTGATTTAGACATTATCCCTCTCGGTAACTGAAAACAGTAGAGATACTTATACACCTTATCTTGGAGACCTAAGGTGCGGCACCTTTTTGTATAATGTTGAAAAACTACAGAAAAATACTTTTAGGATCCCTTTTGCTTTTATGTGGGCAGCTCGCAACTACAGTTTAAACAGCTTCGATTCATCCGAAGTCAGTGAACATCTGCAAACATCTTCATTGATCGCAGATTGCTCTTCTGCCAAATCCACAGCAGCTGAATATTTTCTAAATTATCACCTTCTGTTCGGAAAACAATCATCGACCAATTTCTGACCGGAGTTTATAACGAATTTCAGTTGTCCCAGATGGACCCAACTGAAAACACCTAAAGAACAACAGATCTGTGATTGTATACGTGTGCTGCGTCTGATGGATACTCTATTTACGTCACTCGACATCCCCCATTCACTTCCGTCATCCGAATGTCCGTGGCAGCCTCGTCAGAATAAAATAAAACGGCACTGACGCAAAAAAATGGAACATCTGCCACGAAAGGGTTCCGCGAAGGGGTTATTTGGGATTCTGCGGCTTCCCTCATTGTTTCCAACATTTCCCTCGCGAAATTGGCAAAACGCAACATAATAATGCTTCTATCCATTCGATTCACAGTGGCTTGTTTTTTCCTGTACATATTGATAACCCTTCTGCACAGGTCACTGTTCTGCACGCTGTACTATGGCTGTACCTTTGAAACGACCATAATATGGTACCTTCAACTGTACCTTTGTAGATGTAGGAATTTTGAGCTGCTGTTTTACGAAAATACGGGACAGTTGTATATATATCTTTAACTGAAAAAAAAAGGTCTGCCAAGTTGTGTCGGTAGTATTATAGCTTCCTCACTAACTTATGGAACGTATTGAATCAGCTGGTAAAAAACGCTGCAAATTACTACACAACGGTTTATTATTTATCTGTAAAGACGCCGCTTCTGCGTTATCACGATTTTCTGCGGTCAATACATACTCTCGTGCTCCCCCAAATCGAGGGGTTACAGTTTCATAAAAATGCGCAGGATTCAGTAATTCAGTCATTAATTATTTGTTGTTATTCATGAAGCATATATAACGTTTGTTGAAGTTACAAAAGTACCTATCAACAAAATTCAAAAGAGCCGTCATTCTCCAAATGAAATAATACCGCAGAACAACCAACTCGACTTCACACAGACATCCGTGATTGTAATCAGGTGTTCTCTACCAGTGATATCTGGGCCGGATTTATACAGTTTCATTCACGATCATGTTGAACCCTATCGGGGCAAACGAACGGCTGGACGTACAATGCGGAAATGTACGTCCTGTAATTTTCATTATGTTTACCTAAGTTAAACTGATATTATTTATCCGCATATTTGAAGTGCAACAGCTGAACAGTACAACGGCAGGAGGACTAATTCGATATTTTTTCTTCTTCTTTTTAAATGTTTGTCCAGCGATTGTTCCGAATTAACTACTGGACCGATTTCGATTAATCTTTTTTCAAATGAAAGAGGTGTGATGAAAGAACTAGTGTTTCAGGTAAAAAAGTAGTACTGGGCCTCTACTAGGCCACTTATAATTTTCGATTTCTGGTGCTTTGACACACATTGCACGATCTGACTACCGAAAATAAAGACTGTGGTTGCCGCAGTAATGATGGTATCAGTAGTACTCGGATAGCGTGAGGTTATAAATAGGACTAAAAACATCGCACTAAAAAGCAAAAAAAAAACTAATTTTTTACAAAAAACCAAACCGGCTTAAAAAGAAGCTGTACAAAACTAAAAAGTAAAGAATAATTTTTATGCTGAACAGAAATATATAATTATTCAAAATCAGTGCAACTAAATTTTTGAAGTCGGCGCCAAGTTCCAATTAAAAACCCCACACACATACTTCATGATTGCACCCCTTGGTTTTATACAAATTGTAGATGATATTTGGTGACTTTCAAAAATCGTGTTGTATTGGCTTTGAATAATCATGTACCTAGGTGTTTGTTCAGCATAAAATACGTAGAGACGGCAGGACTGATCTGATATGTACCGCCGACATATTTCTTGGGTATCATAATCATAAGTTATGAAAGGTGACGTCTAGATCCTTCTATATAGGGATGGGATATCGATATAGATATTATCGAAATATCGATATTTTCCATCCGGTATCTGATATTTTCATATCGATATTTTCACTTCGATAATATCGGAATATCGATATTTACCTCGGATAGTATCGGTTTTTTTTTAAACAACGAGAAAAATCCTCAAATTTGGTTTTAAACTTCTGAGAGTAAAGGAATGAACCCAAATTTGGAGATATTTCATTTTTACATCATGTAGATAGCTACAAAACAAACCTGGCCTCGGACTACCCCCGCGGTTGACCATAGCGCATCCATGGGCCCCTCCATGGTCGAATCCCGAATTGCTCAACGGATATCGACCAAATTTGGCACGAATATCCAGTAGGCTCCCAAGTTGTGCAACGTCGCATTTTTAATTCCCTGACCATAGCGGAACTATGGTCGACCATGGTCAACTTCGTTAATTGAAATGGTAACCCCTATTTTTTATCGCGTATTCGTAATCTACGTGAAATTCTATCTACGATCGACCCTTCGGACTACCCCCGCGATCGACCATAGCGCATCCATGGGCCCCTCCATGGTCGAATCCCGAATTGCTCAACGGATATCGACCAAATTTGGCACCAATATCCGGTAGTCTCCGAAGTTGAACGTAGGCGCATTTTTAATTCCCTGACCATAGCGGAAATATGGTCGACCATGGTCAACTCCTGAATGGCTTGACGGATTTTGATAAAATTGGGCACAAATACCCAGTAGGCTATGGGATTTTTCCGTCGTTTGTTGGTTCCACGATACTGCGTACAGCGAATCTCGGATAGCGAGCGAAGCGAGCGGTCAGGCTAGTATATTATAAAAACGAATCTCTGTGTGTGTGTCTGTCTGTCTGTCTGTCTGTCTGTCTTCCCACGGCCTAACGGCTCGACGGATATCGACCAAATTTGGCACGAATATCCAGTAGGCTCCCAAGTTGTGCAACGTCGCATTTTTAATTCCCTGACCATAGCGGAACTATGGTCGACCATGGTCAACTTCGTTAATTGAAATGGTAACCCCTATTTTTTATCGCGTATTCGTAATCTACGTGAAATTCTATCTACGATCGACCCTTCGGACTACCCCCGCGATCGACCATAGCGCATCCATGGGCCCCTCCATGGTCGAATCCCGAATTGCTCAACGGATATCGACCAAATTTGGCACCAATATCCGGTAGCCTCCCAAGTTGAACGTAGGCGCATTTTTAATTCCCTGACCATAGCGGAAATATGGTCGACCATGGTCAACTCCTGAATGGCTCGACGGATTTTGATAAAATTGGGCACAAATACCAGGTAGGCTATGGGATTTTCCCGTCGTTTGTTGGTTCCACGATACTGCGTACAGCGAATCTCTGATAGCGAGCGAAGCGAGCGGTCAGGCTAGTCCTATATACCTACCATCCCCCACCACGGCTGGCACAGTTCAGTCTGGCTCGATCGGTCGCGGTGGTCGGTATGTTTAGGATTTGGTCTGTTCAAAATTCATCTAGGAGCGAAAATTTTCGAATCCCTGTGCGTTTTTGTGTTTTCATCTCGTATCGCCTTGGTATGATCCGCCGATTTAACAGAGTGAAGTGATATGGGCAATCGTTACCTTGTGGGAGTGCATTGGTTTACCCAGTCAATCAATGATTATGTTTAGTGGTGTGATTTGGTTTTCATTGCCTTCATTATCGGATCTTCGACTACTGAAGGTAGGTGGACTTTCGTTATTTGAGTTTATTGTATTGTTTTATAATAATAATAAAGTCTTCGAGTTAATAATCATCACGAATCTTTTCAACTAAATTAGGCACATATTGAAATCAACAGTGAGGGTTACATGTGTTTCTAAACTAGATAAGTATTTTTTGTTATCTTTATTATTCCGCGATTTGAATGCCCCTCATCCAAGACTTTGTCCTTTGAGTGGCAGTTCGTGAAACCGGTCACACTCTGGGTTTTTTAGAATATTACCCCAGAAGAGCCCTTTTTATCAACGCCATACAACAGTATGGACCCTTCAAAGCCCCGACTAGAGCAATGCCAGCTTTGAGTGACCATAATAAATAAATTCCATACAGCTTAGTATTTATGGATATTATCTGTACCTATTTGTAGAAAAGTGGTCAGTTCATCATATTGTAAAAATGATAGATTCAGTTCGTTTTCCATCAAATAGGATAACAGATTAAGGCGTTAAAATGAGAGATATGAACTCAGCCAAGGGATATGAGGGATGATAATGCCCCAACCACAAATTATGTATTAAGTAGTCGATAGTTAAGTACAGCTTTTATGGAACAGTTCAGGAGTTAATATTTTTACGGAACAGTTGAGGAAAATAGGATTCAATGAAACTTGAATGATGAAATTGTCATATTTACATATGTGAAGGGTATATACATACCTACATTTATTTTTCTCACGCTTTTAAACTGACACGCTTAGTGGATCTACTCAACATGGTTCGAATATTTATGATGCAGTTGTAACACATACCTACACAGGAAAGACGTTATATGTTTTGTGTTTCAAAAGGGTATGCTTGCAAGGTAGACGGACGTACGAAGTCGACTATTATAGGAACTTTCATACGAGTAGTATAATATTAATGAAGTTAATTAGGGTTGAGAATAATTTAAGTAGTTAGCGCTGGCATTGTTATAATCCACGAAGTATAGGTGCATACTATTTTAATCTATCTTAATCTATTTCCGGAGGTTTCCTCTATGTACTCGTATACAGAGGTGCATACCTATCAGTACCAATTGAACATTTCTACATCAGTATGCGTGAAAAAGTTGAGGAGTGTCGATTACGAAAAGTTTCTTTTCATGGCCTGAGGCGTTTCCAAGTTTTCATCACATTATTCAATGCGAAAAAGGCCGCCCATACCTGCGAGAAAAAAATAACTTGAAGTGAGATGAGACAAGTTATTTTGTACTAACCGTGACTGTCCAAACCGTTTCTCATTTTTTAAATTTATCATGCTGACACGTTCTTTCCCCATTAATTTTTTCACATTTCTTTCCCCTGAAGTTGTCGGTGGTAGGCCCACTAGCGATTGGTGTCATTTTTGAAGAATGGTTTATGGTTAGGGATATTCTCTCTCGGGAACATTGTGAAATGATAAAGATATTGATAAAGCGTGCGAGATGTCCTCAGTTTATAATTTAGTTATATTTGGAAACATCTTGGAGACCGGGGTTATGGTTACCTAGTGATGAGAGATTTTGCGTTGCACTCAGCACTCTTTTGGTTTATTATTCTGCGAATAATACACCTAGGTATGTATTCCCTCAGCAAAAAAGTTTTATAACACCCCTTCAAAATGTTTTCTTTTTCCTTGTCACATGGGTTCTGTTGGACGCACCTACAGAAATGCTAGAAATACATTTATTGTTTCTTTCATGTGCAATATTATTGAAATAGCTATTGTTGATGGTTCCCACCAGTTTTGGCCCCCAAAAACAAGATATTATAAGCTCCTATTTCTGGTAAATTATCTTTGATCATCGATAGTGCCATTTAATTGTCTTGATTCACCTGTTGAAACTACTTCCAGTGTTATTATACAAGTTTATGGTGGTTTTATACAATTTCCCAGGTTTTTGGCTCATAAAAAATGAATTTTGGTAGCTGAGCCTTCGTTGCAACCTCAATTCTTCACTCTTTCGTCAAAATCAACTTCATATTCGGTCTTCTAGCCCTAAAAAAACAAGAAAAACGATCCCTAGCAAGCTCATGTTCACTAAAACTTCAAAAAAAAAAAAACTCGAAAAACCATATTTTTATCCCCCATTTTTCACGCGAAAACCCCGTGGGTGTATTTTGAGCGGGCTGCAGAGCTTCGGAGCACAATTAGGAGCCAAATGTGTTTCGCAATTGGGACCCAAACTGTATGCGGAAGAAAGAAGATTTTAGACCAAATTTTAATATAAATTTAAGGTTGAAACTTCGTTAAAACCTCAATTTTCCACTCTTTTGTCAAAATCGACTTCATACTCCGTCTCATCGTCCTAAAAAAAACACGGAAAACGATGCCTCACAAACTCATGTTACCTACTAAAACACCGAAAATCACCATTTTAACCCCCCAATTTTTCACCCATACCACCCTTGGGTATATTCCGATCGGGCTGCAAAGTTTCGGGACACAACTAAGGCCCAAATGGAGCCTGTGTACGAAAGAACGATTTTTTTAGACCGAAATTGAGGTAAATACGCATGATGCGGCGGACGGCGAACGGACATTTTGGAATCTACACACCTTTAAACGTAAATGTAAAACTTTTTAGGGGGTGTTTTAAAATTTTTCTGCTAGTTATTCACAGAATAACAAACCAAAATGCAGCGTCCGCCCGTCGTGTCATCCATGTCTACTTAAATTTAGGTCTAAAAAATTCGTTCTTTCGCACACATGCTCCAATTGCGCCCCAATTGTGTCCCGAAACTTTGCAGCCCGATTCGGAATATACCCAGGGGTGTAAAAATAGGGTTTTAGTGATCATGAGCTTGTCAGGAGTCGTTTTCCAAGTTTTTTAGGCCGAGAGGACCGAATATGAGTTGGATTTGTTGACTAACGAGTGAAGAATTGAGGTTGTAACGAAGGTTCAGCTCTCAAAATTAATTTTTTATGAGTAACAATCCTGGGAAATATTCTGAAATCACCATAAACTTGTATAATAACACTGGAATTAGTATCAACAGGTGAATTAAGACAATTAAATAGCACTATCAATGATCAAAGATAATTTGTTTATAGGCGCCTAATTCGTGTTTTTGAGAAACAATAAGTGAACAGCCTACATTTCTGTAGGTATGTCCAATAGAATAATAAACCCATGCGGCAAGGACTTTGCAGCGTTTTTCATTCTCCCTCGGGTTTTTTTCGCGAAGTTTTTATGTCCGTTTTACGTTGTAAAAAACCCAATAATAAGCTTTATTGTCGTTATGCTGGAGTGCTGAAAATCCGAATCTGGAGTTATCGAACAAAATTTGCTGGTGTGTTTCTGGTGTTGAACATGTATGTATGTGGTAAGTATGAATAAGAATGTAGCCCTATTATAATAGCTTGAAAGAAAGGCCAGTTCACTTTTCTCAGTTTTATAAATAATAACTTTTCAAATAATAACTTACAAATAACTTCCGAATTTGATAAATAACTTTCCTCAATTTTATAAATAATATTATAATGGCGAAAATGTGATGTTGATCGCCATCTCCTCCCATTTTTGTTAATCAGAGAATTTTTCAGACTGAAGCGAGTTTGAACTTGAAAAACGAAGTTTTTACCTGTTTTGTGCAAAAACTTTGTTGGATACTAAAATACCTAGTTTTTTTTTGTCTCGAAGCCGCCACAATGTGATTTCTGGCACTTTATGATGATTTGTATCGATTTACGTCCAATAATACGTAATTGTAACCCACTATTTGTTTGCATGTATGTGGCCTTCCAGGCGGTTTCATACATCGACTAAAGATGCCATGCGATTTCTGACTTGGGGTTTAAAGATTATAACATCCCGGGAATTAATGAAAGAGGTTCAAGGTTGAATTTCAAAGAAAAACGGAGTTATTGAAAAAATAGTCTATTTCCACTAAAACGCGAAAAACACAGTTATACCGGTTTCGGTGATCAAACCATCGTCAGTAACAAGCAAATGCTAATGAATGTTTCACAGTTGTTTGTTAATTACTGTTAATAAATGTTTGATAATTGTTTGTTACTGGCGATGGTTTGATCACCGAAACCGGCACAACAGTGTTTTTCGTGTATTAGTGGAAATATACTATCTTTTCAATAACTCCGTTTTTCTTTGTCAAGTTTAAGTTGTTTGTATGGGTCTAAAATCTCTAAAAACCACTAGCAAATGTTCTGGTTTGTCACTGGTATGAAACGGATTTGTATGTATTTATTTGTGTGTTTAGTGAATCTAGAAACACAATGCGAACATGATTCGAAGTCAGAGCTTTCTGAGTCCGACTCGTAAAAAATCTGGGGTTTTAGAGAATTTTCTTTGAAATTCTTTCTTTCCCAACCAGGGGTCCACCTAACAAGATGGTATGCCTCACAAATAATTCCTTGTATGTTATTTACCAATACTTCATGTTTATTATAGTAGATTAAATATACTGTACACCACTGCCTATGTTGGTTCCTTATTTTTTGTAATACTGGCCTTAACTCGTAACGCTGTGCGCAGATTCCTTTTAGTTTCGTTCCCACTCAAACGTTGCAGTGTTCTAATTCATCTTCCCTGTCAAGTTTGTTTATATATCAATCATACGAGTGTGACAATGACGGAATCGCGGTGGATAACCCTAAACCACTTCGGGCCCATGAACCATTTTCCCTCTTCCGGGATGATCATTTACACGGGAAATAAAAATCCGTCTGAGCGGGTCGAGGGGGAAACGCAAAGGGTGAAAACCCGGCGAACCGCGATGATTAATAAGCCTGGGCCGTCGTTGTGACCAACCCTGCGTTTTCTGCCAAGTGATCGAGCTGGCAGATTTTCGGACGAGCATTCGTTTTACCCATTCGAGAAAAAAACGCTGCAAATTCCTTGTCACATGGGTTTATTATTCTTCTGGACATACCTACGGAAATGCTGGCTGTTTATTTATTGTTTCTTTCGTGTAAAATAATTGAAATAGCTATTTCTGGTGATTTCCACCAATTTTGGCCCCCAAAACTTGAATTAGGTACGCTCCTTTTTTTTCAAATTATCTTGGATAATTTATAGTACCGAATAATCGTCTTGATCCACGCGTTGACACTTTTTCTAGTGTTATTCTACAAATTGATGGTGATTTCAGACGATTTCCCAGGTTTTTGACTCATAAAAAATCAATTTTGGTAGCTGAACATCTGGTAAAAACCTCAATTTTCCACTCCTGGGTCAAAATCGACTTCATATTCGGTCTTCTCGTACCCAAAAACATGGAAAACGATACCTCAAAAGCTCATTTTACTAATATGTTACTAAAACACAAAACGTACCTATTTGTATACACATTTCCACACACACACACACACACATTTTCACTCATAACACCCCTGGATATATTCCGATCGGGCTGAAAAGTTTCGGGTCACAACTAGGGCCCAAATGGAGCATGTGTGCGAAAGAACGAATTTTTAGACCAAAAATGAAGCCGGAACACGTGATACGGCGTACGGCGGACGGACATTGCAGTTTTGGAATCTACGCACCTTGAAACGGAAAAGAAAAAATGTGTTATAAAATTTTTTTGCTGAGCGAATACATAGGTGTATTATTCACAGAATAATAAACCAAAACGCTGCAAAGTCCTTGTCACATGGGTTTATTATACTATCGGACACACCTACAGAAATGTTGGCTGTTCATTTATTGTTTCTTTCATGCGTAATAATCGAAATAGCTATTTCTGATGGTTTAAATTTTGGCCCCCAAAACACGAATTAGGTATACGCTCCTTTTTTGGTTTATTATTTTCAATAATGAACCATTGGAATCGAGCATGAAAAAAAAAATTCTTACCCCCCCTCAAAATTTGATGGTTTACGTTTCAAGGTATGTAGAATCCAAAACTGCAATAAAAATATTTCTGTCTGTCCGCCGTACGCCGTACGGGCCACTTTTCTTAGTTACCATGAAAAAAAATTGATGAAATTCGGGTTATAGGTTCCGTTCGGCGTCTAGTTGGTCCTCGAAGCTCGACGTTACTGTGAGTCATCTCTAAGGGGTTCAAAATAGGGGTTGAAATTTTCAAAACGCCTATACCATTTTTTTACGTAAATATTTTTACGGTTTTAAATAATTCTTGAACTTGCGAGTTTTTTAAGACCATCCGGAGCACCGTACGTCCAGCCGTTCGTTCACAGTAAGGCCCCGAAGTTTGCACCGACAGGCATTTTCGACTCCAGTGTGAATGAAATTGTATACAATTCAAACCAATTCTCGTAACCAGAGACGCGCCCACAATAGGAATTTGTGAATACGGCCAATCATTGGTAGGGATCACCTGATTATATTGGCGGAGTATGAAGTCGAGTTGGTTGTTCTGTGATATTATTTAATTTGAAAAATGATGGCTCTTTTGGAGTTTGTTGGTAGGTAGTGAAACTTGAACAAACGTTGAAGTATTATTGATGGGTAAATTATTACTACGGTAAATCATTACTCAACGGTAAATTATTACACAACGGTTCATTATACCATCTACGTAGAAGGGGCTGGAGTTTGTTGGTAGGTACTTTTGCAACTTTTTTCACTCCTCATCAACGATTTCTTTTCAGAACTTCATTATGTGTGTTTCTTTTTGTTAGGTACTGTTTGTCATCGGCAGAATTATTTTAGCAACATTTAACTCGTGATTTAGGTAGGTACCTAGTAACGAGTACGGGGTTAGGTACTAACCTACGGAGGGTCTGCGATCTACATAATTATGCATAGAATAGTACATATTATATTATATAGACGGGTTATCTATACATAGAGCTGTGATCTGTAACAGAAGGGTATTCTATACAAAATAATAAACCGTTGTGCAGGGATTTGCAGCGTTTTTTTTTTCAACTTTCTTTGATCATTGGTAGTGCCAATTAATCGTCTTGATCCACGTGTTGACACTTTTTCCAGTGCTATTATCCAAACTGATGGTGATCAGACGATATCCCAGGTTTTTGACTCATAACAAATCAATTTTGGGAGCTGAACATTTGGTAGAACTGAATTTTCCACTCTTCGATTTCCTTTCCATTTTCCTTCTTCTTTCATGCGCAATGATTGAAATGGCTATTTTTGATGGTCTCCGCCAATTTTGGCCCCCAAAAACACGACCTCGGCTCCTTTTTCCCTTTTTTTCTTTTCTTTTTTTCACAGATTATCTTTGAAAATTGATAGTGCCATTTAATTGTCTTTATTCACCTGCTAATACTACTTCGAGTGTTGTTATACAAATTTATGGTGATTTCAGACAATTTCCCAGGTTTTTGACTCATAAAAAATGAATTTCGGGAGCTGAACCTTCGTTACAGCCTCAGTTCTTCACTCTTTGATCGAAATCAACATCATATTCGGTCTTCTCACCCTAAAAAACATGGAAAACAATACATCACAAGCTCGTGTTAACCTCAAAAAACCCTCGAAAACTCCTATTTTCACACCCGTTTTTCTCCCATAACACCCCGTGGGTGTATGCCGATCGGGCTGCCGTGCTTTGGAGCACAACTAGGACCCAAATATGTTCCCAAACGGGGACCCAAACTGTGTGCGGAAGAACGACGATTTTAGACCACAATTTAACGTAAATTTGAGGCTGAAACTGAACCTCAATTTTCCACTCTTTCGTCAAAATTGACTTCATATTCGGTCTCCTCGTCCTAAAAAACATGGAAAAAGATACCTTACTCATGTGACTAAAAAACCAATAAACCCCCATCCCCCCCCCCCCCAACCCCCTCATTTTTCACCCACAACACCCTAGGGTGTAATCCGATCAAAATGTTTCGGGACACAACTAGGGCCCACATGGAGCCTGCGTGCGAAAGAACGAATTTTTTAGACCGAAAATGAAGTAGTTATGCGTGATACGGCGGACGGACATTGCATTTTTGGAATCTACGCACCTTGAAACGTAAAATAAAAATTTTGAGGGGGTGTTTTAAAAATTTTTGCTGAGCGATTACAACATAGGTGTATTGTTCACAGAATAATAAACCAAAATTAGAGCCGAGGATTTGTCGTTCCGAAGAAACTGCTTAATTGCTAAGTGGGGAGAAAAAAAAACACAACTCGGCAGAGCAGTTTTCATGTACCGAGAAAAGAATAATACAAAATAGTTTCACCCACTAGCCGGAAGGCCCGTACGTTGCACAGGATAGCAATAATTGGAATTAAAGTAAAAAGTCAGTTCCAACGACGACCAAAGGATCAATAAAATCTGATTGTTATAAACATTGTTTTATCGAATATTGGTTATAAAAGTTGTATTCAGTTTCAGACTCCAAAATGCTTTTACCAGTAAAATACTTGATCGATCACTCTCGAACGAAGTACCTAGGTACATACTGGATCTGAAACTGAAAATTTGTCGCTATATCCGATGTTGTTAATAATCTATGGTTTTTGTTGGTTGATCTGTTTGAGCAGTCCACCTTCGGCTCAGAAATCCGTCGTGGTAAGCAGTTGGTCGTTATATTGGATGTCGTTAAATCGATTATTTTACTGTATGTGACTATGTGTGTACCTATAATTAGTCAAAACCTGGTCACGATTTTAATCGCGTGTATCAACACTGGACACAATTCTGTGTACAATTCTGGAAGGGTTAGTTCTACCTTGTCTATACAATAGATTTCTGACGTGCGGCGTTGTGTTGTAGATAGTTGACGGTTTCATATATATTTCAGGTAGGTATATTTTTTAGCAGCCATTGAACATACCTTCAGTCGTTTAGACAGAAACGTGAATGGAGCAAAACTGCTCTATTCGTGGAGAAAATTATCCGTATCTTGTTTAAATAGGATAAAACTGAAAATAAACATAAAATATGAGTATTATGGACAGGTAGGTAGATTGCGATTTTATTGATTTATAATTCAAATACATATCCCCTGACCAGATTCGATATAACCGCGAAAGAATGCTTGTTATGAAGATAGCGTCAGTGAGGGATGGGTTATTTCTCTGCATCATGCAGCTGTAATACCTGCAAGTCAGTGAGGATGGAAGCCTTTCACGTGCAGGCTTTAAATGTCTAGTGGGAAACCAGGATTCAATTTTCTCCCATGCCCCGAGGACTATTGGATTTAGAGGAGACTCCCTTCATAAAGAAAATCATCCTTCAAAGGGAGCTGGTGGAACAACAGGAATGATATCTTGAGCGAGGGCATGGGACTTTGTCGCCACGGAAATTGCCGAGACTTCCTCCACCTTAGAGGAAAATGGATGTAAAAGGCCGGGAGCACAACAAGTTCGTCAAAGACGGCAGGCAACGGGGCATTGCGGGCATCGGTTTGGATGGAATCACTGGTTTCTCGTCTCAAAACATCCTGTCTCAAAAACGCTATGGGTACGAATACTATCCCAACTTTCCATGAAGCCTGAGGCTGAACCGGGAAGACGTACAGAGATGGAGTGTTGAGACTGAAGCTGGTTCCATGGCAACCTGGGATTGCTAAGAAAAACGGATTTATTGAAACGTTGTCTATTTCCACTAATACACAAAAAAACGCGAAAAATGCACTGTTATACCGGTTTCGGTGATCAAACCGTCGTCGTCGTCAGTAACAAACAACGAGTTATAATAATGAATTATTGTTTGTTACTGACGATGGTTTGATCACCAAAATGGGTATAACAGTATATTTTTCGCGTTTTTTCGTGTGTTATTGGAAATAGCCAACGTTTCCATAACTCCGTTTTTCTTTGGATTTCCACGATTGCTAGATGTGATCTGTAATAACTTGAAGGTTTCCACTAGCAAAGCCAAGACTTCGTAGCTCTTTGCGTAGTGTTTGTCGCCAGAATACGATCCAGCCATGTGGATTAATGTAGCGAAATTGTTTGGATCTTTGAGCTACATCTGACTTCCACCTTTGCTGGGAAGAAAATCAGTGGCCAGCATTTATACTGGAACGCCCGTCCTGTTTTGAAGGCCCGGTCCGGCTGGCGGATGGACGTTCCCCCACCCAAAGTAGGCAGCCCGGGCTGCCTGCCGTCTAAGACCCGTCCGCTTTCGGATGAGTTTGTGTCGATTCAGCGTAGGAATCGTGCCTGGTTAGTTCACTCTAGAGACCTCAATGGGTTGAGTCTATATTGATTTTTGCATTCCAAAGTAGTCAGCAAAGCAGTTCACTCGGAGATGCAGTTATCTACTCATCTAGAACACTTCTTATCAACTCTAGTACCTCTGAACCCAATCCGGTTCAGAGGTACTGGAATAATTGGAATTACTCATCGTGTAATAGGTGTGATGGTTTGCTAAGAGAGAGAGGTGAAGGTGAGGTGAGATCTGGTGAAGGAGAATGATAATATGAAGATAAAGGTATCGGACCTAACGCCTCTGGTGAACACCTTTGGCGGAAGTCAGGGAGGTTTCCACCACTTCAGACGCTAGGAGGATATGTCCAGTGGTTGCCACTCGTGGATAGTTTTACCTACCCGGTTCCACCATTCTGGGATCTTTTAGATATAAGGTAAGGAGGTGTGAGAGGAGAGAGAGAGAAGTCATCGACTTGGTTTGAGGGTAGAATGAGGTAACAGGCGAGAAAGGCGAGTTTTTATAGGACCTTGTCCACTCTCCTCAGGTCCATCAACGTCAGTTGAGGGATGGTGGGAGATCCCTTTTGGGCTACCTGGGCCAAGTCACGTGCGCCACCTCAACCTTTGGTTTATTTGCGAGATCTTAATACTGTACATGAAGTGATGTTCTGGGAGGATATCACGACAATAGGTATACTTGTTAGTTAGTTGTACAATAGGTATACTTGTTAGTTAGTTGTACGTACTAAAACGTTTTAGGATATGGGTGTTTGAATGACTGTGTACTAGGTAGTGGGTAGGAACGTATGAAGAACGTTGGTTACCTACTTACCCATAACCTTAAAATAATAGGTGACTTAGGAACAATTGAATCAGTTTTACACCCACAGTTTTCTTTAGCAGAATTCTTGTCCAACTGATACTAGGTACTACCATAATTCGATGCTCAACGATTGTTCAATAATACCTATGTATATAATATGCGAACGAATTGTATAAGTACAACAAATAAACTAAGGAAATAACTATTTTTTTATTGATCGGAGTAGACAACCTGATGATAAACTGGAAAGTTAAAAGATGGGAAATGAGTGTACAATGTCCAATTCGAACTTTAGGTAACAGTACCCACTTTCTTTAACAAAATTTAGGTATCTCACAAAAAAACAGTTCATGTACCCTATTATAGTTGAATGCCTGAACCTAATTTTAAAACTATCTATGTGCACGAGAACGGTGTTTGTGGCTTGTAAAAGCTTAACACCATTTCCATTTACAGCTCAGTTAACGGTGATGGTCATTGGCAACTCCCTTTCTATTGTGAACCCAGTAGCTACCTGCCCAGTCAGTTTTGGTTTATTATTCTGTGAATAATACACCTATGTATTCGCTCAGCAAACAATTTTCATAACACCCCCTCAAATTTTTTTTCTTTTCCGTTTCAAGGTGCGTAGATTCCAAAAATGCAATGTCCGTCCGCCATATCACGTGTACCGGCTTCATTTTCGATCTAAAAAATTCGTTCTTTCGCACACACATGCTCCATTTGGGCCCTAGTTGTGTCCCAAAACTTTGCAGCCCGATCGGAATATACCCAGGGGTGTTATGAGTGAAAATGTGTATAAAAATAGGTACTTTCTGTGCTTTAGTAACATATCAGTTTAACATGAGCTTTTGAGGTATCGTTTTCCATGTTTTTGGGACGAGAAGACCGAATATGAAGTCGATTTTGACCAAAGAGTGGAAAATTGAGGGTCTACCAAATGTTCAGCTCCCAAAATTGATTTTTTATGAGTCAAAAACTTGGGAAATCGTCTGAAATCACCATCACTTTGCATGATAACACTATAAGAAGTGTCAACACGTGGATCAAGACGATTAAATAGCACTACCATTGATCAAAGATAATTTGAAAAAAAAAAAAAAATCGTAGGTACCTAATTCGTGTTTTGGGGCCAAAATTTGTGGAAACCATCAGAAATAGCCAACGTTTCTGTAGGTATGTCCAGTAGAATAATAAACCCATGTGACAAGGACTTTGCAGCGTTTTTCCATGGTATTCATAAGTGTGATGAATTTAGAATTTGTTCATCACGGTGGCGTGAGGAAAGGAAAGTCGCAGGCGGCGGATATCCACCGATCATCTACGACCTTTCTTAAGAGGAGATAGAGGTGAGTGTAGGAATTTGCCCAGGCGGCGGTAATCCACCGACATCTAGGTTCTTTTGAGAGAGGAGGTGTTTGTCTAGGCGGCGGTAGTCCACCGATCATCTAGACAAGGAGGAGAAGGTTTTCCCAGGCGGCGGTAATCCACCGATCATCTGGGAGGAGGAGCAAGGTAGAGGAGAGAAGAGAGAGAGCTAGTTAGAGGAAGTGTCGAATGAGGCTAAAGCCCCAGGATCCAGGGTTTTATAGGAACTGGAGGCCTCTCCCTCCAACTCCCTGTTGGGAGTTGGTGGTGGGGCCCCAGGTTGTGTCCCTGGGTTCTGTGGCCTGTCTCCCCACTCAGTTGTTTATTGACGGAAACTAAGTTTGGCATAAGAATATTGGTGAGAGCTTAAAGTTACTAGTGGAGTGTTCCCGGGAGGGACTCACGACAGAGGTCCCCCCAGTTTGAACCAAGATTCGTGGAGCTGAAGGCGCAAGGTGACAGGGGCTGAGGGCCAAGGCAAACAAAAGTGGTGCTGAAGGCAGGGCAAGAGGGATATGAGGGGCTGAAGGCAAAAGGTGACAACGGCTGAGGGCCACGGCAACAGGATGAGTGCTGAGGGCGTCATTCTTAAGTCTAGGTGATGGTGAACTTAAAATTAGGAGCATTTACATAAGTAGTTGGGTACATAAGTAGTTGGGTACAGATGAATAGTTACATAAGGAGGTGAGTACATAAGTAGTTGGGTAGAGATGAGTATTTACATAAGGAGGCGAGTATTTACAAAAATTAGTTAGAATAAGGTATGTACAATGGTTAGTGCGTAAGATTAGGTATAGGTATAGGAGGTATTTACAGTATGTGATGATAGTGATAGTATTTACAAGGCTATTTACAAAGTTATAGTTATAGTATTTACAAAGTATGTACAAAGTCGTGGGGGTACAGTATGAGGGTGCGGAAATCCGCCGTTCCCTGGGTGTGGATAGGATGTGGTGTGTGGATGGGTGTAGGTGTGGTTTAGGTGAAGTGTGGGGGCGCCTCGGCGATGTGGTGGCGGTGATGGGGCGGCCGCGGCGGGGCTGTGAGGGGCGGTACAGTGCGTGTGGATACACGAGACACAAGCACTGTCCCGCGATCTCAAGGCCCCGCCGTGATTGCTCGTAGCGGGGCGGGTTACTGGGCCGCCGGGACGCAGGGAATTCGGGGACGCTCCCTCCGTCCGTTCCGCCGCCCGGGCCGTTTTGTCCCGGTGGGAACTATTGGGGATATCCCCGGCGGTGTTGGGGGGGTAGGGGGTGTTAGGGGTTTGCTGATTTGGGTGGGTGGTGGGGGAGACTGTGTGTTGGGGGGGTCGAAAATTGAAAATTGGGGGGCGGAAAATTGGGGTTGAAAATCGGGAGGCGGGGGGTTGTTTTGGATGGGGGGGTTGCGAGTGACAGGGGGGTGTTTGATTTGAATGGTGGGTGGGGGGGGGGGGGGGGGGCATGAGTTCCGCGAGGCGGAACTCGCGGAGAATGGAGGACATTAAGGGGTCTATGGGGATGTAAGGAGGGTGTACCCCGGTGGCTTGTGCTGCGCGAAATTCGCGCAGTATCCGCCACTGGGGGTACTTCCACCGCCGGGGCCGGGGAGGTAGTCCGGTAATCCGTTGCGGAGAAAATATAAGCGGTGATGGGGGCCCGGGCGAAGGGGGTAGGGGGGATAGCGGGTCCGGGACGAAAACGTCCCGGAGTATGGCCGCCATTTCCGGATCCGAATCGAAATCCGGAAACGGCGACGGGGGTGACAGGTGCATTTGGGAGAGGTGTGACATGGTGAACGGACGGCGGGAGACTGATAGGGGTTGTTGGGTGAGGGAGCACAGGGGCGGGCTTGCACCTGGCTAACGGGAGAGTGTGGGGTTTCCCGTCAATTAACAGGGTCGCGGTGGTTGGTGTTGTGCGGATGACTTGAAAGGGGTTGAAAAGTTTTATGCATAAAGGGGTTTTAAAGCATAAAGGGGTTGAAAAGTTTTATGCATGCCGGGCTCTTTCAAGTACATGTGAGTGGCGGTGTAAAATCTTTTGGGGTAAGTGGTGTCGTTTGTCGGTGTTGAAGTGCGGAGCGGTTCCCTGTTAATTGACGGAGTGTTGTGTGGAGTGAAAATGTCGGCTGGTAAACGGAGAGGGTCTTTAAAAGCGTGTTGTGCGGGACTTGTGTTGTCTGAAGGACGGGCGGAAGTACGGAGGCTTAGTAAGACATAGGGGAGGGTTTTGGTCCATGAGGGGGATGTGGCTGATGTGGAGATGGCTTGTTTAAGGACCGAGTGCCACCGCTCTATTTTCCCGTTGGATTGGGGGTGATAAGGAGTGGTGTGGATTTTTTGAATCCCGAGGGAACGGAGCAGGTCGGAAAAGTGGGCTGATTCAAACTGCCTCCCCTGATCGACCGTGAGTGTCCGCGGACAACCGTAGCGGCTGATCCATTGATTTAGGAAGGCCGCGGCGACGGCGTCCGCGGTAATTTGGGCGAGTGGAATGCACTCAACCCAATTGGTTGCACGGTCGATCATGGTGAGGCAGTACCTCTTCCCCTCGGAGGGGGGAAGAGGGCCGACCAGATCTAAATGGACGTGTTCCCACGGGAGGGAGTCGGGAATGGGTTGAGGAGGTACATGGGGGAGAGCCGAGACCTTAAATTGCTGGCACTTCTGGCACCCTAGGACCCAGGTACGGATATCTGTGTTCATGTGGGGCCAGAAGTACCGCGTCTTGATCAGATCCCGGCTCGCCCGGATGCCGGGATGGTGGAGGGAGTGGTAGTGAAGGAACAACTGCCGTCTCAGCTCTGGTGGGACGTAAGGGCGCGGTGAATCGGCCGTTACGTCGCACCAGAGGTCGAGGGGAGGCAGTTGTTCCAATTTGGAGGCGGAGATGAGGTTGGAGAGTGCGGGGTCGGAATTTGGATTTTGGTTAGTTGTAAGGGTTTGTGGGGAGGGGAAGGGCAGTAGCTCCTCCACCGGCGCGGGAGTGGGGCGGGATAGCGCGTCCGCCACGCAGTTGTCGGCCCCCGGCAGGTAGCGAATATCGGACGTGAATTGTCCGATAAATTCGAGCTGCCGGAGGCGACGCGGGGAGGCGGATTTGCGGTTTTGGAGGAGAGCGTGGGTTAGGGGCTTATGATCTGTTATGACAGAGAACTGCCTGCCCTCCACGAAGTCACGAAAGTGTTTGATGGCTTCGTGGATGGCGAGGAGTTCTCTGTCGAAGGTCGAGTAATTTTTTTGGGTTGGGGACAGAGTTTTAGAAAAGAAACCGAGGGGTTGGGGGGTGGCGCCGGTGTGCTGGTGGAGCACTGCCCCGATGGCCCAGTCGGACGCATCGGTAGTGATGGAGAGGGGAGCGTGGGGGTCGGGATGGGCTAATAGAGCGGCGTCTACTAGGTCCTTTTTACAAATTTGGAAGGCGGTTGTAAGGTCGGGGGTCCAGGGTATGGGGCGGTTGTCGTTTTTTTTGGCGGGTTGTGGGATGGCGTGTATGAGTGGTTGTTGGTGTTGTGCTGCGTGTTTGATGTGTCTACGGTAAAAGTTCAACATACCCAGGAAACGGCGGAGTTCCGTCACGGTGCGGGGCTGGGGGAAATCCGTGATAGCATGTACTTTATCCGGGAGGGGCTGGATTCCGTTGGAGGAGACTTGGTGGCCGAGGCAGCGGACGGAGGGTTGGGCGAGGACGCATTTTTCGGTGTTGACTTGTAGTCCTTCGACAGAGAAGATGTCCAGGATCTGTTTGAGGTGTGTTAGGTGTTCTTGTGGGTTTCGGGAGGCGATCAGGATGTCATCTAAAAAGCAGAACACAAACGGTAGGCCCCGTAGGATGTTATCCATATAACGTTGCCATGTCTGGGCCGCGTTTCTGAGGCCGAAACCCATCTTAACATACTCAAATAGGCCGAAGGGTGTTATAATAGCGGTTTTAGGTATATCGGGTGGGTGTATGTTTATGTGATGGAAGGCTCTAGAGATGTCAAGGGTGGAAAATATGGTTGTGTCGTGGAGGTGGGAGGAGAAATCTCGAAGGTGGGGGACATTATACAGATCTGGTGTGGTTTTGGAATTTAGGCGGCGGTAGTCGCCACAGGGGCGGATATCCCCATTGGGCTTCTGTACGATGTGAAGCGGGGAAGCCCAAGGGGATTTCGAGGGGCGGATAATTCCGTCCGCGATCAGTTGGTTGAAGTGTTGCCGGGCCTGGGAGAGTTGTAAGGGGTGGAGGCGGCGGGCTTTTGCGGAAATTGGGGGTCCGGTGGTTTCTATGAAGTGCTGTATCGTTGAAATATGTGCTGAGGGGCGGCGCTGGGGTTGGTATTGTTGGAGGAGGGCTTCGAATTTGGTTGGTGGGCGGTCGATCGTGTGAATGAAACCGGGGATTGGTGTGTGGGTGGAGGGGTCCATCAGACGCGCGTTTCTGACGTCGACCTGGAGGCCGAAATATGCGAGGAAGTCGGCCCCCAGGATTGCCTTCTCCACGTCCGCCACGGTAAATTCCCACTCGTACGCGAGTCCGCTCATGTAAATGGATGAGCGGTTCGTCCCGTACGAGGGGATGGTGGTACCGTTGGCGGCGTAGAGAAGCTGTCGATAACAGCGCGCCTGACGACGGAGGATGTTGTTGGGAAAGATGGAGAGCGCCGCCCCTGTGTCAACGAGGAACGGGATGCTGGTCTTGCCGCATTTCAAAAATAGGCGTTGGTGGGTTGGAGCGGAGTGAGGCAAAATTGCGGAGGCTGTGGGGGGGGGGGGGGGGGTGTCTGTGCGGGAGCAGGGGTGTCGGAGTTGAGGGGTGGTGGTGTTGGTGGTGGTTTGTCCCCTGCGAAGGAGACGCGGGGCGGTCTTTTCCCGTTCCGGGGTGGGGGAACGGTAGCGGCGTCGTGAGGTGAGGCCGGAAGGTTGGTTGCCCTGGCGGTAGGTTTGGAGGGGCCGTTCCGGGGTGGGGGAACGGTAGTTGGTAGGGGAAGAGGTCGGGCGGCGCCGTGAGGCGCGGCCGGCAGGTTGGTGGCCCTGGTGGCGGGCGTGGGTTTGCCGTTCCCGGGTGGGGGAACGGTTGGTGGTGGGGTGAGGGGCTTGGCGGCGCCGCTAGGCGTGGCCGGGAGGTTGGCGGCCGTGGCGGCGGCGTAGGAGGGGTAGCGTTGTTGGGCGGTGGTGGTGTGAATTCGGGCTGGGGGGGGGGGGTGGTTGGTGGGGGTCCCCCCCCCGTGTTGGCGAGGAGGGGGGCCCGCCGGATTTACCGGCGGGCGTCCGCGTTTCCCTGCTTGGAGAGGAAGGAGCAGGGGGGTTGACATTTGCGGGCCTCCCCACCGAAGTTTACATGGTAGAAACACCGGTGGGGGGGGTCCGCGGGGAGGTAGTCAGTCTTGGAGGGGCGCGGTGATGCGGAGGGGGTCGCAGCGGCCGGGGACCTTCCCCTACGTTGTTCTCGAGGAGGGGTGGGGCGGCGCTCGGGTGAACGCTGGCGCCGGCGGTCGGTGGAGGGGGTTCGGCAGCGCTCGATGGAGAGGGCTCGGCGCCTGTCGAGGGAGGGGGGCCGGCTGCGTTCCCGTGACGTCGTGCGGTCTCGCCGTGGTGTTGAGGTACGGGGTGTGTGGACCTCGCTGACGCTGGCGGCTGCGGCGAGGTCATGGACGGTGTCGGCGAGTCGTAGCAGGGGCTCATCCGGGCCGTCTAGGTGGCTGGCGAGCGCCATCTGTATGGGGTGGGGGAGAGCGCGCAGCCAGAAGGTCCGCGCGATGTCGGCCGTCATTATCCCCTGCAGTTGATGACACAGACGGCGGTAGAGGTGGGAGGGCTTGAGGTCGCCGAGGTGCTGTGGCTGCGAGAGCGCGGCGACTCGTGCGATTTTGGACGGCTGGTAGAGAGTTATGAGGCGGCTGCGGAGGTCGTCGTACGCAGCGGCGGCGTCGGGGGAGATGTCCGACGTCTGGAGGAGGATGTCGTATGGCAGCAGGGAGATGATGCGGGAGTAGCGAGTTTTCTGGCTGCGGATGTTGGCGGCCGAAAACGCAGCGTCAACCTGAAAAAACCACAGAGCGGGGTCGTGTGAGTAGAACGGGGGAAGTGACAAGGGAAATGACGCAGAAGCCGTCATGACGTCGGCGGCGGCGTGTGCCGCGGCTGCAGCGGCGGCGGCGGCGGCGGTTGATGCGGCGGAACCAGGCGGTGTGAGGGTGGTGAAGGGGTTGTCGGCAGTGGCCGCTGCGTTCGTTGTCGGGGCGGCGGGCGGCTGCAGCGTGGATGGCCGAAGGAGTGGGGGCGATGGCGAGTTCGGGTCCATAGCTGAGGTCTGAAATTTGAAAATTCAAATTTAAAGTTCAAATTCGAAAATCGCAAAAATTGGGAGCGGAGGTGTGTGTGGCTGAGCGGAGATGTGAGAGCTGTGTGATCGCCGAGCGGTTGAGGGTGGGCCAAAATTGCGAAATTGAAACTGACTGTTTAACTGAATTTGAAATTAAAATTGGGGACACCGAACTGAACTTGACTGGGGTCGACACATTAGGTGGGAAGGAAAAAGAAGGTTGGGTGAACGTCGGGTTCACCACTGTGATGAATTTAGAATTTGTTCATCACGGTGGCGTGAGGAAAGGAAAGTCGCAGGCGGCGGATATCCACCGATCATCTACGACCTTTCTTAAGAGGAGATAGAGGTGAGTGTAGGAATTTGCCCAGGCGGCGGTACTCCACCGACATCTAGGTTCTTTTGAGAGAGGAGGTGTTTGTCTAGGCGGCGGTAGTCCACCGATCATCTAGACAAGGAGGAGAAGGTTTTCCCAGGCGGCGGTAATCCACCGATCATCTGGGAGGAGGAGCAAGGTAGAGGAGAGAAGAGAGAGAGCTAGTTAGAGGAAGTGTCGAATGAGGCTAAAGCCCCAGGATCCAGGGTTTTATAGGAACTGGAGGCCTCTCCCTCCAACTCCCTGTTGGGAGTTGGTGGTGGGGCCCCAGGTTGTGTCCCTGGGTTCTGTGGCCTGTCTCCCCACTCAGTTGTTTATTGACGGAAACTAAGTTTGGCATAAGAATATTGGTGAGAGCTTAAAGTTACTAGTGGAGTGTTCCCGGGAGGGACTCACGACAATAAGTAAAAATGTTTTTTCAATATAAATAAATATTAAAGCTTTGTAGTCATGCTTGACCTGAAAAACGCTGCAAAGTCCTTGTCACATGGGTTTATTATTCTATATGACACACAGCTACTATTATTTTGGCTGTTCATTTATTGTTTCTTTAATGTGAAATAATTGAATGAAATTATGATGGTTTATACCAATTCTGGCCCCAAAAACACAAATTAGGGACGCTTCTTTTTTTTCTTTCAAATTATCTTTGATCATTGGTAGTGCCATTTAATCGTCTTGATGCACTTTTTCTAGTGTTATTATACAAATTTATGGTGATTTCAGACGATTTCCCAGGTTTTTGGCTCATAAAAAATCAATTTTGGGAGCTGAGCATTTGGTAGAACCTCAATTTTCCACTCTTTGGTCAAAATTGACTTCATATTCGGTCTTCTCGTCCCAAAAAACATGGAAAACCATACCTCAAAAGCTCATGTTACGAACATGTTACTAAAACACAAAAAGTACCTATTTTTATGCGCATTTTCACTCATAACACCCCTGGGTATATTCCGATCGGGCTGAAAAGTTTCGGGACACAACTGGGGCCCAAGTGGAGCATGTGTGCGAAAGAACGAATTTTTTAGACCAAAAATGAAGCCGGTACACGTGATACGGCGGACGGCGGACGGACATTGCATTTTGGTTTATTATTCTGTGAGTAATACACCTATGTATTCGCTCAGCAAAAAATTTTTATAACACCCCCTCAAAATTTTTTCTTTTCCGTTTCAAGGTGTGTAGATTCCAAAAATGCAATGTCCGTCCGCCGTACGCCGTATCACGTTTACCGGCTTCATTTTAGGTCTAAAAAAGTCGTTCTTTCGCACACATGCTCCATTAGGGCCCTAGTTGTGTCCCGAAACTTTTCAGCCCGATCGGAATATACCCAGGGGTGTTATGAGTGAAAATGTGTATAAAAATAGGTACTTTCTGTGCTTTAGTAACATATCAGTTTAACATGAGCTTTTGAGGTATCGTTTTCCATGTTTTTGGGACGAGAAGACCGAATATGAAGTCGATTTTGACCAAAGAGTGGAAAATCGAGGTTCTACCAAATGTTCAGCTCCCAAAATTGATTTTTTATGAGTCAAAAACCTGGGAAATCGTCTGAAATCACCATCAATTTGTATAATGACACTGGAAGTGGTATCAACACTTGGATCAAGACGATTAAATGGCACTACCAATGATCAAAGATTAAAAAAAAAAGTACCTAATTCGATTTTTAGGGGCCAGAAATAGTAAAAACCATCAGAAATAGCTATTTCAATTATTTCACTTGAAATAAAAAATAAACGAACAGCCAACATTTCTGTACTTATGTCCAACAGAATAATAAACCCATGTGACCAGGACTTTGCAGCGTTTTGGAATCTACGCACCTTGAAACGGAAAAGAAAAAATTTTGAGGGGGTGTTATACAATTTTTTTGCTAAGCGAATACATAGGTGTATTATTCACTGAATAATAAACCAAAATGAAGTATGCCACTATACTTTTCTCCCATGTTGGCATGGAATAGAATAGAAAATTCTATAACAAAATAAAATACAACTCTCGCTAAGTTAACCAAAAAGTACAATTTACCGTCGATGGCTTGAGCCGAGTTTTGGGGTTTATAAACTATTTCCAGCATAACTAACAAAACAAAAATTAAATATAACTGCGGGAACTTTTGCAACTAGATACGTACGATACTTAGGTACCTACTTTTTATGCAGCCAACACATATGGGGCCTTTCTACCATGAGACTCTTCTGCTGGTACAATAATCTCTTCCGACTCCTCAACTCTTGCAGGAACCGTGCTGAAAAAACCAAAATCCATTTCTGGCAAAAAACAATTTTTAAAATTTATTTATTTAAAAACTAAACCCAGGGTCACTTAATGCTTTGGTTCCACCCCCCATTTTAACAGAGCTGTAAAGCATGGATTATAATTTACGTACCTACCTATGTGTAAACAAGTACATTTAGGTGGTGTATCACGTACCTATTGAATGATGGACTTATTAATCTCACGTATCAGAACTCATTTACTACTTCAGGGAGAGGTAGTTTTGTAGATGTGGGTGAAGGAGAGGTAGGTGTACCACGCCTCGTGTTAATTAGGAATAAAACCTGACTCTACTAAAATATGTGGCACAACTGTAATTTTTACTGCAATAGGACCGTATGTTTTTCATATTTTAATAAAAAAATGAAAAGCAAGCAAACTAGTTATCTATTTTCTTCATTTATTAATTTTACCTTCCCTTTTGCCAACCCCCAATTAGTACCAGGGGTTGAAGGTTTTGTGTTAATTAACTGCAAACCGTAGAGCGCGTTGTTACATATCCTCAGAATTTGTTTCACCTTAATTGCAGAGAGAAACAAATTAATGATTTGGAAGAGAGCTTTTTCGCACATCATCTCGTACTGAGAGATGGATGGCATTTTCGCAACAAAACGGAGGTAATGTACCGGAGAGAGGCCGCTTTTTAAACCTTCTCCATGCAAAACCCCGGTAACCTCCCCCCCCTCGGACCGACAGGACAAGAAAGTAGGTATTAGAAGGGAACAACCGTTGTTGACAATAGCCGAAAATTGCTCGGCGACAACGGGGAACCTCAGAGCATTTTGATGAATGAATGGACCCGACCGCTGCTCGCCCTCCATCGATCCTAGGGACACCGCTGTCCTCCTAAATATTTTTCGGGATCACGCGTCACGAAATATTAATACCTACTATTGCTAAATTGGGCTCCAGTTGTAATACTAGCTTCGTTCTCAGTGTGCGTTCTGCCAGTTCCGAACGGTTCTGGGCAAGCGCAGTCGAGTTTTGTCGTTCGCAGTGCCAGAACACCCAGTTCCGGAACGCCGAGTTCTGCGTTCGCAGTGTTTTGCGAATCCAGTTCCGAACGGTTCTGACAGTCCCCGATTTTTTTCTGAACTGTCAGAACTGGAACTCAAGATCGTAGGTGACGCATGCGCATCTCTCAAATCTGCATGCATCTCTGAAATCGTTCGCAGTGCAGAACGCGGTTCCTCAAGTTCCGGAACGCCCCGGGATTTTCCGTCCCAGTTCTTATGAGTTCGAGAACTGTCGGAACGCCCACTAAGAACGAACCTACTGTTAGTTAAGCCGGGTTTACATTGGTCGAGTTGAAGGTAGAGTAGAGTACGTTCTACTCTACCGCAGTAGCGGTGCGTGGGCTCTGAAAATGGTGGGGCACCAAACCAGAACACAAAACGAAGAGATTTGTCTACAAAATACCTCGAGGCAACAATAAACACCCTTCCCTTATTTACTGATTGATATTCAGCAAATTCCCTTTCAATCAACAATTTATCGTCGTACGAAAACGTCTACAATTTCTACTGCAAATTAGCCACCGAATTCATGAGTTAGGTATAAAAATATAGTAAACTAAAATATAACAAAACAATGACCCGTCGGCCGGTACCTACCTGAATGGAGAAGCTATTGACTTGAAGCTAGGTAGTTATCGGTGTGTTAGGACGCCGTTCAATCCACAAGACCACAAACAGAAAACAGTACAAAATGCACGTAGGTACCACAAATACAAATCTGTCATCAGAACCGGACTGAACGCAAAACGCGCTTAATTTGACGCAAAAAATTAAAAACTGACAACTGACTCAACAGAGAAAGCGAATATAATTATCAACAAAAACAAATCAGAAGACGAAGAAGCATCTCGTATGGAGATGACAAATCGAATGCATAAGAAGAAAAAACGCAACCTCTAACCACCACTGTCGGCATGAAGAGTGCATCTTCGCGGCACCCTCAAGAAAAACAACAACAACAACAAATTGAATCGGAGGGATCGAATCGATTGTGAAAACGAACGATTTTGGAGTAGAAATCAGATTTTGGGGACTGGGGCCAATGTGGGCGAGGCAAACAACATTTTTAATCTAATGAGCATGCGCGGAGGGGCCACTTCTCTCAGTTACCATGGCGACACCAGGTCCCAGGACCTGCCAGTTTCAAGAGCCTAGGCTTCGATTTCGATGGCAGGACATCGATTACTGTCGCTTTATTCCGATAGCATGCTTGGTCTGTGGAGCACACCATGGATGCTCTACTATAATATTGAATATCCATAGAATTTCCATTTCACAGCCAGAGAAGTCTGGTGAGTCGCTGTTGAACTTTGTGAAAAATTCTATGTACAGTGTAGGGAGGGAAATTCGAATGCCAACTGAACAATGGAGTTTTTTTTTAAACTTACCTATAGGTACCTATACAGTGTTTTTGGGTGCCGGGGGCAGTGGCCTTATGGACGCAACGCCCCTGCTCTACCGACCACTCTACCAATTCGACTCTACTCTACCTGAATCATTCACACGTCAGTCGAGTGCTGTAGTAGAGAAATCTCTCTGTTGAGTTTCTGTTTTGCTTTCTGTTCTAATCTAATCGGTTTAGTTCTTCTGTTCTGCGTCTATTATAAAGAAAGAATTGAGAAAGCCTTTACTTCGTTTGCCCAATGTTTTGTTGAAGGAAATGGAAGGGTAGAGGAAATGAGGAAGCAAGAAGTGAAAGAAGGTAGTGGGTCAGGGGTTTGAAGATCCGGATGAGTTTGAACTTGAAATGAGAATCATTTGAACAATGACGGCACGGTATCCCCCCATGGTCGCCCTTCTTCCTCTCCTTCCAACTCTACTGTACCGTTTACATGGGTAGAGCAGGTGGTAGAGTGAACAGCAGAGTTCAAATTTTGGTAGTGGGGGAGTCAGTAAAGTCACTCTACCACTGTTCTAGTCGCTCCAACTCTACCACTTACTAGTCAGTAGAGTCAACTCTACTGAAAATGTTTACACGAGTAGGGTAGAATAATTCTACTCTACTCTGCTTTCAACTCTACCAATTTAAACCCGGCTTTATGATGATTTCGAGATCTCTCTTGGTGCATACTCATACTTTTGTTTTGATGGTCGAGAGCAGGCTAATTATTTGAAACACCTGCACTAAATCAAAAACCGCTGCAAATCCCTACACCACGGTTTATTATTTTGTATAGAACACTCTTCTGTTACAGATCAAAGCTCTCTGTAAAGATCACCCTTCTGTTACAAATAACACTTCTCTGTATAATCGAACAACCTTCTGTTATAGATCACTATGTATGTAGATCGCAGACCATCCATAGCTTAGTACCTAATCCCGTACTCGTTACTAGGTACCTATCTAAATCACGAGTTGATAAAGAAGTTTCTGAAAAGAAATTGTTGATGAGGAGTGAAAAAAGTTGCGAAAGTACCTACCACCAAACTCCAGCCCCTTCTACGTAGATGGTATAATGAACCGTTGTGTAATAATTTACCGTTGAGTACCCAATGATTTACCATCGTGTAGTAAGTAATAATTTACCCATCATTAATACTTCAACGTTTGTTCAAGTTTCACTACCCTATCAACAAACTCCAAAAGAGCCATCATTTTTCAAATGAAATAATATCACAGAACAACCAACTCGACTTCATACTCCGCCTACAAAATCAGGTGATCCCTAGCAATGATTTTATCTCCGGCCAATTTCCTATTGTCGGCGCGTCCCTGGTGACGAGATTTGGTCTGATGTATATAATTTCATTCACACTGGAGTCGAAAATGCCTGTCGGTGCCAACTTCGGGGCCTTACTGTGAACGAACGGCTGGACGTACGATGCTCCGGATGGTCTTAAAAAACTCCCAAGTTCGAGAACTATTTAAAACCGTAAAAAATTCACGTAAAAAAAAAGGTATAGGCGTTTTGAAATGTTCTACCCCTATTTTGAACCCCTTAGAGATGATTGACAGTAACGTCGAGCTTCGAGGACCAACTAGACCCCGAACGGAACCTATAACCCGAATTTCATCAATTTTGATTCATGGTAACTAAGAAAAGTGGTCAGTACGGCAGTTTTGGATTCTACATACCTTGAAACGTAAACCATCAAATTTTGATGGGTGGGGGGGGGGGGGGGGGGGGTAAGAATTTTTTTTTCGTGCTCGATTCGAATGGTTCATTATTGAAAATAATAAACCAAAATTAGTTCCCGGTAGAGTTTCGATCTCGGGAACTTTGGCGTTCCAGTCCGTCGCTTAGACAACTGCGCTGAAGCGCCAACCTGGCCGAGGTCAGTGATGTGCGCTCTCAACTCAGCTTGATGCCTGCATTCACCCTGCTATTTAGGGCAAATTTTATAGAAAATTTTATGGCAACATCTCAGAATGCTCCTGATGGTCTCAAAAATTCAGAAAAAATCAAACTATTCAGAAATGCGAAAATTTACTATTTCCAAAAAACTGTTTGCCTCGTGTAATAATTCCGTGTATGCCCCGACATTTTTAAATTTGATAATTATTACTAATGCTTAATTGCACTTTCGCAAGTTGCAACGTTTATCACTGGGTAAAGTAGCCAAAATCATGGAAATTATTTCAGATTGTCAAAGTGTTGTCCTTCAATCAAGAACCAATCACGTAGTATAACAAGGTCCCCATCGCAACAGAGCAATGTGTACCCGTTGAGGTGTCAGATTCCAGACTACACGGCAAAACAGGGGTACCCTCTGTGTCCTGTCCCAATTGATTGCTTCCCTGGACGCCGCCCAGTGTTGTCAGGTGTCTCCAATTAAGGTCCGTATAGGCCAGCTGCGTGGATAATGAGACAAATAACGCCACTCCTGCCTCACCTTCATTGCGTCGTGCTCTGTGATGGCTTCACTATCTCTTCATTCATTCCACCCTTAGTACCTGGTGCGCTGCCATCTACCTAGTTGCCCCCCCTGCACCTATTGAGCCAATGCTAATTAGAGCTATTCAAACGAGCTTCAAAACTGATCTGTGCAATGTGATTAAGCTTTGTGGTCAAAACGCTTTTACGCAGCAAAGCGTTATACATTGTACAACGTGGAGTGGAAGTGCCTTGCATTGATTATGTTGGTGCTTCATTATCAAACGAACTCTCAGGCCTAGTGTAGGTGAGTTGCTTGGTTCTACAGGTCGATTCTGACTCATTGGGAGCGAGTTTCAACGTTTCACTGCGCAGTTTGGTTCTGAAGAAAGCAAAATCTAGACAACACACGTACCTAGTAATTTCAAGCAATATTTCGCTTGATGCAATATTCAGGGTGTCTCGGAAACAGATCTGCAAGAAGCGAGGAATCGATTTTTCAGATCATTTCCGATCGAGAATTTACCAGTTTTCTTTTAAACCCTTAGTTTTCGTGTTTTATGGTATTTTAAGTTTTTTCCCTCGTAAGTCACGTTTTCCCACATAAAACTCGCCGCAATACCCGTTAATTTGTAAAATTTAAAAAAAATCTGTAACCACCGTTGAAATCCCGTTAAATTTTATTTCAGAATGTGCTAGTCTAAAGGTCCGTTTACACGCTCAAGTCGATTGTACAAACTGGCTTGCACAAGCCAGTTTGCGCAAACGGCTTGAGCAAAAGTGGTCGCGTTTACACGAGCCAGCCGTTTGCACAAACTGGCTTGCACAAGAGGTCAGTTAGAGTCAGTCAGAGGCAAGCACAACGTTGAGTCAGCAAACGTGGGCTTGGTCGTTCTCCAATTCGGTTTTTTTAAATCAAAATTACTATTTTCTAAATAATTTTTGATATGGATGAGGAGGAGCTCATGCTATGTGCGACGGCGGTTTTTTTAATCCGGAAAAAATTGGGATCAAAAAGTGCTAAAGGTCGGAAATGGAGCAAGGATTGGTTGCTCAAGAGCCTTTCCCATACCAATTTAATCATGGAATTGAGAGGGGAACCAAATGATAAAGGGGTGAGGGGGAGTGATAAAGGGGTTGAGGTAGGGTAAAAAGGTGGTTCACACTCCAGAAGAGAACGGATGCGCCTGCGCGAGATCGTGGGTTTGTGCAAACCGCGTCTACACGCTCAAACTTCACTCAAGCCAAGCTCAAATCTCAAGCCGATTTTCTGTCAAGCCAGTTTGTGCAATCGGCTTGAGTGTGTAAACGGACCTTAACACTTTGCAATCGGAACTTGGCGAAACTCAGAAAATACGAAAAACTTCAAAGCACTCTTGCTTAGAGAGGGCAACCGAAATTCAACTTGCGATTGACAGGAAAAACTTCCTCAGAATCTCAGCTTCCAACGATATGGTCATTCTGAATTTTACTGTAACAATTTAGAGAGAAAATAGCGTTTTAATCCAAAAAATGTGGGGTATTTAAGGAAATAGAGTGTTTTAGCGTGCGGCTCTACTCGACCAAACCAGAGTAGAGAAGTTGATATTTATCCTTTCCCACATAGTTTTAGACGCTGAGTCGAACGGTGACACTTCCGATTCATTCTGACTAATGGAAATTGATTTTCTGAGAAAACGTTGCGCATTTTTGGACATATATGAAACCTTCGACCAGTCCGAATGAATGAGGAGTGTCACCTTCTGACTCGGCCATGTCTTCTGGGACTGTTTCCACCGCGGGAATGGACTCCTGAGATTGTATCAGTTAATTTCGTATACTCGCAGTTATTGCGCGTATGACTTTAAAGACAAGGATTTCCCCGAAAAAGGCAACTAAATTTTGCCAGGAAGGTCTGATTTGCAGAACTTGGATTCATTGGTTGACTGAATTCCGGCTGTTGCTACAGGCTAACTTGCTCGAACTTTGCTCCTCGAAGTGTCACGAATCTGGTTAAAAAATGACCGCACAAACAGTTGCTCGAACCTCGTATCTACCTTTCTAAACTGAGCGAGGCCTGAGTCTGATTTATTTCCCCTGTCCGACCAAATACGCTGGAATTGTGTATTGGACCCTCGGGACTGCTGGGTATGAGTGGAAAGTTATGGAGCTTCGAGGTCAGCCGATCCGAAAATCAAACTCCGGTCTTCTAAGTCAAAAATTGAGCTCTCTGATCTGCTGAGCCAAGATTTCACTGATTAGCAGAGTGGGAAGTTGAGATCACTTATTATCAGCATAGCCTCGAGCATGCAATAGCACTTGCAATGTTCTTCCGTCTCCGTGGTGAACGAAGCTGTTGTTTGGACTTGTTATTTTACTAAAAAATACTAAATACGATTAATGACTTCAATTTAGGATAAACAAACACTCGAAGGACCAACCAAAATTATGTATTAGATGTCAGCTTAAGGCTAAACAAATGGTTATGGCTTATCTGGTCTGACTGATGATGTGATGAAGCCTTGATGACGAGGGGAAGATGAATAATTTGCCAGAAGGATGTCCAAGCACTTGACGCAGCTCCATGCAGGTTTACCCAATTCCTATGTGTAGGATGAGACTGCACCAAAATCCTCAGGGTACAGCAGTCCTGAGCTCTCCAGGGGTAGTAAATGAGTTTCTGGTGAGGATGCAATGGGGCCAAAGCGTGGACGGGCGATATAAGCGGCGATTATCGCGGATTTCAAAAATTGACTCACAACTGGTCTTCACAAGTCTGTTAACATGAGGGCTCATTTAAAAGAAGTGAAGTTAAAGATGGCTTCCCGCAACAGGCGTTGTTTTTTAATGGCTGCAGCTTGCAAACATGATATGAAAAAATGTCACTCAGGCACATGAAGGAGTCCACTGAAAATTACTTGGAGCTGTCCAATAATTCAATAAATTGATAAATATAAAATTGGGTGGGTAAGTTTCCCAAGAACAACAAGAAAAGAAAATGAGGATTATGCATACTCCAGAGAAAACCGTAACAAGCATCCATGCTCTATCCATGAAGTGAACAACCAACAGCCATCACTGATGGGTAACAAGATACAGCAACAACACATCAGGTTATTTCAAGGCTAATATTTTTAGGTTACAAACAACGAAATTCAACAAGTCCACGAGTTTGTTGTGGAAAATACATTCAGAAATGTGAGTTTGTGATGTTCTAGACAATATTAAAGGAGTCAAAAATGAAGGTAAGCGCAAACAAATACGATCTCTTTTTTGTGGGCGGGGAAGCACAGTAAAGTTACTTACGAGAATCTTATGAGAGTGGAAGTAATCTCACTACTTTGTGATGAGAGTTCAACATCCTTATGGACGGTTTTAATGTGCTAATTAATATTGGAGAAAATCATACTCTGCTGAGCAATGTGTACCCATCTGATGGGCGGCTGCCCGGAGGCAATATTCGCCCTAAGTTGAAGGGACCGCAAAACGGCGGCGAAAGGGGACGAGCGCGACTGGAGCCATAATTAATCCACCGAGGGCTGACTGTTGACGGAGAGAAGGGTCGAGGAGCAAATGAAGCCAACATCAGAAGTGGATATGAATGGCTACCACACTCCCCCCCACCACCCCGGTACCTCGCAGCAACTTCTATTTCCTTCTTGGAGGTTTTAACTTGTAAATTATTGGTCGACCAGTTTTTTGAGCGAGAAACAAGCAGAGAACCTCGTGAAAATTCCTGTTATGACCATGTCAATAATTTCATGTTCGCCCGTGCGCAGACGAAAGTTATTTTGAAGTTCGATATTTATACGGGAACATCAGGGGGGACAACCGACCCATCCGGAAAGGACCCCGCACTCTTTCAATGTAGAAGTGGTTTCACTAGATCGAGCCAGAATTTGGCACGGGGCTTCCTTTCAGTCTCCTGAACAGAAGTCTCAATGGGCACAAAAAAATCTACCGTCAGGATTTTGAGCTATGGCCAGATTAAGCGCTTCAAGTTCGACTTTTTAAACACCTTCAATTGCTTATATCTCTCTAGGGATGCATTTTAGAGAAAAAAGTGCATGAGTAAAATCGTCTTAAAATCGTCCAAACAACTCGATGCCATACTAACTTGTTTTAAGTCAAAAATGTTTCTTCATTTTTGGCCAATAAGTCCCGTGTATTGGAAAAAACGCTGCAAAGTCCTTGTCACATGGGTTTATTATTCTGTTGGAGTTCTAGAGATTTTTGTTGGCTGTTAAATGTATTGTTTCTTTCATGTGGAATGATTGAAATAGGTACGCTTTTTTTTAAAGATCATCTTTGATCATTACTAGTGGCATTTAATGGTCTTGATTCACCTGTTTACACTTTTTCCAATGTTATTGTACAGACTGATGGTGATTTCAGACAGTTTTCCAGGTTTTTGACTAAAAAAAACCAATTTTGGGAGCTGAGCCAATGGTAAAACCTCAATTTCCACGTCTTTGGTCAAAATCGACTTCATATTCGGTCTTCTCGTCCCCAAAAACATGAAAAACGATACCTCAAAAGCTCATTTTACTAACATTTTGCTAAAACGCAAAAAGTACCTATTTTTATACACATTTTCACTCATAACACCCCTGGGTATATTCCGATCGGGCTGAAAAGTTTCGGGACACAACTAGGGCCCAAATGGAGCATGTGTGCGAAAGAATGAATTTTTTAGACCAAAAATGAAGCCTGTACACGTGATACGGCGTACGGCGTACGGCGGACGGACATTGCATTTTTTGAATCTACGCACCTTGAAACGGAAAAGAAAAAATTTTGAGGGGGTGTTATAAAAATTGTTTGCTGAGCGAATACATAGGTGTATTATTCACTGAATAATAAACCAAAAGAGGAAAATGAAAAATATAAGAAACGTTAAGAAACATTTTTTGACTTAAAACAAGTATGGTATCGAGTTGTTTGGACGATTTTAAGACGATTTTACTCGTGCACTTTTTTCTCTAAATTGCATCCCTAGAGAGATATAAGCAACTGAAGGTGTTTAAAAAGTCGAACTTGAAGCGCTTAATCTGGCCATAGCTCAAAATCCTGACGGTAGATTTTTTTGTGCCCATTGAGACTTTTGTTCAGGAGACTGAAAGGAAGCCCCGTGCCAAATTCTGGCTCGATCTAGTGAAACCACTTCTACATTGAAAGAGTGCGGGGTCCTTTCAGCTCGTTTGGTGTCTGTATCAGTGAACTATTTAGTTTCGTTCGCGCAGGCTTTTTCTGACATTTAGCTGATCCTAAAAAACCGTAAGAAACCATCGATGATCCAATGCCGTCTTGATGTAAGCGTTTGAGAAGGTTTTGAGTTTGATAATATTGTAGGGGAATCGAGAAGGCAGTTGCGTGGTCAGTTTCTCCGTCCGCCCAGTCTTCTGTAAACTGGAATGACTATCAGAAAACTGGCGTGGGATGGTAAAAAAAGAAAAAAAAGAAAATACGACCTTTCCAGTGCGCTTGCGTTCATGAACTAATTCGGTGCAATCGCTCTGCGCAGGCCTTAGCGGGCTGTGAAGCGTTCCACCAGGTTAAGATCGCTAAACACGAATCCATTGAGGAAAAAATAAAAAATATCAATTTCAGCTCCTTCGGGTAAGAGTTACCATATTCCCCCTTACAAAAAAGAGTATAATAAAAAATGATATATATATATATATATATATATATATATATATATATATATATATATATATATATATATATATATATAAATAAGTCATGTTAGACCGTTTTGCTAATTGGTACATGAAATCCATCAAACTGAATTTATTGTATACAAATAAAAATTTATTAGGTCAGTTAGCTTTTTTCAAATTCAATTTTGTTGTTGAAATTGTGGAATTTTATATAACTACATTTCATTTGAATCACAGGCTATGAAAAAAATGGTATATTTGGCTATAAAATGAAAAAAAGAATAGTATACGAAATTATGGGGCCAAAAAGCTACTTCAGGTGGGTAGTTATGATGTGTATGTTGTGTGTGCGTATATGTTTGGTGGACCCAATGGTCCAGATTGGCTCAAATTTTGATTTAGTTTGGAGTTAGGTCCTAGTTGTTCCCACGTCAATTTTGTCGTATTAGTATCAGTGAATTTCGTTGCATTCGGATCAGTAGTAGACTGCGCATGCGCAAACGTGGAAACAGTCGAACCTACAAAATCACGACCCAATGATCCAAATTGGCTCAACTTTTGACGGTAGTTCGTGGTCAAGTCCTAGTTGGTCCCTTATGAATTTCGTCGCATTCGTTTTCAGTAGTAGCGAATTAGCGTGCACAAACGTGATAACCCTTGAACCGGCATAACCCACAACCCAATGGTCCAATTTGGCTCAAATTGTGGTGGTAGTCTGGGGTTAGGCCCTAGTTGTTCCCATATGAATTTTGTCGTATTCGTACCAGTAGTAGCGATTGCGCATGCGCAAACGTTAAAACCATTGAACCACCATAGCCCAGATTGTCAATTGAAAAAAATACCATAGTATACCAATGCCATGCCATGTAATCCATGGATTACCTACTCTAGAACATTGTTTACTATTTGAGACCAGCACCTACCGACGATACGATGGGCGCCTAATATATAAGAACTATTTATTATGGTGTCCTTAGCTGCAGTGTCACATGTCACGCCGTAAAAAGGCAAGAATCGTGCGACGTCTTTTCGAAATGAGACACCACGGGGAGGAAGAAGTCTAGCGAGTGGATTTATAGGACCATCCCATCGGGCTAAGAGATGCTGTGTCTCCTTTATACTCCTCCTGGGTATATTTTTCCCAGCTCTGTCACTCCGGATGTTCATGTTTGGTCACATCGAGCTACCGACTCACCTGCTTCACTTGCTCTGTTACCTGAGGGCGAATAAACTTGTAAAATTGAAGCATACGTGAGTGGCAATTATTGGCAAGCATAAGGGGATGAGAATCATTTCTTCACAGTTCTCGAAAAATTGAATATTTTTATTAACAATGCGCAGGAGACATACAGTGGACAATACCTACATAAATATACATGAATTATGAATAGTACCTACGTCACATTTACACGAATATAATCACAGTTACACGAATATAAACCACATCACATGCACAAAATAAACTACTGCTGCCTCGCTACTCCCAACAAATTCCGACTAACATTGCGCTTCAAGTATTTATGGCTCACCTCTGTACCAGAATAATAATTAATATGCCAATTAAGTTCATATTGTAAAGGTTTGCTAAGTAGGTAGGTAGTAAGCTGCCTAGTCAGACGATCATATTCCACAGGATCAATCATTGAAAATAATAAACCAAAAGAGTAGGTAGGTATATTATTTGGAAGTAATTTTAAACTGAAAGAAGAAAAATAGTATAGAGTATAATATATGGCAAAAGAATAGTATACGAAATTATGGGGCCTAAAAGAGTATATTATATACAATAAAAAGATACTGTTTTGTGTGGTATTTTAAGATAAGTATAGTAAGGTAGTAGAGATTATTATAGTTTTATGGTATTTAAGATAAGTTTAAAGTATTTCAAGTATTTTGAGATTTTCATTATTTTAAGATTTTAAGAATTTTAACATTTTAAGAATTTTAAGATTTTAAGTATTTTATGATTTTAAGTAGTTTAAGATTTACCTAAGTATTTTAAAATTGTTGTTAAAATGGTTGTGATGTTCAAGTATTTTAAGATTTTAAGTATTTTGGGATAAGTATTATAAGATATATAATAAAAAGATGCTTTTTTTGAGGTATTTCAAGATAAGTATAGTTAGATAGTAGAGATTATTATAGTTTTGTGGTATTTAAGATAAGTTTCAAGTATTTCAAGATTTTCAGTATTTTTTTTTAAGAATTTAAAGATTCTAAGTATTTTAAGTAGTTTAAGATTTACCTAAGTATTTTAAAATTCTAAGATTTTAACTATTTTAAAATTTTAAGTATTTTAGGATAAGTATTTTAAGATATACAATAAAAAAATGCTTTTTTGTGGTAGGTATTTTAAGATAGTCGAGATTATTATAGTTTTGTGGTATTTTAAGAAAAGTATTTCAAGATAAGAGTAGTATTTTAAGATAGGTATAGTAAGATAGTAGAGATTATTACAGTTTTGTGGTATTTTGAGATAAGTATTTTAAGATAAGTGTAGTATTTTAAGATAAGTATAGTAAGATAGGTAGTAGAGATTATTATAGTAGGTATGTGTGGTAACATTAATCAGGAGGCCATTCCTTGCTTTGAGTAAAAAACGCTTTCATGTGACAATGGGCGAGTCAGGTAGTCTGTAGTAGAAGAGGCAACGTCGCTAAAGGGAACTGCGACCTTTCCTCTTCTACTACAGACTACCTGACTCGCCCATTGTCACATGAAAGCGTTTTGTACTCAAAGCAAGGAATGGCCTCCTGATTAATTCCCTTTAGTAGGACGGTATCGTGGCTGAAAGGACATTTTCGGGGAAAATCCAAAAGGCCTCCTCCAACGTTCTTGTGATAGTTTCTCAGGAGGACAACTAAAACTGGCGCGTGGCAAACTACCTGGGCCCTTGTTGCCTTGAAACAAGTCCTCAAAAATATCATTTAAAAATACCCCCTTGCAATGAGTCCCACAGCCTTTGGTAGCCTACAGGTTTTTGGAGAAAAAATCAATTCTTTTACGTTTCAAAGCATACTGAGTCCCACCTTAGAGTTCAACAAAATGTATAGGTATGTATAAAATATATGAATAATAAGTGTCACTCTAGACTCTAGACGATGTCTGACCTTGTCTGCGAAAATTTCGCCAAAATGTTCCTAATGGCATACGAAAGGATGAGTCCGAAGATAGACAATTTAAAAAAACAAAAATCGGGTCAAATACTGAGTTTTTTGAGTCTTACTTAGATTACAAATTTTCTGTGTATACTTAGTATTAAACTGTATGCACTATAATATATACCTACTTCTGTATATACTTACCACTTACTTTCTGCATATTTATGCTTCTGTATATACTTAGTCTGCATATGACTGTCAGGGTCATAGGGCAGGACTATAATAGATTTTGGTACCATCGATGCCAATTTGTGGCGTCACAAAAAAGAAGAGACAAGATTCTGGTCTTACCATTTCAACTTTCAGAGTATACAGCAGCTATTCATAGTACATACCTACTGCTGTACAGGTTTTCTGCTGTGCCGGCAGTGGCCCCGCAAAATCCAAAAACAGCTAATATTTGGGGTGGTTGGGGCTATTAGGCTTGGGTTCCAGGTATTCGTTTACTGGAGATCCTTGAGGCTACCGGTCAGGGGTCAGCGGACCCACTGGTTGAAATAAAAGTGATAAGTCGCATAACTAGCAGTTACGCATTAATTGCAACTGAAGTTCGATGGGAGTAATGAATATTATTTATCCGCCAACAGTGGCTGCTGAAATACCTTATTTAGCCCTGTTTTTTTAGTTAGGCCTAACACATTAACTTCAGATATAACGTCCTCAGCTAATTCTCATTGGTGATAAATACTAAAAGTTACCGAGGTGTGCTAATAATTATGAAGTATCAATTATAAATTGATAATTTACTATTAAATTACATGCGGCTACCAAAGAAATTGTGAACCTAGGCAGGTTTAGGTGTGCCTGTATCACGAAGGCTGTCGGGCATATGCGTACACTACAAAGAGATATTATCTTCCGTTCTGTGGTACTTACATATTCGTATATTCGTACTCTTTTTTCTGACATGAGCTTATTTTACATTTATTTTAATAATTTTCCTTAGGAAAAGAGACAAATTTCATGAACCACCCCAGAGAAACAAACGTTGCGTTTGAGTGATTTCAAATGCAATTTCACGATGATTCGAATGCACCATCTTTCAAAGGGTGTAAAAGATAACTTTAATGCTGGTTCGAAATGGGGTATTCCAATCATTAAAAAAAAAAAAATCCCCCCTCCCAAAGTATATTGCTTGGGGTTAACGAAAATCGGTCTGTTCATCGAGAAAATGTTAACATGAAATTAGAGAAGCAAATGTTAACATGAAATAGAGATAATTCACTGCCTCCTCATGAGTCACAAAACGCGTCGAATACCAGGGGCAAATTAAAACGGAATAAACAAGCTCGAGATGGAAATAATAATAGCTGAAGTTCCCTCTAACGTAACCACTTTTGATAGGTTTGTATGCGATTATACGTTTGTTGGTCGGTTAGAAAGGCTTTTGGCCGTTCGCAATGATTCTCAGACTCTTCGGACTGTATAGTATCCATGACCGGCTGTTCGCTGAAGACCAGTTAAGTACATGACAATTTTGGGGAGATTATACACGTCAGCGAGATTAGAGAGTTTTTGCAAAAGTTTGGCCACTAGGTCGTTGACAGACTGATCTCCGGAAGGATCTCCGGGCTAACGATCTAAGGGGGGAAAAAACCGGATGCTAACCTCTTAGATCGTGAAATGATCTAAGGTCGTGAAAGTTAGGTCATTGAACGACCTAAGCTGATTCGATGGGTGACAGTAACGTTAAAGTTGAACTGTTCTCATCATATTCTCATCAATTGAAGATTTCAGTTTAAAAAGCCGTTTTTAGTTTTCATCTTCGCTAGTACTATTATACGGTTGTTCATAGACTAGCCAGGTACAATTAATTAAGATTTTCCAGTCTTAAAGGATCACAGAAACTTTTCCTATTTATATTTCCAAACGGAAAATAATGTAGGGTTGTCCATAGGCACGAGACAAATTAGCCAAAAAACTAAAGGTTTGGCGAATTAAAGTTATTTGGCAAAAATTAATGGCTAATAGGTAGACATTATTAGCCAAAAAAATGTAAGGTTGTCCATAGACATAGAGAAATTAGTCAGGTACAATTTATTGAAATTTTCCAGTCTTCAACGGCCACAGAAATATTTCCTAATACTGTTTTCAAAAAAATATAGAAATGTAGGGTTTTTATACAGCAGAAAAACCGAAAATCGAGAGAAAAAAGACGCACGCTATCAGGTACACCTACACAACACAAACAAATAATCACAAATGCCATGGAAGAAGGCAAATCCATGCGATGAGGTTTCCTTGGTGGAAGGTTAGTACGGAAACGGCCCGTACGACCTAGCGCTAGGTCGTTTACGTAGACCAGTGGCATCCAACGTTGACGAGCTAAGTGAGGTCGTTCCCACCCAAACGTGCGCATGCGCAGTTCGTACTTTCCTTCGTAGTCCTTAGCCCGTCAACGGGCTAGTAGCCAAACCTTTGCGAAAACTCTCTATTATCTTCGAGTTTTCAGAAGAAACCGATCATGAAAGGACAGGGGGCTGTTGGGGTATTGACCCTAAACTATAATCGAACTCAAACCCTACTCAAACGCTTACCAAGATGGTATTGGATCATGAATGACTTCTTACGGTTACTGAGGAGTCAGTTAACCGTCAGAAAAAGCCAGTGCGAACAAAGCTAAAGTAACTTTATGCTGAACGAGCGGACCGAGCGCTTTACCTTACAGCTTTTACGCACGCGCGCACACACACATAGCCCGGCCGTGACGTAGTGCCCGCGCTTTTTCAACATTCGATATATTTATTTCGCATTCCCTTCCTTATGTTACACAGTTATCACCTTCGACTGTACTCTGCGTCCTTTTCACAGTTACTCGAACTAAAATATTTCAAAACGCTGCAAAGTCCTTGTCGCATAGGTTTATTATTCTATTGGACACACCTACAGAAATGCTGGCTGTTCATTTATTGTTTCTTTCATGTGAAATAATTGAAATAGCTATTTCTGATGATTTCCTCCATTTTTGGCACCTAAAACACAAATTAGGTACGCTCCTTTTTTTCAATTTATCTTTGATCAATAGTAGTGCTATTTAATCGTCTTGATCCACGTGTTAATGGATGGTGATTTCAGACGATTTCCCAGGTTTTTGACTCATAAAAAATCAATTTTGGGAGCTGAACATTTGGTAGAACCTCGATTTTTCACTCTTTGGTCAAAATCGACTTCATATTCGGTCTTCTGGTCCCCAAAACATGGAAAATGATACCTCAAAAGCTCATGTTACTAACATGTTACCGAAACACAAAAAGTACCTATTTTTGTGCACATTTTCACTCATAACATCCCTGGGAATATTCCGATCGGGCTGAAAAGTTTCGGGACACAACTAGGGCCCAAGTGGAGCATGTGTGCGAAAGAACGACTTTTTTCGACCGAAAATGAAGCCGGTAAACGTGATACGGCGGACGGACATTGCATTTTTGGAATCTAAGCACCTTGAAACGGAAAAGAAAAATTTTGAGGGGGTGTTATAACAATTTTTTGCTGAGCGAATACATAAGTGTATTATTCCCAGAATAATAAACCAAAAGAAGATAAAAACGAATTGATGCTCTAAAACTTGGGGAAATCATAGTCAACAGCACAGCAGTGAATAGTTTGGACGGTGCGACTTGTGATGGGAAAGTAGTGGGGGGGCTGTCACCACCCGGGTACCTTGATTCTATTCAGTGCGATTGCCACTTCTGTTCTGTGATAATCATAAACCGTAAACGTGCTCTCATAAAAATCTTCATAAAAAACCTACCTATAATAATTCGTGGTGCCAGATGCTTTTCTTTTATAAAGGTTGGGAGAGCAGAGTTGAAAGATAAGAAAGTGATAGTTTCGTTTTTCTCGGGAAATCGCCGCTCTTAACCTGGTAAGTACCTAATTAAGTGATGACTAGTGTTTAGCCCGCCACAGCATAGCCCGGTGTCCAGCGCCATTGTTGAATCTGGTTCAGGTTCCGTATTCCTACTGGCCCCAGTTGAATGTATAAAATAATGTATAAATAGGTATGAAATACCACAAATGTGGCCTAGTCGGTGGGGGGGGGGGGGGGGGGGCGCACTTCATTTATTGGTACCTGGTCGTAACAAATCAAAAGAAGATGCAGAATATAGCCATTCTGTTGACCCAAATGAAAGAACGAGCGGTTGCTTACGAAAACTTTTGTCGTGAGTCCCTCCAGGAATCACTCCTCTTGTAGTAAACTTAAGTTCTCACCAATATTCAACCACAAAAGTTAGGCTCCGTTAATAAACGATACGAGTGGGGAGACAAGCCACAGGACCCAGGGTACACAACCTGGAGCCCCACCATCAACCCCCAACAGGGGGTTGGGGGGAGAGGACTCACTTTCCTATAAAACCCCGGATCCTGCGACTTTACCTTCATTCGACACTTCATCTAACCAGCTCTCTCTTCTCTCCTCCTACCTTGCTCTCTCCTCCTCTAAAAGAACCTAGATGTCGGTGGTGGTCAGCCCATAACCGCCTAGGCAACCTCCTCTCCTAAAAGATTCCAGATGTCGGTGGTGATTCGCTCTTAACCGCCTGGGCAATTTCCCTCACACCACCGTGATGCCAATTTTAAATTCATCACAACTTTTTACCAGGATCAAAGACGTAACATCGTGAATGTAACTTGTAATGGATGAGGGGTTTAACTTCGCCGCCCCTACAGCGTAGTTTCCCCCTCTCCATCCTCTAGAAAGGTAGGGAGGCAGTGTGACAGCTGCCCCCGGAGACACTGGTTAGATAATAACGCGATGCCTCCAGGAGTTGACGATTCGTTTCCGCGAATCGACCACCCTTTCAGCCGCGTGTCAAAAAGATCGGGAAGAGCCCGCATCCAAGATGGATCCAGGATGGATGGCGTATGGCTATGATTCACTACGGGCGGCATGAGGTTGTGCCCGGAGGGTTCCACACTAGCAGATGTCACCGATAAAGGTTCCACTCTACCAGATGTCACCACATCGACGGGATCTTTTTGGATGTGCCCGGCCCGACGGGTTCCACACTACCAGATGTCACCGATAAAGGTTCCACACTACCAGATGTCACCACATCGACGGGATCTTTTTGGATGTGCCCGGCCCGGCGGGTTCCACACTAGCAGATGTCACCGATAAAGGTTCCACACTATCAGATGTCACCACATCGACGGGATCTTTTTGGATGTGCCCGGCCCGGCGGGTTCCACACTAGCAGATGTCACCGATAAAGGTTCCACACTACCAGATATCACCACATCGACGGGATCTTTTTGGATGTGCCCGGCCCGACGGGTTCCATACTATCAGATGTCACCACTGCGACGGGATGAGGAGTGAGGTGAGAGAGAGTAGTCAGCGACTAGAGGAGAGTGTAGAATGGCTAGAAAGGGGAAGGAGTCGAGTTTTTATAGCCCTTCAGGGCTGTCTCCCTCCATCCTCCAGCTAGTGGAGGATGGTAGGGAACCCCACTGGGATACCTCGGTGCTCCTGCGTCTTTCGTCCCCACTTCTGCGAGTTTATTTGCGAGATCTAATATTTGCAGGTTTACAAGGAGTGGTTCTGGGAGGGGGGTCCTTCTTGATTCCGAACCAAAGATAGTATTGCATCGTGGATGGTTTCTTATGGTTTTCCGGAGCCAGCTAACCATCAGAAAAAGCCAGTGCGAACAAACCTTATTATGTTAGTTACTGAACAAAAATGACGGTTTACCAAAAATTTAATTTAAAAAACTCTGAAAATGGTATAACTCCAGACAGAAAAACACGTTTTTCCGAAAAGGGGGTCAAGTTCAAGTTTTTGATGATCATAAATAATAGCTTAAACTATGTAAAAATGGATATAAAAACTCCAATCGCTGTATTTAGTTTATAGGACGTGTCTTTTCCAGTAATTTTTTTTGCACAATCCCGATCGATTTGCGAGTTTAAATTGTTTGGGGCGTTTCGATTCATTCGAGTGATCCGTACCAGTTACATAGCTGTCATATTTTGGTACATGGAAGAAGAAGAAGAAGAAGAAGAAAATACACATTTTATTAAACAATTTACATGCATATAAATTTTATGAAGCGAAATGCATTCACGACAATGGACTGTTTTCGTCCGTCTGTCGGGAAGAGGCGAGTCGACTGATTAATATTATTGTTTTATAAATATGTATATATATATATAAATATATAAATATACATATATATTGGCACATAACCACAATCTAATTATATGTAACAAACAGGCTACACGTAGCAGGATGACACCACGTATTATACTTGATATCTTTAATTAATTTTCATGATTAACGTTTTATTGTAATTAGCATACGCGGAGAAGAGTTAACAAGTTTTAGGCAAGTGGGCGCTGAGCTATCCGTAGTTTCCTCTGCGACATCATGACCAGTTGAATTCAGCGACGAGCTCCGCACGATACCTCGAAGCAATCGATCCGAATCTCGCCAGTGCCCTCCAATCGCCCTCGTTCAGTAGGTGGATCGTCGCTTCCCGATCTAATGAGCCCGATCCAAGATACCGCACCCTGAACTCAGCAAGGACGGGACATACGCTCAAAAAATGCATCAGGTCCTCCCTTACGCCCATGTTGCACAACGAACAAAGCATACTGGATTCCTCTTTCTGCTCGTAGGGTTTAAAGTTCAACTGCAGGAGATCCCCCCTGAAACGGAGGGCCCAGCGCAGCACCCACAAAGTATATCGCTGTTCTCCCCTACCCAAGGCGGCCGGCCTCAAGCCGTGGTCCAGGAGGCGGTATAAACGATTAGAAGATTCTTGCGCCTTTATTACCATCTCATCGCGCCAGAGAGACGCCACATTTGACACAAGGCGTTCCAGCTGTTGCTTCCAGGCATCCAGATCAGCGATGCTCCCGTCGAAGCGGCAACCATACCTGTTAGCTAATGATTGCAGGTCTTTGAACCAGCTAACCATCAGAAAAAGCCAGTGCGAACAAACCTTATTATGTTAGTTACTGAACAAAAATGACGGTTTACCAAAAATTTAATTTAAAAAACTCTGAAAATGGTATAACTCCAGACAGAAAAACACGTTTTTCCGAAAAGGGGGTCAAGTTCAAGTTTTTGATGATCATAAATAATAGCTTAAACTATGTAAAAATGGATATAAAAACTCCAATCGCTGTATTTAGTTTATAGGACGTGTCTTTTCCAGTAATTTTTTTTGCACAATCCCGATCGATTTGCGAGTTTAAATTGTTTGGGGCGTTTCGATTCATTCGAGTGATCCGTACCAGTTACATAGCTGTCATATTTTGGTACATGGTCACGCATAATTTGAGCTTCATTGAAGTGAAATGGCATCGTACTGAAACATTGATAAATATTCATAGTTTGTGGGCCATTATTGGTTTTGTACCTACCACTTTTTTCCTTTTACAAATTCAAGTTTTCGACAATTGTCCCTGTTTTGATGGGAAAGTATGCACATTCAAGACTGCAGATGACTGCGGCTTTGAGCGATCCCCCCCCCCTCCTCCATTATCACCATTAAGGGCATCAAGTTAATTGAATCTCCTTAACTGATACAGTCACTCAAGGATTAACAGCCCTTTTAATATTTGCCATCAATCCTCCACCTTAAAGGCCGCATCGCCCATAAAGTTTACCTTAATGCCAACTTAAGCCTAACATCTCCCCCAGGTTGGGCGTTTATGCGAAATTTTACCGCTCGTCCTGAGGGTTGCGTGTGCTCGAAAAGCTACCCGGTTAGGTTTGAAGTGCCTCTCTGGCCCTGGAGGACACTTCTCTCTCCTTCCAGCATCTCCTCCCAAGTTTAATGAGACCGGAAAAAGGAAGTCGGAAAAGTTCGTTCGTCCGAATAAAAAAGACTTGAGGGAAGAAACGAACTTGACAAGTTTGCGAACAAGTTGTGCGCGAATCGAGTTTTAAAGACGTCAAAGCGTTTATTTTTCGGGGAGAGCACAGTTGGTATCGGTATCTTAGGAAATTAAGATCCAGACAAAACTTGGGCTCGCAGATGGCCGTAAAATTCAGAAAGATCTTCAAAGTTCGACGGAGTTAAAGGCTTTGGTGACTATTTGGGTTGAACCTTATTCTATAACAATCGGGTTGTACACAGTAGCGGTGCGTGGGCTCTGAAAACGGTGGGGCACCAAACCAGAACACAAAACCAAGAGATTTGTCTACAAATACCTCGAGGCAACAATAAACACCCTTCCCTTATTTACTGATTGATATTCAGCAAATTCCCTTTCAATCAACAATCTATCGTCGTACGAAAACGTTGGCAATTTCTACTGCAAATTAGACACCGAATTCACGTGTTATAAAAATATAGTAAACTAAAACACCTATAACAAAACAATGACCCGTCGGCCGGTACCTAATTGAATGGAGAAGCTATTGACCTGAAGCTAGGTAGTTATCGGTGTGTTAGGACGACGGTCAATCCACAAGAACCGGACCGAACGCAAAATGCGCTCAATTTGACGCAAAAAATTGAAAACCGACAACAGAGAAAGCGAACATAATTCACAACAAAAACAAATCAGAAGACGAAGAAGCATCTCGTATTGAGATGACAAATTGAATCGAATGTACAAGAAGAAAAAACGCAACCTCTAACCACCACTGTCGGCATGAAGAGTGTTTCTTCGCGCCACCGTCAAGAAAAACAACAACAACAAATTGAATCGAAAGGATCGAATCGATTGTGAAAACGAACGATTTTGGAGTAGAAATCAGATTTTGGGTACTGGGCCGAAAGTGGGTGGGGCAAACAACATTTTTACTCTACTGAGCATGCGCGGACGGGAATAGAAACGCTTTAAATTGTTACACAACGGTTTATTATAATTATTTACCTGCATATATGCCCATTCTGCGCAGATCACAAAAACCATGAATTATTCCCCTCTTTCCTCAAACGACTCTGTCCAGAAGGTCTTGAACACTGATAAGTGCAATGTCTTGTGCCCCATCCCACCCTGCTTAGGTACAGAAATCCTGATATATACTGCGGGTCACAACACGAGCCCATGAATTATAACCCTACATCAACTCAAGGGACGGAGCCTACTTATTCTTCCCCAATAAGCCATATATGTGTGAGAAAACGGCTTTTGTTATCAGAATCCCGAAGTATTCTTCTCTTTGGTAGGCACTTGAGTGTGTTACTGCTTCCATTGTGTCCCCGTGGGAAATATTGTTTCATTCACGCTCATGTTGAGTTTCATTCGTTGAATTTTTGTTTTGAACATGTTGTCGAAAGGCAGCTTCAGGAAGAGGAGACGCTGTTTATTTCTCGGAAATAATATTGTTTGTCTAATTAATTCATTAACCATTCAAACTGTTCACGACTTCAGCGGGAAATGACCGCATCTGGCCTACAACCATTTTGGTTTATTATTCTGTGAGTAATACACATACTTATTCGCTCAGCTAAAAAAATTTTATAACACCCCCTCAAAATTTTTGGTTTATTATTTTCAATAATGAACCATTGGAATCGAGCATGAAAAAAAAAATTCTTACCCCCCCTCAAAATTTGATGGTTTACGTTTCAAGATATGTAGAATCCAAAACTGCAATAAAAATATTTCTGTCTGTCCGCCGTACGCCGTACGCCGTACGCCGTACACCGTACGCCGTACGCCGTACGCCGTACGCCGTACGGGCCACTTTTCTTAGTTACCATGAAAAAAAATTGATGAAATTCGGGTTATAGGTTCCGTTCGGCGTCTAGTTGGTCCTCGAAGCTCGACGTTACTGTGAGTCATCTCTAAGGGGTTCAAAATAGGGGTTGAAATTTTCAAAACGCCTATACCATTTTTTTTATGTAAATATTTTTACGGTTTTAAATAGTTCTTGAACTTGCGAGTTTTTTAAGACCATCCGGAGCATCGTACGTCCAGCCGTTCGTTCACAGTAAGGCCCCGAAGTTTGCACCGACAGGCATTTTCGACTCCAGTGTGAATGAAATTGTATACAATCCAAACCAAATCTCGTAACCAGAGACGCGCCCACAATAGGAATTTGTGAATACGGCCAATCATTGGTAGGGATCACCTGATTATATTGGCGGAGTATGAAGTCGAGTTGGTTGTTCTGTGATATTATTTAATTTGAAAAATGATGGCTCTATTGGAGTTTGTTGGTAGGTAGTGAAACTTGAACAAACGTTGAAGTATTATTGATGGGTAAATTATTACTACGGTAAATCATTACTCAACGGTAAATTATTACACAACGGTAAATTATACCATCTACGTAGAAGGGGCTGGAGTTTGTTGGTAGGTACTTTTGCAACTTTTTTCACTCCTCATCAACAATTTCTTTTCAGAACTTCATTATGTGTGTTTCTTTTTGTTAGGTACTGTTTGTCATCGGCAGAATTATTTTAGCAACATTTAACTCGTGATTTAGGTAGGTACCTAGTAACGAGTACGGGGTTAGGTACTAACCTACGGAGTGTCTGCGATCTACATAATATGCATATAATAGAATAGTACATATCATATTATATAGACGGGTTATCTATACATAGAGCTGTGATCTGTAACAGAAGGGTATTCTATACAAAATAATAAACCGTTGTGCAGGGATTTGCAGCGTTTTCTTTTCCGTTTCAAGGTGCTTAGATTCAGAAAATGCAATGTCCGTCCGCTGAACGCCGTATCCGGCTTCATTGTCGGTCTAAAAAATTCGTTCTTTCGCACACATGCTCCACTTGGGCCCTAGTTGTGTCCCGAAACTTTGAAGCACGATCGGAATATACTCAGGGGTGTTATGAGTGAAAATGGGCATAAAAATAGGTACTTTTTGTGTTTGAGTAACACGTTAGTAAAATGAGCTTTTGAGGTATCGTTTTCCATGTTTTTTGGGGCGAGAAGCCGAATATGAAGTCAATTTTGAACAAAGAGTGGAAAATTGAGGTTCTAACGAAGTTTCAGCCTTAAATTTACGTTAAATTTTGGTCTAAAATCGTCTTTCTTCCGCTAAAATTTGGGAACACATTTGGTTAATAGCTGTGCTCCAAAGCTCGGCAGCCCGATCGGAATACACCCAGGGCGAAAAATGGGTGTGCAAATAGGGCTTTTCGAGATATTTTTGAGGTTTTGGTGAGCTTGGGCTTGTAAGATGTCGTTTTCTATGTTTTTTAGGGCGAGAAGACCAAATATGACGTTGATTTGGACCAAAGAGTGAAGGACTGAGATTCTGACAAAGTTTCAACTCTCAAAACTCAATATTTATGGGTCAAAAACCTGTGAAAATGGTTGTAATCACCAGAAATTTTTATAATAACACAGGAGGTAGTAATAACAGGTGAATCAAGACAATTCAGTGACAACTTCAGTGTTCAAAAATTTATTTTTCAGAAATCTATATAACTAAATTTACAGGTGATTTTCGTGGTGTCTGTCTGTCTGTCTGTTTGTCCTTCAATCACGCCAAAACGGCTCAATGGATCGAACCCATCTCGCGTATTTAGATGTTTCAGTGACCGGGGAAGGACATAGGGGGGTTTACTTCCGGATTCGATGGATAGGGGTGGGGGTTTATGGGGAAGCCGAAACATAAAAAAATTAAATTCTCGAAAAAGGCTCAATGGATCGAACCCATCTCGCGTATTTAAATGTTTCTATGACCAGGGAAGGACATAAGGAGGTTTAATTCTGCGTGAGGTAACAAAGTCAGATGGACCCACCCCGAGTTCTACCCGTCAGCGACGGGCAACACAGCTAGTAGTAACCTAATATTCGTCTTTAAAACCGTCAAATTATCTTTGGGGGTCTGTTCAGTGAGGTCCCAATCATGCCGTATTCATTCGAGAACAATAAACCCATGTGACAGGGACTTTGCAGCGTTTTAAGTATACTTACCACCCCCACGTTATACCCCCATGCACCCATATTATCGTATTTTCGAAGGACGAGGCGCAAATTTCTGGACTAGAAAGGTTTTTTTCCTTCCCTCGTTTTGCCTCTCACAAAACGAAAGGATTGGCTCGCCGGTGAGCAATTTTCGAAGCGTAAAGAGGGTCAAAATCGAGTTATTGAGGGTCAGAAGTCGCTATAATTGGTAAAAATGGCTGAAATTACCGAACATAAATATAAATCGTGCTGTTATAGTAATTTCACGCAAATTGAACCTTTTTCACATTCAGTTAAACTCAAGTCAGAAATGTGAATATGTAGAAATAAAATGATTGAACAGTAGGAAAATTGGCAGTAGGTAGGTACATACCTAGTACCCACCTACCGACATCTGCGTTATTGTCGATATCTTCTGTATAACTATTACCTTTTCCAGCTCTTGCGGCGCCAAATCAAATATCAGATTTTTGCTACGGTCCCAAGGGTCATTTTTCGTGGTACATACCCACCCGCAAATGTCGCTCGAGTCTAAGTAAGAGCCTCACTAAATTTCGACAACTAGCTTGAATGGACCTTGGACCTAGGATATTTTTTTTAGGTGTTTTTTGAGTTTCGTCTCAATAGCATCAACTACTTATGTGTTGAGTGATACAAATTATGTTTCAGGGTAGTGACCAGGGGGTTTTGTGTTTTATTTTTTCAATTTTTATTTAATGGCCTTTGAGGGGGTTTTGAAAAAAGGTAGGGTACCAGTAGCGGTGCGGTTTGAAAACGGTGGGGCACCAAACCAGAACACAAAACCAACAGATTTGTTTACAAAATACCCCAAGGCAACCACACCCTTCCTTTATTTACTGATTTGAGTGATATTCAGCAAATCTTATATCTCTTTTAATCAACACCCTATCGTCGTACGAAAACGTCGACAATTTCTACTGCAAATTAGCCGCCGAATTCATGTGTTACAAAAATATAGTAAACTAAAATACAACAAAACAATGACCCGTCGGCTGGTACCTACTTGAATGGAGGAGCTATTGACTTGAAGCAAGGTAGTTAGGTTGTGTGTTGACGCCGATCAATCCACAAACAGCAAACATGACAAAACGCACGTATTTACCACAAATACAAATCTGTCATCGGAACCGGACCGAGCGCAAAATTTGGCGCAAAAAAATTTAAAACTAACAGACAGAAAAAGCGAATGTGATCCAGTGTAGTGAAGTTCTCAGCTTAGTTGTCATTTGTAGATGTCAGACATAAAACGATGTCGGACATTGATTCAGAGACAACAAAACAGATGAAGAAGCATTTCGTATCGAGATGACAAATTGAATCGAAGGGATCGAATCGATTATGAAATTAACGATTTTGGGGTTGGAATCAGATTATGGCTCCGGAGCCCAAAGTGGGCGTGGCGAACAACATTTTTACTTGACTGAGCATGTGCGGATGGGCCACTTTCGGTTGCCATGGTGACACTAGGTCCCGGGACCCAGAACCTACGTTCCAGTTTCAGGAGCATAGGATTCGATTTCTATTGCAGGACATCGATTACTGTCACTTTATTCCGATAACATGCTTGGTCTAAGGAGCTAAAATTAAGGAACCACCATGGATGCTATACTAGAATATTGAATATCCATAGCCAGAGAACTCTGGCGTGTGGCTGTTGAACTTGTGAAAAATGCTAATAGGTACCTACAGTGCACTGAGGGAAATTCATATGCCAACTGAACAGCGGTTGGTATTTATTACTCTAGTGTTTCTGGGTGCCGGGGCAGTGGCCCAATGGATGCAACGCCCCTGTTAGGTACCTACCTACGTCACTGGTACCGAGTAACACAAGCATACTGCGGGTAACTAGTTTAGTGATCAAGTTGGGGCAGAAAGACAGTAAAAATAAATTTCGTCGATTTACGAACCGGACCGAAAAAGACTCATTACGACAGGTTCCCCCCCCCCCCCCCCCCCCTTAAAGAAATGAAATCCCCGAGCTAAAATGAATGAAAGCAAGCCCTGAGTCAATAGGAGTTTTCTTGCTGGAGTAAAAAGAGAGAACAAGAAGAGGAGGACCGGCCCATTCTCAAACTGGGGATCCTTTATCAAATAATGAAGCAGTCCAAGTTGAAAGATGATAGGGCTCACCGTTTATTGTACCGGTTTCCTCGACTTTACTCGTAGCATTGAAAGCAAAATAGAGGACAATGAAAGAGGTTTGCACGATCCTGGGGGGGGGGGGGGGGGGTCAGTTTGCACAGCGAGTCAGACGCGAGGGTATACTCCCTCAATTCAAATAGGTACCAACGGAATAGCATTTAAACCGAATCTGGAGTACAGAAAATGAGTAGTCTCATGGTCTGTTTCACCAGTACTTCCAACTCATGTTAAATAGTTCATTGTTTTATCGAATCGGAGATTAGAAGCGTTGGACGAGTGGGTTTTACGAGTGCAGTCAAAGATTATTATAATTTTTTCATAAAACGTCGATTTAATGGTATCATGGAGGCATTTGCCCGCCAACATGGCGGCATTGGGGGTGATAACGATTGATAACGCAGTTGATCATGTGCATTGTGAGGTTAAAGCTAGGTTCACATGGAGACGCAATTCCGGACGGCAATCCGGCACGGCAACGCATTTGCCGGAATTTTTGCCGCAGAGGCGTTCACATAGCAGCGGAATCATAATAAAACGCAATCGCAAAAAACAAACAATTGCTCGAACTCGAAACCGCAAAATCAACCACATATAATGTCGAATTTCAATATGGCTGAACAGCCAAACAAGAGAGGTGTGTGCAGTAATCTCTGCGTAGATACGGCAATGGATCCGACAGCGGAAAATATCTGGAGATTTTGATATAGTATCCAAGGCACTGCGTCGCAATAATCCATTTTGCGTTGGCCAATAGAATTGCAGAACGCATAGCCGTGCCGGACTGCCGTCCGGAATTGCGTCTCCATGTGACCCCCCCCCCCCCCCAATCGTAATAACAATACTATTTGCTTGCTATTCATCCGATTTTCAATTTTCAAACTGATTTGAACTCCAAAATATCCCTAGAGCGCCTGGACCTTCAAATTCGTGAATAACTTCTTTTTATAGGTAGAGTATCAAAGCAGAAAATATGAAAAACGGAAATGGAAAAAACGAGTGTCATATATTCTACTTACCTACTTATGGTTTCCAAAAAAAATCCAGAACGAAAATCGGTTCAGCCGTCCGGGCAAAAAACCTATTCCAAATTTGCCCCCGATAGTGCTGCCATCTCTTGAAAAAATTTCTTAATAAAATCGGGGACATTTAGCCTATCCTGCTCCGTTGTTTTGTTGGCGTTTGGTTTGTTGTATAATATTGTTGATTGTGTGTTACGTTTATTTCTGAAAGACTTTGTTGACTGACGAAATCGCGGAGGAAACCGGCATGTAGGAAACGTCGTAAAAACGAAAACGCAGACCGAAGTTTGAAACCAGCGAAAAACGAAAAAAGATTTTGGTTGACTTTGTTTGCAAGTATTTCAACATTATTGAGCGTAAGAAAACCGGCGGTGCTTTATCTGCCGTTCCTGTAATAAAATATATTTTTTATTCAGTACGTCATAATTATTATCATCAATAATAGTGTGTCCCGCTGAGCCTGCCAAGGTAGGTATAGGTTATGTACCCACAGAATTTCTCACTAACAAGGGGTCCGATTTCTCTCAAATTTTTTGGTCAGGTAGTATTCCACTATGAATTTCACTGCAATTGAAATTTTATAGTTTTATTGCTAATCTTAAGTTTTATAGCTCAACTACTTACGCTTGCGCAAATGCTGGATAGATTTTCATAGTCGATTTGCCTCTCATCGATTTATCTTAAACGAGGTTGGTGAAACCCGACATTGGTGTTTAACACCTGAGATCTTCGGTTTAATAAGTTAACGTTCACTGCGGTGTAACCGGCCCTTAATATTGTGGGTATTAATGACTACACCAGTCGCTGTTGAGTGACGACAATTATAATTTCTGTAAGTAGTAGTGAAAGATGGTGCAACAATAATAATCATTGTACAACAGATTCAGTAAAACACGGTTTATTTTACAATTATATCACAGCTACAATCGAAGATTCTATATACCTACTAGAAATAAAGGAAAAAATAAATTAATGAACTTCGTCATAAAAAAATTAATAGTAATGTACTACCTAAAGTCGATGAATACATTACTTGTGGGGACTTGTTACAAAATAAGCGTGTTCTTCAAAGCAAATTCTATTGTGATCTGACCTGATAGTCTGCATAGACTCGTTTTGCGTTTGGAATACTTAGATAACTACGTTTTGATTCTTTAACTTTGGTGAATTTCCACTTCTGGTTTATTAGTGAAGCTAGTATTATATTCAGTATATATATCCCAGTAGATAGGTTTTTCCACATAATAAATTGACCGATCGATAGAAAAGTTCATTTGAACTATGAAATAGGAAAATCTCCGGTTACTTCTTTTTTTTTTAAATCATTTTTAGTTCTTTACCGATATTACGCGACATCGCTTACATTGTTTATATTTATTCGATTAGTTTGGATTGATAGACCGATCAATCCAGTTTTGATGACACAGATAATTTTGCTGTTATTTGACAACTTTTCCATAGTTTATTGGCTTTGGATGGAAAACAGGTTTTTACAGGCGCAGACAAAAGTCAAGTACTCGACCGTGTTGTTTTGATGGATCTCACCCGAGACCATCCAAGGGTCCAACCCATCAAGGTACAGCCAGTAAATTTTGGTTCATTGCGAGGTTTCATTTGCAAAGGTTTTAGAAGTTGAATTTTGGTTCGTTCGTAGTTTGGCGTCCTGCTCGAAGCACCCTCAAAGTCTTGAGTTCTTTCGGACCTTTTTGTCATACATGTGTGCACTTCCATATAGGCGTTTCATGGACTGCTCACGCATAACAATATTCGTCTGAAAGAGTGTTTCCCATAACAATATTCATCTGAAAAAGCTAATATAATAACCGGCTAGTATGATAATTCCGATTGAAGGATCTTGAGGGATGGTCAGTAACTGACTCAAGATCCTTCAACCGGTTTGTGTAGATCCTTCAACCAGTTAGTATAATGGGTGAGAACCCCCCATGAAAAATGGCAAATTTTTCAATGCTGGTTAATGGGAGTTTCAAGGACGACTGAGATCCAGGTGTTTTTGAAACCGTTATTTACTGAGAAACACAAGCTTTCAACTGCCCTCAGTTGTTCCTGATAAGAAATGTGCCAAAGTAAAGACATAATGTTCGTTAGTTAGGTAAGTAACTGCGATTTAGTGTAAACTTGAGAAATTTTTCCACTTCATGGAAAAACATTGAATCATGGATATGTTTTCGGGCGCTGCATTTTTTTCGGTCGCAAATTTTAGAATGACCCCCCAGGGCAAAAACATATCCATGTTCTAACTGACATTCACTAGGTACTTACTTTATGTAGCTGCACAAGTAGTGTGCACCTGACGAACCTTCTCGTAAGAACGTTCACGTAGACGACCACTATTCGGATCTAACAAATTCCAACATCATCATCATCATTTCATTATTAGAAGGCACATTTTTAGACGCTACCTTCCAATCGCTACCTTCCAATTCGTTCAATAAAATGGTTTGTGCTCATTTCATTATTGTTTCGCTGGGTATTGTCGGTAACTACACACGCACATCTCCAAATTGTTTATCGGTTGCAGCGTTGCATTTTTTTCGGTCGCAAATTTTAGAATGACCCCCCAGGGCAAAAACATATCCATGTTCTAACTGACATTCACTAGGTACTTACTTTATGTAGCTGCACAAGTAGTGTGCACCTGACGAACCTTCTCGTAAGAACGTTCACGTAGACGACCACTATTCGGATCTAACAAATTCCAACATCATCATCATCATTTCATTATTAGAAGGCACATTTTTAGATGCTACCTTCCAATCGCTACCTTCCAATTCGTTCAATAAAATGGTTTGTGCTCATTTCATTATTGTTTCGCTGGGTATTGTCGGTAACTACACACGCACATCTCCAAATTGTTTATCGGTTGCAGCGTTGCATTTTTTTCGGTCGCAAATTTTAGAATGACCCCCCAGGGCAAAAACATATCCATGTTAAAAGCTAATGTTTCGGGATTTTGTTCTCTGATTAGCGTACTGGCTGGCCTAAGAGTGGAGGAATAATTAGTTCAACGGGATGATCAGAGTGAAATCTGACTGTAAAGTGCTAAATCGTAAACACAGGACGGTTTCTTCAAAGGCCTACAAAAGACCTAAAAACTTGAAAGGACGTTTCCATGTAATTTAGGTCGCTTTTTTTGTCTAACATAGTTCAACTCAAGAAGAGTTTTCGGCAGTGCTTCGATGTCTTGTCTCAAGAGAAAATAATTAACGTAGAAGGATAATCTTACGAGGACGTTCACTTTATGTCGACGGCGTTAGGAGACGTTTTCTTGGGTTTGAGTTTCTTGGATCTTTTACCACTCCCCAGCCAATCTTCCTTGATCATATCGGCTCCCCTTTCCGCGACCATTATCGTCGGAGCGTTGGTGTTCCCGCTAACGATTTTCGGCATGATTGACGCGTCGATGACTCTCAGCCCTTGGATACCGTACACCCTCAGCCTGGGGTCGACAACCGCCGCTGGGTCGGTCGAGGGTCCCATTTTGCAAGTTCCCACAGGGTGGTAGATCGTTTGAGTGAAATGTCGTATCATGCATTCCCAGTAGTCGTCCGAACGGAGGGCGTGGACGGAGCACTTCGGGTACGGGGTGTCGTACAGTTCGCATTCGATGTCTCGCAGAGGTTTTGTCTGACACAGAGAGACGGCAATTTTGACGCCTTCCACTAAAACTTTGATGTCATCGGGGTGCGTCAGGTAGTTGGGGTAAATCAGAGGGTGATCCGAAGGTTTGGCGCTCCTCAACTTCAAAAATCCAACGCTCTTCGGTCGGAGGAGGCACGGTAAAATTGTCAAAACTTCTTTATGTTCCACTTTTTTGTACATATCCAGGTACGTCTCTTTGGAGAGTCCGAAAGTTTTATAAATGTGGTCGCCGTTGTCTGTGATGATTCCCCCAGAACCAATGTGGAATTCAACATCAGGATAATCTATCTTGGGGTCGGCGTACTTGGTTTTGGTGAACGCTATAACTTCCAGTCCTCCGGGAATGGTTAGCGGTCCTCCGGACTTCTCGGCGTACTGCGCTGCTGTGTTTAATGTGTCGTTTATGTCCAAGGCGCTGCCTCTCTTCACGGTAAAGACCAAACCGCCCAAACCGATGTGATCCTGCAGGTTCATGCCTACAGGCAGATTGGCGTGTACGGGTATCTTGAAATCCTGGAGATGCCTCGCCGGACCAACTCCCGACAGCATTAGTAGCTGCGGCGAATTTATCGACCCGGCTGAAAGTATCACTTCCTTTTTGGCTCTGACTTGAAAAACCTTACCGCCCTTTTCGAATAAAACGCCGGATGCTGTTTTGGTCGCGGGATCTATCAAGATTTTCTGAACGGTGCTCCGAGTGGAAATGTGCAGGTTTTTTCTGACGCTGGCTGGTCTCAAAAAGGCTTTGCCCGTACTGCACCTCTTACCGTTCCTCAAAGTGCCTTGCAAGATCATAAATCCCGTTTGATTGCTGCCGTTGAGATCGTGGAAACCGTAACCCATTTCCTTGCCGCCCTCTATGACGGAGTCGCGGAGTTTAGTGTGGTAGTTGGCCTCGCTGACGGTCAAAAACCCGTTTTTGCCGTGGAAAGCGTTGTTGGCCAAAGACGGGTTAGTATTGTCCTCGGATTTCTTGAAGTACTTCAGGATCGAGCTGTACTTCCAGCCTGGGTTCCCGAGGCGTTCCCAGTTGTCGTAGTCCAATTTGTTGCCTCTTGCGTATACCATGAAATTCGTCGTGCTGCATCCTCCGATTATTTTGCCTCTGGGCCATAAGCATCTCTGGTTCACGCAACCTGGAAAATGATGGGAATTGATCATATTGCAGATGGCAGTGTTGGTCTAAAATGTACACCAGTGTAGTAGACTCTCAATGAAAAACACCTCCTTATACCAACAGCTCAAGTCTGGTAACACACAGCATGCACCAATGAGTATGCAAACCAGGGGCCTATACAATACGCATAGTCTTCTGGTACAAAGGGCATTGGTGGCACCGAAATCAAACGTCATAAGCCTTGTGGCATGTTATAAATTTCTAGATACACGTGTGACATGCTACAGATTTCAAGAGTAGGACATTATCAAACTGTTCATTTTAGACTTACCTACACCATTTCTGGCGATTGTGTGTTGGACATATTTTTAATTAGTAGAGGTCTGGTTGGCCAACTTATATTAATTTGAGGTACCGAATTTATTATTTTAAGGTAAAAACGCTGCAAATCCCTGCACAACGGTTTATTATTTTGTATAGAATACCCTTCTGTTACAGATCACAGCTCTATGTATAGATAACCCGTCTATATACTCGTAATATAATATGTACTATTCTATGCATAATTATGTAGATCGCAGACCCTCCGTAGGTTAGTACCTAACCCCGTACTCGTTACTAGGTACCTACCTAAATCACGAGTTAAATGTTGCTAAAATAATTCTGCCGATGACAAACAGTACCTAACAAAAAGAAACACACATAATGAAGTTCTGAAAAGAAATTTATTGTTGATGAGGAGTGAAAAAAGTTGCAAAAGTACCTACCAACAAACTCCAGCCCCTTCTACGTAGATGGTATAATGAACCGTTGTGTAATAATTTACCGTTGAGTAATGATTTACCGTAGTAATAATTTACCCATCAATAATACTTCAACGTTTGTTCAAGTTTCACTACCTACCAACAAACTCCAAAAGAGCCATCATTTTTCAAGCGAAATAATATCACAGAACAACCAACTCGACTTCATACTCCGCCAATATAATCAGGTGATCCCTACCAATGATTGGCCGTATTCACAAATTCCTATTGTGGGCGCGTCTCTGGTTACGAGATTTGGTTTGAATTGTATACAATTTCATTCACACTGGAGTCGAAAATGCCTGTCGGTGCAAACTTCGGGGCCTTACTGTGAACGAACGGCTGGACGTACGATGCTCCGGATGGTCTTAAAAAACTCGCAAGTTCAAGAACTATTTAAAACCGTAAAAATATTTACGTAAAATAATGGTATAGGCGTTTTGTAAATTTCAACCCCTATTTTGAACCCCTTAGAGATGAATCACAGTAACGTCGAGCTTCGAGGACCAACTAGACGCCGAACGGAACCTATAACCCGAATTTCATCAATTTTTTTTCATGGTAACTAAGAAAAGTGGCCCGTACGGCGTACGGCGTACGGCGTACGGCGTACGGCGGACAGACAGAAATATTTTTATTGCAGTTTTGGATTCTACATACCTTGAAACGTAAACCATCAAATTTTGAGGGGGGGTAAGAATTTTTTTTTTCATGCTCGATTCCAATGGTTCATTATTGAAAATAATAAACCAAAATTAACTAACTATTTAATTCGTGCAGTTTAAAATCATAGAGATATTATGGGAGAATGCCAAGGGTCGGTCATAGAATTTTATTTCCTCACACACACGCACAAGATGATATCAGTCCTTAGGTACATGATAAAAATGCCAGACTTAGCCGAAATGTTCGTATTGCCATGCAAATAGATGAATTCGAAGACGAGCAATTTTAAGAAACTCTAAGGGGGTCAAATTTGAGTTTTCAGGGGTCCAAAATCGGTAAAATGGCTAAAAACGCTAACAGCTGATGATAAAATTACTTAAAGTGGTATGGAACGGTGAGTTAAACACAAAAATACCGTTTAAGTTGTTTTTCGTACAGAATAGGGGTCAAATTTGGATTTTTGGGAGTCAAATTGGTATTAAGGGCTGAAATTAATGTCAATTCACATGACGTTGTATTTTTATAGTGATTCACGACAGAAAGAGGGACCATTTCGATTATACAAATATTTTCTCAAAAAAAGAGTGAGTCAGATTTGTCTTTATATGGATCTGAAATCTGTAAGAATGGATAAAATCAAGGAAAAATTACATAATTTTATGAAAGCTGGTATGGTTTTGCGCTATCTTTTCACACAATAGCACGAATATTTCTTTGAAAATTCGCTCTTATTGCCGTGCTGCAGGAATGGAACTTTTTGGTTGTTTTTCTGGCCAAATCGTTCGGTGCATTTGGCCATTGTACGGTACCGGAAACCATTGTTTGTGCCCGAAAAATATTGGGTACCCCGGCTCTTCTGTCCGTCTGCAACCTAAAAGCAATAATGTTACGTTCGTCACCACCTAAATATTACGTTTCTAGTAAGTAAGCTGTCAGTTGCCAGTTGTTGATTTGTTCGGACAGTCCTGGATCAGTCCAGGACTGAACTGCATTCTGAAGGGGATAGAACCGTCCAGGAGAGTCCAGAACTGTGTCGGTCCGCACGCACGCTGGTGACTCCGAAAAGATAACCTGAAGCATCGTAACCTTCTATATAAGCTGAAAGTAGAAGCATCAAGTGCGCATGTGCAGGATCAACTGTCTCGAAAAATTCAGGACTGTTCCGAACGGTCCTGGACTGCCTTTCCGAATAGCCCACTCTCGATCCAGGACCAGTACTGGCTGTCAGAACGCACAAAAAGGGGCGTGGCTTGCTGTATATCTCTTTTGGATAAAACCGTCTATCTACCTTGGATAAAACGGGCTATCTGTCTGAACGAACCTACGATAGTGAAGTTGTGACGTGTAGGTACATGTTGTGATACCACCTGTGACGGTATATGGGAATCCCGTCCATCTTGGATGCGGGCTCTTCCCGATCTTTTTGACACGCGGCTGAAGGGGCGGTCGATTCGCGGAAACGAATCGTCAACTCCTGGAGGCATTGCGTTATAATCTAACCATTGTCTCCGGGGGCAGCTGTCACACTGCCTCCCTACCTTTCTAGAGGATGGAGAGGGGGAAACTACGCTGTATGGGCGGCGTAGTTAAACCCCTCATCCATTACATGGTAGCAGAGCATGGTTGGTGGGTATGTGCTGGATTTTATCCTCGGTACCCCCTCCACTTTTTGAGAGCTTTTCCAGAAGGAATAGCTCTGAGGTTTTCCAGAAGGAATCCTCTTTTTAATATATCTTCTCTTTATAATAACCCCTTTGTTAATCAATATACACTTCGGCCATTGGATTTTCTTTTTTCATCAAATCAAACTCATTATTATTATTATTATTATTATCATCATACTTATTATTATTCTTAAGGCGCTCAATGCCTGGCGTTCAATGCCAATTTTTTCTCTTTTTTTTTTTTTAGTTGTTCCATCTTATGATGGGGGTTAGTTACCCAGAGGTTGTTCAGATGAACTTACCTGAACCAGAACCTCTGACAACGACTTCTTTTCTTTTTTGTCCAAGCCCGCCAAGTGATATTGATAAGGAGCTAAGTTCTCCACCAGTAACAATTCTCAGTAGTACCATTACGATGGAAGCTATCAGCTTTGGAGTTTTTCAGATGAAACTTCCTGAATCAGAACCCCATACTACTTTTCAGTCCGTGTCTAATACTTCACATACTTCTTCTTCAAAGAAGTATGTTTTTAAGGGGAGGAGTGTGACGGTATATGGGAATCCCGTCCATCTTGGATGCGGGCTCTTCCCGATCTTTTTGACAAGCGGCTGAAGGGGCGGTCGATTCGAGGAAACGAATCGTCAACTCCTGGAGGCATCGCGTTATAATCTAACCATTGTCTCCGGGGGCAGCTGTCACACTGCCTCCCTACCTTTCTTGAGGATGGAGAGGGGGAAACTACGCTGTATGGGCGGCGTAGTTAAACCCCTCATCCATTACACACCTAAATGTTCAATATACTCACACCTAAACGATGTAAGTAACCTATTTCATCATAGTGATGGTAGATATGCGAGAAATCAACATGTCCATGTATATTCCGAAAATTCTACTCAATGATAAGTGATTTAAAATATGTTTTAATAGGCAGCCAATATGAGGAAACAACAATTCTCGAAACGTCAGCGTAAATCGTAGTCTTTTGACCGACCCTCAACAGTCTCATTATTTATTTAAAATCACACCTACCTAGACAAGCAGTGCTCATCCTTTCAGTCTGGTATTTCCAATCGAAGTCTCCGAGTTGGAAAAACAAAGCAAGTAGTGGAACGTCTGTAGATACATTTTCATCGGGTCCGGCTTCGAGTAAAAGTACCTGCAATTCATGAAAAATGGTTACTTTTTCTAGGTTATTTATAATATCTTTACTTATAACAATATACGTTATAATATAATAATATAATGTACCGGATATTATAATGAAATGTACCACAAGACCTGGAGTGGCATAACTCTAATCTTGGGTCTTTCACAATTACCACAGAGCAGAGAAGTTGCAGACGGTCATACTTTCCTTTTGGTTTATTATTTCCAATAATGAACCTTCGGAATCGAGCATGAAAAACAAAATTTGATGGTTTCCTTCCGTTTCAGGGTACGTAGAATCCGAAAACGGAATAAAAATGTTTATGTCCGTCCGCCGTTCTTCGCGCTTTAGTTACCGTGAACCAAAATTAACGAAATTTGGTTTGTAGGGTGTAAGGGGTGAAAAATAAGGGTTGAAATTTCCCGAACATCGCCGTAGCTCGAAAACTTTCAATAGAAGGGTATGTTTATTCTTAGGTTTTTATGTTGATCTCAAACTTTTTTGTGAATTTTTGTGAGACATTTTTTTAAAGAATTTTTTAAAGAATTTAATAGGGAATTTTTTGAGACCACCCGGAGCATTTTACGTCCAGCCTTTCATTTGAACCTTCGTCAGCATGAGCGTGAATGAAAAGGTATGCATCCAGCCAGATATCGTTGCTAAGGAACAGCTGATAACAACATGAAATTTTATTTATGATTGAATTGAATAGTTAAATCGCGCGCATTTTTATGAAACTGTAATTCCTGTGCTGGCTCCAGTGCTCGATTTAGGGCTCGAGGGTAAGTGTTGACAACAGAAAACAGTGATCTGAAGAAGGGTCTTCTGTACAGGTAAATAATAAACCGTTGTGCAATCATATGCAGCGTTTTATGTACTGAAACCATTGCGCAAAAAAAGTGAACTGTCGAATGTTTGAGAAATTTTCGAACTATTGTAACGTGGAGGTGTTAGAATCAGTCCGTTTGCGCAGTGTGTTGCGTCCACGAAACAAGCTCAGTTTTCGGCGGATTTAAGAAAAAATGAACTTTTTCGTTGAAAATCCGTTTCAGAATGTTCTGAATCCACCAAATTAAACCACTCACGACGAAATCGTTGAAACCCATTCCAAATAAAAACTGAGTTACTAGGTATTAAAAGTAATTTGTCTCCTACGATTCTGCCATCTTAACACTGCATATGTTATTACTATGTACAGTATTATTACGGGGTTTTTAAACCTACCACTGTGTAACCAATAAAGAGTTAAAGAGTTAAAAAAAACGTTATCGATTTCGACTAAGAATTAAATGCACTCTTCAACCGTTTTCGGTGATCTAACCATCGTTAAATAACGTTTATTAGTAATAACGTAATAAACAATGCAGTTGTGGTTTGTTACTGACGACGGTTTTCAACAGTTTTTTGTTCTTAGTGGAAATGGATAGCGTTACAATAACTCATTGTTCATTTCCACTGCTAGTTGGTCAAATTTGAGTTTATTTGGTCAAATGAGAAACCTCGTTGAAAGTCTCCAACAATGCTAAAAACGCTGCAAAGTCCTTGTCACATGGGTTTATTATTCTATTGGACATACCTACAGAGACGTTGGCTGTTTATTTATTGTTTCTTTCATATAAAATAATTGAAATAGCTATTTCTGGTGGTTTCCACCAATTTTAGCCCCCAAAACACGAATTAGGTACGCTCCTTTTTTTGGTTTATTATTTTCAATAATGAACCATTGGAATCGAGCATGAAAAAAAAAAATTCTTACCCCCCCTCAAAATTTGATGGTTTACGTTTCAAGGTATGTAGAATCCAAAACTGCAATAAAAATATTTCTGTCTGTCCGCCGTACGCCGTACGCCGTACGCCGTACGGGCCACTTTTCTTAGTTACCATGAAAAAAAATTGATGAAATTCGGGTTATAGGTTCCGTTCGGCGTCTTGTTGGTCCTCGAAGCTCGACGTTACTGTGAGTCATCTCTAAGGGGTTCAAAATAGGGGTTGAAATTTTCAAAACGCCTATACTATTTTTTTTACGTAAATATTTTTACGGTTTTAAATAGTTCTTGAACTTGCGAGTTTTTTAAGACCATCCGGAGCATCGTACGTCCAGCCGTTCGTTCACAGTAAGGCCCCGAAGTTTGCACCGACAGGGATTTTCGACTCCAGTGTGAATGAAATTGTATACAATTCAAACCAAATCTCGTAACCAGAGACGCGCCCACAATAGGAATTTGTGAATACGGCCAATCATTGGTAGGGATCACCTGATTATATTGGCGGAGTATGAAGTCGAGTTGGTTGTTCTGTGATATTATTTCATTTGAAAAATGATGGCTCTTTTGGAGTTTGTTGGTAGGTAGCGAAACCTGAACAAACGTTGAAGTATTATTGATGGGTAAATTATTACTACGGTAAATCATTACTCAACGGTAAATTATTACACAACGGTTCAGTATACCATCTACGTAGAAGGGGCTGGAGTTTGTTGGTAGGTACTTTTGCAACTTTTTTCACTCCTCATCAACAATTTCTTTTCAGAACTTCATTATGTGCGTTTCTTTTTGTTAGGTACTGTTTGTCATCGGCAGAATTATTTTAGCAACATTTAACTCGTGATTTAGGTAGGTACCTAGTAACGAGTACGGGGTTAGGTACTAACCTACGGAGGGTCTGCGATCTACATAATATGTATATAATAGAATAGTACATATCATATTATATAGAAGGGTTATCTATACATAGAGCTGTGATCTGTAACAGGAGGGTATTCTATACAAAATAATAAACCGTTGTGCAGGGATTTGCAGCGTTTTCAAATTATCTTTGATTATTGATGGGACCATTAATCGTCTTGATCCACCTGTTGATACTTTTTCTAGTGTTATTCTACAAATTGATGGTGATTTCAGAGAGTTTCCCAGGTTTTTGAATCATAAAAAATCAATTTTGGGAGCTGAACATCTGATACAACCTCAATTTTCCACTCTTCGGTCAAAATCGACTTCATATTCGGTCTTCTGGTCCCCAAAAACATGAAAAACGATACCTCAAAAGCTCATTTTACTAACATGTTACTGAAACACAAAAAGTACCTATTTTTATACACATTTTCACTCATAACTCCCCTGGGTATATTCCGATCGGGGTGAAAAGTTTCGGGACACAACTAGGGCCCAAATGGAGAATGTGTGCGAAAGAACGAATTTTTTAGACCGAAAATGAAGCCTGTACACGTGATACGGCGGACGGCGGACGGACATTGCATTTTTGGAATCTACGCACCTTGAAACGGAAAAGAAAAAAATTTTGAGGGGGTGTTATAAAAATTTTTTGCTGAGCGAATACATAGGTGTATTATTCACAGAATAATAAACCAAAATGCGTGAAAACCGTTACAGGAAGTTGAAGTCATGCCTGAAGTACTCACTTGACAAAATTTCCCTGAAAACTGGGTCAAAAAGAGCAAAAAATCGCCCAAAACCAAATTTTTTCTTCAAATGTTCAACAAAAGGTGACTCGAAACAGAAATAGACTTTGAAGTATTTCATTATTTTATATTATATTAACCATTATTTTGGGGTGTGATTTATCAGCCCGGCAAAATAGAGGTTACTCCCTACATAAAAGGCGGGCATAACAGCTTTTAATTCAAACACACGTCCAAAAAAATACTTCGCACATCAAAAAAAGGGAATCGCACGGCTAATTTGGGAGTCGCACGGCTAATTTGGGAGGCGCCCGTCTAATAAGGTGATTCAACGTTCAAATTTGTTATTGCCCTTCCAGAAATTGATTATAACGGCAGAAGAAGGATTCTCACAGTAGAAATGTGAGAACAACTTGAAATAGCTGTGCAATACCCCTTTTGGTTTATTATTCTGTGAATAATACACCTATGTATTCGCTCAGCAAAAAATTTTCATAACACCCCCTCAAACTTTTTTCTTTTACGTTTCAAGGTGCATAGATTCCAAAAATTCAATGTCCGTCCGCCGTACGCCGTACGCCGTCCGCCGTACGCCGTATCACGTGTACAGGCTTCATTTTCGGTCTAAAAAAATCGTTCTTTCGCACACATGCTCCATTTGGGCCCTAGTTGTGTCCCGAAACTTTTCAGCCCGATCGGAATATACCCAGGGGTGTTATGGGTGAAAATGTGTGTAAAAATAGGTACTTTTTACGTTTTAGCAACATATTGGTAACATGAGCTTCTGAGATATCGTTTTCTATGTTTTTGGGGACGAGAAGACCGAATATGAAGTCGATTTTGACCAAAGAGTGGAAAATTGAGTTCTACCAAATGTTCAGCTCCCAGAATTGATTTTTTATGAGTGAAAAACCTGGGAAATCGTCTGAAATCACCATCAGTTTGTATAATAACACTGGAAAAAGTGTCAAGACGTGGTTCAGGACGATTAAATGGCGCTACCAATGATCGAAGATAGTTTAAAAAAAAAAAAGAAAAAAAGAGCGTACCTAATTTGTGTTTTGGGGGCCAAAATTGGTGGAAACCAACAGAAATAGCTATTTAAATCATTTTATATGAAAGAAACAATAAATAAACAGCCAACATTTCGGCAGGTATGTCCAATAGAATAATAAACCCATGTGACAAGGACTTTGCAGCTTTTTTTGCTCTGCAAACCCCTTTTTTGCTGTGCCAACCCCTTCTCTGATGTGTGATTGAATAATACGCTGGTATTGATCACCTATTTAGCCGTGATTGGAGTCAATATTGACGTTTTCTTTATGCTGGGAGTTTCACTTTTTCTGAAGTGAAGATAATCTTTTTAGATGGAGATTAGCAGAAGGGAAAATACCTCTTTTTGCCGTGCAGTTAAATATATCCCTTATATATTTTGTTCTTATTATTTTAACAGTTGTTCAAAATCGGAATAAATATGGTAAAATTAACATTTGAAATTAGTGGGGTGAAGAAAAGCTTGGAAAATATTCGATACCTAGGTCATGTAGGTGAATTCTCCGTGAATTCACTCGTATGGTCATTCTACATGACGGGAACTTTTCTAAAAATTCCCTTTTCGCCCTGACACCTGATCGTTTTTGGGTTGAATTTCTAGAAAAATCTCTATTATTATAAAGTTCAGCTTATGACGTGTGAATATCTACGGTACATTGCTATCCATCCCCTTATTTACGACGGACTCACCTTCCAGTCGGCAATTTCTGACAATCTGTTGGCTAGAACGGCGCCCGACGAGCCTCCGCCGACGATAACGAAATCGTACGCAGCTTCTGGCGTCGTCGTGTGGACGAAATTTTGTTCAACTCCGACATCCCCGAGCATGAACCTTCCTGCTATCACTCCCAGAAAGGCTGGAAGCCACCCACGGCCTGGAGCCATCTAGTACCTACATGAGAACAATACGAGTAAATAGAAATTAAAATATAAATAAAGATGGAAACATAACTATAAATTCCGTAATTTATCTGGTATCGATTTATTGGGTATCGAACCAAAATATCAATGTTTCGACAGCGATTAGAAAAACGCTGCAAATCCCTGCACAACGGTTTATTATTTTGTATAGAATACCCTTCCGTTACAGATCACAGCTCTATGTATAGATAATCCGTCTATATAATTTATGATATGTACTACTCTATACATATAATGTAGATCGCAGACCCTCCGTAGGTTAGTACCTAACCCCGTACACGTTACTAGGTACCTACCTAAATCACGAGTTAAATGTTGCTAAAATAATTCTGCCGATGACAAACAGTACCTAACAAAAAGAAACACACACAATGAAGTTCTGAAAAGAAATTGTTGATGAGGAGTGAAAAAAGTTGCAAAAGTACCTACCAACAAACTCCAGCCCCTTCTACGTAGATGGTATAATGAACCGTTGTGAAATAATTTACCGTTGAGTAATGATTTACCGTAGTAATAATTTACCCATCAATAATACTTCAACGTTTGTTCAAGTTTCACTACCTACCAACAAACTCCAACAGAGCCATCATTTTTCAAGCGAAATAATATCACAGAACAACCAACTCGACTTCATACTCGGCCAATATAATCAGGTGATCCCTACCAATGATTGGCCGTATTCACAAATTCCTATTGTGGGCGCGTCTCTGGTTACGAGATTTGGTTTGAATTGTATACAATTTCATTCACACTGGAGTCGAAAATGCCTGTCGGTGCAAACTTCGGGGCCTTACTGTGAACGAACGGCTGGACGTACGACGCTCCGGATGGTCTTAAAAAACTCGCAAGTTCAAGAACTATTTAAAACCGTAAGAATATTCACGTAAAAAAATGGTATAGGCGTTTTAAAAATTTCAACCCCTATTTTGAACCCCTTAGAGATGACTCACAGTAACGTCGAGCTTCGAGGACCAACTAGACAGCGAACGGAACCTATAACCCGAATTTCATCAATTTTCTTTCATGGTAACTAAGAAAAGTGGCCCGTACGGCGTACGGTGTACGGCGTACGGCGTACGGCGTACGGCGGACAGACAGAAATGTTTTTATTGCAGTTTTGGATTCTACATACCTTGAAACGTAAACCATCAAATTTTGAGGGGGGGTAAGAATTTTTTTTTTCATGCTCGATTCCAATGGTTCATTATTGAAAATAATAAACCAAAAAAGGGAACATCGATGGGTGAAAAACATCGGAGGGAAAACATCGATGTTTTTGAAACAATGGTGTTTTTCGAAACAACAGCTTTTGGTTTATTATTTTCAATAATGAACCTTTGGAATTGAGCATGAAAAAAAATTTGTAAACCCACCGCAAAATTTGATGATTTCCGTTTCAAAGGTATGTAGAATCCGAAAATGCAATAAAAAAATTTTCGGTCCGTACGCCGTACTGAGCACTTTTCTTAGTCACCATGAACCAAAATTGACGAAATTCGGTTTATAGGTCCCATTTGGGGTCTAGCTGGTCCTCGAAGCTCGGCGTCAATGTCAGTCATCCCTAAGGGGTGAAAAATAGGGGTTGAAGTCTCCAGGACGCCGTTTTCCCGAATTTTTTTACGGTTTTAAATAGTTCTCGAACTTGGAGTTTTTTTTAAGACCACCCGGAGCACTGTACGTCCAGCCGTTCGTTCACAGTAAGGCCCAGAAGTTTTCACCGACAGGCATTTTCAACAGGATGGTGAATGAAATTGTGTACATTCAGCCCAAATATCATCACTAGGGACGCGCTAACAATCGGGAACTTGGCCACATTGCTAGGGATGACATGATTATAATCACGAAGTATAATAATCGGAAGTCGAGTTGGTTGTTCTGTGATATTAAATCATTTGAATAATGATGGCTCTTTTGGAGTTTGTTGATATAGTGAATCTTGAACACACGTTGAAGTACTTTTGATGGGTAAATTATTACACAATGGTTAATTATTACACAACGTTAAATTATTACACAATGGTTAATTATTACACAACGCTAAATTATTACACAATGGTTAATTATTATACACAACATTAAATTATTACACAACTGTTCATTATACCACCTACGTAGAAGGGGCTGGAGTTTGTTGGTAGGTACTTTTGCAACTTTTTTCACTCCACATCAACAATATCCCTTCAGAACTTCATTATTTGCGTTTCTTTTTGCCATTTTAGTTACTGTTTGTCATCGACAGAATTATTTTAGCAACATTTAACTCGTGATTTAGGTAGGTACCTAGTAACGAGTACGGGGTTAGGTACTAACCTACGGAGGATTGCGATCTACATAATACGTATAGAATAGTACATATTATATAGAAGGGTTATCTATACAGAGATCTGTTATCTGTAACAGAAGGGTATTCTGTAGAAAATGATACACCGTTGTGCAGGGATTTGCAGCGTTTTGCTTTCACCTTTCAAAAGTGCGTAGATTCCAAAAATGCAATGTCCGTCCGCCGTATCCATCCATATAGGTACTTTATTTTCGTTCTAAAAAATTCGTTCTTCCCTACTTGTGTCCATAAATTTTGCAGGCCGATAGGAATATACCCAGGGGTGTTATGGGTGAAAAATGGGGGTAAAAATAGGGTTTTTTTTGGTGTTCATAAGCGTGTGATGTACCGTTTTCCATTTTCTAGGGCGAGAAGACCAAATGGGGAGTCGATTTTGATCAAAGAGCGAAAAATTGAGGTTCTAACGAAGTTTCAGCCTTAAATTTACGTTCAAGTTTGGTCTAAAATCGTCGTTCTTCCGTACACAGTTTGGGTCCCCATTTGGGAACACGTTTGGGTCCTAGCTGTGCTCGGAAGCTCGGTAGCCCAATCGGATCACACCCAGGGATGTTACGGGGGAAAAAGGGTGTAAAAGGGTGTTTTTCGAGGTTTTTTAAAGGTTTTAGTGATAACGAGCTTGTTGGGTATCGTTTCCCATGTTTTTTTAGGGCGAGAAGACCGAATATGAAGTCGAATTTGACAAAGAGTGGAGAGCTGAAGGTTCAGCTCCAAAAATTCATTTTTCAATTTTTTTTTTTTTAAATCAAAAACCTGGGAAGTTATCTGAAATGACGGTAAATGTGTATAGTATCACTAGGAGTATCAACAGGTGAATCAATCAAATGGCACTTCAGTGATCGATGATAATTTTGTAAAAAAAAGAAGCTCAATTCGTGTTAGGGTGGGGGAGGGGGGATCGGTGAAAACCATCAGAAATGTCTATTTCAATTGTTGCACGTATAAGAAACTATTAATGAAGAGCCCAGATTTCTGTAGCGTGCAGCGTTTTTGGAATCTGCGCACCTTGAAACGTAAAAGAAAACCTTTTGAGGGGGTGTTCGAAAAATTGTTTGCTGAGCGAATTCATACTGTGTCTTCGAGGTAGATTGGTAGTTGAGTCAGTAATGGGCGAAACGAATGATTTCAATAATCGAATACCAAGTATTCGAATGATTTTGATAATCGAATGATTTCATTTAAATGTGGAGGTTTCAAGTATTGAAAAACAACTTAGGTATAATGATGTTCAGCATTTTTATATAGTACCATAATTTATTGCATTACCATGAGTTTTTAATTTTGTTCAAAATAAAGTTTACAAATTTTCGAACTTCGTTTTCCATGTAGTTAATTATTAATAAGCCTATATTTTACCTTCAAAATGTGAATGACCAAATAGGTATGTAAATGGATGGATTATTATTATTATCGGCCAGTTAAAAACATGATTTATTTAGATTGGGTACCTGATTATTAATTTAGTGGCCGATTGGAAAAAAATAAAATGAAATAAACAACTTCCAACTTGGAAAATAAGTAACGTAATCTTATAGGATTTATATTGAATAAAAAAAAAAATTAAAAAAAAATTAATTATTTGATACTGACATTAGAATATGTAGGTAAAATATAACTTGATTTTTCATTGATCTTACTTAGTTACACGGATGAAGGTCGTTTCATTCGAATGATTCGTTTGGATCATGAAAAAGGAGTGGGAAAACCTCCAACAGATCCGAATGCAAAACAACCAATGGCAGAACAGATGCTTAAGTATTCGAATGAAAAACAACCAATGGAATGGGATAGAGTTCGGATGAAAGTCTCGGCTATGGTTGTTCTGTGACAGTAGGTACTTGGGCACTCGCATTGGTCACAGGTTCACTTGTCGCAGTTCCATCCTCCTGTATCTTGAGCTTCGCGAAGATACCGCTAGTTTCGCTACAATACGAATGCGAAAGTATTCGAATACTTGAAATCTCACATCCGAATATCCGAATGAATTCAATAATCGAATGCCGCATTCGATTCTTCATTCGAATTGCCCATCACTAAGTTGAGTGGTAACGACCCTTCCTGCGAGACGTTAGATCATTGGATCGAGGCTAGGTAGGGAGAACGTTTCTTGTACCCGACACTTTCGAAAGATAAATTTTTGTTGCGTTACGGCTTCGAAACCATAATTTTCTTGACAGATTATTGATTTGAACAGCTTCTATAATTTATTATTTTAATAAACGATCGATGGAGTAGTACTACGTTCTTTACTTTCTAGGTACCTACCTGCCTAAACCAAGCTGTTTAGCCCCAGGTTTTCGCTGCACAATTAATAATCGTTGCCAGATAGGTGACCAAAATTTAGGGGCCATAACCTTAGCGACGACTAAATTGCAAGGAAATGGTATATTTTTAAAAAGCCATTTTGCTCACACAAAAATTTGGGAGGGCAACGAAATGAAAATAATGATAACATAAGCAAAAAATATATATTTTATTCATTTACGACATTCCAATTCACAGCTTATTCTTGAAAAATTAGCTACCTATGGAACTTCTGACTATTCCCATAATTATCACAAAATATATAGGTATTTTCCTTTGAGAAATCAACGATAATGACAAAATTATACACTAGTCTCAGAAAATTTGATTCTAGAGAAAGCTTATCAAATCGCAATTCTTAGTACAATTTAGTATCTTTTAGGTTATAACTAGGTACTTTAGTGTTATAATACTGAACGAGAAAAAAAATTCGAGAGGAAAATTGCCCGAGGCAACGGCTTCATTTTTACGTTATTATACATTATAATACCACGACAATACCACATGTAATCAACCTTTTAATGTATCATTAAATGAATTTTATTCATTTACGAGATTACAATTCTTTTTCAATGCTGGTTAATGGGAGTTTGAAGGACGACTGAGATCCGGGTGTTTTTGAAACCATTGAGAAACACAAGCTTTCAACTGCCCTCAGTTGTTTCTGATGAGAAAACTTATCTTAATTCTGGTACACCTGAAGATGTACTTAGTCTAAGGGCAGTTGAAAGCTTGTGTTTCTCAATGGTTTCAAAAACACCTGGAGCTCAATCGTCCTTCAAACTCCAATTAACCAGAGTTATATTAATTATATGAATAGGTACCTACTGGCAGAGGTGTTGCGTCCGTAAGGCCACTTGGGCCACTGCCCCGGCACCCAGAAACACAAAAAACCCCCAAAAAAATGCCAACCATTTGTTCAGCTGGCATTCGAATTTCCCTCCGTATACTGTACCTAGCATTTTTCACGAAGTTCAACGGCGACTTGACAGAGTTCTCTGGCTATGGATATTCAATATGTGTTTCCGTCATGTTGGCTCCCCTGTAACTCCACGGAGGATTTTATCGGAATATAGCTGCACTAATCGATGTCTTGCAAACGAAATCGAAACTCGAAACCTACACTTCTGAAACTGACAGGTCCTGGGACCTGGTGTCGCCATGGTAACCGAGAAAAGTGGCCCGTTCGCGCAAGCTCAGTCGAGTAAAAATTTGGTTAGCCACGCCCCTTTTGGGCCCGGGGCCCACATTTCCATCCAAAAATCGTTTGTGTTCACAATTCATCTTGTCATCTGGATACGAGATGCTTGTCCTTCGATCTGTCCTCCCCTAAAAATTCTTATCACTTTCGCCATTCTGTTCCTTCAATTTTCTGCTTACGTTTCTAATTTTGTATGTTCCCATTCGAGTTCCCGGGACAGATTTGGATTTGCGATAATTAAGTGCGTTCTGTCCTGTCTGTGGTCTTGTGGATTGATCGACGTCAACATACACAGATAACTACCTAGCTTCTAGTCTGATTCTCCATCCAAGAAGGTACTGGCCGGTGGGTCATTACTTCGTTGTATTTTAGTCTAGTTCGTTGTTTTTAGTTGTTGTTTAGTTTATTTGCTTCTGTATTTTTGTACCACATGAATTAGGTGGCTAACTTACAGTCGAAATTTTCGACGTTTTCCTACGAGGATAGATAGAGTGATGATTAAAAGTTTAGGAAGAGATCGGCCTTTGCTGAGTATTAGTCAGCATGGAGCTATAGAACTTTTAGCTTCTGGTAATCCCGGATACTGGTCAGAACTATTGTGAACACAGTGCTTACATTCGGACTTGCTAAGAGCTGCGGTCGATTAAAATCCACCCATTTCTCACAAGGAGACTCCACTGTTGGAAAACATTTACAGGTATTTTGTAGAAAAAGCTGTTAATTTGTGTTCCGGTTTGGTGGCCCCCACGCACCGCTACTGCCTACTGATAATAAAGTGATAAGGATACGCGCCCATCGCGGAGGGCGGGAACGATGGATGGATGAAAGGATGGATCCGAACTTCCAAGTGGAAATGGCCGGGCCCCCTCGGCCGGAATGGGCTCTGGCCAGACTCTCCTGTCGTCACCAATAGTGGTGGGCGTTATTGCTATTTTCAGAAAACGACAACAGGCTGTTGGTTGCCCGAGAATAACTGTTGTCAATAACAGTTGTAAATAACAGTCTGTTGTGTCTTTCAAGGCACAACAGTCTGTTGCTGATAACACCTCTCGTTGTGGAAGTTTTTTCGTTTTCGGTGTTTTTGATAACACAACAGGGTGTTGTTGGTAACAATTCTCGTTTTGGAAGTTTTTTCGTTTTCGGTATTTTTTATAACACAACAGGCTGTTGGTAATAACACCTCTCGTTGTGGACGTTTTTTCGTTTTCGGTGTTTTCGCTGCGATGCTGCTCAATAACAGGCTGTTGTTGATGAGCTGTTGATAACACTTCTCGTTTTGTACGCTTTTGGAAATTTTTCGTTTTAACAACTCCTACAACTGTGCAATACAAAAAAAAAAAAGAGTTGCTTCGTCAGAAAGAGGGTTTGAACAGGAAAGAAATGAGCGTTTGAAAGGGGCATTCCAGTGAAATATGTATAGGGTGTTCAGAAGACTGCAGGAGCTCACGAAATTTGGCTTTGGTACCAAGAACAGCCCACTCGATCGGTTTCTGTTGCTTCTTCAGACAACAAAAATGAAGGTTTCCACACACACACTCACCGAAATGTGATTTCCAGGGAATCATTATTTATAATACCATGGTTATTTCGAACTGGAAAAACTGGGTAACTAGGTAAATACCAAAGTAACAGTTCTCTGACGACAATTTTACATCTGTTATGAGTGTTGAGGTTTGTCACGCCACTGTGGAAGTAAGCTTTTATTTACAACTGTTATTTTATTTTCTCGACAACAGTTGCTTCGTTTTTTATCCGCGACTGTTGTAGCAACACTGTTGTGCGTTTTCGTTCCCATCACTAGTCACCAGTCTTTGTTCGAAATCGCTCTCGTACTTTTCGCCATCCCACCAACAGTCGGGAGGTCGGGACCAGCAGTCAGAACTTTCTCATCCCGAAATCGTGCAAAATCCCGCTGGATGTGAATTTCGGTGTTCATGAGCCCTGCAGAACGGGATTTATTCCACCGTGTCATCCTCACGGGGTCATCTGGGCTATTTCTGCTGCTGTCGCCGTCGGAGTACAGAATTGCTTTTCACCAAACGTTCTCCATCTGCTGGTGTTTCGATACGCGGACAGTCATCATCTGCCATCAGTTTTTGTTGGCAGTGTCCGCATTCAACATTCCGGGACATTTGCTTCACTTCATCATTGGGCACCAACGATACACACGTCCACCTTCCTACCAGTCACCAATTACATTATGTTATTTATTTTATTTTGTATTTATCACGGACTTGTCCTAATCTATTATTTCAATTTTTCCTCATTCATCGGTTTTAAAGATACCTATTAAAACAAGAGTGTTTTATTTTTAATATATTTCGTTTTGTTACGCTCGTATTTCATGAGTTCTGGTTTTCCTTCACCAAATCCAAAATTGCATAATTAACGGTAAGGTCCTTCGAAATAACTGTCTATAATCACCAGCCCTATAGTTCTATAATAGGAGCTTTTCAATGCTAATTGAAAACTAACATAATATATCCGTTTTCCTGGCATCTATAAATTGATCCTAAATCGAGCCGAATTTTCCATACATCTAACTATTAAATTTTCGTTGATTTGTTATTCACATATCGCCATACGTACACATTTTTTGTTATGTTATTGTACTCGATTCGCATTGGAGTTAATTTTGTCTATTTTGTTGTGTCTATTTTAGCACCCACCCATTACCGCCGTGCATTGCGGGTCCGTTGTAGGAGTACCTTGTAGGTATATAGTGGAATTATAGGCACTCTTTCCCTCGTGGAATCGTTCTAATACCTACCAAATCTACATTATCCTTCTTAATTCAATCCTGTACTCCACTTCCAAAATCCTACATTACACTGTGACGGACGTTCCAAATTCTGTCAAGGATTCAGTTCTGTCAAGAGGTTTTTATTTTAATATATTTCTTGAGTTACGGTTTTCCTTCACCGAATCCATAATTTACTATTATGTAATACTGTTATTTTATTTTTTGCATAATTAATTATTAGACTCTTGGAAATAATTGTCTATAATCACCAGCCCTATTATTCTATAATAGGAATGCTAATTGAAAACTAACATAACCGTTTTCTTGGCATCTATACGCTGTGTATTATTCACAGAATAATAAAACAAAAGAAAAAGGCATTTCTCAGTGAGGTTAAAATCAACCCAGCTTGAGAAACCTCGCAGAAGGAACCGACGTGGCAATCACTTCTCAGATGTTTTTAGTAAAAATTGACGATTTTTGAAAAATGGAGGGGGTAAAATCATCGACTCAAGAGTAAAAACATCGATGTCTGAAAAACAACGATGTTTCTAAAACATCGATACCCGTCCGTACTGTAAATGCAGATTCGTTTCCCCTGTCTCACAAAGTCTTGATGGGTACCAAGTTAGTCGCCAAGCCTAGGGAAACATTACCCCCTCCCCTCAAAATTTGAAGGTTTCCGTTTCAAGGTATGTAGAATCCGAAAATGGGAAAAAAACTAATGTCGGTCCGCCGTACGCCGTACTTCGCAATTTTGTTAATTAGGTACCATAAATAAAAATTAATTAAATTTGGTTTTCAGGTTCCAGTTTGGGGTCTAGTTGGACGGAAATAATTTCTTCGTAATTGAGTAAATACCTACCAAGTTGATAGGTATTTACCTACTTTTCAAGGTGGTGTTTATCCATGTTATTCATGTCCAGTAATTATTATTGTGCACCAACTGTTGCGAGGCTATTTTATCCGAAATCCGTTATTTGAAAGAGGAAAACTGGGTTGGATAAGACGTCGGACTGAAAACCAATATGATTTTCCATTGAAGTTCACCCACCAAAAATCATCTCATTGTCCAGCCCTTTCATTTTCCTCTGTCAGGATTCGCTGTTAAAACGAGGTAATGTCCATCATCGAATTAAAACGGGCAGACTCCTTTTAATTCGATGCTGTCCACTGATGGAAAGAAAAAACGCCAGGACAGACCCAATCCTGTTCTAAAACATACTAATCGTCACAACGTACTACGAACGTACGACGCGTCTGCAACGCGAGAACGCTGCAAATTATTACACGAAGGTATATTATTCTCCTGTATAGATGCCTCTTCTGCGTAAATCACTGTTTTCTGTGGTCAGTACCTACCCTCATCCCCCCCAGTAAAGCCCTAAATCGAGTAATGGAGCCGACTCGGGAATTTAGTTTCATAAAACACGTAAAACGATACCTCACAAGCTCAGGTTCGCTAAAACCTCAAAAAAAAAAGTCGAAAACCGCTATTTTTATACCCATACGGCCCGTGGGTGTGTTCCGATTGGGCTGCCGAGCTTTGAAGCACAACACTAGGGCCCAAACGGCACTTGTGTGCGAAAGAACGACGATTTTAGACCAAAATGTAAGGTAAATTTAAGGATGAAACTTTCTTAAAACGTCAGTTCTTCGCTCGTTGGTGAAAAATCGATCTTGATTAACGTCGGTCTCCTCGCCTTAAAAAATATGGAAAACAATACCTCACAAGCCCATGTTACTAAAATACCCAAAAAACATATTTTTACACCCATTTTTCCCCCATAACACCGTTGGGTGTATTCCGAACGGGCTGCAAAGTTTCGGGACTCGACTAGGGCCCAAATGCAGCCTAGAGAACGAATAATTTTTTTAGGCAGTAAATAAAGTAGATATAATATATGTATGATACGGTGCATTTTTGTAATCTACGCACGTTGAAACGGAAAAGGAAAAATTTTGAGGGGGTGTTCAAAAAATTGTTTCCTGAGTGAAAATACGTGTGTACTATTCACAGAATAATCAACAAAAATCCAAGTAGTGAGTTTTATCATCGTTCCTCGTGTTTGGGGGGGGGGGGGGGGGGGGGGGGGCTGAATCCGAATCTGGAGTTTTCAGCCAAATTTCCAAGTGCGTTTTGAGATATTCGCAAAAAACTGCGAAATTTCGCTTTTTTCTTTTCTTTTTCGCTTAAAATTTCGGAAGCATGTGTGGTAGTCAAAGAATCACTTTTACTTTTTTTTCAAAATTAGACTAGATTCTCATCATGTAGTTCCAACAGCTTCCGAGATAGAGCACTTCAAAAATTGGTAGTTTTTTCCAAAAAGTGAAAAGGACCCCGCACTTGTTTAATGTAGAAGTGGTTTCACTAGATCGAGCCAGAATTTGGCACGGGGCTTCCTTTCAGTCTCCTGAACAAAAGTCTCAATGGGCACAAAAAAATCTACCGTCAGGATTTTGAGCTATGGCCAGATTAAGCGCTTCAAGTTCGACTTTTTAAACACCTTCAGTTGCTTATATCTCTCTAGGGATGCATTTTAGAGAAAAAAGTGCACAAGTAAAATCGTCTTAAAATTGTCCAAACAACTCGATGCCATACTTGTTTTAAGTCAAAAAAGTTTCTTCATTTCTGGCCAATAAGTCCCCGTGTGCTTATTATAAGAAAATATAAGAAACGTGAAGAAACATTTTTTGACTTAAAACAAGTATGGCATCGAGTTGTTTGGACGATTTTAAGACGATTTTACTCGTGCAATTGTTTCTCTAAAATGCATCCCTAGAGAGATATAAGCAATTGAAGGTGTTTAAAAAGTCGAACTTGAAGCGCTTAATCTGGCCATAGCTCAAAATCCTGACGGTAGATTTTTTTGTGCACATTGAGACTTTTGTTTAGGAGACTGAAAGGAAGTCCCGTGCCAAATTCTAGTGAAACCACTTCTACATTGAACAAGTGCGGGGTCCTTTGTTTTGAGTCAGCTTTTGGTTTATTATTCTGTGAATAATACACCTATGTAATCGCTCAGCAAAAAATTTTTATAACACCCCCTCAAAATTTTTTCTTTTCCGTTTCAAGGTACGTAGATTCCAAAAATGCAATGTCCGTCCGCCGTACGCCGTCCGCCGTATCACTTGTACAGGCTTCATTTTCGGTCTAAAAAATTCGTTCTTTCGCGCACATGCTCCATTTGGGCCCTAGTTGTGTCCCGAAACTTTTCAGCCCGATCGGAATGTACCCAGGGGTGTTATGAGTGAAAATGTGTATAAAAATAGGTACTTTTTGCGTTTTAGCAACATGTTGGTAACATGAGCTTTTGGGGTATCGTTTTTCATGTATTTGGGGACGAGAAGACCGAATATGAAGTCGATTTTGACCGAAGAGTGGAAAATTGAGGTTCTACCAGATGTTCAGCTCCCGAAATTGATTTTTTATGAGTCAAAAACCTGGGAAATCGTCTGAAATCACCATCAATTTGTATAATAACACTGGAAAAAGTGTCAACAGGTGGATCAAGACGATTAAATGGTCAATGGTCAATGGTCAATGATCAGAGATAATTTATTTAAAAAAAAAGGAGCGTACTTTATTCGAGTTTTGGGGGCCAAAATTGGTGGAAACCACCAGAGATAGCTATTTCAATTATTTTATATGAAAGAAACAATAAATAAACAGCCAACATCTCTGTAGGTAGGTATGTCCAATGGAATAATAAACCCATGTGACAAGGACTTTGCAGCGTTTTGGAATCTACGCACCTTGAAACGGATAAGAAAAAATTTTGAGGGGGTGTTATGAAAATTTTTTGCTGAGCGAATACATAGGTGTATTATTCACAGAATAATAAACCAAAATAGGTACTTTTTGCGTTTTAGCAACATGTTAGTAACATGAGCTTTTAAGGTATCGTTTTCCAAGTTTTTGGGGACGATAAGGCCGAATATGAAGTCGATTTTGACCAAAGAGTAGAAAATTGAGGTTCTACCAGATGTTCAGCTCCCGAAATTGATTTTTTACGAGTCAAAAACCTGGGAAATCGTCTGAAATCACCATCAATTTGTCTAATAACACTGGAAACAGTGTCAACAGGTGGATCAAGACGATTAAGTGGTACTATCAACGTGGTAAAATTAAAAAAAGGGGGGGGGGGGGCGCGGGCGTACCTTATCCGTGTTTTGGGGGTCAACCGCCAAACACCAGAGATAGCTATTTCAATTATTTTATATGAAAGAAACAATAAATAAACAGCCAACATCTCTGTAGGTAAGTCCAATAGAATAATAAACCCATGTGACAAGGACTTCGCAGCGTTTTTTATATTGAGTACAGATATATTTTTTTCAATTACCCACGCCTATTGAGCTGTTTACACCTCTTCGTTAATAATTTAAAATAAATAATTAAACGTAATCCGCCTAAGTGGTTAAAAGGAGACTAAATTGACCAGTATAAACATGAGTACCTACCGATCTAGGTAGTCTAGGAAAAACGTTAACTACAGGCATAATATTGAATATTGACCATTCAAAAATTCGTGGTAGGTACCTACTACAAATTTTGAATCCGTTTGGTAAAATATATTAATTTCGTGTAACGTTATCAGCCGAATTACGTATCGTTGTTTAAAGTAATCATTCTGAAGCGGGGAACATGTTCCTTTGTACCTGTAGGCAGTTATGAAGGAATGCGTCTTCGTAAAGGCCGAAAATTAACTCACCTTCCAGGCAGTCCGGTAGAAACGTGGGATAAACTCAAGTTCAGGTTCAACCGGGAACTGAAGAACAAGATCACGGTCGGTGTCGGGCCAAGTCTCTCGGTGGTAGGGGCCGCTCGTATCGAACGGAATTTTTTGTTGAAAGATCGAGTTTTTTGAGGAGCGAATCGTGAGAAATCCTTCCTTTGTCTGTTGACCAAACGAAGGTCTGGGACGGCGAATTATATTCATGTCGTTTTGGTATGTTGAGTGCACCGTTCAATTTCTGTGGGAAATTCATTCCGTTGAATTTCCCACAGAAATTGAACGGGTGATGGTGGCGAGGTCGAGGTTTGGTCAAAACTCCCCGAGATCGTCTCAGGTCATCCAAATCCAAAAGCGGCAACAGAACTCGAAGAGGGAAAAATTGAATGAATTGTTATGCTGAACAAACGTAGGTAGTTCGTTCGAAGCCGATACAAAAACGTCAGCCAATTCGAGTAGGCAGCGTAGCTTCCTCACTTGAATCACATGAACGTATGGAATAGTTAGGTAGGTTCATTTTGATACTGGACCACCTGCGATCCATCCCACGTGTACCCTCAAAACTTCAGCTCTGTATGACTGTTTTTCGCGTAGTTAGAAGCTTTACAAGGAAACGGCCAACATTTCATGTTTGCGCATGCGCAGGCAAAAGTTACTGTACGATTCCAATGAATCATACAGAACTATCAAACTATTATTCGTGATCGACCTTCCAACTCTGAGCTCATTTCAACGATATTTTATGTAGTTATGGGCGTTTGAAGTATTTCACGTTTGCGCAGACAAAACGATTTCCATGATTTTGGAATGAGACCATCAGCTATCCAACCCGCGTGTACCCTCAAAACTTCAGCTCTGTACGACTGTTTTACGAGTATGTAGTTAGAAGCGTTACAAGGAAATGGCCAACATTTCATGTTCGCGCATGCGCAGGCGAAAGTTACTGTACGATTCCAATGAAATTCATGCGGAACTATCAAACTATTATTCGTGATCGAACCTCAAAATCTGAGCTCATTTCAACGGTATTTAGGGTAGTTATGGGCTGTTCAAGTATTTCCCCTTTTGCGCATGTGCAGAAGAAAGTTACCATAATTTTTCAATGATTTTCGTGTGGGACCGTCTGTGACCTAACCCGCACCTACCTTCCAAATTTCAGCCTATTTCGACCATTATTTCGGGCAGTTATGGGCGTTACAAGAATTACCACAGACAGACAGACACTGAACCAAAAATGTTCCTCACTGTCTGAAACGCAAAATGGAAGTCGAAATTTTCATTTTGAAGGAAAAATTTTTTTTACTCAATCGCGAATCCAAGGCTCCCCTACCTTCCGGTAGTGAGGAAGCAAAACGCTGCAAATTGTTACACGACGGTTATTTACCTGCATACATGCTCCTTCTTCGTAGATCACTGTTTTCTGTGGTCATTACCCTCGAGCTCCTCCAAAGAAAGCCCTAAATCGAGTACTGGAGCCAGCCTGGGAATTTCAGTCTCATAAAAATGCGCGGGATTCAATAATTCATCTTTAATTATTTGTTTTTATTCAAATCCTCTAATCGCACAAATAGAAAATATGCCGATTAGGTAGGTATTATAAATAATAGGACATTCAATTGTGGTATTTAGAAGGCGTTCTTGACTAAATTTATCTTCTTAGTTTTATGACTCGTCCTGGATTCTAGAGCGGAAAATTCTTGTCAAAACCTAACTAAAACGTCTTATAAGCAGAATCGATTAGAAACATCGATTATTGTTGCTTTAATTTGGTATCTGTATAATCACTAAACATCGGTTTATTGTGGTATGAAGAAATTTCGTTTTTATGACAAACTGGAGAGAAGTTAATATAATGAGAGTAACTGAACAAAACTTCGAAATCCTGAAAAATTTGATTTTCTAGAGATGAGGCGTTCTTCCTTTTTACGGCAATTGGATGACTAATGTTTCTTCTTCTTGTATTTGGATTTCTGTTCTCAATACTAGTGCTCGATACTGTTGCCAAAAAATTAAATAAACTTAATTTATGTTATACTGAGTTTATACACAAAAAAAAAGACTAACGCCGACTAACGAGACGACGGCTGTTGAATCTAAGGCGAATAATAATTATTAGATATAATATTTTATGAGATGGAAACGGCCTCAAAAAGTTTGGAGTGCTTAGTGCGAAGCTATTTCGATAAAAAGTGAACATTCTTGATGAGCTTGACGTTCCCTCTATAAATCTAAAAAACCAGTCATGCAGCATGACTTAATGAGCGAATTTTCAAAGAAATATTCGAATTAATGGCTATGGTTTTGTTTTGCTTCGAACTCTCGTCTTCAATTAATACTTCTCACATTTTTCAATCTGACCACTCTAAGGGGGTGGGGGGGGGGGGGGGGGGGTAAGAGTTTAAAGATTATCCTAGTTTTGGGTAATTTTTGCGCACTTTAAATGCTCTAATTTAAGAACGGATTTAGATATCTAAAATCCGATTTCACCATCGTGTTCAGCGTGCAAAAACATTTAAAATGAGGGGTCACTTGTTAGAAAATAACATTTTGGGGATTTTTGGGTAATTTTTGCGCACTTTAAATGCTCTAATTTGAGAACGGATCAAGATATCTAAAATCCGATTCCACCATCGTGTTCAGCGTGCAAAAACCTTTAAAATGAGGGGTCACTTGTTGGAAAATAACATTTTGGGGATTTTTGGGTAATTTTTGCGCACTTTAAATGCGCCAAAACCCTCCTTAGAGTAGGCCAATTTCGCCCATCTTCGAACTTAGCCTTTCGATTGCCAAGATAGATTTTTTGTGCAAATTTGAGCTGTTTATCTCAATTCTATCGAGAGTTATCGTCTGGAGTGACACATATATATATATATAAATATATATATACATATAAAAAAGTGTTAAATTTCAGGAATCGTTTTAGAATGGTCTGAAACGGATTTCTATGAAGAAAATTTCCAAAAATTTATATTATTTAAATTTCGAAGCCATTGCAATAGCTTCATTTTCTTTGAAAATTCGCTAAAACGTCTGCCAATTCGAGTAGGCAGTATAGCTTCTTCACTTGAATCACATGAACGTATAGAATAGTTGGGTAGGTTCATTCAGTGGACAGGTGGAGTATCCATGGTGGTTAATGACTAAACGACTCAGGTCACATGAACTAACAGGATTAGTTCGGTATGTCCTGTCGGTTGATAGGTTGGAGAACGGACAAACGCAACGAGGATTTTTCGTTTGCGCATGCGCAGACGAAAGTATAATCTGATCTTGATGGAATGCACTTGATCGACCCTCCAAGCTCGAAATCATTTCAACGGTATTTAAGGTAGTTACGGGCTTCAAGTATTTTCACGTTTGCGCCTGCGCAGACGAAACTTCCAGTACTTTTTCAATGATTTTGGTAAGGGACTATCCGTGACCCAACCCGCAATTACCCTCCAAATTTCAGCCCGTTTCGATAATTATTTCGGGTAGTTATGGGCGTTACAAGGAATTTACCACAGACAGACACGAAACCAAAACTGTTCCTTGATGTCTGAAACGCAAAATGGAAGTGGAAATTTTAATTTTGGAGGACATGCATTTTTTTCACTCACTCACGAATCCAAAGCTTCCTACCTTTCGGTAGTGAGGAAGCAAAAATAACCAAAAAAACTCAACAAGAGATAATCTTATTCTCATCACCAACCCTGGGCAACGAACGGGTCATCCAGCTGGAAGGTACAAAAATATATGCAATAACGCTGAAATGTCTAAGTTACCTAGTAGTTTAATATATCAATAAATATATTGGAAAGATCCTCCATCCTACGCATTACTTGCGGTACTGCTAATTACCGTCTAGTTTAATATTTTGGTAATTGCAAGCGGTCCTAGAATTTACAGAAATGACATGAACGTGGAAATCGTTCCCCCTATTTTACAAGTAATCCAAATAGGTAAGTACTGCTCATTAATTGAAGGGCTTCAGGTACAGAGGGCGTAAGTGCCATAAAACCCAAAAAAAGTTATTGCTGTTTTAATTTTAATTTGTTCGTCATTCTCACAATATGCGTTCTAAAGAGATGATTAACAAAAATTAAAGATTGCTGAAATACGTTTTATTTGTGCGTTGGATTTGTTCATAATGATCTTCCCAAAGTTTAAAAAAATTATTTTGTTCACAAACCTATGGAAAGGGCCTAAATGCCACCTCTGTTTACCACCTGCCTAAGTGCCATACCCACCTACTTCTTCCACCTGGTTTCTCCAAGTTAACAGTTTGGAAAACATTGCTAATCTTTTTTCATATAGGTAGGACGGTAGGTAGGTACCTAACGGAGTTTTTTGGGGAATTAGAAGAAAAATGATGTTCTCACGAAAGTGATCTGCAGTTCCAGTATAACTTTGTATTAATAAAATTCAAAACTAAGTAAAATCTGTAGTTTCAGTACAACTTTTCATTAATAAAATAATAAATTCAAAACTAAGTAAAATATTCTTCTTAAAATTTCTTAAAAAGTAAAATTTCTTTCCTCTGTTCCTCTCTCCATCTTCCACTTCCCTTACTCCGTCTTTCCATTATTTAAACTTCTAAACATTGAAAACTAACAATATACTAAACTGAACTAACTAACCGTAAACAACGAGAATGACAAGCATAACCGGACATTGAAGGCTTCAAACGCACAGTGTTGCACCGTGGCACTTACGCCCTTCCTACCGAAAATACCCCATGGACTTAGGTAGTGCGAAAAAACGGTGAATTTTGGGCGGAGGACGTTGGTAACGCTGCGACGTGGCGGTCGATTTAAAAATGATTGGAACATAGGCCCTTTCCAGAAAAATAGCGACTGGTATAAGGTCCAGAAAAAAATATTATCTAGAAAAAGTCGAAAATGGCACTTACACCCTTTGTACCTGAAACCCTTCAATTACCGTGTAAATATGAGATTTGTCCATGACAATTAGTGAAGATTCGATTTCGTCATCACTGTTGGAATACCGGATGAGCCGGTTGACGCAAGCCGGCATCATTAAACCCCCATTAGAAGAAAAATGGGAACGAACTTGTTACGGTAACTGTTAATAAAAGACGGTATAATATTTGAGAGGTAGGTGCGCTATTTTGTTTCAAACTAAATTCAAAGAAAACCTGTCTTTGGATGTGTAGGACAGCTTCCTCGGAGCCACTACTTGATCGCAATGGCTATCTTGATAATGTAATATTAATAGGTGATACGAACAATCCATTCATAAAAAATCAAAATCCGTGTTTAACCGGCCTTTTGGAGGGAAGATTTTTACAAGGCTGCGTCACTACGGTTCTTCGCAGTGGCCATCTGACGGTTATCTGACCGTCAGCAAGGCGTTTGACAGTTTGCAGCGATCCTCAGACTCTTTCCTGACTGTATAGTATCCATGACCGGCTTTTCGCAGTGTTTCCCTGTCTATCCAAACCCAGATTTCTGGTCGTTATTCCAGTAAACGGAGAGATAGGGCGGACGGGAAACCGGCCATGCACTGCCTTCTCGATTCCCAACCGACCTCAAACACTTATCAGGTGGCACTGAATCATGGATGGTTTCTTATGGTTTCTAGGAGTCAGCTAACCGTCAGAAAAAGCCAATGTGAACAAACCCTTAATATGACACCTATCGTCGGAAGTGCATTGCTCCAATTTCGGTTTATTATTGTCAATAATGAATGTGGAATCGAGCATGGAAAAAATTACAAAAATAACCCCCCCCCTTTAAAATTTGATGATTTCCGTTTCAAGGTATACGTAGAATCCAAAAATGTAATGAAAACACTGCAAATTATTACACAACAGTTTATATTTACCTGTAGATGGCCCTTCTGCGTAGATCACTGTTTTCTTTGGTTAGTAGCTACCCTTGAATTCCCGCCAGGAAAGTCTTAAATCGAGTAATAGAGCCGGCCCGGGAATTACAGTTTCATAAAAATGCGGGAGATTCAATAGTTAATTATTTGTTGTTATTCATGAAGCCAAAGGTAAATAATAAACCGTTGTGTAATAATTTACCTGCATACATGCTCCTTCTACGTAGATCACTGTTTTCTGTGGTCAGTACCCTTGAGCTCCTCCAAAGAAAGCCCTAAATCGAGTACTGGAGCCGGCCCAGGAATTACAGTTTCATAAAAATGCGCGGGATTCAATAATTCAATCATTAATAAATTATTTATGTGTAGTTATTCATGAAGCATAACGTTTCTTCGAGTTGCGAAAGTACCTACCAACACAACAAAATCCAAAAGATAGTGATAGTGATTGATGGTTATTATTAGATATTAATTTATTTTTATTTTCATTTTTTAATAATTTTTTGTGGTATTATTTTATTATTAAAATGAAATAATATCGCAGAAAAACCAACTCGACTTCATGCAGTCATCCTTCATTATAATCAGGTGTCCCCTAGCAATATCTGGGCCGTATTTATACAGTTTGATTCACGATCATGTTGACGAAGCTTTTCAGTGCAATCGGACAGGGCCCAAATTTCATGAATTTTGGTTCATGGGAACTAAGGAACCCCCAAGGGAGGCCTCGGACGGAAATTTGTTTTATTATTTTATTGTTTATTATTTTCAATAACGAACCTTTGGAATGGACCATGAAAAAAAATCTCCCCCCCCCCCCCCCCCCTCAAAATGTCATGGTTTACGTTCTACATCCCTTGATGAAACGTAAACCATGACATGGGGGGGGGGGGGGTAACGAATTTTTGTTCATGGTCGATTCCAGAGGTTTGTTATTGAAAATAATAAATGGTTTGTTATTGGTTTGTTATTGAGGTTGGTTATATGGGATTATTTTCACCATTTTTAAATTCTGTGCTTACTAATTTTTTGATTTTATATTATGCTGTCCACCTAGTCGCCAACCTGGTGTATCTCTCAGCAAAAAATCGAATTTCCAGGGCAAATAGGGTGCTCGCGAAAGCTGTGTGACACAAAATAACCCCAAATTTTGAAATAATCCACGTATTTAGGGAGGCTTGAAGACTGAAGAGCACTGACGACTGATCTGTCGTTTTTATTTGCTGAGGAATCATGGAGAATACCCACGCGTTCAAGTTAGTTTTTTAAATGACAGTAGATTCCATCCTGAGCATTCTGACACCAACCGCACTCTCCTGGTTTTTATTCTATGATTTTTAGAACTTTAGTGCACTATGACTTCATTGCACCCCTCCCACCTGGGCGGGACCCCCTTGCCCGGTTGCTCCAGAGCAAATTATCCTCCAGAGGTGTTGCAAAGTTACCCTGGTTCGCGTTTTCATTCATATAAACTTGAAAAAACAACAAAAATTAAATTAATAAATCTTGATAAGCATTAAATTTTTGTGAAGTATGTATGGGCGAGTGTCATGTTTTGGCCAGGGAAGAGTCCAGAAGGCATAGGTGCATCAGTGTGTGGTGTTTTAAAATCTAATGTTCGTTTTGTTAAGCATGGAAAAAAGGAGAAATGGTATGAAGAATGGATTTGATTGGAGAAAATGAGGGAAACCATAACTGAAATGACTAGTTGAGCCATCCTTCTTTGGAAGGACTTCCTCTGGTTTCTCTGCTGTGAAATCTGGCAACACTGGTTGTGACTGAGAAATCCACACTGTGGGGTGATAGATTGCGGCCAATCAGAGGCCTGTGTTTGCATCGGATTGTCCGTTTTAGGCGGAAAAACCCCGGTTCGGAAGTACAGTCAGGTAGTTTGCCACCTGTATACCCCTATTACCCATTGTTGACTCAATCGTTATGAAGGGGTTTTCCAGGAGGGACTACTTACCTCGACGTCCCCCTTCAAGAAAGTTTCCAGAAAGCTGTTTCTTGTTATCCCCCTCGAGAAAGAATTCCCCAGTGTACATGAACAGCTATGGGAAGTGGAACTAAACAGTCATTAAAATCAAACTAACTTCTGCCAGTATCGCTCCCTAATTATCAGGGATTCAAAATCAAGGCTCACAGTCGATTTTACCGTTGATGGGGTAGTTACATAATTTTGTAACTAGCGATTGGATTATGAAACAGAAACTAGTGATCTCAACCAACTCCGAAATTAGAATAACGAGAGTAGCATCTAGTAAAACTCTTGTATGTTCCTACTCCCAAATACCTAGGTACTATTTGAATGAGAAACGTTTTAAAATTGAATTATCTGTCCGTTATCAAAAATGGGGAGTACTCGTGACTTCTGTTTATATAATGGTTTATTATTTTCAGTAATGAACCTTTGGAATCGAGCCTGGAAAAAAAGAAGCTAACCCTCCACCACCCCCTTCGAAGTTTGGTGGTTTCCATTTCGAGGTATGCAGAATCCGAAAATGGAATAAAAACGCTGCACATTACAATCCGGTTTATTTATTTACCTGTATAGATGCTCCTTCTGTGTTGCAGTAGTTCTGTGTAGTCATTACCTACCCTCGAGCTCCTCCCAGGAAAGCCCTAAATCGAGTACTGAAGCCAGCCGAGCAATCACATTACTTAAATATATGCGATGGATTCAAAAAATTCAGTAACTAATTATTTGTTGTTATTCATGAAGCATATAACGTTTGTTCAAATTGAAAAGTACCTATCAACTGAATTCAAAATAAGAATCATTCTTCAAATGAAATAATATCTTGGAACTCGATTTCATACAGCCATCCGTGATTATAATCAGGCGATGATATCTGGGCCGGATTTATACAGTTTCATTCACGATCATGTTGACGAAGCTTTTCGGTGGAAACGAACGGCTGTTCGAAATGCTCCGAAAAAAAAACAACACACTTCTGTTGAAAGTTTCGAGCTGCGGCGTTCTAAAAATTGCAAAGATGACTGACAGTAACGCCGAGTTTTGCGGACCAACTAGACCCCGAACGAGTCCTACAAACCAAATTTCATTAATTTTGGCTCATGATAATTAAAGAAGGTGCGAAGTGCAATTTTTGGTTTATTATTGTCAATATTGAACCTTTGGAATCGCCCCCCTTCTACCACTCAAAATTGTATGGTTTCCGTTTCAAGTTATGTAGAATCCAAAAATGGACTAACAATTTCTGTCCGTACGCCGCACTTTGCATTTTTCTTAGTTAACATGAACCAAAATTTATGAAATGTGGTTTGGGGTTTAGTTGGTCCGCGAAGCTCGGCGTTACTGTCAGTCATCTCTAAGGGGTGATAAATAGGAGTTAAATTTTCAGGATGCTCGAAAACTTTCCATAGAAGGGTATTTTTTTACATTTTTTCGAACTAAAACATTTTTCAAAATGACATTGTACGAAAGCTTCGTCAACATGATCGTGAATCAGACAGTATAAATCCGGCCCAGTCATTGCTAGGGAGCACCTGATTACAATCACGGATGGCGGTATGAAGTCGAGTTGGTTGTTCCGTGATATTATTTCATTTGAGGAACGTATGGCTCTTGGATTTCGTTGATACTTCTGCAACTTGAACAAACGTTATGGCTTCATGAACAGCAACAAATAGTTAATGATAAAATTATTGTATTCCGCGCATTTTTATAAAGTGTAATTCTCGGGCTGGCTCCAGTACTCGATTTAGGGCTTTCCTGTGAGGAGCTCGAGGGTAGGTACTGATCACAGAAAACAGTGATCTACGCAGAAGGGGTGTATCTTTACAGGTAAATAATAAATAGTTGCCTAATAATTTGCATCGTTTTTAATTCCATTTTCGGATTATAGTTACTACCTTGAAACGGAAACCATAAAATTTTGAGGGAATGGAGCATGAAAACTTTAAAATTTTCACGCTCGATTCCAAAGGTTTTTTATTGAAAATAATGAACCAAAAGCCGTGTACGTAAACAGCGGATTGATACGTATTTTTGTTTATTATTTTCAATAATGAACCATTGGAATCGAGCATGAAAAAAAAAATTCTTACCCCCCCCCCCTCAAAATTTGATGGTTTACGTTTCAAGGTATGTAGAATCCAAAACTGCAATAAAAATATTTCTGTCTGTACGCCGTACGCCGTACGGGCCACTTTTCTTAGTTACCATGAAAAAAAATTGATGAAATTCGGGTTATAGGTTCCGTTCGGCGTCTAGTTGGTCCTCGAAGCTCGACGTTACTGTGAGTCATCTCTAAGGGGTTCAAAATAGGGGTTGAAACTTTCAAAACGCCTATACCATTTTTTTACGTAAACATTTTTACGGTTTTAAATAGTTCTTGAACTTGCGAGTTTTTTAAGACCATCCGGAGCGTCGTACGTCCAGCCGTTCGTTCACAGTAAGGCCCCGAAGTTTGCACCGACAGGCATTTTCGACTCCAGTGTGAATGAAATTGTATACAATTCAAACCAAATCTCGTAACCAGAGACGCGCCCACAATAGGAAATTTGGCGGAGATGAAATCATTGCTAGGGATCACCTGATTATATTGGCGGAGTATGAAGTCGAGTTGGTTGTTCTGTGATATTATTTAATTTGAAAAATGATGGCTCTTTTGGAGTTTGTTGGTAGGTAGTGAAACTTGAACAAACGTTGAAGTATTATTGATGGGTAAATTATTACTACGGTAAATCATTACTCAACGGTAAATAATTACACAACGGTTCATTATACCATCTACGTAGAAGGGGCTGGAGTTTTTTGGTAGGTACTTTTGCAACTTTTTTCACTCCTCATCAACAATTTCTTTTCAGAACTTCATTATGTGTGTTTCTTTTTGTTAGGTACTGTTTGTCATCGGCAGAATTATTTTAGCAACATTTAACTCGTGATTTAGGTAGGTACCTAGTAACGAGTACGGGGTTAGGTACTAACCTAAGGAGGGTCTGCGATCTACATAATATGTATAGAATAGTACATATCATATTATATAGACGGGTTATCTATACATAGAGCTGTGATCTGTAACAGAAGGGTATTCTATACAAAATAATAAACCGTTGTGGAGGGATTTGCAGCGTTTTTAAATTCTTCATCGGGATTCTTCTTACCCATCTTGAAACTGGAAAATAACCAAATTTTGCGTGGAGTGGGCGATGAGTTTGGTGCATTCAAATTCGATGTGGTGAATTAATCACCAACTCCACTGGTGGGGGGGACGCAAATCTAAAAGTTGAGCCGAAGGGTGAAGTTTCTTTGTTACTATATTATTAGGATGCATGAAAAGGATGCATTACATTACTGTAAAGGGGGACCTGGACGATGTTCATCTGAGATATTGCTGGATAATTTCGACTAGAGTTGGTTATTCCATCTAAACCTCTCTCAACAGATATCATACACATTACCTTCGTTATGTAAATATGACGAAAGATTGGCTATGAGAGCAGAAAAGAACGGAATCCAGAAGGCAGTGGTACGTTTAGGTATTAAATTACTGCCCCCCCTCACGACCACCTGCTGCTACATCAAAATCTCACAAACCTCGCGTTTTACGAGGCCTTCCACCGAATAAGCTCGGCCACCATCCACTACCGCAGTACCATCCATTGTTTCAATTGGACTGTCAAATAAAAGTTTATTCCGTCGCATCTATGAATATACCAAAACGTATGGCATTTTCCTTCTGTAAGAGACGCTTGTAATTTCCATGTAGGCACGTTCTTTCTGGTATGTGAGGTAAAATGGGGTAGTGCAATCAAAATATTTCGAAGTATCTCAGGCCTTCTGGTGGCACGTTATGTGGATTTAAAAAGTTCGTCATGCAATTTAACCTTATGACCGAATTTTGATAGCCCCATTTTTGGAATTTTTTGGAATTTTTGGCAGTTTTAAACAATTCTCCAATTATAAGCAATTTTTGACACTTCATGGTACCATGAATTTATGAGACACTCGATTTTAGTGTCATTTTCATCATTAGCAGCGTTCATTTAATTTCATTATGGATCGATTCGACAAATGATTACAAACAAAACTACTTCCCAGCATTTTTCTCCAAACCCCCTATTTTTTCGACCTTTTGGGGATTTCAGTTATTTTCCACGTCTGATGTTATAACTTCAGTTTAAACCCTTTTAGCTCCCTTATTTTACACCCTAGGGATTATCTAAGGATATCGTTGGAAAGAGCTCGAAAAGAACCTATCAGATCCAACTCTGGAAGAAGATTTTATCCTTTTTGTGGTGGTTGAGGGTGATGCCGGAAAAATCAGCCCGAAGTTCAATTGTTGAAAATTTTCGATTTTTCATATTTTTTAGGCCTATCACATTTCGGAATATTTTGGATTCTACGTACCTAACTTGAAACGCAAACCATCATATTTTGAGTGGAGTAAAACTCGATTCCGAAGGTTTATTATTTAAAATAATAAACCATAAGTATTTGCTTATCAGAGGAATTGCAGCACAAACTAAATCACTCGCGATGAAATCGTGGAAACCCATTTCAAAGAATAAAACGCTGCAAAGTCCTTGTCACATGGGTTTATTATTCTATTGGACATACCTACAGAAAGGTTGGCTGTTCATTTATTGTTTCTTTCATGCGTAATAATCGAAATAGCTACTTCTGATGGTTTCCATTAATTTTGGCCCCCAAAACACAAATTAGGTACGCTCTTTTTTTTTTAAACTATCTTTGATCGTTGGTAGTGCCATTTAATCGTCCTGAACCACGTCTTGACACTTTTTCCAGTGTTATTATACAAACTGATGGTGATTTCAGACGATTTCCCAGGGTTTTCACTCATAAAAAATCAATTTTGGGAGCTGAACATTTGGTGGAACTCAATTTTCCTCTCTTTGGTCAAAATCGACTTCATATTCGGTCTTCTCGTCCCCAAAAACATATAAAACGATATCTCAGAAGCTCATGTTACCAATATGTTGCTAAAACGTAAAAAGTACCTATTTTTACACACATTTTCACTCATAACACCCCTGGGTATATTCCGATCGGGCTGAAAAGTTTCGGGACACAACTAGGGCCCAAATGGAGCATGTGTGCGAAAGAACGACTTTTTTAGACCGAAAATGAAGCCTGTACACGTGATACGGCGGACGGCGTACGGCGGACGGACATTGCATTTTTGGAATCTATGCACCTTGAAACGTAAAAGAAAAAAGTTTGAGGGGGTGTTATAAAAATTTTTTGCTGAGCGAATACATAGGTGTATTATTTACAGAATAATAAACCAAAACGGAGTTATTGAAAGGTTTTCTGTTTTCACTAACACACGAAAAATACAATGTTATACCGGTTTCTTCGGTCAGCATATCCCCCCCCCCCATCCCACCCAACCTTCCTTTCACTTTTTGGCATTCACTTACATAGCCACTCAGAATCGATCCCCTTCACTTTGCTCCCTTCTCCTTTCATCTTCACAACCAATCCCAATTTACTAACTTTTAACTTTTTGGGTTGTTTATTAGCTATTTATTGGAATATTTATTATTGGGCTATTATTGGACTGTTTATAACCTAACCTCTGTCCAGTGTGCCTTCAGTTATTGTTTGTTACTGACGATGGTTTGATACCGAAACTGGTATAACAGTGTGTACTAGTGCATATAGACAACCTTTTAATAACTCCGTTTTTATTCTTAGGAATTGCAGATTGGAGTAAGATATGGCAGTTCAATTCCCAGGCTCATATTCAAATTTTAAATAATCCTAATCAATTTCAAAGAACCTAGTGGATACAACATGTATTACATCGAGAGATGTAATACACGTAAAACAATGTACGATGTAAAACACGCGTAAACGTGTAGTGGGAGACCACTACACGTTTACGTGAGTTGCTGAATCCGGCACTAGGTAGATATGCTGGTAGGTAACCTGGAATGAAGAAAACCGTGTATTCAACCAATACGTTCCAGCCAAGTCTTAAACTTCAGATTCATTCACATATTATGTGCTGTTGAATACAAAGTACCCACAGGATGTCTTTAAATCTCCGACTGGATGGAAAACCGCGATATCCCGTACAGTCCTCGAGGCAAATCCGCCTGTCAGGTATTGCCGGCAACAGTTGGCGGAGTTCGTGAAGTTGCCAAAGGGCTAATCCCGTGGCCTAAACATTGTTAACGCCGTTTCTACAGTAACAGTTCACCAGATCTAATCCTTAACTCTGTTATTAATCCTAACTTATCTCCGGCCGACTCTCGACACTGAATCCCAAAGCCCAAAAAGTTGTTGTTGTACGAAAGGAATAGTTAGGTGCGAGTACTTTGAAGTGTGTTGTATACTGGTGGTATACAACACAACTCTCAACCAGAGGGGCGTGGAAGGATTTCCAGGAGGTTCACGAGTCCAAAAACCTGACAATATTCTTATCTGTTTCTTTAAAAAATTATCTTTGTAGTTAAGGTGTATTATGAGTTGTCCATATTTATGTACCTTATCTGAAAATAGTAGAAAAAAGGATATTCATCAGAATTTCTGTTCGACCTGCGAATTGTCTTGTTCCTATTCCTAGTTGTACAAGGCACGTCCAGAAAGTATGAGTACCTAGTACTCGATTTTTCTATTTAATAAATAATGTATTTAAAACAAAATTACAGGGGTTTGTCGATAAAAATATGTCTGTTATTTCTCCACGTAGTCACATTCCCGTTCTGTGCAGGTAGTGAGCCGTTTAGTGAAGCCTCAAGCTTTTTGTTGCCCTCCTTAAAGAATTCTCCCCCGTTTCATGTTTCCAGTTCAGGACCTCTTGTTTCATCTCTTCTTCATCGTCGTTTGAAATTTTGTTTCCACCCGTGTGAGTCGTATTATTCATTGTAAATTTCAAAAGACATCCTTATTGAATGAGATACATGAACACAAACACACACACCTACATAGGTGATTCTGCAAGTTTAATATTGTTTTGGGATTTTGAAACCTTCAGTGGAACCTGGGGGTTGAAATGACCAGCTTTTAAATCCCAATTATAGAGGTTTCCACCTTACCCGGGTTTCCCACTTGAAGAAGAAAGTACAAGTTCCAGCCTCGCAGCACGGCTATAAGAGCGAATTTTCAAAAAATTATTCGTGGTATTGTGTAAAAAAATTGTATAGCGAAAAACAATACCACTCGTAAAATTATATCCTTTTTTCGTGATTTTAGACATTTTTACCGTTGTTGACCACTTATGAAGTCAAATTTGACGCACTCTTTTTTAAAAAGAAAAATGTGTTCTGACCATCGAGATCGTCTTGAATCACCATCCCACACGTCAGGCGAATCAGTGTAGATTTTAGCGCTTAAAATACCAATTTTTGACCTCCCAAAAATCCAAATTTGATCCCAAAAATTTGACCGCTACTCTGTATGACACCGAATTTGACCCCTATTCTGTATGAAAAACAACTGAAATGGTATTTTAATGTCTTTAATCGCTCTACCATACCACTTTCAATCAATTGATCGCAATTTTAGCAATTTTTTCCAATTTTTGACCCCCTAAAAATTAAATTTGATCCCTTAGAATTTTTGAAAATTCCTTGTCTTCGAGCTCATCCTTTTGTTTGGCAGTACAAACGTTTTGGCGAAATTCGAAATTTTTATCATGTACCCAGGGACTTGTGGTACTAATAAGATCGGTGAACTTCGATTCTTATCAGAACAACACAAAGCAACAAATACACTGCCAAGGTGATGGCACAGGAGCTTCCTCGTCACAATCAGAGTGACCCATTATAAAATAACATAACATTACATTACATTACATTACATTACATTACATTACATAACATTACATAACATAACATTACATAACATTACATTACATAACATTACATAACTTTACATAACGTGAAATATACATATTATTACATAACATTACATTACATAACATAACATTACATAACATTACATGAAATATACATATTACATAACATTACGTCCATAATACATTACGTCCATTATACATAATTGCGAAAGTTATGCGTGTTTGAAGAATTTCGCGTTAGCGCATGCGCAGGGCGAACCGCTGGCTCTATCATGTTGAAATTTATATGGGACCTCAATGGGCCCTACCCGCTTAATCCCTGAGAATTACATTGAAATTGGGAGAAATCTTTGGTTACTACGGCTGTAACAAGGAAATTGAATCCATTTCACGCCAGCGCATGCGCAGAGCGTACCGAGGGTCCGATCATGCTGAAATTCGTACTGGAACTCACTAGGCCTCGTCCAAACAACCCTTGAAAATTTGAGCGAAATTGAATCAAAATTGTGAAAGTTATGCGTGTTTGTTGAATTTAACGTTAGCGCATGCGCAGGGCGTACCGCTGGATCAATCATGTTGAAATTTGTATGGGACCTCAAGGGGCCTTATCCGCACCATCCCTCGAAATTTGAGCTGAATCAATTCAAAATCGTGGAAGTTATGGCTGTAACAAGGAAATGCGGACAGACAGACTCACAGACTCACAGACTCACAGACCCACAGACCGACAGACACGGAACCAAATTTGTTCAGTAGGCATTGAAACGCAAAATGCAAGTGGAAATTTTGATTTCTGAAGAGAAAAATTTTTTGGCTCACGAAAGTGAACAAGGCTTCCGCTGCTTCGCAGACTCGGAAGCAATAGGGCTGATTCTCTCTATTAGAAATCGGCAGGTCAACTTGTCCAACTATTAGAGATCGCGGTCTGACTCATAGAGGCTCTGGCGCCTGAGATTCCCACTCATAGAGGTTGTCTTAGGGAAAACGAATCCCACTCATACTCATAGAGGTCTCATTTTCCCCTCTGGATGAGGCCCTCAAGGGCGGGTTGGGACCGAACATTTGTTCCCACACATACGGTTTCCCACGTACACAGGTCTCAAACCCAAAAATCTAAAATTAAGTTCCAGTAAAAATCATCCTTTTCCTAAGAGCAATATTCAATGAAACGAGCGAGTTCATCTTTTCAAGCGAGGGGAACAACGGGAAGAAAGCTCTCGAAAAGACTGAGGGGAAAAAAGGGTTCCCAGAGTGGATGGGGCACCCGTGGATACGGGACCGATGGAGTGGGGGTAAGTCTTATGCATTATTCCCTAAGCCCTCACATTTACATTATAAACTTTGGATGGGGAAAACCTCGGTTCGCCGTTTTTCTCGGTAGGATCTCATTCTATTAAGGCCCGAAACCCCCGGTAACCTGTGCATATTAGCCTGTGTCTGAGTGAACATTTTCTCAAATGACTTCAACATACTCAGTTTGGGGTGGGTATGCAATTGTAATGTTTGAAACCGAGGAGTAATAAATGAACACGGCAGAAGTTTTCTGAAATAATTCCATTTGATCGCTGTCAGTTACCTTACCTATGAAGGTAAGCGAAATAAAGGAAGGAGCTTGAATGTTCATGTTGTCATATCGGATTACTGTTTTAGTAATAATAATAGGGAATGTTCGTTAAAAATATTTTTTTGAAAAAAAAAAAATATATATATATATATACATATATTATAATATGGTGAATTTATGTGTGTTTTCAATTCCCCATGAGAGGTGGAGGTAATTTGGATGTTGGAAATTGAGGTAAAATTTGGATGTTGAAAATTGAAGTTAAATTGTCATGCGGGAATTTTGAAGTGGTGTGGTTAAGGGCGGACCTCCACCGATCTTTTAGTGAATTTCGCCAGTTCTGGTTAAGGGCGAAACCTCCACCATGTTCTGATGAAATTTGAGTGTGTGAATTTAAGATGAATATGTGTGTGCGGTTAAGGGCGGACCTCCACCGATCTTTTTAGTGTATTTCGCCAGTTCTGGTTAAGGGCGAAACCTCCACCATGTTCTGATGAAATTTGGTGTGTGTGAATTTGAGATGAATATGGGAAATGTGAGTTGTGCGGTTAAGGGCGAACCTCCACCGATCTTTTAGGGTTGAATAGGAGAGAGAGGAGGTGAGGAATGAGAGAGAATAGTCATCGACTAGAGGAGAGCGTAGAATGGCGAAAATGGCGCAGGATCCGGGGTTATATAGACTCAGAAGCCACCACCAGGGTGGTGGGGTTCCAGGTTGTGTACCGGATCCTGCGTCCCTTGCCCCACTCGTACTGTTTATTTGCCGATATCTTATTTTAGCATCTTAATATTAGCGAGAACTTATTCTTGGTGGTTGTAGTTCCGGGAGGGACTCACAACAATATATAATATTCAGCACTGTTAGAAAATGGTATTTCGAAGCCCGTTTTCAAAAATAAGCGTTATTTCTTAAGCGAGGTAGATTAAAGAGTAAAAATGCGGCAGTAAATGACGGCTGTTGGTCCACGGAGGCGGAGCGAAGCCTCGGAGGCGAAGGTTCTCAGTGCTGCCAACAACCCAACATAGAAGTCATAGAAATGGCCACCCTTCCTGGCAACCTTCAAGAACTTTGTCGTCGCCTTTCCCTTGGTTTGAGGACGTGTTTTTTAAAATTTTATTTATACATTTGTGATCCCATCCATGCATCCATTGCGGTTCTGTACATCGTTTGAAGTGATGCACTGGCGCCCTAAGCGGGATTTGAGTTGAACTATTCCACGATTTTCCTACTAACGTCATTTCTAGCAGGAACTCAGGAATTCAAATTTCGCACTCGTTTTCTGCCAAGATTTACCTATATAAACCCCTCATTATGTGATCAGTAAGTGTCAGTTTCCGTTATTGAGCTGATATTGGCCAAGAATTTGTAGCCCACGAAAATTGTTTTTTGCAGATTCAGTTGCCCTCTTGTAGTACCTATACTTGAGAGCCATTTCAAGTTGAATTATTTATAATATATGCGTACACAACTGGTTTGCCACCAAGATCGCCTTTGCCTATATTATGTTTATGCATTGACGTGAAGGAGGCTCAATAACGCAGTCAAGTTTTTCTCTTTTAACGTGTAGGTACTCATTTGGCTAGTGCTTTCGGGAAAGCTCTTTCCCTTCTTCCTCAGACTTCTTGAGGCAAAGGAACCAAACAAAACGTAACATGTCTTAATTCTCCTTAAAATCCCCCCTATACAGCACCAAGTCAGACAGTCATTCACTGGTAGATTGGTAGAATATTTTACTTGTGAATACCACACAGCCGTCAAATCGAAAATACTTAAGAAGTTCTTTCGAGACAGGCAAAAACATTTTTTTAAAACCACTTTCCCCTGGCATTAATGACAGTTTGTATATAGTACAGGTAGTAGTGTTTTTATAACAAAAAAGAATTCCCACATGTGAATACAACTTACTGAATTCTTGATCATTCAATCAATTCGATCCAGGGTTCTATACGCTGTGTGCAGCGATATTGAAAGGATCTCGAATAGTTTGCAATGCATGTAGTTCGAATGATTTGCTCTATGCTCCACACGATTCCAAGTTCAAGTTCCCTCTTTGAATGGATTTTTCGAAATCCTGGTTCACTTACAACGAAAAGACTTGAATAGATATTTTAGTATTACCGTGAAAGATATTTCAAAAGTTGAGCAGCTTTTCCTTCATAAAGGCACACTCCTAGATTCTAAATTCTCAGATGATCCCTTCTTTTCATTTAAGCAAAGTACAGTTAGTTTTAAATCGCAATCAGAGAGCAGCTGCTGAAAAATTAGCATACGAATTAGGCAGCCCCGGCTGAAATAATAGAAGTCCTATTATTGGGAAAAGGCTGAACCGCGATAGCGAGAAACTGAGGGTTTGAGCTTCAAGTTGATTATTCTTTTGTGAATCTGTTGTTCTCCTCTAAAGCATCAACTGGCTCGGGAGAACTAATCATCAACTGAATCCCATTATCAAGTGTCAGGAAAAATAAATACATTTTCGAAATTTCCCACACGTTCTGTCAATTTCTCGTATAGTTAACTCACCAAAAGCAACAATTACGTTGTGATTATCCCTGCCTATACATTTGAGTGGAATCGCGAACATTGTATCTTTTCAGTTTTTTGCCACTTGAAGGCGAACATTTTCTCAATAGCTATTTGACTGTCTGTATGTTCTCACATCACATCTAAAAATGAGTGGGAGTAACAAGGGGGTCTTATAGACTGACGATGTTCCATAACCTACTTGGCCTTCCATTTTACAGCCTTCAATAGCCTACTTGGCCTTCTATTTTTTAAATAGGTATTATCCATTTAGAATACTCGTGAAATCTTGGCAGATACTCCAAACATATTCAAGTCCTACATACATTAAAAATCCATAATTACCTACCAACTATCGGTAAACCTTAATATGAATTTAAAAAAAGTTCCATGCAGCATGACCATATGAGTGACTTTCCAAGAAAAAAAGCTCTACATACTTAAACTAAATTCAACACTCTTGCCTTCAGATGTTTTTATTTTTCAAAATTGTTTATTTTGTCCGATTAAAAATCTTGCTTAAATGTTGATTTTACCAAGTTTACTCCAATTTTAAGGAATCTTGGAATGGAAAATATTCAGTTTACGAGGAAAAATATTTATGGCTTGTGAAATAGTCTATTTCTGTTTCGTCTCGTCTTCCTAAACCATGTGTGGTGTCTCGGAAGTAGCTTTTCGCAATTCCTTTGCGATTTTCCACCTACTAAACATTTTAATCTGACCTATAGATACAACTAAGTGACACATGTAGCTATACATGGTACGGTTGAAAAAAGTTTAAATCTAGGTTTTGATCAGAATGTCTCAAAACGGATTGTTGGACCCATTGCAGTAGTTTGGATATTCTCTCCGAAAATAATTCTCTTTTAAAACTATAACCGACTACATCTGAGGTCAACTATGAAATCATAATGTACCTTCTACAGAGGTCTCTTTCAAAGGAGAAACTCAAAGTTTGCCTATCCAAAAATCCCCTTTAGTAGGTATCTTTATAGAAAAAAGGATTTAAAAAAAAACTATTCCGTCAAGAGAATCGACGGAGAGGGTGAATCTCAAGACAGCGGTTATATTGACAACCCTTTAAAGAAAACTTTGATTAGTAACAAACTGGGACGTCGCCAGAAAAGAGCAAAGAGAGGGGGAAAAGGAGATGGGCCTTCAGCTTTAAACGGCCAGAAAGGAATAAAGGGAAAAAAGGAACTAAAACCTTTGGAAAACCCTTTTAAAATCTCGAAAGTGTACTAAAGTCTACTTCAACCCTCTAGGGTTTTTTTTCGCAACTCTGGTCGAAACTACTGGTAGAGCAGAGGGTCGGTTTGTAATCAAAACTCTTCTGCCTTAATTACACCTTTCATTCAGTCTATTTAAATTTTTTTTCTTGGTTTTCTTCGACGTTCCGCATCCTCCAATTTCCGCGTAGGGTTCGCTCCCCAACCCCTACGAAAATAAGTCGTTTAATGGAAGGGCTAAAGAAAAAGTGGCTCAGGGTATTACCTAAACTTGGTGCAGGTTAAGGAGGCAAACAAAATCTATACTTACATCACTCGTGCGTCGCACAGATTGTATTTGGTGATCGACAAACGACTGTATACTTGAAAGTTGACTGGGAGTATTAAAAAAATTTTAAAACAAAAATGAAAAATCCGGTCATGCAGCATGCCTTAAGGAATGAATTTTCAAAGGAATAGTTTGGGAAATTGAGAACGTAAATTAATGTTTATCTGCCAGAGCACTCATTACGGCCCGACTGGGCACTTGTTGAAACCAGAATGGCACGTCCTGCAGAAAAATTATGTCAAAAAACAATATTTTTTAGTGATTTGAGCCAAAAAATTGTTATTTTGGCTGCTCGATGAAGCCTGAACGTTCTTAAACTACTCACAATCGATTCAGTGACCAAAAAAACATGGTAAACGACACCTCACATACCTACACAAAAAATGTGCAATTTTTTGTAGATTTCGGACTACAGTTTTGTAAATTTGGTACGCTGGGCGCGTCTAATCGGACTGGGACTAGTTTCTGTTGATTCACCGCTCCAAAAACCATGATTGAAAACACGCACACACACACGAAAAATTAAAAATCTATAATTTAGATCTCCGATACATCAAACGGATATTAGAGAGGTTTCCGGTTCACAGGGAGCATCTCTGAAATGTTCGAACGAGCCAAATAGCTACATTTTCTTCAACAATTCGCTAAAAATCGACTTCAAAGAAAGCCTGTGTAAGACTACAAAGTAAAGAATAACTTTTATGCTGAACAGGCTTACATAATTTATTTAAAGCCGGTAAAACGAAGTTTTTGAAGTCTGCGCCAAATTTCAACTGAAGTGTACAAAAACCAAGGGATAAATATGTGAAGGCTGTGTGTGGGGTTTTTAGTTCAAATTCCACGCTGGAGGAAGATAGTGGTGGATCTTCAGTGGTACTTGGAAAGGTGGGAGTACCGACAACAGATTCCCGACTGGAACAACGACTTCTGAAATGGGGGTGTCAAGCATTGCCTGCTAGTTTCTAGTAGGTCGAGTATCTTGCTTTGAATACTACGACGTAGATCAATCGAAATCCTTCAACTCCCAAGTTAGTTTTCGAAGGATAATGGAAAGGCCCCTCCCCAAGACAATCTTGCGAGGATAATTTCACTTCCGCAGTTGGAAAGGGGGCAAATGATTTCTCGGGTGCGAGAAGGAGGGTGTCGAGAACCAAATCCAGTTTGGACGATCGGATCCCTTCGATAATTGGGTGAAACGGAGCTAACGAAGTGTTGGAGCGGAGCTGGCAAGGGTTTAACTTTGTTCTGAGCTGAATGAAGACATCTAATGACATACTGATTGCCAGACATTATGCTTCCTTGATGAGATGTCTCGGGATAGCGAGCGAATGCTTTCCAGAGAGGAGTGCAATGATGCCGATTGTCAGAATAATGACGTATAGCGGGTCTGGGTGGATAAGAATGATTACGACGATACGAATATTAATAAACACTAGAAGAAGATACCAGAAATCAGAATGGTGTCATTTTGAAATGTATTCGTAGGCACAATTCGCCTCTGTGTCCCCTTGCCTTATGCACCCACAGGAATTCATCCGGTTTTTATGGGGGATGATTCGTTGACTGTTCATAATAATTTCATGAAAAAGCTATTGATTGCACTTGAGCTTGCGCTAAAAACGAAGTTCCAGTCACCTGATTTTGCTGAAATTGTTAGTGCACTGTGCAGTTTTCTCTGAAACGTGCTAGTCAGATACGTCCTGTGGCCATGGATATTATTGAATTGCAGATACTTACTTATTGGGTATGTGATTATTAAAATGTATCTAGATACCAAGATAAATAAATGCTGCTACCAAGCCTTGATTCTTCTGCAGCATCATTTCCATTTAATCGGATAAATAGTTGCAATTATTGCAGTTTACGTCAATTAATCTCTCCGCGTTATGGGGAACCAGCAGCAGTTTTGATTCTTTGAGTGGCTGTTGAAAAGGTGCACTGATGCGACCGAGCAAAAAACAGGTTTACGCTGACCTCACCAGCATAGAAACAGTTCTTTTTTTTCAGAGGCATTTTCCACATTTTGAAGGAATGTTGCAAACAGGTTTTGAACGAGGTTCTGAAAAGGTTTGATGTCTTCCTCTTGTTTCCACTTCGGTGAGCTCTGATTGGTTCTTCACTCTCCGCTTCAACGGCCCGGGAGTGAGTCTGTATATTCCTGTCACGCCTGTGGCGCCTTCTTGAATACGAGCCCTAAACCACACATAAAAGGAATAGGCATCTCTTATCGGAGCCCCGTAAAGTCGCCAGGGACTGCAGTAATGCAGTTTTTTCTCTTCACGACCTTCTTTTCTCCCCAGCAACTTTAAAAAGGTTTTATCTGTAGACCCGATCTGATAAGTGGCATTTTACGCTTACAGTATTCTCTAATCGAAATCGTGCATAGGTGGGTACTCGTATTTGCCGAACGTCAGTGAGGCTGTTACTTAGCGCAGCACCGGGAGTGGCGCCGCAAGCGCCAAACCACAGGTAATAGCGGGAGCTCACGATTTCAAATTTTCAGTGTAAATATAATACTGTCAGATGTCGCTATACCACCGCTGTCTCGTCTTGGTTTTGTTACCAAAACGGAGCCACAAAATCCAAAAACAGCTCATTTTTGGGAGGCAGAGGTTGCATTCGTTGTACTGGAGATACGCGTGAGGCTACTGGTCAACGGACCCACTAGTTTGTAACATTTTACCTATTTTTGTGTAGATCAATTTAGAATGAAAGTCTCCTTCAGCTGAAAAAAAAATATGATGGGCTTGAAGACCGATTGGAGAACAACCGATGCTCATGATATTAATAAACCAAAATTATTGGGATTGGTGGTTGCCAATCATCAACTTCTTGTTAGCAAAAAACTACAGGATAAAAATAAAATAGTCTATTTCCACGTACAATAGCAAAAACTGTAGACCGGTTTCGGTTGTTACACCATCGTCAGTACACTATAGACGGTCTACAGTTTTTGCTATTGTACGTGGAAATAGACTATTTTATTTTTATCCTGTAGGTTTTTGCTATGGATTTCCACTATTCCGCCGCGAGTGATTTAAGTTATATTCTTGTTAGCTTTCGGTAGCAGTCGTAAAATACAGGTACCCACTCCAAGTGCTCTCTAAATACGGTACCCAGTGAATATCGCCACCAGTCGGTTCCGTTTCAAACGACAGCTGCACACCACTTGATCTACTCACCCCACTGATCTATATACTGGACCGATACACGATATTTTTTGCTACCACTTATCTATTCTGACGAAAAAATTAATATATTACTTACTACGTGAATTTAAAGTCTGGTATGAACGGGCGGCGATTGTCGCACATTTTTAGGTGGTAGCAATTGCCACTGTGGCTATTGACATGCGTATTGTTATGAATCAGGTGTTAGAAAATGTTTGGGGGTTGTTAGCGAGGAAAATTCGTGGGAAAGACTGGTTTTTGGGTGCGTGTACAAAAACTCTAAGTTCGGTGACTATTTTTCTAGGACTATTTCTGTTTCCGAATAAATCTGTGTTATTCGTCCGACGTCCATTCTTAACAATTGGTGTCAGAAGTGGGATTGTCGCGGGACCCTCTACCGGAATGGACGACCACGATTCTATCGCTGCCCGAGTTCGTCAACGCGCGGGGGCAAGGGGTGGACAGGACCCTGGAGAGAGAAGGGACGAAGATGGCATGGGAGGCCAGCCACCCATTGAACAAACAACTGCTGTAGAATCAGAAAATCAGGACTCAAATCTATCGGCGACGCAATCACATCAAGGAACGCTTGTAGCATTGGAGATGGTAACGCAGCAGCTGGCAATGCTAACGGGGGCATTCCAGCAGTTCTTGAATCAACGGACAGTAACGGTAAATGCGGAGAATCACTCTTCTCTACACCCCGAAAGCGGGTACATCTTTCCGCGAGGGGAACAAGTTCTGAGCAACAGGGAATTAGCCAAACCATCAACGTTTGATGGCTCCACTCCATGGGATGACTACTGGGTGCAATTTCAGGTAATTGCAGAGGCAAATGGATGGAGCGTAGTTACTGCAGCAGTCAAACTGATGGCAGCCCTCCGTGGGGTTGCCCTGGCAGCAGTGTGCAACATCCCTACTGGCTCACGAAACTTGACTACAATGGTGGACTGCCTGAATCAAGGTTTTGGTGCACAGGGCCAGGCGCGTCTATTCTTCGCCCGTCTGCGGCAAAGAGTGCAAGGGCCTCGAGAGGATGTTGCCTCTTTCGCAGCAGATGTCGAAAGTTTGGCTCGTCGTGCAGTATCTGGGGAAGAGGCACGAGAAACTATTGCCATGGAGCAGTTTTTGAACGGGTTGAGACACCAACGCGTTTGGGAAATGGTCATTGGCAGCGACCCACCAACATTGAGGGCTGCGGTGACTCGGGCACTCCAAATAGAAGCTGGATTAGCGCCTACTTTAATGGATCTTCGAGCAGTGGATGGACCCCAGGCCTCGGACAGGAACATGGTTGAGCGACAGGCAGCACAAAAGGGCCTTGGAGAACATGAGAATGATGCTTATATAAGCAGGATTGTGAAGGACTGCCTTAATAGGGAACAAAAAGGGTCTTGGGAAGATAGTAGGCGTTCCAAACGCGAGGCAGAATGTTGGAAATGTGGCCGACGTGGACATTTCTGTAGGGAATGTAAAGAGTTGGAGAAGACGGAAAACTGAACACCACCAGCCTACAGGCCCAGAGGCTGGGTGGTGAACCAGGGTCTTCAAAAATCCAGAAGACTGGGCCTATTTTTCCTACCTTTCGAACATCCATTATAATGGAGGGGTGTGTGGACAGGCTGCCATGCCGAATGATCTTAGATACAGGTGCTACCACCACTATTGTCAACCCATCCGTTGTGGGAGAGAACAAAATTCAGAACAAAGGCAGGGTGAATGGTAATCTGTGTACCATAAGTGGGGAAACGATACCTGTGCAGGGTTGGGTGAATGTCCAGTTGGATTTGGGTGATGAGAGACCTAGACAGCATGAGTGCGTTGTAGCGGACATCCAAGAACAGTGTGTGATTGGCATGGACTTTTTACAGTCATACCACTGTGTAATAGATGTGGGAAACCAAATTTTGCATGTAGGGAACTCGCGAATCAACTTTGGACCTGGAGGAGGTGTAAGAACTCCCCCAGCCGCATATAAAACTGACAGAATGTTACCGGAGCATCTGAGGGACTTGTATGCTCGGTCTATAGACACCATCAAGGGGCAGGAAGGACAGCAGGCGTTCTGTAGCCTGCTTTGCCAAAATGCAGATGTGTTTGCTTCCAGCAAGAAAGAACTGGGAGAGTGTACTTTGGGTAAGCACTCTATTGATGTGCAGGGCCACCCTCCCATCAAGCAGCAACCTAGGAGGGTCAGCCCAGCCCAGCAGGAGACTGTCACAAGTTTGGTCAAGGAAATGCTTGAGGCAAAGGTAATTGAGGAATCTGCCAGCCCATGGGCAAGTCCAGTCGTCATGGTTAAGAAAAAGGATGGCACTTGTCCATTTTGTATTGATTACCGCAAGTTGAATGCTGTCACAGTCAAGGACTCACATCCACTCCCATATATCGACGAGACTCTCAGGTCGCTAGAGGGGAGTCAATGGTTCACAACGCTGGACCTCCAGAGTGGCTATTGGCAGATACCGTTATATCCTGAGGCCAAAGAAAAACGGCGTTTTGCACCCGGTATGGCCTCTGGCAATTCCGAGTAATGCCCTTTGGGCTTTGCAACGCCCCAAGTACATTTCAGAGATTGATGCGACAGCTTTTGCAACCCCTGTTGAACCGAGGTGTCTTAGAAGTCTACCTAGACGATATTTTGGTGCACACGTCAACTTTTGAGGAGCATCTGAAATGCCTGACTGAAGTCTTTGCATTGTTACGAAGAGGGGGGTTGAAGCTCAATGTCAAAAAGTGCGAGTTTTTGAGGCAAACAGCTACGTACCTGGGCCACTTGATCACAAGGGAGGGTATTTGCACCGATCCCAAGAAGATTCAGGCAATTGTGGAGTGGCCACGCCCTACCACGACGAAGGAGTTGCGCTCGTTCATTGGTCTTTGCTCCTATTACAGAGTTTTTGTTCCAAGTCTTGCAAGTGTGATGAAGCCGTTGTACCAGGCCATAAATGAGTCCACCCAAGGGGTCCAATGGACAGAGTCCGGTGAAAAGGCTTTTGAGGAAATGAAGCGTCTGCTTCAGCAGGCCCCCGTTTTGGGTCATGTGCTGCCTGGTTGTCCATTCATCATAGACGCCGATGCGAGTGATGTGGCAGTTGGTGCAGTCCTGTCCCAGCTGCAAGAAGGCAAGGAACGGGTCATAGCTTATTACAGTCGATGCCTGTCCCGCCCTGAACGTAATTACTGTGTGACTCGAAAGGAGCTGTTGAGTGTAGTGGCATCAGTAAAGGCTTTCGCACCTTACGGTTTGGACAATGGAAAAGACCTAGTAGTTCGTACTGATCATTCTTCATTGAAGTGGTTGACGAATTTCAAGGCGGTGGATGGGCAGTTGGCAAGGTGGCTCGAGCAACTCGCACCATATAACCTGGACATCCAATATAGAAAGGGAGCCCTACACGGGAATGCAGATGCCCTGTCCAGACGGCCATGCGAGAGAACAAGGTGCAAGTACTGCGAGAAACGGGAGCAGCAGGCACGTGTAGAGGAGGTTTATGGTGTTGCAATAAATCGAGAGGAGTCAATGCGGTCACTGGAGCAGGAACAGGCGGCAGATCCGGACCTCCGCATTGTCCGTAATTGGGTTGACAAGCGACAACGACCAGAGTGGCCTGAAGTATCAATGCTCAGTGCTGATGTCAAGGCCTACTGGGCTATGTTTGATTCCTTGATACTGCAGCATGGGTGTTTATATCGGCGTTGGGAGAGTAGCAATGGACGAGAGACGAACTTGCAAGTTGTGGTACCGGGGAAATTGAGGAAAGAAATATTTGATAAAGTCCACACACCGGTTCACTTTGGCGAGAAACGAACAGGCTCCCAGGTACGTTTTACTGGATTGGAATCCATAGGGATGTGAGAGATTGGTGTCGCCAATGTACTCCTTGCGGAAAACGAAGAGGAGGGCAACGATCTGGTAAGGCACCGTTGCAACTGTGTGGAAGTGGTGTATCTTTTCAGCGGATCGCGATAGACGTTTTTGGACCCCTACCGACGACAGAACGTGGGAATCGGTTTGTGTTAACCATGGTGGATTTCTTCACTAAATGGCCAGGATCTAAGTGGGAAACGACTCAGTTCATTTGGAAAAGGCCGTTTTACAATCCATAATAATGAAGTTTTGTGCGGTTCGGTTTCCTTCACTCCCACACTGAAGCACCTACCTTAATAAGTAGCAATACTTACATTGCCATACTTTCATTTGCTACCTGACTCGTCGGCCGTCATCACGCTGCTGATAATTTAATTTATTTTTGATTCTGATTAATTTACCACGATAGCTCATTTAGAGCTAGCAGTGTTCCTAGACTCTTATGTCCAACAGAGACTAAGTGAAACAGTGAAAACTAAGGGATGCAAAACTCCTAGTTGGTGGGTCGGTATTATATTACATTTTTTTAAATATTTTGACCTACCGAGACCCTGTACAAATAGCAAATCTTTCGCAGTTATAGGGGTTTCATAGGTCAGAACCAATAAAACATCAGCTTGAGTGTGGATTTAACGGAAGAATTTCCGGTCCAGCTTTTATAGTGGGGAAAAATGAAGTGGAATTTCATATTGAGGCTGATTGAAATTGATGCTGTAAGACCAAGAAAAATCTCGAGGTCTACCAGCATTATTATAGGAAACAGGTGGGTCAGATCGTCAACATCCAACCCACTTTCCAACTGCCCTTCCACCAACGGTAATTTCGGTCGCCTTCAAGGGCCCAACTGGGAGCAACACACACCTTCCATTAATATTTTAGCTCATTAAACCTCCTGTTAGTTATGGACGCACTTATAGCGAAATAGATTATCGTTACAGAAAATGATTAAGCATTCACTGTTACAATCGCCTATTACAATCATGAATATCAGGCATTAAGAACCAAAATTTAAGGGATTTCAGATTCAGGAAGTACCTGGGGTCACCTATATACTGATTGATGTACGAGAACGTATAAATAAAACTTACGAAACACCTTTAGGGAGGAATAAAATTCTTGTAGGTCAACAATGCGAGGAACCTATTTTACATTGGCAGGCTTGTTTGTTCGGTTTTGTTCAGTCCCCAGTAAGCTGGAATGGGTTTCGTCCTGGATTTGCCAGTAATTGGATTTGGAATAATCAGTTGGAGCAATATTATTTGCTGAACTTGTCGTCGGCTTACAAGTGAAGTCCATTAAGTCGAAAATGTTCCTTTAGAGAAAATCTAGTATGAAGTTTTTCATTTTATGGATGAGATGTTCGTAAGGGAAGAAATTGGATTAGAGGTTGAATTCGGACTGTAGCTGCCTTAGTGTGTCTAGTTGCCCCTCTGTGAATCTCAAGGGGTTAGCTGAAATCAGAAGTACTCGTAATGCTAATTTTCCTGCGAAGGAACTTGACTTTGTGGATTTCACCATTTTCACTCGACTAAAAAATCATGAGAAGTATCGTTTTTCTCCATGAGAATTGCTTCTAATCTTGATCAAAATTGAGGGAAAGGGTCTTCGGAATTACGTTACAAAAAAAGTCTGCGGGATGGAAAAACCTTCTTATTTTTTCAATTATCACTGTTATTAGTATTGAATTGGATGCAGATCTGATTTGCCAAGGACTGAGGACCGAGACCGGTAGCGGGGACAAAATGAGTAAGAAGGAAAACCAGAAAGAGTGAAACAAAAGCCAAATCAGCTGGAAAAACGCTGCAAATCCTTACACAACGGTACATTATTTTGTACAGAACTCCCTTCTGCTACAGATCACAGCTCTCTGTATAGATAACCCTTCTATGTATATATAATACATGTACTATTCTTTACGTATTATGTACCTTAGTACCCTCCGTACCTTAGTACCTACCTTCGTTCTCGTTGCTAGGTACCTACCTCAATCACGTGTTAAATGTTGCTAAAATAATTCTGTCGATGACAAGCAGTAGCTAAAACGGCAAAAAGAAACGCAAATAATGAAGTTCTGAAGCGAAATTGTTGATTTGGAGTGCAAAAATATTCATTTCCGGTAGGGTTTGAGACAGGCGCGGATCCAAGGGGGGGGAGGGGGGGTCACAGGGGTCATGACCCCCCCCCCCCCCCAGAATCAGCCTGCATTTCAAAAAGCAGAGCTGAACGAATTGTTCACAAACCCGAAAACAAAAAAACCAAACGAAAACGAACCCAGCAAAAACCAGAAACAAACCAAACGACCAAAGTCAACATACCATATTGTTAACTTAAAACATTGGAAACAAAATATAACAATAATTACGATTAAGCTTTTTATAGAATACTGATTTTTTCTGTATTTCGTTTGTAGCAACACTTGTGATTTGTTTACATTTGTATAAGTTCCAACTGGGAACTTGGCCACATTGAACCAAATGAATGGCCATTGGGACACTGGACATTGAAATTCCAATGTCCTCGCCACTAATTACTGTAATTTCTAATTACACAAACGGTAGACAGTGTTAAAAAAACTGAAAACAAAAAAGAACTATAAAAAATCTAAAAAAGATTCGATCAAAAATGTCAAAATTAGTCGAATATAATCGCACACTTGGTCCTACCAATGTTACTTTATATACAATTATGTCAATAAATGTACCTTGGCGTATCCGTCAAATTACACCTTGTTTATTTCTTCTTATTTTTGTTAATTATTATCTTGTTTTTGTTTCGTTCTCGTTTTCTTTCCTGCCAAATTCAGTAAAAACGATACTGAACTCACTGAGATCAACAATAGATTGTTGTGGTTTCAATGTTTTGATTTGCAAACTCTGAAGTTAGCTACGCTGCCATAAAATGTGCCAATTTGTTTGAAAACACATTAGGACACTTTTTGAGAAGAAAATTGAAAATAAATACATTTATCAGTTAAATAATTAATAGATATTGAAAAATATTTTGTACATAAACAATGAATTTTATAAATAAATAGAGACAAATTGGACGAGTTTAGGCATAAGGTTGAAAATTCGGTTTGTATTGTTCGTTTGGTTATTTTTTATATTGTTCTACCCTGTGACCCCCTCCGGAAAAAAATTCTGGATCCTTCCCTGGTTTGAGATCTGCGGAACTTTGGCGTATCAGTCCGTCAGTCCGTGCTATATCGCCCAGCTAGCCGAGAGACCAGTGATGTGCGCTCTCAACACAGCTTGATGCCTGCATTCACCCTGCTCTTTACGGCAAATTGGTATAGCAATTTTTATGGCAACATCGTAGAATGCTCCGGAAGGTCTCAAAAATTCAGAAAAAATCAAACCATTTAGAAATTCGAGAAAACCCACACCTCAAAATACAATTTTCCGAGATAGGGATACTCTGGGCATTTCAACCCCTATTTTTGACCCCTTAGAGTTGAGTGACAGTGACGCCGAGCTTCGAGGACCAACTACAGCCCAAGCGGGACCCATTTACCGAATTTCGTGAATTTTGGTTCATGAGAACTAAGGAAAAAGCAGCGGACGGACGGAAATTATTTTTATTTGATATTCGTATTCTACGTCGCTTGAAACGTAAGCCATCAAATTTTGAGGGGGGGGGGGGGGGGTAACATTTTTTTCATGGTCGATTTCAAACGTTTATTATTAAAAATAATAAACCAAAATAGAACAATAGATCTGATCAAACGACAATAATTTTTCTGGAACCGGGCTGTGGCTGGCTAGTAACTTCAGGGGGAGTCGGTAGTGCTAAGTGAGAAACTTCCTAGGCCCATAATAAAGACATCTTAGTGGTTTTCACATCTATTCTTATTATATGACGCATCGTTAGTCTGGTGAAATCCACTCAAGTCACTATAGTTGATTTCACCAGATTATAGAATTCGTTGGAGGCCGACTTGGTGAAAAACAGTTTCTTCGTTTCCAAGAAAACCGTTGCTCCAATTTAAAAACGCTGCAGATTGTTACACAAAGGTTTATTATTAACCTGTATAGTTGCCCCTTCTACGTAGATAGTATAATAAACTGTTCTGTAATAATTTACCGTTGTGTAATAATTTATCCAATAATACTTCAACGTTTGTTCAAGTTTCAAAAGTAGGTACCTATCAACAAAATCCAAAAGAGCCATAATTTTTGAAATGAAATAATATCACAGAACAACCAACTCGACTTCATACAGTCATCTGTGATTATAATCAGGTGCTCCCTAGCGATGATATCTGGGCCGGATTTATACCGTTTGATTCACGATCATGTTGACGAACCTTTTCGGTGCAAACGAACGGCTGGTCGTACAATGCTCCGGGTGGTCTCAACAAATTTTTTAGTTCAATATCAATAAAAACGTAAAAAAACCATACCATTCTATTGGAAGTTTCGAGGTACGGCGTTCTGAAAATGTCAACCCCTATTTTGAACCCCTTAGAGATGATGACTGACAGTAGTTAACGCCGAGCTTCGGGGACCAACTAGACCCCAAGCGGGACCTACAAACCAAATTTCATTAATTTTGGTTCATGGTAACTAAGGAAAGTGTAAAGTACGGCATACGGCGGGCAGACATAAAATTGTTATTGCATTTTCGGATTCTAAATACCTTGAAACGTAAACCATCAAATTTTGAGGGGGGGAGGGTTAAAATTTTTTTTCATGCTCGATTCCAAAAGTTCATTATTGAAAATAATAAACCAAATCGATCGGGCGTCAAAAAATACATAGCAGCAGCATCTTAACTCAGAATGCGAAAAAAGTGACTTTGTGGATTTCACCTGCAAGCCGACGATCATCATGAATAGTACAATATGATTTCTTATTGATGTTACCTGTGCACTTGATGGGAAATGGTGCTGGTTGAAAACGCAGGAGTCTTCGAGGAGTACGCTCGCTACGAATGCTAAACGAAGGAGGCGACCCCGGCTTGGACCCACCGCCGTTAAAAGCGCTCGTTACACTGATTTCGAAAAATCCTATCACCTTCAACCCAAACGTTAACTACCGCGCGCGAGAAAAGAATGTCCTCTGTAATAGGACCTCATTAGCAGCAGAAACCGAATATCTGAGACGGATACAAAATTTCCATTAGATCCAGATCCGAACGATGCCCGGACAAGACCTTTTTCGAGTGCAAAGGAAAGGCCGGCCTTGAAGGCCAGCAACTAATCTACTCGTAAATAGTACGTATCTTGTACGGGAACATTCATTGTATAATATACTTACGGATGAAAACAACATTAAATTGAAGGAGATTCGGGCTATCACGTCTTATAATGGTTGTATTATGAACTACCATATTATCAGTTCCCTGATGTTCGGATTTGGAGTTCTTTTAACTTTGACGAAACTTAACCTTGGACTTGTTCAGTTCTTCATTGTCTGTGTCAATCTTTCTTGAGGTAAACTCCACTTATCATAATCGTTGCCTATTTAAATTACATCACATTGGTGGGTACCTAACACTTCTTGTAATCAGAATGGGTGTTATTAAGGTTTAAAGTACACACTAAACACACTAAAACCTGTGGTGCGCCATCTTGTCGGTAATTCTAATTTATAGGACCTAAGAGGGGTGAAGTACCAAAAAATTCACACTGGTGGGAGACTATGGATATTGGAAACCCGTAGGTATTAAGGCTAAATGTAACGCTTTTAGTTGCAAAACCTGCCACCACGTGGCAGCACCAAAATGAAGGAAATTTCCTTGACTCCTCACAGGAGAACGAATCAAGATATTTTGAATCTGAAAACGGATTTGATAAGATATCAACCCATAGTTTGGACGAAATTGGTTTAAAAAATTTGCACAATTTTTTTGCGCACTGTTCAAAAAAATTTTTGATTAAATTGAAACTTTTTCAAAAATGTGGCCTTATACAGCAGTGTGCCCATGCATACAGTGTACAAATCCGTTTTCAGAATTTCGATCGGTCAAAAATTACGATCGTAATCCTTAAGATTGGTGAAACAATAGATTGGAAACAATAGTAGGGCTGACGGGGTGGAGGAGTGCGCTCGTGCGAGGGGGGCCTTTTAGTGAGGTGGGGCCCGCCGCCTCGACCCCTCGGCCGCTTGGAACCCTCGCATGAACATTCTCGGAATCGAGTCTTCCTGATGTTGGTTGGAAAAGAAGTTTTGTCTGTGAGCAGGATTGGGTCATAGGCATAGCCAAGTCAAATTGGACTTGCGCTTGCTGCCTAATAAATGTGCACTAGCTGGAAATTATTTTAATCGAATTTGGGCATAATACGAGTAATGTGAGTTTGCGACCGACTCTGGCTTGTGCTAAACTCTTGAGAGCCAAAAAACTGCGAAATTTTCGGACCTTTTTCAGCTTTTTCGCTTCTCGAAAACTATTTTCACTATAATTATGCTAGAATAAGGAGCATAAAATTGCGCGTCGATTGGAGTTTAGTACGTCAAAATCGCTTCAGCCATTTAGCTAAAATCACCAAAAATAAGTCTTATTTCGATTTTTCCCAAATTTGTCGATACGTCCCTAAAGTTTTGATACGTGATTCCTAAAAGCATATATTTTTCAAAATAGGCTCAAATTTCACATTTTTAGACACTTTTTCCCAAAATTGGTATTTTCGGAAACTGGCGGTGCATCCTAGAGTGTGATTGTCTATTAGAAGATGAATAAATCGTTTTGGTTTATTATTCTGTGAATAATACACCTATGTAGTCGTTCAGCAAACATTTTTTGGAACACCCCCTCAAAATTTTTTCTTACACGTTTCAAGGTGTCTAGATTCAAAAAATGCAATGTCCGTCGCCGTCCGCCGTGTCACGCATAACTGCCTCAAAATTGGTCCAATTGAGTCGAAATTTGCACCAAATACTCATCTAGGGCAGACATGGTGCCCGCAAGCTTTTCAGCTCGATCGGACCAACGGTTTGGATTTTATGGACAAAAAACTGGCAAAAATGAGGCGTTTTTTAGGAGTTTTGAAGTGAAAACCGTTGAACGGGTAATAACGCCCATAACTACCGTAAAAATGGTCGAATGTGATTCAAATTTGGAGGGTAGGTGGGGGTTGGTCCAAAGATGGTATCTATATTAGGGATGTTTGTTACCTAAAAGTATCGGAAAAAAACACGGGAAAAACGAATTAATGGCACATTGTTTATAAATGGTGAAAAAATTGTTTGACATCTTGATATTGATATTCTATATGTCCGCAAGAATAATAAACCCATGTGACAAGTACTTTGCAGCGTTTTATTTACTTTTGTACATATATCGTGATAACATAAATAGGTATTGTTATACAAATACAGAAAAGGCGGGTTCACTGGAACGGAAAACTCACAAAAAGTGATTTTTATTGTATCTCACGCCAGAACTTGGCAACTCAAACGTCTTGCAAAATGTAGCAACTTGGAAACGCTTCATAGTAGCCTCTCAACACCTCTCCCCTTCCTCTTTGAAAGGAGCCAGCCGATTGTGATGAACCACCAGCAGCCGTCCTTTGGCAGTCCTGATCCGGAAGACCACGTCATTCAAGGCAGCTACTACCTGACATGGCCCCTCCCATGGCCTCTGCAGCTTTGGATTCAGCCCGCGTCTTCTCCTTGGGTTATAAAACCAAACCTTGTCTCCTGCCTGGTACACCTTGACCGCCAATTTTAAGTTATATCTCTGCGTCATCTCTTCGGCTCTCACCTTTAACCGCTCGCGAGCCTGTTCTCCCACGTTCACTAGGGTGCTGCGCAGCTTTTCCACATACTCCGAAACTGGCATATCGTCTGGCCGGTCCCCAAACAAGAGATGTACAGGTAATCGTAGCTCTCGCCCAAACGTGAGATATGCAGGCGAAAACCCCGTTGCAGCATGCTCTGCCCCTCTGTAGGCCATGAGCACAATTGGCAACTGCCGGTCCCAATCCCGTTGATTGTCTGCAACCACCTTTGCCAGCATCTGCCACAGGGTACGGTTCAGCCTCTCCACTAGCCCATCACTTTGGGGATGCAGAGGAGTGGCCCGGGTCTTGTGAATGCCAAGCAGCTTGGCAACTTCCTGGAAGACTGAGGCTTCGAATGATCTCCCCTGGTCAGAATGCAGCTGCCTAGGGACTCCAAACCTACTAACTATGTGTTCCACTAACGCCCCTGCCACTGTTTCTGCTGTCTGATTGGGAATGGCCACGGCTTCCGGCCACTTGGTGTAGTAGTCCTGGACTGTCAAAATGTACTGATTCCCTTGATCCGTGACAGGCAATGGTCCCATCAAGTCAATTCCCAGTCGTTCAAAAGGGGCTCCCGTGACTTCAGTCTTCAGTGGTCCTTTTCCTGGTTTCTGAGACCGCTGACCACAGGCAGTGCACCATCTGCACCAGTTTCTTACATCCTGATGCATACCGACCCAGTAATACTCCTGGCGGATCATTGCACCTGTCTTTCGCTCCCCTAAATGGCCTGTCTCGTGTACTTTCTGCCAGACTTCTTTCTTCCAGGCTTCAGGAACGAGAAGCTGATGACGCACTTTCCTCCCATCAGGACTTTCCCACTTGCGGTAGGCACAGCCTTCCACTAGACATAAAGATTGAAACATGGCCCAGAGCGTTTTAATCACAGGGCTGTACTGTCCAACTACAGCTGCCTCGGGCCGGCGACCCAATTCCAGCCATGCAATAACCTCCTTTAGAACCGGATCTGCTCGCTGTGCCTCCTGTGTTTCTTCCTTGAGATGACCCTGCAGCTGGCATCGGTTTAATTGGGCTACCTCCTTCTGTTCACAACGGGCACAATACTGGCAACTATCCTTCAGGCACGGCCTCCTAGAAACAGCATCTGCATTTCCATGCTCCCTCCCAGGGCGATACTCTATCACAATGGAAAAAGGTGCCAGCTGCTCCAGCCATCGTGCCATCTGCCCGTCCGCATTTTTGAAATTTAGGAGCCATCTCAGCGAAGCATGGTCTGATCGAACCACCAACTGTAGCCCGTTTGCAATACCAAAGTTTTGGAAATGGCCTACTGCTTTGACTACACTCAGCAACTCCTTCCGGGTGACACAGTAATTCCGTTCGGCCTTAGACAGACACTTACTGTAGTATGCAATAACTATTTCTTTTCCATCCTGGACCTGAGACAGGACGGCTCCCACTGCCAAATCACTGGCGTCGGCATCAATGATGAATTGGCCCTTGCTCTGGACGTGGCCCAGGACTGGCTTGGACACCAGTGCCCCCTTCATGCTCTGGAATGCATCCTCACAACCCTCTGTCCAGACGAATTCCTTGGCGTCCACGGCCTGGTACAGGGGCTTCATCACATGTGCAAAGGAAGGCACAAACTCCCGGTAGTAGCTGCAGAGACCTATAAACGATCGGAGCTCCCGCGCTGAGCCAGGGATAGGCCATTCAACTATGGTCTTCACCTTTCCTGGATCTGGATGTATGCCCTCCTGGGAAATCCGATGGCCAAGGTACGATGCTGTGGCAGTTAGTAGCGTACATTTCTTTGTGTTCAGTTTGAGGTTCACAGCTCTCAAGATGTCAAAAACCCTCCGTAAATGGTCTACATGCTCAGCAAAGGACCGACTAGACACAAGGACATCATCAATGTACACCCCTGCACACCCTGACTGGATTACGTCCTTCAAAACCCCCTCCATGGTACGCTGAAAGGTAGCAGGGGCATTGCAAAGGCCAAAGGGCATGACCTTGAACTGCCAGAGGCCAGTAGGGGTACAGAACGCCGTTTTTCCCTGGTCAGCTGCAGCCACAGGTATTTGCCAGTACCCACTCTGGAAATCCAACGTGGAGAACCATGAGCACCCCTCCAAACCCCTTATCAGTTCTTCTGTCTTGGGCAATGGGTGAGCGTCCTTCCGAGTGATGTTGTTCAGCTTCCTGTAGTCTATACAAAATCTGGTAGACCCGTCCTTCTTGGCCACCAGTACAATCGGGCTTGCCCATGAGCTCTTGGAAGGTTCTATAACCCCTGCTCTCAGCATATCGTCCACGAGCCGATCAACCTCAGGCTTCTTCATTGGAGCCAACCTCCTGGGCTTCTGTCGGACGGGCAAGGAGTTCCCCACATCAATCCTATGAGGCTCAACCTTAGCTGCCCCATAAACCATACGACCTTCCGAAAAGACATCCCTGTACTCTACCAACAACTTCAAAACCAATTTGGCTTGCTCTTGTGACAGCCCCTCTACTGACCGCTTCCACAGCTGCTCCAAAGCTTCGCTGAGTCCTCTATCTTCATCCTCGCCAGCTGGCTGCAAAGAGTTGATACCTACTAGTGGAACCTTTTTATTACCTAGGCACAGCTTCCCATTTTCTAGGTCTACGTTACAACCATGCTTACCCAGAAAATCTAGGCCAAGGAGGCAATCCTCTTGAATGTGTGCCACCGTTACATTCTGAGTGAAGCTTATGCCATGTCCCAAGTCCATACTCACATCCTTTTTACCTTCTACCTCAATCGCAGCCCCTGTAGCTGAGTGGAGATTCACATCTGCCATATGCAACTTAGTACCACCCTTCAACACATCAGGCCTCACCACCGTTACTGCTGCCCCCGTGTCCACCACCATCCTGCATGGCTGGCCATCAATAGAACCTTGGACAGCTATGGTGACACCCCGGACTCCAAGAACTGGGTGGGACTCAGGGAGCACCGGCCTGTGTCCCTCTAGACCGGTGCTTAACAGTTTTCCGGCTGTGAGGTGCTGTTTGCAGGTCCACCAGCCCCAGAACGCTGTCCCCTTCGTCTTGGGCAAAACCTTGCAATATGACCCTGTTGCCCACAAGCAAAACATTCCCAAGGTTGTGCAAGCGGGCCCCGCTGGCGGACATTCTGTACAACTAAATCTGCGGTCTCAGCCGTATCAGTCACATTGCGGGTAGGCCTCCATACAGGTTCCTCCGAATAGACCTGGGCTCTCATAGCATGTTGCAGTGCGGCCTGAAGCGACGTTTCTCTGCCCACTACCGCCAACCTCAACTTCTCACTATAGATACCCCGATAAAACTGCCGTAATGCATGGTCGTCAACTTCCCTTGGCAATGCTCTAGGCCAAGCTCGATATGCCAGAATTTCTAGGTCCGCTGCAAATGTTGCCAGATCTTCCGTAGGTCCCTGTCTCCGAGCCTGCAACTGCGTTTGATACAGTTCATGACGGCTTTCACTCCCAAATCTCTGTTGTAAAGCGACTAACATTTCTGCATAAGTAGGTTCTGGCAGCCTAAGCATAGTTACAACGGTTAGGGCGGGTCCCTTCAAAGCTGCAACCAAGTTTGCACCCATCTCCCTGTCAGACCAGTGATTAGCCCTAGCTGCGTGTTCAAACTGGAAAAGGAAGTCTTCAAAGACTGTCGACCCATCGAATGCTGAAGGTTTTATCTTACCTTTGGGTTCCGAAATGGCTTGACCCTGGCTTGTTCCTGGCGAGTTTGGCACTGCGCCACCTCTCTCAGACACGTTCCTCCCTGCCGGCGCTGTCCCGATCAAGGAATGCTGTTGCAGCGTTTGCACCAACAACTGCAGAGTTTGGTTAGTTGCCGCGAGATTTTGTTGGATCAGTTCCAATTCAGGCAAACCTCCTTGAACATTTCCTCCCGACACGTCTAGGTTGGCAACAGACCTCGATCTTCGTCCTGACCTCAAATTGCGTGACATCCCACTTCTGACACCAGTGTTATACAAATACAGAAAAGGCGGGTTCACTGGAACGGAAAACTCACAAAAAGTGATTTTTATTGTATCTCACGCCAGAACTTGGCAACTCAAACGTCTTGCAAAATGTAGCAACTTGGAAACGCTTCATAGTAGCCTCTCAACAGTATATATGCTTTTTGCCGTGAAAAGAATCACAGTTTCACAGACAGACAAAGATTCGAATTTATAATATAATAAGGATAATAAGGATAGAGATAGAGATAATAATAACCCCTACACATATATCCATGTCACGAGGTATCTGCTTACAGAGTACCTAGATAGTTCCTCTTATGAACTCGCCAAAAAGGTTGCCCAAATTCCAAGAAGCCGACACTTCGATTTGATTTGGATTTGATTTTTTCGAAATCAGGTGACGTTTATGCAACTGTGTTTACATAACTATTATAGTCGATGAACCTGAATGGTATTTACTTTGCCAACAGTATGTACCTACCTGATGTTTTTGATGTGCCAAAACTTTATTGCACTGCTCCAACGAAAATTGGCTTCACAAAAATGGACTTCTACAACAACGCGTGCGTCCATATTTCGTAACTCCGTTACCCAATTTCCATGGAAAATGTTGCGATCATAGTGTTTAGTAGGTTTCATGAGTCTGTTTGGTGCATTACTATGGTGCGAACTTTAGTGTTTCCAGAGCGAAAACTCTGGACACAAATTTAAAAATTTTTGTTTGGGTAAAGATAAAAAACTTGAAAAAACTAGCGACTACTTCTTCCAAATTCAAGGACAATTGGAAATAACGATGAGAGAGCGTTGTTTTTTCGTAGTGTGGACCCCTAGGGATCTACATTACGAGATAATACAAAGGGATCGCTCATTCTGGGAGGACAAAATGATAACAAAGTTGAAATATTGTTATGAAAATGTTCTGCTCCCAGAAATTATTGATCCAAGGATACCACGTTCGCTGGAAATACGGGAGCCTACCCAGGACTTGGGATGAAAATTCCTCAAAGTATAATACTTTATTTTGAAAGCAAATATAGTATATTCAACAGCAGAAATGTTTCAAGTGTTTGATGATCTGTACCTATATGTCCCCTAATTTCGATACTGCCCTGATTTGAAATACCCAGTTTAATTTTTCAAGACTAGATTCATTATCGACTTGTATTTTTTGAAACATCTATATGCATGTAGGCACGCTGTTGTAGGTACCTGCCAATCTTTGTGAACAATACAAAATTGTTGCAGTGCGCAAAAGTAACAAAATTATTTTGAATGTGTGTATGTAGTCTGTATGTATGTATTTGGGGACACAACTTGCAATACAATCTAAAATTATTTGAGTTTTGAAATACTTCACTACTAAATTCCGGATGTGACAATACGTTTTGGAGATATAGCGAAAAATACGAGAAAAAAAATTGGATTTCACAACGCGGTTTTGAGAGTGGTGGTAGGTATGGTATTTTAGCTGTATCTCGGAAACTATTGAGTCTACCGAGCCTATTCTAGTATTCTAGCAAATCTAATTCAGTTTCAAAATGTACACTTTTTGTCAAAAACGCGCTCTATCATGGCCAAAATGGGGGAAAAAAGAAAAAAGTGCGAAAATTTTGAGGTTTCTCGCATTTTGACCAAAGTTTTGGGGGCCACCGTTGTCAAAAACATGGATTTTGCGTATCAGTCACATCCCCTACAAGAAAAAAACGAAATCTACTACCCCCAACTTAGGCCCCCCTTTTCTCGTAGTCCACAAACGTGAGACGAGGCTTGACCCAATCCTGTTCACAGACAAAACTTCTTTTCCAACCAACATCAGGAAGACTCGATTTTGATGCCGACCTTGAGTAGGAGAATTCGGAGAACGTTCATACGAGGGGTCCAGGCGGCCGGCACCACCTCACCAAACTGCCCCCCTCGCTCGAGCGCACTCCTCCTCCCCGTCAGCCCTACTATTGTTTCACCAATCTTAAGGATTACGATCGTAATTTTTGACCAATCTCAATTCTGAAAACGGATTTGTACACTGTATGCATGGGCACACTGCTGTATAAGGCGACATTTTTGAAAAAGTCTCAATTTAATCAAAAAATTTTTTGAACAGTGCGCAAAAAAATTGTGCAAATTTTTTAAACCGATTTCGTCCAAACTATGGGTTGGTATCTTATCAAATCCGTTTTCAGATTCAAAATATCTTGATTCGTTCTCCTGTGAGGAGTCAAGGAAATTTGCCCCCGATAGTGCTGCCATCTCTTATCTGAGAATCTCACTAACTTGTCGTTACATTTAGCCTTAAGGTACTATCCACACATCTCTTCCTTGTGGCTGCGGTTCTCTTACAGGCTGGGCTCAGATCATCCGTACGAAAGGTTTGACTTTGAAATTTCACGCTTACGATCCTTTTATACTAGGGATGGGATATCGAGGGCTCGATATCGATATCGGTATCGATATTGACATCGGAAGAGTGGTATCGATACCAGGTAGATATCGGCTTCATAATATCGATATCAACCGATATATATCGATATCGGTTATAAAAACTCCTACTTCGTTTATTTTAATTTTACCTACTTATTTTAATTTTATTTCCTTTTCTCCGAACATTTTTGCACTTGCAGTTCCTACCTAGATACCTACTGGTCAATAATTTACCGTGGACAAAGTAGGTGTAGGTGATTCCATGGTATAATAAATACGAAGGACTTGGAAATACGAAGTGGTTCAAAGTAGTGACCTCTAGTGTTGATACCTACCTAAAGCCTTTTTGTTCAAAATTCCTTTCTAAAAAAAAAAATTCTTCTGATTATTTTTTTATTTTGATTATTATTTTTTAGCGAATTTTCGAAGAAAAGGAAGCTATTGTTCTCGGTCCAAAATTTTTAAAACTCGAATTTCCGAAAGATTTTAGCGAATTTTCAAAGAAAATGAAGCTATTGCAATGGCTTCGAAATTTAAATAATATAAATTTTTGGAAATTTTCTTCATAGAAATCCGTTTCAGACCATTCTAAAACGATTCCTGAAATTTAACACTTTTTTATATGTATATATATATTTATATATGTGTCACTCAAGACGATAACTCAGATAGAATTGAGATAAACAGCTCAAATTTGCACAAAAAATCTATCTTGGCAATCGAAAGGCTAAGTTCGAAGATGGGCGAAATTGGCCTACTCTAAGGAGGGTTTTGGCGCATTTAAAGTGCGCAAAAATTACCCAAAAATCCCCAAAATGTTATTTTCCAACAAGTGACCCCTCATTTTAAAGGTTTTTGCACGCTGAACACGATGGTGGAATCGGATTTTAGATATCTTGATCCGTTCTCAAATTAGAGCATTTGAAGTGCGCAAAAATTACCCAAAAATCCCCAAAATGTTATTTTCTAACAAGTGACCCCTCATTTTAAAGGTTTTTGCACGCTGAACACGATGGTGAAATCGGATTTTAGATATCTAAATCCGTTCTTAAATTAGAGCATTTAAAGTGCGCAAAAATTACCCAAAACTAGGATAATCTTTAAACTCTTACCCCCCACCCCCTTAGAGTGGTCAGATTGAAAAATGTGAGAAGTATTAATTGAAGACGAGAGTTCGAAGCAAAAAAGGGGGAGGCAAACGATTAGTACAACTCCTTGAATTTCCCATTTGACATATAATTGTTATGATACCTTCATAGATAGACAAGTACCGGCCCACGTATTACTAGAAGGAAGACGAAAGAAAAAATCTATTTCAAATTATTCAATTTAGGTACTAACAGTAGGAGGAAGAAGGTTAGGTAGGTATCTTATCAATTTATTATCAGTGTCATACGAATATTTGATATTCAAAGGTAGGTAGGTACTTAACATGATAAAAATAATATCAATGAAGAAGGAAGGATCTACCTACCTAGTAGAGCAAATCTTGAACTGGTTTTAGATACCAGGCCTGAAATCGTAGTCAAGAGGAAAGGCCATTCAGAAGGAACAAGGAATCTACTCATAACAAACGGTAGAATCAGGATGGACAAAACGTACAAATTAAAATAAATACGAAGAGAATATACTTACATAGAAAACCAAATTTTAGACCGAAGTTTTCCTTTATTCAAAACCATAGCCATTAATTCGAATATTTCTTTGAAAATTCGCTCATTAAGTCATGCTGCATGACTGGTTTTTTATACCAAAATCCGTTTCAGACCATCCTGAATTCACTGCCGAAAGACACCAAAAAATACATATATATTATATATATATATATATATATATTTATATATTTATATATTTATATATGTATGTGTCATTCCAGACGATAACTCTCGAAAGAATTGAGATAAAAAGTTCAAATTTGCACGAAAAATCTGTCTTGGCAATCGACAGGCTAAGTTCGAAGATGGGCAGAATCGGGTCACTCTAAGGGGGAGTTTTAGGGGGGGGGAAATTACCCATAAATTCCCAAAATGAAAAAGTCTGACAAGTGACACCTCATTTTAAAGGTTTTTGTACGCTGAACACGATGGTGAAATCAGAATTGCGATATCTCATTCCATTCTCAAACTGGAGCACTTTGAAGATGAAGGAACGTGGTTATTTCTTGAGATGTTCTTCATCTGATAACGGAATGGGATATCGCAATTCTGACTTCACCATCGTGTTCAGCGTTGGAAAATCTACAAACCGAGGTGTTACTCGGCAAAAAATGGAACAAAAAATTTGTTACGTATCCAATACCTACTCTTCTGGTATTCAAAACATTTTTGATTTCCCCCTCCCCCTCCTTCCACCCCAAATTTTACTTTGCGTAAAACTACTCCTGTTTTAATTTTGTATGGTATCAAGTTGGGAAAACATTGGCCGAAAATTAATTTTCAGAAAATTTTAGGCGGAGGAGGAAGATGCCGAAAACTTCGAAAATTCGCTCTTATAGCCATGCTGCATGACTGTGGTTTTTTTTTCAATTTCAACAGGGGCTCAACACAACACAAAAACGCGGATACTTTTTAGCCAACAACAGCACGGAAACGGAATGATGGCCACAAGAAGAACTTCGCGGTTCGATCGGCTGTCCGAATATCGATATATCGATATTATCGCCAGTGCTGATATCGATATCAGAATATCGGATATCGGACGCTAGATATCGATATTTCGATACTATCGGATATCGATATCCCATCCATATTTTATACCATAACGTTATGTGTGTTACCTCAACAGTTTATAAGCCACATATCTCAACAATATCAAGATCGATATAATATCAATTTTTTTATTACGAAACAAAAACAACATTCATTTGCGAATTTTGAGAGTTGAAACGAAAATTGTCATTGAATAAGTCCAAATTAAGCTCTTTTAATTTCCTTTGGGTTCTACAAAGAAAATGAGTGTATCGGAATGCAAATATTCGCTCTGAAATTTAAGTTGAAATTTCCCCTCCATCAAAATTTGTCAGCTCGCGTCCTCGTAAGTTGGTAGACTTGGGAACAAAAGAACACAGACCACAGAGTGCCCCTTCTTTGACGCTAAAACAAACATTTATCCAAGATCTTAATTTTTCACTCTGCCTGGAAGACAATTCTCCTTGCATAATATTTACGGCGTGAAGGCCATGTATTTGCTTTTAATCCTCCGGAGCTCCGGTTCCCCAGTTTTCCCTCAGAAGGACAATAGATGCAGAGTTTGGTTCCTTTCTCTAATGCACTCAGCAATTTAAAGTACTTTTTCAGGACCTCTTTCTCTTCAACTTTTCCCCTCCAACGCTAACCCACTTTTCCTCGTGGAAACTCAATAATGAAAAAAAGTCTCTCTTTATCGAATTCCGATCGATTTTCGTATCTTACTTCTATGGGAGCAACGTAGGCGGGTTTCTTCGTATTTTTTGTATTTATGTTTATCGTATTTTTACGTGTGTTGCAAGTGAGATGTGAAAATGGTCCATCATATTGGACAATGTGTAAATATGCGTCCTTCAACAGATCACTTACAAGTTGCATAACCTTGGAAACTTCTTCTTGAGTTTTCACTGCCGTGTTACTATTTTCTTCATGACGATAACGCAGTTCGGTAGCAAGCGGTTATTTTGGAATGATAAACGCCTTTAGGCCATTTAGCTGGGGAATTAACAGTTGAGTAACGTAGTTTCACCAGTGTAAATAAGGCCACATACAAATAAGGCTCCCAGTAAGTAGCCGTAACTGATGACGACCCTGCGAAGCCCAAACAAAACATTTCTTGAATCCGCCGGATGTTTGTGAAACTGTAATTCCCGGGACGGCTCCAGTACTCGATTTGGGGCTTTCCTAGGAGGAGCACGAGGGTAGGTACTGACCACAGAAAACAATGATCTACGCAGAAGGGGCATCTGTACAGGTCAATAATAAACCGTTTTGTACCAGTTTGCAGCGTTTTTTTTTTGTGGAGGTCAAAAAAGGAAGGTCCATATGATGAATAAGTGGAAAGAGATGGTTGGTGGTTTGGGAGAATTTACACTAACAGCTTACAGTCTTACAAGACTCAAATTTGCCCCAGAGAAGAAGGTTTTCTAAGACAAAGTAAAAGGTAGCTACCAACCTTCGTGCAAGTAGGTACCTACATATCTCATGAAACCATGATTAAAATAAAATAGGGATGACCATGTTTACAATTAACATCCCTAGAGCTATATTTGGAATTTGAACTGTATATTACCTAGTAGTAACAAACAGAAAATTTTCAAATTAAACTTGAAATTTATTGTGGTTAAGTGTTAAGTAGGTGCCTACTTAATTTAATACCAAATTAAGAAACAAAATTGCGCATTAATTTGTTTTTATACTCACTTATAATATAGTAGTTATTAACAAAATTAGTATGATGTAAACATGATATACTGCTCATTATGAAGTAATAGCGTTGCTGTAAAAAAGTCGGAAAAATTAGGCTGGAGGCTAGGTTGTTCTTCCATTAAGCAGGATGGAACTTTACTGGTAAGTCGTTTGATCTCATAATAGTATTAGGTCTCATCTCAGTAAATAGTTAAATGTAGCTCTTCAAAGCAAGTTGCAACGAAATGCAACACTTTTTAGGACATAAAATGTTAAACAATGCAAAAGTATAAGAACTCGTAGGTACATAAGGAACTGATCCTTGGCAAATATCAGATCAATATTGCATAAGGGACTGATCCTTGGCAAATATCAGATCAATATTGCATAAGGGACTGATCCTTGGCAAATATCAGATCAATATTGCATAAGAAACTGATCCTTGGCAAATATCAGATCAATATTGCATAAGGGACTGATCCTTGGCAAATATCAGATCAATATTGCATAAGGAACTGATCCTTGGCAAATATTAGATCAATATTGCATAAGGAACTGATCCTTGGCAAATATCAGATCAATATTGCATAAGGAACTGATCCTTGGCAAATATCAGATCAATATTGCATAAGGAACTGATCCTTGGCAAATATCAGATCAATATTGCATAAGGAACTGATCCTTGGCAAATATCAGATCAATATTGCATAAGGAACTGATCCTTGGCAAATATCAGATCAATATTGCATAAGGGACTGATCCTTGGCAAATATCAGATCAATATTGCATAAGGAACTGATCCTTGGCAAATATCAGATCAATATTGCATAAGGAACTGATCCTTGGCAAATATCAGATCAATATTGCATAAGGAACTGATCCTTGGCAAATATCAGATCAATATTGCATAAGGAACTGATCCTTGGCAAATATCAGATCAATATTGCATAAGGAACTGATCCTTGGCAAATATCAGATCAATATTGCATAAGGAACTGATCCTTGGCAAATATCAGATCAATATTGCATAAGGAACTGATCCTTGGCAAATATCAGATCAATATTGCATAAGGAACTGATCCTTGGCAAATATCAGATCAATATTGCACTAGCGAAATCAGCTGAGTTTTGAAGAGGGCGATTGTAGAACCTGGCGAAGGTTGATGACTTTTCAGCCCACCCTGCAGCTCTCTGAATCGTACCAAGGCTTATGGCATATGGTGTCATAATAATCACAAAAGTAACAAACAAATACAACAATAACAGGTTAAACGGTAAATCAAACATGAATAAACAGTTAAATAATATTACGCTTATTTGATTACAAACGATCTGTCCCAAACATTTGACCCAATCTTTTGGACAAAAATGCTTATCGAAATACCTACACCGTCCCCTCAAAGTCCCTCACCGTCACCATCCCACACTTCAGGTCAATAATATTGATTTTAGCCCTTAATACCAATTGTTGATCCCCAAAAACCTAATTAGACCCCTATTCTGTGTGAAAAGCAACTGAAATGGTATTTTTCTGCCTCCACTCAACCTTCCATGCCACTTTCAGTGATTTTATATATCAATTTTAGCCGTTTTTTACCAATTTTTGACCCCTAAAAACTCAAATTTGACCCCCTTCGAATTTTTGAATTGCTCATCCTTTTGTTTGGCAATAAGAACATTTTGGCGAAACTTGGAATTTTTATCACGTACCCAAGGTCAGGTATCGTCTGGAGACGCATAAATAAATATATGCAATAGACGTATCTAGGGATGACATCAGGATTCTCTGAAACGGATTTGCCTATAAAATAATTTCAAAAACTTATGTTCTGAAAACTTATGACCCATTGCAATAGCTTCATTTATCTTGAAAATTCACGAACATTGTTGCCAGATAAATTTTTTTGGTTTATTATTTTCAATAATGAACCATTGGAATCGAGCATGAAAAAAAAAATTCTTACCCCCCCTCAAAATTTGATGGTTTACGTTTCAAGGTATGTAGAATCCAAAACTGCAATAAAAATATCTCTGTCTGTCCGCCGTACGCCGTACGCCGTACGCCGTACGGGCCACTTTTCTTAGTTACCATGAAAAAAAATTGATGAAATTCGGGTTATAGGTTCCGTTCGGCGTCTAGTTGGTCCTCGAAGCTCGACGTTACTGTGAGTCATCTCTAAGGGGTTCAAAATAGGGGTTGAAATTTTCAAGACGCCTATACCATTTTTTTACGTAAATATTTTTACGGTTTTAAATAGTTCTTGAACTTGCGAGTTTTTTAAGACCATCCGGAGCATCGTACGTCCAGCCGTTCGTTCACAGTAAGGCCCCGAAGTTTGCACCGACAGGCATTTTCGACTCCAGTGTGAATGAAATTGTATACAATTCAAACCAAATCTCGTAACCAGAGACGCGCCCACAATAGGAATTTGTGAATACGGCCAATCATTGCTAGGGGCCACCTGATTATATTGGCGGAGTATGAAGTCGAGTTGGTTGTTCTGTGATATTATTTAATTTGAAAAATGATGGCTCTATTGGAGTTTGTTGGTAGGTAGTGAAACTTGAACAAACGTTGAAGTATTATTGATGGGTAAATTATTACTACGGTAAATCATTACTCAACGGTAAATTATTACACAACGGTTCATTATACCATCTACGTAGAAGGGGCTGGAGTTTGTTGGTAGGTACCTACTTTTGCAACTTTTTTCACTCCTCATCAACAATTTCTTTTCAGAACTTCATTATGTGTGTTTCTTTTTGTTAGGTACTGTTTGTCATCGGCAGAATTATTTTAGCAACATTTAACTCGTGATTTAGGTAGGTACCTAGTAACGAGTACGGGGTTAGGTACTAACCTACGGAGGGTCTGCGATCTACATAATATGCATAGAATAGTACATATCATATTATATAGACGGGTTATCTATACATAGAGCTGTGATCTGTAACAGAAGGGTATTCTATACAAAATAATAAACCGTTGTGCAGGGATTTGCAGCGTTTTTCATATAGTACTTTGCTAAATTTAATTTAAATTCAGCTTTGTTTGTAATGTCAAGCCTTATTAGCGAATTTTCGAGGAAAATGAAGCTATTGCAATGGGTAACATTTTCAGAACATGAATGTTAGAAATATTTGTGTAGGCAAACCCGTTTCAGAGCATCACCAGTTCATCCCTACATTTTAACAACAATTTATATATTATGTATATTTATGCGCCACTCCAGATGATATCTGTCCTTGGGCACATGATAAAAACTCCAAATTTCTCCAAAACGTTTGTATTGCCAAACACAAGGATGAGTTCGAAAATGAGAATTTTTAAAAAATTTCAAGGGGTCAAATTGGAGTTTTTATGGTCAAAAATCGGTAAAAACGGCTAAAATTGCAATGTCAAATTACTAGAAATGTATGGAAGGGTGGTTAAAGACAGAAAAATACCATTTCAGTTGTTTTTCACACAGAATATGGGTCAGATTTTTGTTTTTGGGGGTAAAAATTTGTATTGATGGCTACAAATAAATATTAATTTACCTGACGTTGTGTGGGATGGTTAATCACGACGGAGGGACTATCTCGATGATAACACTATTTTTCACAAAAACAAGTGGGTCAAATTTGACTTTATTAGGGTCAAACATCGGTAAAAATGGCTAAGATGACGAAAAATTATATAATTTTAAGAAAAGTGGTATGGTTACTCGCTGCCATTTTTCTACACACTAGCAGGAAAACTTCTTTGAAGATTCGCTCTTATAGCCATGCTACGTGACAGGAACTTTTTTCCCATTTCCGATAACCCCCCCCATTCAACAATCCTGGCTACGCCACTGGTCTGACTGGAGGCAGCAGATTGTGGTTTCCTGGATGATAAAAATAATGCGTTCACGTTGGATCTTACAGAGTAGAGCCAACGGACTATTTTCTATGTAATAGTCCATTGGACTATTACAGCCAATGGACTAATTTACAACGGACTATTGCTGTGTAATAGTCCAAAGTTGTAGCTGCACTAATCGATAATTCTATCTCGTGAAATTTTATAGAGAGAGGTTGCAGCCTACCACGGCCTGAGGTCTCGACGCGCTTAGGGATTTTTAAGGCAAAACCTTGTGGAGTTCTAATGATGTCACGAATATCTATGAGGGAAAGAGTCTGGACCCTATGGTCTCTTGTTAGAGCCAGGGGAGTAGCTAATTTACTTGCCAGGTATTGCAGTGACATCGGAGTATTGTCACTGGATTCTGCTTGTTTTTATGAAATATCCCTCGGTATTATGGGTATACTGGGTATTATGTAAACATGAAATAATGTCTTCGGCAAAAAGATAAAGGTTGGATGCTCAATCCTGTGTATATTCCTTAAATCACTTGCGGCGGAGTAGTGAAAATCCATAGCAAAAAACTACAGGATAAAAATAGAAATAGTCTATTTCCACGTCAAACTAACAAATTGTAGACCGGTTTCGGTTGTTACACCGAATTGGTTGTTACATAGAATTCTATCGTGTACTGATGATGGTGTAACAACCGAAACCGGTCTACAATTTGTTAGTTTGACGTGGAAATAGACTATTTCTATTTGTATCCTGTAGGTTTTTGCTGCGTGTATTAACTTAAAACGTCGGAAAAATTAGGCTGTACTTAAGTTTGTACATAAGGATTCTGTGTTGGATGCGTCGAGGCTGACGTCATCACGATTAGCTTATCGGTCGACCACGGCCGTCTTTCTCAAGGTCCATCAGCGCGGCGGCCTACCTGTTAGTATAATTTATTCTATCGCGATATTTATTACATCATTCGACGGAATCGACTCGTCTCTGTTGGAATACTTCATCCATGTCATCCACTCTTGCCTTTAGAGAAATAACCACCATCTTCTACTGATAACGTTTTATATTATCCATTTTTTATCTACTGCTTTAATCCACATAAACTAGCTGTTCTCATTATACGATAATTACAATATATTTCACTTTAATACGCTTTATTAATTATATCCTCCTGGTATCCCAACAGGTTATGGGCCCAGAGAAAACGCAATAAAAATAAGTAAAAACTAAAGTGATCGTTTCGCGAAGTGTTGCAGTTGTTGTGATCGTTTGTCTGTGGTACAAGTTGTATCAGTTAGCTCCCGATTCGGCATTATTCAACCTTCTTGTGAACTTTCGTTTATCATTTCGTATCTTCCTTGAAAATGGCTAGCAGCACGGTAAACAACTATCGGATTGAACCTTTGCGTAAAGAAAATTACGATACGTGGGTCATCCAAGCACAAGCTATACTCATTAAAAGTGGACTCTGGGGCTATGTTACTGGCGATGTGCAGGCACCCAACGAAGACGCTGCTCCTGATATAAAAACGAAATGGTTGCAGGAGGATCTTAGCGCAAGGTCAGATCTTTTTCTTATAATTTCACCTAGTGAGCTCAAACAAGTTAAAAATTGCTCTACATCCAAAGATGTCTGGGATACGCTCAGAGGTATATATCAAAGTGATGGTCCAGCTCGTAAGGCTTCTTTGTTGAAACGTCTTGTTCTACACAAAATGAAGGACAATGACGACGTTAGAGAGCATCTCAATACTTTTATGGATGCTGTTGACAAGTTGAATGATATGAACATTGAAATAAATAGTGATCTTTTAAGCATAATGATGCTATACAGTCTTTCTCCTACGTTTGAAAATTTTCGAGTGGCCATAGAGACAAGAGACACTCTTCCAAAGCCACAAGATCTAAAAGTCAAGATTTTAGAGGAAGCAGAAGCTAGAAACAATGATGTTTCGAGTCAAGAGGACGCTTTTTATGGCACCAAATCCAAACAAAAACAAAACTACAACAAAAACGATAAAAATTCGAAAACTAAATGTTCGATTTGCAAAAAGGAAAACCATTCCTCGCAAAATTGTCGGTTTAAAGATAAAGACAAACCAAAATGTTCGTTTTGTAATAAAGACAATCATTTGACGAAAAATTGTTGGTCAAAAGATAGAGATAAGGCTGACAAGAAAAATGAGAAAACATTCATTGTAGAGGAATCTCACACAATTTTACCTTGTGGTCCTAAACCGTCATCCTGGTTTTGCCTTGACTCAGGAAGTACATCCCATATGTGTTCCGATGCAAATGTATTTTTAAACATGACAAAAGTTAACAAATCCTTCTTACAATTGGCATCTTCAGAGCATACTGCTCCTATTAACGGAAAAGGATTTGTACAACTCAATTTTGACGAAAATAACATTATAAATTTGCCTAACACCCTTTTTGTGCCCAACCTGTCTGCTAATCTATTATCAGTGGGCAAAATCACAGATAGTGGATTCAGTGTCACGTTCACGAAGGACAAAGCTCACATAAATGATGATGGAGGAAATACCATTCTTCAGGCGGTTCGCACAAACGGGCTGTATTATGTTAAAACTGATCATTTTGAATCTAGTAAATTTTCGTCCAACACAAATTCAAATTCGCTGCCTAAAATAGAAGAGTGGCATCGAAAACTAGGACACATTAATCAACATGATTTAAAAACTGCTCTCAAAAATAAAACTATTCTTGGTCTTCAATTTAACCCTGATTCTCTCAAGGATTGTGAGACTTGCATCAGAGGAAAGATGACAAGTATTCCGTTTAAAACTAACCAAGAAACCAAGAGCTTGGAATTGCTTCACATAATTCACTCAGACGTCGTTGGACCAATGCGTACATCATCCCATGGAGGATGTAAATACTTTGTGACTTTCATAGATGAGTGCAGTCGATACACCAAAATTTACTTTTTAAAGCACAAAAATGAAGTTCAAAATTATTTCAAAGAATATAAATGTGAGGTTGAGAATTTCACAGGAAAGCACATAAAATTTCTTCAAAGTGACAATGGGGTTGCTGAATATAAAAGTAAGGCATTCAACAAATACCTAATAGACCATGGTATTCAGAGAAGATTCTCTGCGCCTTACACACCTCAACAAAATGGCCTGGCTGAAAGGAAAAATCGTTCAGTGCTTGACAAAGCTCGTTGCCTCCTTTTAGAAGCCAATCTCCCTGATTCTTTTTGGGCTGAAGCCATTTTTTGTGCGAATTATCTAATAAATCGTTCTCCTTCTAGAAGTTTAAATGGCAAAACACCATTTGAATTATGGGTTGGTCATCCACCAACTGTCAAACACCTCCAGATATTTGGTTCTAAAGCCTTTTTCTTGAATAAAAATCAGAATAAATCAAAATTTGATTGCAGGGCCAATGATGGGATTTTTGTTGGCTATTCTGAGCAATCAAAGGCTTATCGAATATGGGATCCAGTTAAAAAGAAGATAATCGTCACTAGAGATGTCAAGATCATCAACAAGTACTTCTATGATGACTCAAAGGCTCCTACTTTACCAAAACTAATTGATGATAACGGAAACCTGAACTCTTATTCCTCATCAGATGACACCCGTGAAATTGACGTCATTGTAGAAAATCCTCAAGATGACATACACAGTGAAGATCCTGACATCTACTCCTCCACATCTGAATCATCTGAAACTTGTGAATCATACGAGACTGGTGATGATGACAACAATGAAGATCACTCGCCTAACGATGGTGAATCACAAGCTAACATGAGACTACGAAATCGTGATGATCTTCAACCCCCATTTTGGACATCTGACTATGTCATGACAGCTATATCTGACAATGATGTTCTACAAGGACCAGAAGCAAACGTTTGGCATGCTGCTATCAAAGATGAAATCCGGGCGCATCTAAAAAATAATACTTGGAAAATTGTTCCAAAGCGAGAGGGATCCAATGTGATAGGATCTAAACTCGTCTTAAAATGCAAGTATAAACCTTCTGGTGAGCTGGAAAGAAGAAAAGCTCGCTTGGTTGCACGTGGTTTTGCTCAACGTCCAGGATTGGACTTCACTGAGACTTATGCTCCTGTAACCAAATTGAGCTCAATCCGTCTCCTTCTTGCTCTCTCCGTTGAAGAAGATCTTCATATCAATCAGCTGGACGTCTCTACAGCATTTTTAAATGGAGAAATCAGTGAAGAGATTTTTATGGAGAAGCCTGCACACCTTGAAAAATTTCTGAGTGAAATCATGCTGGATGAGAGTGATATAGAAAATTCAATAATTTTCAAACGTGCTAAACAAATGCTCCAAGATTTGAGACAAACAGATGGTAAAACAGTGTGTCGCCTACATAAAGCACTATATGGATTGAAACAGGCTGGTCGCAACTGGTTTCAAAAATTGGATTCCAAACTTAAGCATCTTGGTTTTCAAGCATCTTCAGCAGACCCGTGTGTCTATTTATCTTTTCAAGGGGGAGATAAGATTCTGCTTGCAATTTATGTTGATGACATCATTCTGGCGTCAAATAATTTAGCAAAACTGAATGTTGTCAAGAAGTTGTTGATGAGCATCTTTGAAATGAGGGACCTAGGGGACTTGCAACACTGTTTGGGCATCGAATTTTCGCGAAAGGGGGGCAAGATCTATGCTTCACAATCAAAGTACATAGATGAGGTTCTCGAAAAATTCAATATGTCTACATGCAAACCTGTTAAAACTCCGCTGACTCCAGGTACCCAACTTGTCAAGAACCAATCTGACAAGCTTCCAAACTATCCTTATCAGAATCTCATTGGAGCTCTTATGTATTTATCAATGGGAACAAGGCCTGACATTAGTCACAGTGTAAGTTATCTCAGTCAATACAACATGTGTTTTGACAAATCTCACTGGCTTGCTGCAAAACGGGTACTTCGCTACCTTAAAGGTACCAGAGATCTTGCACTAGTATACAAAAAGACAGGACAACCACTTCATGGATTTGCAGACGCAAACTGGGGATCTTGTGCTGAGGACAGGAAATCATACACTGGCTACCTCTTCAAATATGCAGGAGCTGCCATCAGCTGGGAGAGTCGCAAGCAAAGAACAGTTGCTCTGTCCACCCAGGAAGCTGAATACATGTCGCTAACAGATGCTGCCAAGGAAGCAATGCATTTAAAGCAATTGATAACTGACATGGGAATAAAACATGAGGCCATTGAGATATTCAATGACAATCTATCTGCGCAGCACTTGACTAAAAATCCTATAGTAAGTGCTCGCTCCAAGCATATAAGCATTCGAGAGCATTTCATCAGTGAAAAGGTTCAAGACAGGAATATAATTGTCACATACAAGCCAACTGAAGCCATGGAGGCCGACATACTCACAAAAGGACTTGCAGGACCTCGACACAACATGCTACAAGAAGCAATGGGACTACAACTAAAGCCTATCGAGTGAGGGGGAGTGTTGGAATACTTCATCCATGTCATCCACTCTTGCCTTTAGAGAAATAACCACCATCTTCTACTGATAACGTTTTATATTATCCATTTTTTATCTACTGCTTTAATCCACATAAACTAGCTGTTCTCATTATACGATAATTACAATATATTTCACTTTAATACGCTTTATTAATTATATCCTCCTGGTATCCCAACAGTCTCTTCGAGTTTGCTCTCGAATTCTTAGCGGGACTGTGTTGTCCAAACGCCACTTTCACTCGATCGCACTCAGGCGGGCATCGCTCAAAATAAGTAGGTACCTATTCTTGAGCTTTAATTTTAGGTACCTACCTACCTAATTGTATTTCGTTTTGTAGATCCTACAAGCAAGTTTAGGAAGAATGAGAACCACAAGCAAATTTAGAAAGAATGACAACCACAAGTATAAAAAACCACAGTCATGCAGCATGGCTATAAGAGCGAATTTTCGAAGTTTTCGGCATCTTCCTCCTCCGCCTAAAATTTTCTGAAAATTAATTTTCGGCCAATGTTTTCCCAACTTGATACCATACAAAATTAAAACAGGAGTAGTTGTACGCAAAGTAAAATTTGGGGTGGAAAGAGGGGGAGGGGGAAATCAAAAATGTTTTGAATACCAGAAGAGTAGGTATTGGGTACGTAACAAATTTTTTGTTCCATTTTTTGCCGAGTAACACCTCGGTTTGTAGATTTTCCAACGCTGAACACGATGGTGGTCAGAATTGCGATATCCCATTCCGTTATCAGATTAGAGCAGACGAACCAGGAAGAACATCTCAAGAAATAACCACGTTCCTTCATCTTCAAAATGCTCCAGTTTGAGAATGGAATGAGATATCGCAATTCTGATTTCACCATCGTGTTCAGCGTACAAAAACCTTTAAAATGAGGTGTCACTTGTCAGACTTTTTCATTTTGGGAATTTATGGGTAATTTCCCCCCCCCCTAAAACTCCCCAAAACTCCCCCTTAGGGTGACCCGATTCTGCCCATCTTCGAACTTAGCCTGTCGATTGCCAAGACAGATTTTTCGTACAAATTTGAACTTTTTATCTCAATTCTTTCGAGAGTTATCGTCTGGAATGACACATACATATATAATATATATATATATATATATATATATATATATATATATATATATATATATATATATATATATATATATATATATATATATATATATATATATTCATATAATTTTTGGTGTCTTTCGGCAGGGAATTCAGGATGGTCTGAAACGGATTTTGGTATAAAAATCTTTCGGAAATTCGAGTTTTAAAAATTTTGGACCGAGAACAATAGCTTCCTTTTCTTCGAAAATTCGCTAATAAGGAGTCCGAGCAGCATTTATGTATTTTCGACTCTGCCTCCATAAATAGCATGTTGGTAGGTCAAGTTGCTCAAGAATTCGCCCACCAAACAAAATGTCTGCCTTGAAAGTTGTGCTGATTTCCCCTCCCAACTTGGACAGATTTTCCCTCCCTCCTGCCCTTGCAGTCTCCCGACGACCAGTTCATCGGAAAATACTCTAAATTCCAAATGCATAAGATAAATAGAGCAACATGATAATGTTATGAGGTATAAACTCAGTGTAATTTGTGCATAAGCAGGGATATAGGGATATCCCTGCTTATGCATTGTCAAATTCGTATAATTTGGCAATAGCCCCATTCAATATTGTTTTAAAAAATAGCTAATTTCATGAACGGTAGTCTACCTTAATTTTATCTCATGTTGTCTCATTTTCTAGCTCTTTGTGATATCCATGGACAATTTTATTCAGCGTTTTCAAGGTGTCGATTTCAATATATATATATATATTGAAATCGACACCTTGAAAACGCCTTGGAATGATTTTATTCATGAGATAACTGCCTTTGTGACAGGTATCTCAAGCCATATCGCTTTCATGTCATAGACGTAGAAGTCTTCAGGTACCTATATGAGGCTTGCAAAGCCCTCTAGCTATTCCTGCGAGCTACTTAGGTACCTACCTGTTTTCCTTTTTCTGACTTCCAGCAGGTTGCGGCCTTCTGGTTTTTTTCCCCCGAGAAATCCGTTTTTGTTCGATAGAGGTTCAACAGGGTCGCGGCGCGTATTGTTCGCTATTTTTCAGACTTTCGGTAAACAGCTCAGTTAGTGATGGGCGAAACGAATGATTTCAATGATCGAATACCACGTATTCGAATGATTTTGATAATCGAATGATTTCCGATTTAAGTTCAGATGTTATGAGTTCAGTTATGAGTTCAGATTTAAGAAGAACAAAAAATAAATAAACAGCGAAATGATGATGAGGTAGGTGTACGAAATATATTATATACATATCGTAAATTTATAAGATGTTCAGTATTTTTTACTTCGATCTCGGTAATGTGATCTAAATTCTTGTAGGTATCTACCTACCTACCTACAAGTATTGAAAAACAACTTAGGTATAATGATGTTCATCATTTTTATATAGTACCATAATTTATTGCATTACCATGAGTTTTTAATTTTGTTCAAAATAAAGTTTACAAATTGTCGAACTTCGTTTTCCATGTAGTTAATTATTAATAAGCCTATATTTTACCTTCAAAATGTGAATGACCAAATAGGTATGTAAATGGATGGATTATTATTATTATCGGCCAGTTAAAAACATGATTTATTTAGATTAGGTACCTGATTATTAATTTAGTAGCCGATTGGAAAAAAAACAACTTCCTACTTGGAAAATAAGTAGGTAACGTAATATTATAGGATTTATATTGAATTTAAAAAAAAAATTTAAATGTAATTATTTGATACTGACATCAGAATAGAAAATTCAGGAATCTATAGGTAAAATATAACTTGATTTTTCATTGATCTTACTTAGTTACACGGATGAAGCTCGTTTCATTCGAATGATTCGTTTGGATCATGAAAAGGAGTGGGAAAACCTCCAACAGATTCGAATGAAAAACAACCAATGGAATGGGATAGAGTTCGGATGAAAGTCTCGGCTATGGTTGTTCTGTGACAGTAGGTACTTGGGCACTCGCATTGGTCACAGGTTCACTTGTCGCAGTTCCATCCTCCTGTATCTTGAGCTTCGCGAAGATACCGCTATTCGCTACAATACGAATGCGAAAGTATTCGAATACTTGAAATCTCACATCCGAATATCGGAATGAATTCAATAATCGAATGCCGCATTCGATTCTTCATTCGAATTGCCCATCACTAAGCTCAGTGTCCCCAGATGTACGATAGTCCAGGGGTGTCTGTACTTCAGACTGTATTACTATAATTCAGTAATAATATTATAAGATTCGCTTCTCTCATTTATGGTTACTTATTTACTATTTTGAAGCGAATTAATTTCTTTAAAACTGATTTCTCATAATTTCTGAAAATCTTATTTTTCCCCCTTTCGTTTTCCCAGATGTCAGACAGACATGATACAGTAGAACTTGCTTATAGTAACTGAACTGGGACTGAGTGAAAACAATGAGTATGCACGGCCAATATAAGCGACTTCTGCCATATTATACTTTCTGGTGATTTTAGCCATTTATACAGATATTGGCGAATTGTGACCCCAAAACTGAGCCTGCTTTTGATTAATTATATTTTATTATAATTATATTTTAACTTTTTTTTTGTGAGGAAATTTTTATTAAAACCGATGAAGTTATCTTCTGTTAAGGGTCATCATTCAGTACCACTTTCGGTGAATATAATATACCAATTTTCGGAGATATCTGCCATTTTTACCTATTTTGTCGACTTTTGACCCCGAAAAACTCAAAAAACTAATCACTATAACCGACCTTTTGATCACTATAACAGGCCATTTCCCTGTGTGTCTATATACAGTCGATCGGGACCGGTTTCTTTCCTTATATCCGACCTATTCCTCCTTTAACCACGATTCTACCAAGCGACTCCCTTTATTTTTTTAAAGACAGGAATAAATCAGTACGAAATATTTTAATGCTGCATGAAATTCAAGGATAGGTAAAACCTACAACCTGAGTAATAAAAACCTGTGGGGTATCCGCTGAAGAATTTCATCCTTTAGATTTAATTACTCAGTGCTATCGAAATACTACGCGAGGGTACAACAGATAGATCCACAACACGAATATTTAGGTAGGTATCGAGACTGCATAGACGGTGACAGCGTGGATGACCCCACTGTCACCATCCACTGTGATTGAGAGAATACAAATCTGTTAAATTCATATAAATTTGGAATCGCCCAATGAACTATTTTTACAAAATTCGCTGATACTCATGCCAGCCTATCCTGCTTTCTTTTCACTTCGCGTACGATGATTATTGCTAAATAGGTTCCCTCCCTATTTCAACTTTAAATTACCCGCCCTAAAGGAATAATGTTCATTAATCATTCAGAAGAAAAATCAGACGCCCTGTTCATGGTCGTTCAATTTTTATGTAGGTAGCTGAGACAGTATAGAAACAACCATACGTAATATTATGCAGAAAAGGGGAATTATCAACGAAACTAGTTATTTTATTCAAGTACTACTCTTTTAATACGAGTAGGTAGGCACCTACTGTGAAACTTGATTAAATGTCGGCGAATACAGCTATTTTTCGGGGGGAAAATCTCCATTTTGAGCGGAAGTACTTATAATCCCCCATAAAATTCTGTCAATGTACACCCCAGTAAGGCCAAAAGGAAAATTTTTCCATAAATATCTGAATTTTAAATTAGGTGCACTAAAAACCATTTAGATGTCAGAAGAAAGTATTTCAAGTACACTGCTGCACAAAATTAAGGGTTTTGTGGAATCTGCTGCACTCTTCTCAGATCTGCGAATCGTGGAGTAAGATTTTTTTTCCCCCTCAAGTAATATTTGTTATTTTCTGAAAGTAGACATTCAGAGTTAGATTTTCAGCTCATACAAACCAATCAAAATTGGCCAAAGAACACTTTTCCTGAACATTTTGATTTTGCTCATTCAAAGAAACTGCTTAAGAATGATCCTGCCAGTCGAATTTCAAAATTGCATAGATCATTAGAAAGCTCGTATGAAGAATTTGAAAAAAAAAAAAATTATATCGTTCACTACTTTACGTTTTAGTGCCAAAAGTTCACAGCGGGCTCCATTTTGGTTTATTATTCTGTGAATAATACACCTATATATTCGCTCAGCAAGAATTTTTTTTAACACCCCCTCAAAATTTTTACTTTTCCGTTTCAAGGTGCGTAGATTCCAAAAATGCAATGTCCGTCCACCGTCCGCCGTATCACTTGTACAGACTTCATTTTCGGTCTAAAAAATTCGTTCGTTCGCACGCATGCTCCATTTGGGCCCTAGTTGTGTCCCGAAACTTTTCAGCCAGATCGGAATATACCCAGGGGTGTTATGAATGAAAATGTGCACAAAAATAGGTACTTTTTGTGTTTTAGTAACATGTTAGTAACATGAGGTTTTGAGGTATCGTTTTCCATGTTTTTGGGGACGAGAAGACCGAATATGAAGTCGATTTTGACCAAAGAGTAGAAAATCGAGGTTCTACCAAATGTTCAGCTCCCAAAATTGATTTTTTATGAGTCAAAAACCTGGGAAATCGTCTGAAATCACCATCAATTTGTATAATAACACTGGGCGTAGTATCAACACGTGGATCAAGACGATTAAATGGCACTACCAATGATCATGATGGCACTACCATCCATTCATTGCGGTTCTGTGCATCTTTTTAGTGGTGCACTAGCGGATCTGAGTTTAACTGCTCAGCAATAAATTACCTGATACCGGAAACTCAGAAATTCAGATTTCACACTCTGTTTCTGCCTAGATTTTTCGACATAAACACCTCATTATGTGGTCAATAAGTGTTAATTTTCGTTTGTTGAACAGAATTTGGCCAAAAAAAGAAGAATTTGTAACCCACGATAATTGGCCAGCTTTCTTGTTCTAATCGATGTTTGTAGACTATACCCCCTATTTTCCATTTGGTAAACCATTATTAGGCAGACGTTTTGACTCGAGAGATAGTAGCATGTAGATTCATCATCATCAGTGGTAGCTACACACATCATCTATGCATAAATGAATTTATAGGTACCATTATCGTGGTGAAATCACTGATAAACCGCCGAGGGAGCTATCACTGGAAAAATCCCCCAAAGAATAGAGGGTGGTCCCTGAAGGGCGTAAAAGTCTTTCCATAAATATGGAGCGGATCTCCACCGACCTGTTGGCCAGATATACAGCGAGCCGAGAAATGAGGGTTGAATAAAACAAACGCTATGACTCAGGTTTCCAGTGGATCGGTACGGACGTAGGGGTTTCCTTCGAGGTATATCGTCAGTGAAGAGGGTTTTTTTTTCCTCGGGACGAAAGTGATACCTACTGCTGGAAAAAGGAAAATTCATCAGGGAGAAGCCATCCATCAGGTCGCCTCTGCATCGTTTACTTGGGGGAAAGCTTGTAAATATTCCGTCGCTGGGATTTCTCCTTCGCCGATGGGAAATCGGTCGATCTATTATACGATAGTGCTCTGGACTGGAGTTTCATTAGATAATTTTGGACTTGCTCATCGTCCCTTCCAACAGGGCGGCCGTCAAATCAAGATTTCAAAATTCCCCGACTTTTCCCTGTTCTTTCCGGAGATTTCGTTGACAAAAACCATTTGTTTTTATGGGAACACAATTATACAAAACCTTCAAGTAACGCTATGCTTGAGCTTGACACTTCAACGAAATCTGATATACTGTTATGTACTTGATTCCTCATCAGTGCGCTGTCCGTCCCTCCAAGTCTCTCCATTGCTTGGAATATTTTAAAAAAAAAGCCAAAATATTTATTTAAACCAGCCTTTATTGTCAATAATGAAATATTAATGATTAATAATAGTGAAATAATAACATTTATAATTATTTAATAATTAATTTAATCCAGCCTTTGTCAGTTTGGTGGAGGGTAGCATGGATGGGTTGTTTGTAAACGGTCGTAAATTATCAGTTTCAAGTTCGTTGATTCATTCAAAAATATGTTTCTATTAATGAAGTATTATCAGAATAAATTAATAATTCAATAGTTATTAGAATAATTAGGTAAATAATAGAATTCTCTGCCTTTTTACGGATATTCCTTGAAGCGTAAAACCCCCTATTCCCTGAATATTCCCGACGCGTAAAATACTCCGACTTTTCCAGGTTTTCCCTGACTGGCGTCCACCCTGTTCCAAGATCGAGGGAAAGCCCCCCCCCCCCCCCATCCAGACACACACACATTGGTTTAAATATACCTGTTCTTCATTTTCAACAAATTCCAGATTTTCCGTCATGAGCCAAAACACAATGACTTATTAACTAGAACTAAATTATAAAAGGCGAACAGGCGTTTTAAAGCAAATAATCCTGCTCAGAATTATGGCTCTTCATGATTTCGTAAAATGCCACATTCAAATTTGATGTAGCCGCACAAAAAATCATAAAAATCATTGAAAATTGTGGAAAAAAATTAATGTAAACAAATGAAACGTTATGTACCTACCTTTAACAGTACCTGAAAATTATTGATTCAAGCATACTACAAGGTAAGATTTTAGTGCTTTTTCAACCCGATTTTATGTTTGCTGGGTAATTCGTGGGCTGCACTGTACCTACCTGTTTGATGAAAATTCATTGGTTTACTTTTCTTGTTAACTTCTTGAGGAGGTTGAAAATTGTGAATCTAAGATACAATTTTTGTTCGTTCCTGTGGTCAAGAGCCCACAGCTACCACAACTTTGCTACTATGCGTACTACGCTATTTAGAGGCTGTTTGGACTGGTTGGAATCGCCTCATCAGACTTAACTTTTTAGCGAATTTTCGAAGAAAAGGAAGCTATTGTTCTCGGTCCAAAATTTTTAAAACTCGAATTTCCGAAAGATTTGTATACCAAAATCCGTTTCAGACCATCCTGAATTCCCTGCCGAAAGACACCAAAAATTATATGTATATATATATATATATTTATATATATATTTATATATTTATATATTTATATATATATTTATATATGTATGTGTCATTCCAGACGATAACTCTCGAAAGAATTGAGATAAAAAGTTCAAATTTGCACGAAAAATCTGTCTTGGCAATCGACAGGCTAAGTTCGAAGATGGGCAGAATCGGGTCACCCTACGGGGGAGTTTTGGGGAGTTTTAGGGGGGGGAAATTACCCATAAATTCCCAAAATGAAAAAGTCTGACAAGTGACACCTCATTTTAAAGGTTTTTGTACGCTGAACACGATGGTGAAATCAGAATTGCGATATCTCATTCCATTCTCAAACTGGAGCACTTTGAAGATGAAGGAACGTGGTTATTTCTTGAGATGATCTTCCTGGTTCGTCTGCTCTAATCTGATAACGGAATGGGATATCGCAATTCTGATTCACCATCGTGTTCAGCGTTGGAAAATCTACAAACCGAGGTGTTACTCGGCAAAAATGGAACAAAAAATTTGTTACGTAGGTACCCAATACCTACTCTTCTGGTATTCAAAACATTTTTGATTTCCCCCTCCCCCTCCTTCCACCCCAAATTTTACTTTGCGTAAAACTACTCCTATTTTAATTTTGTATGGTATCAAGTTGGGAAAACATTGGCCGAAAATTAATTTTCAGAAAATTTTAGGCGGAGGAGGAAGATGCCGAAAACTTCGAAAATTCGCTCTTATGGCCATGCTGCATGGCTGTGGTTTTTTTTTCACATTGCAGTTCACTTTAACTTTGACCATTAGTTTCCAATAGTTCCATTCCTTACCATACCACATCCACTGAAGCATTAAATAATCTGTGAATCTACCGATAATTGCTCATAATCCAATAAGATCCTGCCCGACCAACACTTCATAAACAAACAGCACCCCAATTGCCGGGCCTCCTGTTGCACAGCCACTGCCACCAAAATTGCCTTTGATCTGCCGTGAAAATCCCCTAAAATTGTTGCCAACCTTTTGTTTGCATTTGCCTTTCTTGATATATTTATTTATTGTTCATATAATTTTATTGTAAATTATTAATTATGTGCTGATTTTTCTCTAATTGAGAATACAATGTGGGTACCTCGGCGCGAGTATTTTGTGGAATGTTGGTACATTTCGGCATCAGGTTGTCACCATCAATAGGACAACTTCCGTCCTGATTCTTTTTCGTTTTTTTGGCCTGCGTCGGACATTACTGTTTTAAAACCCAGCCAAGAGCCATCGCCTGAAGTTATCCGTTCCCATTCGAATATCAACAACTTCTCCCATTTGAGGTGACGATATCCATTGAGTGGTACACAGGCAGACCCAGAGACGTCGGATCTCGGATCTTCTGTGAGTCTGTGAGTCTGGAATGTTACCACCTGGACCTGGACAAGCCCTGGTTGACTTGCCAGTGCAGGATCCTGCTCTTGGTCCCAACAGCCTTCTGGTAAGGTGCACCTACCAGTCAGCATTTCTACTGTCACCTTCGCCACTGGATTCAGCATCTGCTTCAGCCAAATTCAACCAAGTACCTGCTTCACTCACACTCACACAGTACCTGCCTTCATATTCACCTACTACCTACCAGCACATCAGTTCCTACAAATTATAATTGTTATCTTTAGTGTTCACTCTTTATTAATTATTTATTCTTGTTACTTAGATTTTGTACATTAACAAAGCAATCTATTTATTATTCAAGTGGCCACTATAGTAGATAGGGAAAACCAACTGTTTATAATAGTTAGGTATCAGCACTCAGAGCCGTATTTGCTTCTCATTTTCCTCTAATAAATTAGGTAAAATTATTAATTTTGTGTTATTTGAAGACACCTTATCACAATCATCTCATAACTGGTTGCAGCCTAGACACAGACTCTTATACAGTCCACTAACCGGTGGACCGGTCCGGACCGGTGGGAACGCCCATAACCGGTCCGGATGAGCGTTTAGACGGCAGGGCTGAAGTACGCACTTACTGTACTCCTCGGATTTATCCGGCCCGGTCCGCTCGTGTAAACGGGCCTTAAACCTCAGCGCCTTTGTCCAGTAAGTCCGCCAGTGTAATTCCTGGGATTACTTGGTGTAGGTATCTACCTACCTAACTATAGCCCCATTTACACGAGCGGACCGGGCCGGATACTCCGATGCTCCTAGCTAGGAGCCTCCTGACTGGCTCCGTGGGGGGCGGGGCTTCCTTCCCTTCGGGCGGCCGTTTACACGACCGGACCGAAGACAAGAACGTAATAAACAGTTGTATAACAATTTCCACCGTTTTGGTTTATTATCTTCAGCAATAAATTTGTATAACACCCCCCAAAATTTTTTCTTTTCCGTTTCAAGGTGCCTAGATTCAGAAAATGCAATGTCTGTCCACCATACGCCGTATCATGCATACGATACCGGCTTCAATTTCTGTCTAAAAAGTCGTTCTTTCGCTCACATGCTCAATTTGGGCCCTAGTTGTGTCCCGAAACTTTGCAGCCCAATCGGAATGTACCCAGGGGTGTTATGAGTGAAAATGTGTATAAAAATAGGTACTTTTTGTGTTTTAATAACATATTAGAGAGTTTTTGCAACACACTCGTGACGAAACGAAACGGAAAACGACACCGAAACGGAAATGGCGGATAGGGCGACCGAAGTCAGATGCTAACCTTTTTCGGTTCAGTTTTCGTTCAGCTTTGGCGTCTACCGGCTGGTGGAGTCACGCTAACGTTATGTCAACCTCTCTTTCATCCATTTTACTCCATGGTTAATACAAATCTATGTCCGCACATGGCGTCAAGTCTGCCAAGACGCCAAGAAGCAGCTGTGAATACGACGCTCAACATTTTTATTTTGCAAGGAAAACAGAAGAAGGTAGGTGGCGTTATACAGATGTAAGGTTAAATTACGTTTCGTCATATCAACACGACGAAAGCTGACACCGCGAGATCCCGGTATTTTTCGTCGTCACGGTTCGTCAAACTTTTCGGTGTCTTAAGTGCGCATGCGCAGCACTGCTTTCGTTTCGTTCCGTCGTGAGTGTGTTGCAAAAACTCTCTATTAGTAACGTGAGCTTTTGAGGTATCGTTTTCCATGTTTTTGGAACGAGAAGACCGAATATGAAGTCGATTTTTACCAAAGAGGCGAAAATTGAGTTTTTACCAAAGGTTCATTTCCGAAAATTGATTTTTAATGAGTCAAAAACCTGGAAAAATGTCTGAAATCACCATCAATTTGTATAATAACACTAGAAAAAGTGTCAACAGGTGAATCAAGACAACTAAATGGCACTACCAATGATCAAAGATCATTTGAAAAAAAAGGAGCGTACCTAATTCGTGTTTTGGGGGCCAAAATTGGTGGAAACCATCATAAATGGCTATTTCAATAATTATTTCACATGAAAGAAACAATAAATGAACAGCCAACATTTCTGTAGGTTGTCCAATAGAATAGTAAACCCTTCGCAGCGTTTTTGGTTTATTATTCTGTGAATGATACACCTATGTATTCGCTCAGCAAAAAATTTTTATAACACCCCCTCAAACTTTTCTTTTCCGTTTCAAGGTGCGTAGATTCCAAAAATGCAATGTCCGTCCGCCGTACGCCGTATCACGTGTACAGGCTTCATTTTAGATCTAAAAAAGTCGTTCTTTCGCACACATGCTCCATTTGGGCCCTAGTTGTGTCCCGAAACTTTTCAGCCCGATCGGAATATACCCAGGGGTGTTATGAGTGAAAATGTGTGTAAAAATAGGTACTTTTTGCATTTTAGCAACATGTTAGTGAAATGAGCTTTTGAGGTAACGTTTTTCCATGTTTTTGGGGACGAGAATACCGAATATGAAGTCGATTTTGACCAAAGACGCGGAAATTGAGGTTTTACCATTAGTTCAGCTCCCAAAATTGTTTTTTTTTTAGTCAAAAACCTGGAATACTGTCTGAAATCACCATCAATGTGTATACTAACATTAGAAAAAGTGTAAACAGCTGAATCAAGACCATTAAATCGCACTACCAATGATCAAAGATGATCTGGGGGGAAAAAAAGTGTACCTATTTCATGTTTTGGGGGGCCAAAATTGGTGGAAATCATCAGGAATAGCTAATTCAATCATTCCACATGAAAGAAACAATAAATTTAACTGCCAACAAGAATCTCTAGAACTTCAATAGAATAATAAACCCATGTGACAAGGACTTCGCAGCGTTTTTTAAACTATATATGCATGTTTATAGGGATGTAGGTACCTAGTCCTGGAGAAGATCCTGAGCGGATATGCGTTTACACCAGAGGGTGACAGGGCAAACGGGTGGGGAGAGTAGGATCGTCCGGTGGGGGGACCCTAGATCCGAAGGAATTTCCATCGGGCCTCCCTAGCAAGTGGGAACGCCCATAACCGGTCCGGACGAGCGTTTAGACGGCAGGGCTGAAGTACGCACTTACTGTACTCCTCGGATTTATCCGGCCCGGTCCGCTCGTGTAAACGGGCCTTATACCTTTACACAGAGTGCAGGAGCATAGCTGTACCAAAACCAGCCTGCCCTGATCACCATACAGAGGCTTTTGGATTTGGCAACCCCGATCAGAAGTCTTCAAAAAGAAGAACAAAGAGAAGAAATCAGGCCTTTTTGATAAAGCTCCTAAATCAATAATGAAGATCTAAAAAGAAAGAAAATTGCGTTGAAAGACTGAAAGAAAAAAAGTTGAAAAAAATCTCAAGAACCTTAGGGTATACCCAAGGGATAGGGTTTAAGTATGTAAAGAGCCCCTACCACCGCAACAGCATTTCTCCTCCTCTTCGTTTCCACAGATATAAAAAAAAAACCCTCTCTAAGAGGGTCTAAGTGGTGAGAGGTACTGGGGCGAGAGTGGCGTCGCGGTGCGGGGAGATTTCCAACCAATTTCTCCAGGAATCCTGTACCAAGCTGAAGAGAGGAATCGCAGCGCGATTTTCCCATCGAGTTCTCCCATCTCTCAATCCGCATTGATCGAGGTAATTACACCGTACCTAACCCTCTTTGGACCTTCTTTTTGCCCTACCCGTTTCGAAAGCAGTAATCATTGCCCCTCCGGTTATCAATTTTCATTCCCCGCCTCACCCGGTGGCAGCAAAGAGGGGAATTTTTTTTTTTTCATTCCCCATCTCTATTTTTTTTTCAACGATATTTTCACCAGTAGATACGGCACTCCAGGGACAGCCTCCCTCTCCCGGTGTGGGTAATAGGATTTCTTCAGGATTATCCTCTTTTACCTCTGCACCCGTAATCCCCGAGCTCAGGAATCCCTATCTGGACCTTCCATTTTTTTGCGGAGGCTTGATTCAACCTGTCAACTTCGAACAATTGAATAGCATTGTAGGCAGTCATCTTTCAAGCTGGCATGTAGTGTGAAGAGAACATTATGAAAACATACATCAAGAACTTCATTAAAGCATAATGAACATTTCGTCTTAGGTGGGAAAGTTTGCTGATTCAGGGACGGTTTACAGTATTGTCATTTTCTGTAGGTGCTTACTGATTTACTTTACGACTTATACTGCCGTGTGAATGAAGAACGACTCAACTCAAAATTATTGAGTTTTCAGAAATCAGCTTCGAAGTTTTCTGACGAAAACTCGCTGTAGGTTCACTACAGAGCAATCCCGCAACCCCCTTTTGGTTTATTATTCTGTGAATAATACACCTATGTATTCGCTCAGCAAAAAATTTTCATAACACCCCCTCAAAATTTTCTCTTTTCCGTTTCAAGGTGAGTAGATTCCAAAAATGCAATGTCCGTCCGCCGTACGCCGTCCGCCGTATCACGTGTACAGGCTTCATTTTCGGTCTAAAAAATTCGTTCTTTCGCACACATGCTCCATTTGGGCCCTAGTTGTGTCCCGAAACTTTTCAGCCAGATCGGAATATACCGAGTGAAAATGAGTGACAATGTGTGTAAAAATACGTTTTAGCAACATGTTAGTAACATGAGCTTTTGAAGTATCTTTTTCCATGTTTTTGGGGACGAGAAGACCGAATATGAAGTCGATTTTGACCAAAGACGGGGACATTGAGGTTTTACCAAAGGTTCAGCTCTCAAAATTGGTTTTTTATGAGTCAAAAACCTGGGAAAATGTCTAAAATCACCATCAATGTGTATAATAACATTGGAAAAAGTGTAAACAGTTGAATAAAGACGATTAAATGGTACTACCAGTGATCAAAGATGATCTGAAAAAAAAAAACGCTGCAAAGTCCTTGTCACATGGGTTTATTATTCTATTGGAGTTCTAGAGATTTTTGTTGGCTGTTAAAATGTATTGTTTCTTTCATGTGGAATGATTGAAATAGCTATTTCTGATGATTTCCACCAATTTTGGCCCCCAAAACATGAAATAGGTACGCTTTTTTTTTTTTTTTAAGATCATCTTTGATCATTGGTAGTGGAATTTAATGGTCTTCATTCACCTGTTTACACTTTTTCCAGTGTTATTATACAAACTGATGGTGATTTCAGACGATTTCCCAGGTTTTTCACTCATAAAAAATCAATTCTGGGAGCTGAACACTTGGTAGAACTCAATTTTCCACTCTTTGGTCAAAATCGACTTCATATTCGATCTTCTCGTCCCCAAAAACATAGAAAACGATATCTCAGAAGCTCATTGTAGTGATTGGGAGTCTGATAGACGAGTCGATCGCTTGATTGAGAATGGTTGTTTATTGATGGCACCCTGGCTCTTTTATATTCCCCTGACAAGACCAGAGGGGGGTCGGGGGGTCCCCACTCTGAGTTACAGCATGTTCAGACACAAATTGAGTTGTGGAGGAGCAGCCGATCACAACACTGCTCCCCCCAGAATTTAAGTAATTTTCAATTTTAATTAAATTTTGTTGATGTCGCTGTGGCTGTGGCCGGGCGTGGGAGGTGCGTGTGTTGGGTCCGTGTGGGCTGTCCGGGTGGCTGCTGTGGTCATTGTCGTGGGTTGGCGGTGGTTCGAGGCCGATTAGTGGCGTGGGTGCCGGTGCGGGCGCGAGGTATCCCGCCGGTGCCGTATGTTGCTCGTGCGGTAGCTCGGGCGCTGTTTTGCGTTGGCGTGCGAGGCTTGGACTTCCTGCGGGGTTGGTGCGAGCCGTGGGCGGTGCGGCGGCGAATTGATGGATCGTGAGTGGCGTACAGTAGATCGTTCGTGGTAGCGTTTTGTGCTGTTGAAATCTGCGTGTCGGCAGTCCACGTGAGCGTGCGGTCGTGATTCGATTGTGCTTGCGGCGAGTTGAAGACGTAGAATCGTAGCGGCTCGTGGAGTGGTTCGATGCTGCGAATTAGTGAGGCCACGGAACGTGCGTTGGTTGAGGTCAATTTGCGCGGTGAGTCGGTAGTCCACGTGAGCGTGCGGTCGTGATTCGATTGTGCTTGCGGCGAGTTGAAGACGTAGAATCGTAGCGGCTCGTGGTGTGGTTCGATGCTGCAAATTAGTGAGGCCACGGAACGTGCGTTGGTTGAGATCAATTTGCGCGGTGAGTCGGTAGTCCACGTGAGCGTGCGGTCGTGATTCGATTGTGCTTGCGGCGAGTTGAAGACGTAGAATCGTAGCGGCTCGTGGTGTGGCTCTGTGCTGCAGTGATCTGGACCATGCAGGTTCGGAAGGTTTAATGACCCCCGCCGCTAGTAATTCGCCGAAATCCAGTGGTTTTCGGCGAAGTTTCGCATGGCACGGGGGTCCCTTCGTGACGATCTCGTGTGCGTGGTTCGGCGCGTCGCGTGTACTGTTGGAAGGTTCGTAGCCGTCGAAAAGGGCTGGAAACCGGGGCTCATTCGCTGTCGTTCTCGTCGGTGATCGCCGGTGTCGTCTACTGTGAATCACTGTTGTGTCTTCGGCGACGGTAGCCGCTTGAAGAGTTGGTGCGAATGGGAGAAGGCGATCAGCGTGTTTGGCGAGCCGGGTGATGTCTTGTTCTTCGTGTGCCGCAATGTGAAGTCGAAAATTCTCGTGGAGGGCTCGAAGAAAGACGTGTCGGGTGAGTCGGCGAGCGAGGATCGACGGTAGTTCGTCGTCGGATGTCGGCTGTAGGAGGTCGGTGAGCCGTGAACCATCGGAAGGTGCGTGTGTCGCGAGAAGGCGTGTTTTGAGCGTCTGGTAGCTACTGGTGTTCGAGGGGCTGATGTCGGCGCAGAGGTCCGCTTGTCGAGGTTCGAGAGCGAGGAAGGCTCGGGTGAATTTCGCATGTGGCGTCGTGAGGCCTTCGTGTGCGAGGATGATCTCGAGTTGGGCGAACCAGACGTGCGGAAATGCGGGGTCAAACGGCTGGAGCTTGAGAAGTGAAGGAGCGCTCGCTTCGGGTGACTTGCGGTTTCTGCTCGGTCATCTTCGTTTTCTTCGTAGGTGCCAGTCCGTTGAGGTGTCAGCAGGAAGTGTGCTCGGCGCCGGCGTCCGTTTCCTTATATAAGGATCTGTGATGGTGGGGCGAAGTAGCGGGAGGCGCTGCGTTAGCCGTCGAGGCGGGCGTCGGAGTGGGGCGCCGCTGTGGCGTCGGTGGGGGCCGCGCGTGGTGGGGCTCGTTGAAGCGGAGGCGGGGCTGCGACGCTTTCAAACGGCGGGCGCTGGCGGTGGAGCTCACACGTCGGATGTCACCAGTGTAGTGATTGGGAGTCTGATAGACGAGTCGATCGCTTGATTGAGAATGGTTGTTTACTGATGGCACCCTGGCTCTTTTATATTCCCCTGACAAGACCAGAGGGGGGTCGGGGGGTCCCCACTCTGAGTTACAGCATGTTCAGACACAAATTGAGTTGTGGAGGAGCAGCCGATCACAACACTCATGTTACCAATATGTTGCTAAAACGTAAAAAGTACCTATTTTTACACACATTTTCACTCATAACACCCCTGGGTATATTCCGATCGGGCTGAAAAGTTTCGGGACACAACTAGGGCCCAAATGGAGCATGTGTGCGAAAGAACGATTTTTTTAGACCGAAAATGAAGCCTGTACACGTGATACGGCGGACGGCGTACGGCGGACGGCGTACGGCGGACGGACATTGCATTTTTGGAATCTATGCACCTTGAAACGGAAAAGAAAAAAGTTTGAGGGGGTGTTATAAAAATTTTTTGCTGAGCGAATACATAGGTGTATTATTCACAGAATAATTAACCAAAATACTCAAAACACGTTTTTTCAATCGATTTATTGCAGTTGAGTCGAATATCGATTATTCATGGTTGATTTTTGAAATGTTTGTGGAGTAAAAACAACTCAAATCCCCTTTGAGTCCAACGGTTTGGACCCCCGATCCTGAAGCCAACGGTTTGGAGGAAAAACGACTCAACGGCGTTTTCAGCTAGTTGAGTCGTTTTTCCTCAACAAATAAATAACAAAACTCGCAAGTTAGGGTGTTTCAATCGAGGCGTTGAGATGTTTTTACTAAAAAAAACACGGAGTTAAGACGTTTTTCCTCAAAATTAAGCAATTTCCAGATTTCATCCCTAACAATTTTGGGGCCCTTCTGGGTCGAATTTTGGAATTTCGATTTGACCATCAAAAAGGTGGGGTTGAAATTAGGGGGGTTGCGTGAAAATCCTATTTTCGACAATTTTTGAGTTGAGTCGTTCTTCCTTCACACGGCAGTATATACGTACACATATACCTTAGGCGGCTTCCGCTCCGTGGATTGCTATGCTTGGATTTTTTCCCTTTATTCTACGTTTTATTCAGGGTTTAAATTAATGGAGCGAGTCACTGGCGGAGAGGGATGTGGAGAAGTATAATGTGAGATTATATCCTCCCCTCCTGGAAAACCGTTGATGAATAAAACAGAAGACCTCGCTCTGGCCGTAACGGTCGGGATGGACCAGCGCAACGGCCACTCAACCGAATGAGAACACGTGTCGGGATTATGGAAACGACAAGTCGGTTACTGGGCATTTATGAGCAGGATACGGTTTTTGTTCCTTCGAGTATCAAAGTCCTAGTGGTTTTCAAAGGTGGTAAACCCCTCGTGCGGGAGTCTGTTAAATTTGATGCGCCAAGTTTTGTATTCATGTGTCGTAAGCCCGTATCCAACTATGTATTTTACGAACATCGCCATATTCCAAATTGAATATCATATTTATATGTGCCAAGGTAACGATCAGATCGTCAAGCTCATCAGGTCATCACCGTAAATCCTGATCCTAAGCGCTGTAATGACTCACAAAAGCGTGTGCGATAAGGCCACCAGGGCGCTTGAATACTAGTGGCAGGCCCTCATTACTATATGATGCAACAGTGTTCTTGCAGATGCAGTGTGCAGCGGTACTTATACGATAAACACTAAAAGTTAGTGGTGTTAAACTATCGATAGTTTCAAACTATCGATAGTTTAAAACTATCGAGACAATCGATAGTCTTTTGAAATATCGATAGTACTATCGAAACCTTGAAATTTGTTTTCAAAGGGGAAAATTGATAGCCTACTCTAAATCATGTGCCATATAAATTATTTAAAACAAAAAATGTGTAAAATGTACCTAACGCAATGTGATTTCATTTATTTATTTATTTATTTATTTTTACAAAAAAAAACGCATATTTAGGAACTTATTAAATAAATATAAATTCAGTTCAAATTAGCCCACCAGATAAGCAATTCACATAAAGTAATTAAGTCACATGAAGTATTACATAATATGCTGTTATTATAGTAGCAGTACACCGTACTTCGCACTTCCCTTAGTTACCATGAACCAAAATTAATGAATTTGGTATTGTAGGTCCCATTTGGGGTCCAGTTGGTCCGCGAAGCTCGGCAGTCACCTCTAATGGGTGAGAAATGAGTTATTGATGTTTTGGTTTATTATTCTGTGAATAATACACCTATGTAATCGCTCAGCAAAAAATTTTTATAACACCCCCTCAAAAATTTTTCTTTTACGTTTCATGGTGCGTAGATTCCAAAAATGCAATGTCCGTCCGCCGTCCGCCGTATCACGTGTACCGGCTTCATTTTTGATCTAAAAAAGTCATTCTTTCGCACATATGCTCCATTTGGGCCCTAGTTGTGTCCCGAAACTTTTCAGCCCGATCGGAATATACCCAGGGGTGGTATGAGTGAAAATGTGCACAAAAATAGGTACTTTTTGTGTTTTAGTAACATGTTAGTAACATGAGCTTTTGAGGTATCGTTTTCCATGTTTCTGGGGACGAAAAGACCGAATATGAAGTCGATTTTGACCAAAGAGTGGAAAATCGAGGTTCTATCAAATCTTCAGCTCCCAAAATTGATTTTTTATGAGTCAAAAACCTGGGAAATCGTCTGAAATCACCATCAATTTGTATAATAACACTAGAAGTTGTATCAACACGTGGATCAAGACGATTAAATGGCACTACCAATGATCAAAGATAATTTTGAAAAAAAAAGAAAAAAAAAGGAGCGTACCTAATTCGTGTTTTAGGGGCCAAAATTGGTGGAAACCATCAGAAATAGCTATTTTAATTATTTTACATGAAAAAAAAAAAACAATAAATTAGCAGCCAAAATTTCTGTAGGTATGTCAAATAGAATAAAAAACCCATGTGACAAGGACTTTACAGCGTTTTTTAGATTCATCTCGAACTTGAGAATTTTTTGAGACCATCCGGAGTAGGTCCAGCCGTTCGTTCGCACCGAAAAGCTTCGTCAACATGATCGTGAATCAAACGGTATAAATCCGGCCCACATATCATTGCTAGGGAGCACCTGATTATAATCAAGGATGGCTGTATAAAATCGAGTTGGTTGTTCCGAGATATTACTTCTTTTGAAGAATGATGGTTATTTAGAATTAAATTGATAGGTACTTTTTCAGTTCAAACAAACGTTATGCTTCGTGAATAACAACAAAAATAATAATGTTCGAATTCTCGATTCCACCACATAAATGTGTGAAATGTGTTTGCCGGCTGGCTCTCTTGTGCGAAGCAGGAGGGTAGGTGACCACAGAAAACAGTGATCTGCGCAGAATGGGCATCTTAAAGTGTAATAATAAACCATTGTGTAATATTAACATGTATCATATTTTAGCCCTGGGATACTAGCATTTTTTGCGCGTCGATTTTGCGCGTCAATTTTTTTTTCGCGCACAATAGATAGTGGATAGTCGCGTGGAAAGGAGCCCTGGTATACTAGCATCGTTTGCGCGTCGATTTTGCGCGTCAATTGTGAGCGTCAACTTTTTTCGCGCACAATGCATAGTGGAGAGTCGCGTGGAAACGAGCCCTGGGATACTAGCATCGTTTGCGGGTCGATTTTGCGCGTCAATTGTGAGCGCCAACTTTTTTCGCGCACAATGCATAGTGGAGAGTCGCGTGGAAAGGAGCCCTGGTATACTAGCATCGTTTGCGCGTCGATTTTGCGCGTCAATTGTGAGCGTCAACTTTTTTCGCGCACAATGCATAGTGGATAGTCGCGTGGAAAGGAGCCCTGGGATACTAGCATCGTTTGCTGGTCGATTTTGCGAGTCAATTTTGAGCGTCAATTCTTTTCGCGCACAATACATGTGGAGAGTCGCGTGGAAACATGGTTGCAATTTTTGGTTCCTAAACATAAATCCATGGATTTTATATCAATTTTGAGTTGTGGATGTAGGGTTAACCGCTGTTCATACATCATCTAATTCTATGTGGTCATAACTTTGAACTTGAAACTGACTTCCTCAAGTGTAATACAATAAAATTACCTATTTGTAGGTTTTTTCAATAACCGCTCTTTGTTGTAATTAGATCTGGGCTCCAACTTGTCTCATTCCTCACTCTTGATTCATGATTGTTAATTGAATTATCATTACCTATGTAACGTTTTCAAACCGATGTAAACTTCATCTCAAATTGAACCTTTTTGATCTTCGAGGCTCAACGAATCGATCATTATTTAATTGTAAGCCAAATAAGAGTCGATGGAAAGGGCAAATTACGCATTACTTCTGTGTTATTGTTTCGTTGACTGAGGAAGATGCAACGGGGTTTCCGTAGTCTGGCGCAGTCAGGCTGGTAGGAGGGGAAAATAGGAAGCAAAACGAACGAATTGGTTCGGCCAGAGAAAACAAGATTTGCTGAAAAGAGTCGGAGCACATGAATGGTCGATTCAAGGCTTTTATTTGTACACTGCTTCGCTCCCCTGTTTTCTTTTTCGATCTGATCGCACGCACGGCGGGCGTAAACTCAATTTGTTGCCTTCTTGAAGGTTTTTCATTGTACTAACTTCTTTGTTGAATTTAGTAGCAGTTGATGAAGATTCGTCTTTGTAGGTGTAGAAAGACAGTATCTGATATCTGTGTGAATGTACGTACATAATAATCAAAACGTTGAAGTTTACTGACCTGCAAAAAGCATTCGACACTAATATTGAATTTATTGTGCCAAAGAGAACCTGTGATCTTGGATATTGGATTCCTCCTCATAAATAAAGACGTGTCACGGATGCTCGCCTCTGTAACGTAACAAATACCTGTCTACTTATAATACGCCAGGTTTCCGAGTTCGGTGAACCACTTGAACTACATGAACTTCACAGTTCAACGTACTATTATTACCTGATAATTGCTGATTATATTAACTCTGAAGCACCAGTTATAACAACTATCCAGGTAGATATTATTCGTTCGGCACCACACCACTCTCCTTGAGTTTCCCATCCCCACCATCGATGTCTTATTGAGATTTCCCTCTCAGTTGATTTTCAAGATCCTTTTACAAGTCAGCAGCGAGTTTTCAGCATGTATGTACTGCTGTGAGTGCTGTGTATGGTCGTATTTTAAATTTTCTAGGTTGTTGATTTTTTAGTCCGTCGACTCGAAAGATGAAATCCAGTAAATTAAGATTCCAATTTACACCTCGAGTAATTTAATTTCATCGAGTCAGCAGTTTCACCTCGATAAAAGACACGCGACTGACGATAATAATATTGATGTAGAAACCTGCCTACCTTCAAGTACTACTTAAACTGGAGTTACCAACGGAATGAATGAATTAATGAGTAGCACGTTTATAGAAAAAATACATACTACAGGATAATACAGGAAAAACTATTAATTATAAAACATGATACCCTTTGTTCCAAGTACCGTCTGCGGAAGTTCCGTTCCAACGTGCTTTGAAAGAATCTGGTACTGGTTGTAGAAACGTAAATTATTATCAATGGAGAACTTAATATAACTAGGTAACTTCAAATTATTCAAAATAACCATTATTCTTCATATGAAATATCTCGGAACAACCAACTCGACTTCATACAGCTATGCTTGATTATAATCAGGTGTTCCCCAGCATCCAGCAATGATATCTGGGCTGAATGTGTACCTTTCATTCACGGCCATGTTGATGAAGCTTTTCGGTGCAAACGAACCGCTGGTCATACTGTGCGCCGGGTGGTCTCAAAGAACAAGTTCGAGATCAATTTAAAAACGTTTGAAAAAAGTCTGCCAAGTCGGGTAGGCAGTATAGCTTCCTCACGTATGTAACGTGGACGGATATAATTAGTTGGTGGGTCACTGTAGGGGTTGAAATGACCAGAAAGCCGTAGCTCAAAAACTTTCAGTAGAAGGTGCCGTCGTACTCCTAGTCCACTCCAACGTAAATATGTTAAGATTTAACCAGTAAATAGCAAGGGAAAGGACGAGCTGGAAGCCCAGTAAAGGTTCTTACACACTAGGCGGGAACAGGACAGGAACAGGATGGGAAACAGCCGCGGGACACGGGTCGTATTTTTTCGCTTCTGTGTATTTGAATGGAGATAAGCACACTAGGTGGGACGCGGTGGTCATGGCATGGGGCAGGAACTAACAGGACTGGTTCCGCGGCGATTGCTTTCAAAGCGAAAAACGGCGTTGCCAGGCACTGGACGTTCCCCCTCCACCCGAATGTTTACCTTCCCCACGTTCACGCACGCCTTCCCCGCGTTCACCCTCACACCCTTGCTTGTGACGAGGGTAGCATGGCGAGAGGTGGGGGAAAGACAGTTGAGGAAGGTCCTGCCTGGTGTGGGTATAGGCGCAGGACGGGACAGCGGCAGCCGGCCGGCATCCCGCGTCCCACCCACACCGTTTCCTGTCCTGTTCCCTCATAGTGTGTGAGAACCTTAAGGGTCCCCCTCCACCAACTCCCAAATGCAGTCAACGGTCGTTGGTAGACAAGGGACGAGGTGGAGCCTCCTTTATAAGGCGCCCGGCTTGCCCAGCTCATCATTCTACCGATCCGACTCCTACCAGCGACTTCTCTCTCTCTCTTACTTTGCGCCTCCTCTCTCAAACCTCTCCCTCGCATATTCATTGCAGTGAAAACCTGGGATATGCTTCCCGAAAAGATCCGGCACTAATTGCGGTGAAAACCTGGGGTGCTGGCACGTCCACTATCGCTCACTGTGGTGAAAACCGTGGGGTGGTAACTATCCTTAAAAGACTCCTAAGGGGCACATCCTCCTCTCTCCTGCGACCTACCAAACCAACCCTCCTCGCGCTTGCAACAGAATGGTATGGTTTTTTACGTTTTTAAATTGATCTTGAACTTGACAGTGTTTTGAGACAACCTCCAGGTTGTCAGCCGTTCGTTTGCATCAGAAAGCTTCGTCAACATGATCGTGAATGAAACTGTATAAATCCGGCCCAGGTATCATTGCTAGGGAACACCTGATTATAATCACGCATGGCATGACATTGAGTTGGTTGTTCCAAAATGATATTATTTCATTTGAAGAATAATGGTTGTTTTGAATTCAGTTGACTTTTCAATTTGTACTTCTCAATTTGAACAAACACTATGCTTCATGAATAACAGCAAATAATTAGCAATTGAATTATTGAACCACCGAATTTTTATGAAACTCTAATTCCTTTGCCGGGTCCAGTACTTGATTTATTAGGGCTCTCTTGTGGGAAGCACATTGACCACAGAAAACAGTGAGCTACGCAGAACGGGCATATCCCTTGTACAGGTAAATAACAAACTGTTGTGTAATAATTTGCAGCGGTTTTTATTTCATTTATCCGAGCACCTTAATGAACGAGACTGATTTTATGAATGACTAGATCCATCAATGATTTTTACGAGGGAATGGAATACGAGAAACACTCATAAAACAGCAACCTTCACAGTCGTAATTTCAATGATTCGTTAAATGATTGAATTTCTTCTCGGTTTCGAAACGAAAACATCTAATGGTCAGTCCACTGGCAGCTGCTACAGGAGATGACCCATTTTCTCCCTACGTTTACCGAGTCACGTTTTATCACTTAATTTGTCCCGTTATACAATTAGCATTATACCACCTGTCCACCTTAAACAAGTAATTACCTTAAACGCTCTCATTTATAATAGCCATCACCCGCACGCGATAATCTCAATCCTTATACTGATTTTTTTCGTATTTTAGGCTGTCTGTCATCGTTTAAGACGATCGTCGATCGTTTTCGGTAAATTGTTGGATTTCGCTGATGAGGACTCCTGGATTAAAGAACGTTGTGGGGAAATTAAATTAGATATAGTTATGAGAATTATTACGAAAATGATTTGTTGATTTTGGTTTATTATTCTGTGAATAATACACCTATGTATTCGCTCAGCAAAAAATTTTTATAACACCCCCTCAAAATTTTTTCTTTTACGTTTCAAGGTGCTTAGAGTCCAAAAACGCAATGTCCTGGCCTCAATGGCCTTTCACCGTCCGCTGTATCATGCATATCTACTTCAATTTCGGTCTAAAAAAATTCGTTCTTTCGCACACATGCTCCATTTGGGCCCTAGTTGTGTCCCGAAACTTTACACCCGATCGGAATGTATCCAAGGGTATTATGGATGAAAAATGGGGGTAAAAATGGTTTTTTTTAAAAGTGTTTCAGTAACATGAGCTTGTGAGGTATCGTTTTCCATGTTTTTTTAGGACGAGGAGACCGAATATGAAGTCGATTTTGACCGAATAGTGGAAAATCGAGGCTCTAACGAAGTTTGAGACTTAAATTTTTGTGAAAATTTGGTCGAACATCGTCGTTCTTCCGCACACAGTTTGGGAGAAAATGGGTGTTAAAATAGAGGTTTTCGAGGTTTTTTGAAGTTTTAGTGAACATGAGCTTGTTGTTTTCCATGTTTTTTAGGCCGAGAAACCCGAATATGAAGTTGATTTTGACCAAAGAGTGAAAAATCGAGGTTGTAACGAAGGTTCAGCTCCCAAAATTCATTTTTATGAATCAAAAACCTGGGAAATTGTCTGAAATCACCTTAAACTTGTGTAATAACACTAGAAGTTAACACTAGAAACATGTGAACCAAGACAATTAAATGGCACCGTCAATGATCAAAGATAATTTTTAAGAAAAAGAAGGAGCGTATTGCAATTCTTGTTTTTGGGGGGCAAAATTGGTAGAAACCACCAACAACAGCCATTTCAATAATTGCACATGAAAGAAACAATAAATGTATTTTCAGAATTTCTGTAGGTATGTCCAGTAGAATAATAAACCCGTGTGACAAGGACTTTGCAGCGTTTTTTACTTTATTTTAATTGGATAGTTAGAAGCAATCATGAAGCGTCTGCCAAGGCGTGACGTAGCCATTTTATTTGATCGCAACGGTCGACCATCTAGATACATAGAAACTGCATAGCTGCTACTGAATGTCTGAACCTATCCTTAAAGGTGATGAGAGTTTATATGGGCGATAAATATCCTATGACGGGTTTACGATAGACTAAAGTTACAGCCGGGCGTATTTTATGAAATTTGAGAATCCTTGCTACTCGAGCAACCCCGGCTGTGAATTTCGTCTAACCGGAGTTGCCTTCGTGGCAAGAATGTCACAAATGCGCATGCGCGGACGAAAGTTTCAATTCGATTTCTATATAAAATTCAAGTGGGGATATTAATTTAGTGCCAACGAGCACAAACCCTCAGTTTCTATTGATGACGACCATCCATCTAAGGAACGACTGTCATGACGATTCTGGGTTGATTTTGGAAGACATACACATTTTTCCTCTCCAACACGATCACAAGGCTTGCGGTACCTAGAGGACTATGCGACTCTGTGGCGGAATGACAGCTCCCATCTACCAGTAACCTCAGAATCCCAATGAAAACAATCGTTCAGAATGGGACTCAAAACGTGATCGGAACTTTAGATTTGGGAGGGTGCATTTAGTCACATCCAAAGTGATGGAAGTAGACAGACCTTCTCTTATACCGCTTTAAAAGTACCAACGTCATTGTAGTGAATGGGTATAGCGATAATTCACTACGGGCGGTATGAGGTTGTTCCCAGCCTGGTTCCAACACTAAACGCTGTCACCATATTTCTGGGATCTTTTTAGAACGTGTGCCCGGCTGGTTCCAACACTAAACGCTGTCACCAATTCAACCGGATCTTTTCGGGAGCATTTGCCTGGCAGGTTCCAACACTCAAGGCTGTCACCTATTCCAGGATCTTTTAGGTTGAGGGGAGAGAGAGGAGGAGCGAGATGAGGGAGTAGTCAGCGACTAGAGGATAGCGTAGAATGGCTAGAAAGGCGAAGGAGGCGAGTTTTTATAGCCCTAACGGCTACCTCCCTCCATCCTCCAGCTAGTGGAGGATGGTGGGGATCCCCACTAGGTTCCTCGGTACTCCTGCGTCTTTTGTCCCCACTTCTATGAGTTTATTTGCGAGATCTAATATTTACAGGGAGTGGTTCTGGGGTTTGCGCTACTCGACTGTGACACAACAATTACGATTTCAAACCTAAAACACAATGAATTTGAAAATACAGAACGAATAATGTTGGTGAATCGAAAAAACGAAGCGAAGAGCCTCGCGATATGAGGGAATATAGCGAAATGGAAGGCGGGTGGTCCGAGTGAACGTTGAACATCTCACTTGGCTGATATTTTATCAGTGAGAACAATAACTTTACGGTAGGGTTACTCTAGATATCTCTGCAAACAACCTATGCGTGAGCCCTCGTCGATACATAGGAATGTTGCCGTGTTCTACGAGTAAGCTTTCCTACCTGAGAGCTTATCGAGTACCTGATTGGCTTAGAGGTGAAGCCTGATGTGCTTCGGGGTGAACACAACCTCTACATGAGGACTCCCTCTAGGGTACGCTGATTAGGAATAGGTAATACTCATTGTTCCTGAACAGTAACGTGCCCCTATAAAGCACAGTTTTTAATGTTTTCTCAATTTAGCACGTACGTAACCATTTAAAATGGGAAATTTTCGTCAATTTTTTGAAAAAGAACCAAAAATCAGAAAAATTTTAGTTTGAAGCCCATTTTCAAAACCAAGCAGTATTTTTTAAATGAGGATGATGAGAAGTAAAAACGTGGCGAAAAATGAAGTATCAGGTCTATTGACATATGATCGGCTGTTGGGCCTTTGAGGCGGAGGGAAGCCTCAGAGGCGAAGGTTCTCAATGCTGCCAACAACCCAACATGAGAACTGGCAAACCTTCCCGGCAACCTTCAGCAGCTTTTGCCGTGACCTTCCCCTTCCCCGGTTTGATTTTGAGGATTTTTTTTAAATTTTTTAAAATAAATATGCTGTTCCATCCATACATTGGGGTTTTTTGGACTTTTTTAAAATGATGCACTAGCTCTCTAGCGGGATTTAGGTTGAACTACTCGGCAATTTACCTGATACTTCATTTCTAGCTGAAACTGAGAAATTCAAGTTTCAGACTCGTTTTCTGCCTAGGCATTCCGACATGAACACCTCATTATGATGCCTCAACACCTCGATTTCCGTTATTGAACAGAAATGTGCAAAAAAAGAAACAAACAAAAATCCACGAAAATTGTCCATTGTTAGTGTATTGGGAATAAAAAACGCTGCTAATCATTAAACGACGGTTTATTATTTATCTGTAAAGATGCCCCTTCTGCGTAGATCACTTTTTCTTTAGTCAATACCTACCCTCGAACTGTACCCAGGAAAGCGCTAAATCGAGTAGGGACTGGAGCCGGCCCGGGATTCACAGTTTCATAAAACACGGAAAACGACACATAACAAGCTCATATATTCACTAAGACCTTGTTTTTTTAAACCTATTTTTACACCCATTTTTCACCGGGGTATTCCGATCGGGCTGCCGAGATTCAGAGCACAACTAGGAGCCTGTGTGCGAAAGAACGACAGTTTTAGACCAAAACTTATGATAATAATTTATACCGTTTCATTCACGATCATGTTGACGAATCTTGTCGGTGCAAACGAACGGCTGGTCGTACAATGCTCCGGGTCGTCTCAAACAATTCTTTAGTTCGAGGTCAATTTAAAAACGTAAAATAAACCGTACTCTTCTACTGAAAGTTTTCGAGCTACGGCGTTCTAAAAATAAATTTCAACCCCTATTTTTCACCCCTTAGAAATTACTGACGGTAAGGCCGAGCTTCGCGGACCAACTAGACCCCAAACGGGGCCTACAAACCAAATTTCATTAATTTCGCTTCACGGTAACTAAGAAAAGTGCTAAGTACGGTGGTACGGCGGACCGACAGAAATTTTTTAACTCCATTTTCGGATTCTACGTACCTTGAAATGGAAACCATCAAATTTTGAGGTGGGAGGTTGAAATTTTTTAACATGTTCTATTCCAAAGGTTCGTTATTGAAAATAGTGAACCAAAAATTTCTGTCCGTACGCCGTACTTTGCACTTTTCTTAGTTACCTACCATGAACCAAAATTAATGAAATTTGGTTTTAAGTCCTGTTTGGGTTCTAGGTGGTCCGCGAAGCTGGGCTTCACCGTCAGTCACCTCTAAGGTGTGAAAAATAGGGGTTGAAATTTCCAGGACGCCGTTATCTCCAATTTATTTACGTTTTTAAATAGTTCTCGAACTTGGGAGATTTTTGAGACCACCCGGAGCACTGTACGTTCAGCCGTTCTTACACAGTAAGGCCCTGAAGTTTGCTCCGAAAAGCTTCGTCAACAGGAGGGTGAATGAAATTGTATACGTTCAGCCCAGATATCATTGGTAGGGACGCCGCAACAGTATGTTCATATTCAATGGGCCATAATATATTGCCACCGATTGAGGCCCCATATAGAGTTATTTGGATTTGGCCCAAGATATCATTGCCAGGGAACACCTGATAATAATCACCTCAAGCATTCCTCTCCACTGTCGAAAGCTCTACTCGTAGGTACCTGATCACTTCCTCCTGGATACCTCCTAGATACTTGGTCCTATCTATTTTTTGGAGTTCTAAGGGTCCAACATTTTAAGCTGTCTTCTAATTTTATTTAAAAAGAACCAACCCCACGAAAATAACTCACCCCTGGTTCAGTTAATATATACCTAAGTATATAAGTTAGTATTTTAGTTTGTTAGTCTATGGTCAATACATATATTGATCATTGAGTATTATTGTTCAATGTGAATAAATGGAGGATCACTCTTACTGGTAATCGTGGTCAGCGTGAAGTGAAAGTTCCTCAAGACCTTCAGATATGTAATGAATATTCATTGAGGAATGCAGGGTTAACTTAACAACCACCCTGAATTTATAGGTGTCTATTACCAATTAAAACCATCCAGATATCAGCATTGTACGTATTCTGGCGATGACATTCAGGCATAATAACCTTTATCATGTCCATTACGAAGAGGTGTGATACGTCCAGAGTAATTTCTTTATTTCAATTTACGATGCTGAAATTCCCATCGCTGACGCAGTATGGGCAACAGCATACGCATGTATCTACCATCATTTGTATTCCAACGGTCTTAAATTTCAAAATGAATATTGATCCCAATGTTTCCTTTAGAATATTCGACTGCCTAATTTAGACTAATTAAACTGAATTACTGCCGCCAGTAATCTGGGAAGAATGATTATAAAACGGAAAATAAACATAAATCGTTATTGTAAATAATCAGCGCACGGAACGTTGAACACGCACTACATAATTATTGGTATTGTTATATTTTAGCGAAGCTACGGATGTAATCGAGACGTGCTGGTAGGTTTCTGTATCCGCCATCAATATAGTCACTTCTGATAATTAGACGCCGGTCGTGCGTTTAATGATTACTTGAGTGTTAATAACACGAGATCTTCCCACGGGACCTCCCTCGACCTTCGTAGCAATCCAGACACAACATGAAATCGCGTTCAGTCTGTATCCAGATCTCTTAGAATCTCCTTTGCCGAGCTTCTGATCGTTGGAAGTACATATAATCTTCCTTATACCCACCTGGTTTGGATGATCGTCACGATTGAGAAAAGTGAGAATTTATAATAAATTACTGAACTCTTATCGAAACATGTTCACAAAGAAACATCGTCAAATATTTAGGGACATTGCTTACACATTGATTGCAAGTTCCAGCTACAGAATGTGTAAAATACTGAATATCTAACTGCGTTGGCTGACATCATCGATATTGATCAATACTTGAGGCTTATCCTCATATAAATTATAAACTAAAATGCAGCGATATTGAAAATAACAGGAGATTTTCTCAATTTCATATAACCTTGAAAAATACCCAAATGCAGGCAGGAAATCCCGATATGACAAGTGCTAAATAAATTGGTGTGAACTGCCGATTAGGCCCATAACCGTCGTTTTTAAGTTATATAATTGCATAATGTTATTCATTTACCTCACTCAGACTCGTACAGAGGCCATCATATCCCCTTCATACAGTGCACCTATGCTGTCAGCTATTTTCATCATTATCACCTGACACCTGTTCCTGTCCTGATCACTACCTCTTAGATATTTGTCCTGATACCTAAATATTTTCATCTTAGCTGACAACTATCAAATCTAATTCACTCAATATTGTTTGTCAGACAGGATGGCGGAGGGCCCGGTGACTCTGGGCGCCCTGTACCGCATGTGGCTCCATCGGTGCAGGGAGTCGAGGAAGCTTGTTCTAGTAGTCGTCGCCATAGCTCTTCTCTTGGACAACATGCTCCTTACTACTGTCGGTTAGTGCCTATTTACTCTGTTTCAGTAAGTAAGTAATCATATTTTATAAAACCAATCAACGTCATGTAGGTGATAAGTGCCTAGTTACCCATATTACCTGCAGGGTGTCTCCAGGTAGTGTCCGTCATGGCATCAACGAACGAGTAACGTGTTAGAATCAATATTGCTCACAAAATTCTTCTTTTTTTCTCATTTTTGTCTCCAAAATCCGGGCGTCTTACCGCTGTTGTACCAGTGGAGTAGCCCTAAAAGCAAAGCTTCATTAACGCTTAGGGTCTCCAAAATCCGTTCACCATTCCAAAATCCAGAGCTGTGGAATTCAGCATTCTGGACATGAACTATGGGTAAACGATGCAAAAGGCTGAATTAAACGTGATCTTCATAATTACCTATCTAGATATACATACGTCTACCTCTTGACAAGTCAATCTCCTTCAGGAGCAATGAAAGAGTGGGACTTATGGTCCAAATCGTAACCCTGATTATGTAAATAAAGAATCAGTCAATCAATCTTGCGCTATGCTGGATGACGAAACACGGTAGTACTACTAATGCACCTGAGATTTTATTCCTGAAATAATGGTTCATAGGTTTTCGTAGATTTATAGCCACTTACCATCATTTACCAACAACATCATTCTATAAATCTGAAGCCACTCGACGGAGGGTGTACACAGTGTTCTTCTTCTTTGTAGCATTCATGGGATGGATGGATGCTACGTACGTTATCACGTTACCCCGTCTTGTCAGCTCAGTTCAGTGTTCAGTAGTGCTTATTGAGTTGTTACGATTTAGGATAGGATCGGTTGGATGTTGTCTTTACATTCATGTTCTACCATGTCGAGTTACAGAAATAGTCGAGTCAACCAAGCTATTTGAATTATCCAAGTTCTTTTGTGTTCGATAAACGAATAATCCTAATCTTATTATATTATGTACTCTTGATATTGCGGATCATCAAAAATTATTATTATTCTTGAATCTAAAACAGAAATGCTCAAATCACAAAATGCTAGGGGCTAGGCTACTGTAAATCTAGCTCCCAAGTCTTGAATAGGTAGGTAACAGTTTCTTTGTTTGATACCATTCAAGTTTTAAGTAATTATGGGCCATGTCTCAGTGACAGGTCTATTCGATCGCCTGGGTTCTTCATGTTGATGGTCGATGTAAGTTGCTCATACATGTTAATAATAATTGTTCATTTTGTTTCCATACATTTCGCCTTGAACGTATTTGTTTTCCCCATGGCTTGGAAGTTGCATTTGAGATGGTAGGTAGGTATATTTCATTAGCTGTTGACGGATGCGTAGGTGTAGGTTCATGGGGGTTAGGTATGAAGGATTTGTGGGTTTTTATTAATATTAATCTCATGTACGTCCAACTGAAAATTTCCATAATGATTCTATCACGAAGCTAGGTGAAAGTACAAAGATACTGTAAACTACCCACAGAATATCATACCTAACAAGGTAAATGAGACAAAAAAAAATGATGATGATGATGAAATGATGGGTAAAGGTGACTGAGTAGTAAAGATAGCGAAGCACGACAGCTCGAGAAAAGAAGGGGCAAAAAATGAAAAGGAAGTAAAGATGAAATGCACTGTAAAGAAAATGGGAAATTAGAAGGGGATTTAGGTACACTGCAGACAAATCAAGATAACAAATTGAACACAACATTAACAAATTGAAGATTAAAAAACAAACGGGCACGCAGCCAATGATGGCTTGATCCAACAAAGAACAAATGAAATAGAAGAAGAAGAAGAACCCGGTACACCCACCGTCGAACACATGTTGGTTAGTGACAGTGTTGCCAGATGTCCCGCATTTCCGCATTTTGTACCGCAATTCTGTCTCCTAATCCGCAATCCGCATTTTGTTCTCGGGTACCGTAAAAAATCCGCATTTTCATCATTTTTTTCGAAAATCTATATATAAGCTATCTATATATAAGAAATACTTGAAATCTCCTAGTTTATGCTTGCGTTTGAATTGGTATCATTTTCGCGGGCGGCCACCTCACCACTGCCAGCTAGCAACACTGCCCCGTAAGCGTTATTAGTATGTCGTTTCCCGCCCTCAATCTCATCTTTCCCGCCGCGTTTCAAATTCCGCCCCGTTTCAATACCATCTCCTGGCCACCCGCAGCAACTTGGCGGCCGTAGTTCTTGGCTTTCCCGCTTGGGGTGCTAGGCGCTACGATGTTCTTGTAATATAAATTAAATAAGAACATAAGAGATCTTTTAAAAGTAAAATAACACTCAATTTGCGTTTTTCCTTTGATATAGCAGTTTTCCGCATTTTTGGGTCAAAATCCGCATTTTTAGCGTCAGCGATCCGCAAGTCCACTCACCAGGTCTGGCAACACTGGTTAGTGATCAGACACCAGCAATGAAATTTACATGGAGAAGAGATGCCTAAAAAATCTGTGATGTCATGGATTTTCTTACTGGTATTTTTGTTTCAATAATAAATTTCGGGCAGAAAACTGCTACCCGAAGAAAGACTTCAAGAAAAATGAAAATTGCTAAATAATCACTTCTTTGTGTATGCGCTGGCTGGGCTTCTGATTTAGCATTTTAAGGAATAATATAAATAAATGTAGGTAGGTACTGTGGTAGCAGGGGGAATTAACTAGGTATAGGTTATTAGTTTGGACTTTGATTCCGACTTGGGCATCTAAACTTGGAAGATTCCATCTGATCTTAAAGGAACTTTCGCTTTCCTGATATAGGTGTAGGATAACTTTTCACGAAGGTGTGGTGTACAAGTATAGTGGAAATATCGCGCAGTGATGAAAATAATCAACCTGATAGGCTTATTATATTATAAAGGCTACGTTAATGTTGACATTTTGTGTGCAAAACTCCATAATAATGTACCTAAATGACTTTGTGTTGGCTGTGAGTACCATTTGTTTACGTAACTGAAGCCATATAATATTGAAAAAAGTAAGTAGATTCTTATAAGTTCGCATGTTCTCTAGTGTATTTAATTGCGCTTTGTCGTTCTCCACCTCATCCAGTGACCTCAAGAACGTTTTTTCCACGACGTTGGAATTCCCTCTTTCGATATCCGAGACCAACCGGGGCTTCCCCCTAAAACAGAGAATTCGTCACCGTGAGATTAATAGACCCCGGTGATTTGACGAGCTATAATTAGCAAAAGGGTTAACATACTGAGAGTTTATGAGGCCAAAGATGGCAAGGGGGTCCTCAATCAAATCTCATTTTCATTAGGTTATTCAAATGACTTGTTGATTGGATTACCAAAATGAGACGATGAGACAATGAGTTGAGAAAATGGGGGCTGTGGTGATTGTTATAGTGGACTTCTAACTGATGTATTCAAAATATTTTCAGTGTAAACTGATTTTCAAAATTTTTTCAGCGTAATTTGGCGTGGGTACAGTGGACGAAAAGCAGTGACTGACTTTCTGCATATCCACATAGAGCCTATATTGATCAGGCGAATACAAGAGTTATTCATCATCAGTCATATTGGACACATGTAAGAGTACTGCAGGACTAACCGGGCTAACTGTCCTAGATTTTATTAAGACATTTTTTCAAGAGAATGGCTGCACTGTCGGGTGCAAATTTATAATTGCGGTTTTGTGTCTAAACGGCTGAACCGATTTTCGTTAGGGAATTTTTTTGTAAACCACAAGAAAGTAGATCAGATATGACACTCTTGTTTTTCATTTTTCACATTTCCTATAAAGAGTTGGTAATAGGTACCTATTTTTAAAAAACTGCTTACAGATTTGAAGGTTCAGGTGCGCTAGGGATATTTATTTAGTGTTAAAATCCGTTTGAACTTTGAAAATCGGATGAATAGCTAGCAAATAAGTGGGGTACCTAAATGATAATATTGTGAATGGAGGCTTAAGCGCCTGCAGTGAGATGGGGGTAGATGACGACTTTAGGGAATCAAAAGGCACCATGATGTTTTCAATCAGGGATACTGAGGGATATTATTGGGAATAGGGTGGTAAGTAGGTACCTACTCACCTATATAAATCAGAAATTCAATTTTTTTAAATAAATAAATAAAATTAGGTAAGCAACCTATATTTATACTTTTCCTGTATTACGGGTAGATTCTCAGTGTTACCGTGTTCCTTGATTATTAGCCTGCTTGGATGTTTTCCATATTTTTCGTCACCATGAACGCTTCAAACCATTACACTACCTTTTATTATTTACCTGTATAGATAAAATTGCTGTATAAAATTAATGTAAGCTAATAAATTTTCGTTAAAATCTGGGGATGAATTCAGGATGCTCTGAAACGGATTTGTCTTTAAAGAATTTTCAAAAATGCATGTTCTGAAAATTTTGGACCCATTGCAATAGCTTCATTTTCATTGAAATTCGCTAAAACCATACCCTTCGATTGAAAGATTTCGAGCTATGGCGTTCGGGAAATTGCTACCCCCTATTTTCATTGCCCCCTATTGCTACCCCCTAATGAAACCAAGTTTCATTAATTCAGGTTCATGGTAACTAAGGAAATTGCAAAGAATGGCGTACGGACAGACATTTTTTTATTCCATTTTCGGATTCAACGTACCTTGAAAAGGAATCCGTCAAATTTTGGGTTTGTGTGGTGGGGGGGAGGGGGGTTAAGAAATCGTAGAAAAACACCTGCATACCTGAGATGCTTATATCTGCATACCTGAGATTACATTTCATTCTGTTTCTGCTGTAAACAAGGGAAATTCTCTTGTTTGCTGATGAGTTGTTGAAGGCCCCGAGCGGCTTGAGGGTCCTGATGGGGTTGGGAACAAGTTAATAATTATTGTTCGTAACCGGTGCCCGGGACAGGAGCGTTGTTCAACCACAAAGCCACGTGACGATCAAGTGGACTTACCTGTCATCGGCAATACTCGCTTTCCGCCTCACTCATCCCGACCCGTATTCTAATGTGAACCTCATTCAATGCTTAGGAGCTGAGTTGAATCTCAATTTTTTTGCTTCCTCACTACTGGAAGGTAGGGGAGCCTTGGATTCGTGACTGAGCAAAAAAATTTTTGAACATCTCTCGAAACGGTTTTTCTTTCATGTTTCAAGGTGCGCAATTCCAAAAGTGGAATGCGGTCCGCCGTATCATCCATATAAATATTTATATAACTTTATTTTCGGTTTAAAAAATTCGTTCTTTCGCAAACAGGCTCCATTTGCCTAGTTGTGTCCCAAAACTTTGCAGCCCGATCGGAATACACCCAAGGGTGTTATGGTTGAACAATGGGTATAAAAATAGGGTTTTTTGTGTTTTAGTAACATGAGCTTGTGAGGTATCGTTTTACATGTTTTTTAGGATGAGGAGGCAGGATATGAAGCGAATTTTGACCAACGAGCGAAGAATTGACGTTCTAACGAAGTTTCAGCCTTAAATTTACCTTAAAGTTTGGTCTAAAATCGTCGTATTTTTGCGCATGGGCTCCATTTGGGCCCTAGTTGTGCTCCGAAGCTCGGCAGCCCGATAGGAATACGCCCAAGGGTGGAATGGGTGAAAAATTAATGTAAAAACATGTTTGAAAGTTTTAAAATGTTCTAGTGAACATGAGCTTGTGATTTATTGTTTTGCATGTTTCTTTACACTTTTTCAAGTTAATCTCGAACTAAAGAATTTTTATGAAAATGTAATCCGCATTTTTATGAAGCTTCGCGGGCTGGCTCGAATACCCGATTTATGGCTTTCCTGGGCGCAGTTCGAGGGTAGGTATTGACACAGAAACGGTGACCTACGCAGAAGGGGCATCTATACACGTAAATAATAAACCGTTGTGTAATAATATGCAGCGTTTTTTCTTATGTTTGAACTGATGTGCCCGAGTACGAGTAGGTATATAAAAATCCATTCTGTGGGTTATTTCCAAATTTCGTATTTTGAACTATTATCAAACTCGTAGTGGAAAAATGTACTGTTCACATACTTTATCCCTTTTCTTGAATTTCAACTCTAAACTTTCTGTTTGATGCATAGTGACTAAAATATCGTGTCAATGAAACACGCAGCTCCTGATTTGTAGTGTTCCACAGAACTCACTAATAAAATTGACTGTGAAGCGATAAAATTTGACATTTTCCTCGTACTGTGGATACATGAATCAAATCCCTTCAGTAACGCCGAAATTCAGGAAAAAGGTTTTCCCTATAGATTTATCACTAAAAATCGTTGTTCTGTTTTTTGTTTATTCTGAAAAGTAGACTTCGAAGTTCTCAAGTCTATTTAATTTAACCTTCTGAAAACAATAACCTGGAAAACCTGGGGAAACAACGACCTGGAGTAACAGTAACCTGGAGGCGGAAAAAAAACCTGATTAATTCTGAAAATCTGAAATTTTCGAGTTGCAGGGTTTTGCAAAACACCGCAACTGAGACTTGACTACCGTCACTTCTTCGCTCTTCACCTGTTGTTCGATACTTGATTTCATGGTTTATCTACATCGAAGAGGATAATAAAGGCGTTGGATATCCGCTGAAGGTTCTAATATATATGCATATATGTTGGGGATGGGAGGGAGCCCATGACGTGCTCAGACGAGCGAAGACCCCCTCATTTATCAACTCTGTTGACAACCTTCTGGAAAAGGGGTTTTTCCTAACGTGATTGAACGCATGGATATGAGGGGATTTAGAAGTTGTTTTTCCCCCCTTCTGTTCAGATTACGGGTGGAGATGAACGTCATAAACATCTCAGGTGCCATCTATACGAAGAATTGAGATAGGAGAAAACGGCGACGATAGATTTCTTGACTTCAATGATTCATAACGGAGCATCACTTCATGAACCAGATTACGACTATCTTATCCTTAAATGTATGTGTGGTGATGGTTGGGGATGGTTTGGGTAGGTTGAAGGAAAACTAACGCCCCGCGGTTATCACCACAGCAGGTGTTAGGGGAAAGGAGGCTAGCATCCCTCGGTTATCACCACAGCGCGTGCTAGAGGAAAAGGGCGTCCCGTGGTTATCACCACAGCAGACATCGGGAAGAAGGAGTCTAGCACCCCACGGTTATCATCACAGCGAGTGCTAGATGAAGGAGCGTCTCGGGGTTATCACCACAGCAGGCGCGTCAGGATGAGGAAGCTAATACCCCGCAGGTAATCACCACAGCGAGCATTAGAGGAAGGGGCGTCCCGCGGTTATCACCACAGCAGGTGTTAGGGGAAAGGAGGCTAGCATCCCTCGGTTATCACCACAGCGAGTGCTAGATGAAGGAGCGTCCCGGGGTTATCAACACAGCAGACGCGTCAGGATGAGGAAGCTAATACCCTGCAGGTAATCACCACAGTGAGTATTAGAGGAAGGGGCGTCCCGCGGTTATCACCACAGCAGACGCCTCAGGATGAGGAAGTTAATACCCCACAGGTAATCACCACAGCGAGTATTAGAGGAAGGGTGACCCGCGGTTATCACCACAGCAGACGCCTCAGGATGAGGAAGCTAATACCCCTCAGGTAATCACCACAGCGAGTATTAGAGGAAGGGGCGACCCTTGGTTGTCACCACAGCAGACATCGGGAAGAAGGAGTCTAGCACCCCACGGTTATCACCACAGGGAGTGCTAGATGAAGGAGCGTCCCGCGGTTATCACCACAGCAGACGCCTCAGGATGCGGAAGCTAGTACCCCACAGGTAATCACCACAGCGAGTATTAGAGGAAGGGGCGTCCCGCCGTTATCGCCACAGCAGGTGTTAGGGGAAAGGAGGCTAGCATCCCTCGGTTATCACCACAGCGAGTGCTAGATGAAGGAGCGTCCCGCGGTTATCACCACAGCAGACGCCTCAGGATGCGGAAGCTAATACCCCACAGGTAATCACCACAGCGAGTATTAGAGGAAGGGGCGTCCCGCGGTTATCACCACAGCAGACGCCTCAGGATGAGGAAGCTAATACCCCGCAGGTAATCACCACAGCGAGTATTAGAGGAAGGGGCGACCCGCGGTTATCACCACAGCAGACGCAAGGAAGGGTAGGAGGGAGGGGGAGAGAGGGAGCGAGAGGGGAAGGGTGAGAGGGTGAGGGAGAAGGAGAAAGGTGATAGAGAGAGAAGTCGCAGGAGAAGTCGGAGTGTGGTTTGTGGTTGGTCGGTCGAATTAAGAGATGTGCGAGCCGGGCGGTATATAAAGGTGCGTTCTGTCACCGGCCGTTGCAACAGTTGAGAAACGTTGGGAGTTCGATGGAGGGGACTCTTCTGGTCTTTTTCACGAGGCGTCGCTCAGCTCGTCGTTCTCCTTATTTATTGGTTAAATCTATATTATGCAAAGTGAGTGGAATCGCGTCTGAGGGTACCACGTCAGTATGCTAAGTAGGTACCTACACTATAATTGGCAGGGGCTAAAGATACCAGTTCGGACATCTCAATTTTTCCTGGGCCCCAAGGTGGTCCTATCGCTCTAAAAACGCTGCAAAGTCCTTGTCACATGGGTTTATTATTCTATTGGACATACCTACAGAAATGCTGGCTGTTCATTAATTGTTGCTTTCATGTAAAATAACTGAAATAGCTATTTCTGATGGTTTCCACCAATTTTGGCCCCCAAAACTTAAATTAGGTGGTACGCTCCTTTTTTTTTTTTTTTCAAATTATCTTTGATCATTGGTAGTGCCATTTAATCATCTTGATCCACGTTTTGACACTTTTCCTAGTGTTATTATACTAATTGATGGTGATTTCAGACAATTTCGCAGGATTTTGACTCATAATAAATCAATTTTGGGAGCTGAACATCTGGTACAACCTCAATTTTCCACTCTTTGGTCAAAATCGACTTCATATTCGGTCTTCTCGTCCCTAAAAACATGAAAAACGATACCTTAAAAGCTAATATTACTAACATGTTGATAAAACGCAAAAAGTACCTATTTTTACACACATTTTCACTCATAACATCCCTGGGTATATTCCGATCGGGCTGAAAAGTTTCGGGACACAACTAGGGCCCAAATGAAGCATGTGTGCGAAAGCACGACTTTTTTAGACCGAAAATGAAGCCTGTACACGTGATACGGCGGACGGCGGACGGACATTGCATTTTTGGAATCTACGCACCTTGAAACGGAAAAGAAAAAAGTTTGAGGGGGTGTTATAAAAATTGTTTGCTGAGCGAATACATAGGTGTATTATTCACAGAATAATAAACCAAAAGTGAGTGGTGTTGTAGAAGAATATCTCCTATACCTTCGGTGAAAAAAATGAATCGTTTCCCAAAATATTTAGAAACCGAAGTCGCTAATAATCGCTCAGCAAAAAAATTTTTTTCACACCCCCTCAAAAATTTTTTTTCACACCCCCTCAAAAATTTTTTTTTCACACCCCCTCAAAAATTTTTTTCACACCCCCTCAAAATTTGTTCTTTTACGTTTCAAGGTGAGTCGATTCCAAAAACGCTGCAAAGTCCTTGTCACATGGGTTTATTATTATTGGAGTTCTAGAGATTTTTGTTGGCTGTTAAATGTATTTTTTCTTTCATGTGGAATGATTGAAATAGCTATTTTTGATGATTTCCACCAATTTTGGCCCCCAAAACATGAAATAGGTACGCTTTTTTTTTCTTTTTTTTTAAGATCATCTTTGATCATTGGTAGTGGCATTTAATGGTCTTGATTCACCTGTTTACACTTTTTCCAATGTTATTGTACACATTTATGGTGATTTCAGACAGTTTTCAAGGTTTTTGACTCATAAAAAACCAATTTTGGGAGCTGAACCTTTGGTAAAACCTCAATTTCCGCGTCTTTGGTCAAAATCGACTTCATATTCGGTCTTCTCGTCCTCAAAAACATGGAAAAAGATACCTCAAAAGCTCATGTTACTAACATGTTAAAACGCAAAAAGTACCTATTTTTATACACATTTTCACTCATAACACCCCTGGGTATATTCCGATCGGGCTGAAAAGTTTCGGGACACAACTAGGGCCCAAATGGAGCATGTGTGCGAAAGAAGGACTTTTTTAGACCGAAAATGAAGCCTGTACACGTGATACGGCGTACGGCGGACGGCGTACGGTGGACGGCGGACGGACATTGCATTTTTGGAATCTACGCACCTCGAAACGGAAAAGAAAAAATTTTGAGGTGGTGTTATAAAAATTTTTTGCTGAGCGAATACATAGGTGTATTATTCACAGAATAATAAACCAAAATGCAATGTCCGTCCGCCGTACGCCGTATCACGTGTACAGGCTTCATTTTCGATCTAAAAAATTCGTTCTTTCGCACACATGCTCCATTTGGGCCCTAGTTGTGTCCCGAAACTTTGCAGCCCGATCGAAATACACCGTGGGATGTTATGAGTGAAAACAGGTATAAAAACGCTGCAAAGTCCTTGTCACATGGGTTTATTATTCTATTGGACATACCTACAGAAAGGTTGGCTGTTCATTAATTGTTTCTTTCATGCTGATGGTTTCCATTAATTTTGGCCCCCAAAACACAAATTAGGTATACGCTCTTTTTTTTTCTTTTTTTTAAAACTATCTTTGATCATTGGTAGTGCCATTTAATCGTCCTGAACCACGTCTTGACACTTTTTCCAGTGTTATTATACAAACTGATGGTGATTTCAGACGATTTCCCAGGTTTTTCACTCATAAAAAATCAATTCTGGGAGCTGAACATTTGGTAGAACTCAATTTTCCACTCTTTGGTCAAAATCGACTTCATATTCGGTCTTCTCGTCCCCAAAAACATAGAAAACGATATCTCAGAAGCTCATGTTACCAATATGTTGCTGAAACGTAAAAAGTACCTATTTTTACACACATTTTCACTCATAACACCCCTGGGTATATTCCGATCGGGCTGAAAAGTTTCGGGACACAACTAGGGCCCAAATGGAGCATGTGTGCGAAAGCACGACTTTTTTAGACCGAAAATGAAGCCTGTACACGTGATACGGCGGACGGCGGACGGCGGACGGCGTACGGCGGACGGACATTGCATTTTTGCAATCTATGCACCTTGAAACGTAAAAGAAAAACGCTGCAAATCCCTGCACAACGGTTTATTATTTTGTATAGAATACCCTTCTGTTACAGATCACAGCTCTATGTATAGATAACCCGTCTATATAATATGATATGTACTATTCTATACATATTATGTAGATCGCAGACCCTCCTTAGGTTGGTACCTAACCCCGTACTCGTTACTAGGTACCTACCTAAATCACGAGTTAAATGTTGCTAAAATAATTCTGCCGATGACAAACAGTACCTAACAAAAAGAAACACACATAATGAAGTTCTGAAAAGAAATTGTTGATGAGGAGTGAAAAAAGTTGCAAAAGTACCTACCAACAAACTCCAGCCCCTTCTACGTAGATGGTATAATTTACCGTTGTGTAATAATTTACCGTTGAGTAATGATTTACCGTAGTAATAATTTACCCATCAATAATACTTCAACGTTTGTTCAAGTTTCACTACCTACCAACAAACTCCAAAAGAGCCATCATTTTTCAAGCGAAATAATATCACAGAACAACCAACTCGACTTCATACTCCGCCAATATAATCAGGTGATCCCTACCAATGATTGGCCGTATTCACAAATTCCTATTGTGGGCGCGTCTCTGGTTACGAGATTTGGTTTGGATTGTATACAATTTCATTCACACTGGAGTCGAAAATGCCTGTCGGTGCAAACTTCGGGGCCTTACTGTGAACGAACGGCTGGACGTACGATGCTCCGGATGGTCTTAAAAAACTCGCAAGTTCAAGAACTATTTAAAACCGTAAAAATATTTACGTAAAAAAATGGTATAGGCGTTTTGAAAATTTCAACCCCTATTTTGAACCCCTTAGAGATGACTCACAGTAACGTCGAGCTTCGAGGACCAACTAGACGCCGAACGGAACCTATAACCCGAATTTCATCAATTTTTTTTCATGGTAACTAAGAAAAGTGGCCCGTACGGCGTACGGCGTACGGCGTACGGCGGACAGACAGAAATATTTTTATTGCAGTTTTGGATTCTACATATCTTGAAACGTAAACCATCAAATTTTGAGGGGGGGTAAGAATTTTGGTTTATTATTTTCAATAATGAACCATTGGAATCGAGCATGAAAAAAAAAATTCTTACCCCCCCTCAAAATTTGATGGTTTACGTTTCAAGGTATGTAGAATCCAAAACTGCAATAAAAATATTTCTGTCTGTCCGCCGTACGCCGTACGCCGTACGCCGTACGGGCCACTTTTCTTAGTTACCATGAAAAAAAATTGATGAAATTCGGGTTATAGGTTCCGTTCGGCGTCTAGTTGGTCCTCGAAGCTCGACGTTACTGTGAGTCATCTCTAAGGGGTTCAAAATAGGGGTTGAAATTTTCAAAACGCCTATACAATTTTTTTACGTAAATATTTTTACGGTTTTAAATAGTTCTTGAACTTGCGAGTTTTTTAAGACCATCCGGAGCATCGTACGTCCAGCCGTTCGTTCACAGTAAGGCCCCGAAGTTTGCACCGACAGGCATTTTCGACTCCAGTGTGAATGTAATTGTATACAATTCAAACCAAATCTCGTAACCAGAGACGCGCCCACAATAGGAATTTGTGAATACGGCCAATCATTGGTAGGGATCACCTGATTATATTGGCGGAGTATGAAGTCGAGTTGGTTGTTCTGTGATATTATTTAATTTGGAAAATGATGGCTCTTTTGGAGTTTGTTGGTAGGTAGTGAAACTTGAACAAACGTTGAAGTATTATTGATAGGTAAATTATTACTACGGTAAATCATTACTCAACGGTAAATTATTACACAACGGTTCATTATACCATCTACGTAGAAGGGGCTGGAGTTTGTTGGTAGGTACTTTTGCAACTTTTTTCACTCCTCATCAACAATTTCTTTTCAGAACTTCATTATGTGTGTTTCTTTTTGTTAGGTACTGTTTGTCATCGGCAGAACTATTTTAGCAACATTTAACTCGTGATTTAGGTAGGTACCTAGTAACGAGTACGGGGTTAGGTACTAACCTACGGAGGGTCTGCGATCTACATAATATGTATAGAATAGTACATATCATATTATATAGACGGGTTATCTATACATAGAGCTGTGATCTGTAACACAAGGGTATTCTATACAAAATAATAAACCGTTGTGCAGGGATTTGCAGCGTTTTTTTTTCATGCTCGATTCCAATGGTTCATTATTGAAAATAATAAACCAAAAGTTTGAGGGGGTGTTATAAAAATTTTTTGCTGAGCGAATACATAGGTGTATTATTCACAGAATAATAAACCAAAATAGGTACTTTTTGTGTTTTACTAACATGTTAGTAACATGAGCGTTTGAGGTATCGTTTTCCATATTTTTTGGGACAAGAAGACCGAAAATGAAGTCAATTTCGACCAAAGAGTGGAAAATTGAGGTTCTACCATGGTTCTGCTCCCAAAATCAATTTTTTATGAGTCAGAAACCTGGGAAATTGCCTGAAATCACCATCAGTTTGTATAATAACACTAGAAAAAGTGTCAACAGGTGAATCAAGGCAATTAAATGGCACTATCAATGATCAAAGATAGTTTGAAAAAAAAGGAGCGTACCTATTTCGTGTTTTTGGGGTCAAAATTGTTGGAAACAATCAGAAATATCTATTTAAATTATTTCACATGAAAGAAACAATAAATGAACAGCCAACATTTCTGTAGGTAAGTCCAATAGAATAATAAACCCATGTGCAAGGACTTTGCAGCGTTTTTAATTTTACCACAACGCCCCTTCTTGGTTTCCACTGGTAACTTCCGCCCCCGTTCATCAGTTAAGAGCTGGGAAGGCATAGACAAATCACCAGTTAAAGGGTCTCCATAATTGTACAATGAACAGTCCTTTTTTAGGAATATTTAGCAAGATTTTAGAAGTAGAAAATCACACTGACCCTTACAAATTACTTATTAGGTACATAGGTACTGATAGCGAAATTACAGTTAAGATCAAAAATAAGGAGCAATAATTTTTTAGGAATATTTTGCTAGATTTCAGAATCAGAAGAAAATTACATATCAACCCGTACAAATTACTTTTAGGTAGGTAGGTAGGTAGGAGCCATTGAAAACCTACCTATCTTTTCACAGCTATAGTAAATCTATCAATAAATTGTGAGTGTCGACTGAGCGGCGGACGCTCAGTTTTTCTTTTGTAATTTTTAAAATCATTAACCCCAACTATCAATATATCACAATTTTCAAGAAGTAGTAATATAGCCTATTATATACTACGTAGAGCTAACAGAAGTGCAATAATAATGAGCCTAAATGAAAACTGGACATAAAATGGGACAAACCTATCAGTGAGGGGCTGAAGTTTCCACTGAGGGGCAAGAGTTACCAAGTGCGTCTGTGGAAACTTTTGCCCCACGGTATGTGGGAACTTTTACCCCATTTTAGGTTACATCAATTTAGATGAAACGGTCGCCATTGTACTCAAGTAATCCCAAATCTTGTGGAAGAATTTGAAAGGTATTTACCACCCAAACGAGAGAAAATACGCCAAAAATTGTTCAGGCCTTTGTGTTTTGTCTACAGCTTTCTGAAAAACGCTGCAAAGTCCTTGTCACATGGGTTTATTATTATATTTGACATATATCCACAGAAATGTTGGCTGTTCATTTATTGTTTCTTCATGCGTAATAATCGAAATAGCTATTTCTGGTGGTTTCCATCAGTTTTGGCCCCTAAAACACTTTATTTTTTTTTTTTAATTTATCTTTGATCATTGGTAGTGCCATTTAATCGTCTTGATCCACGTGTTGATACTACTTCCAGTGTCATTATACAAATTGATGGTGATTTCAGACGATTTCCCAGATTTTTGACTCATAAAAAATCAATTTTGGGAGCTGAAGGTTTGGTACAACCTCAATTTTCCACTCTTTGGTCAAAATCGACTTCATATTCGGTCTTCTCGTCCCCAAAAACATGAAAACGATACTTCGAAAGCTCATGTTACTAAAATGTTGCTAAAACGCAAAAAGTACCTATTTTGTGCACGTTTTCATTCATAACACCCCTGGGTATATTCCGATCGGGCTGAAAAGTTTCGGGACACAACTAGGGCCCAAATGGAGCATGTGTGCGAAAGAACGACTTTTTTAGACCAAAAATGAAGCCGGTACACATGATACGGCGTACGGCGGACGGCGTACGGACATTGCATTTTTGGAATCCATGCCCCTTGAAACGTAAAAGAAAAAATTTTGAGGGGGTGTTATTAAAAAAAAATTTCTGAGCGATTACATAGGTGTGTTATTCACAGAATAATAAACCAAAATGGCGGAAAATTACGTCAAAAATAAGGGAAAACAACTCACCTCAAGGACATCTGACATTCATGAGGTTTGATAAGGTCACTGATAGGAAGTAGACGAATGCACTGATTGAATGATACTTGATTTCCATTGTAACTCTTCCTGGTCATTTTCAAATGGAGGTGGAATCGCTTACCCCATGGCAACTTTTGCCCCCACTTACCTTATAGGAACAGTCCAGTAATTCGACTTTTCTGATCAGCGCTGTTGGTTTATTATTCTGTGAATAATACACCTATGTATTCGCTCAGCAAAAAATTTGTATAACACCCCCTCAAACTTTTTTCTTTTCCGTTTCAAGGTGATTAGATTCCAAAAATGCAATGCCCGTCCGCCGACCACCGTACGCCGTATCACGTCTACAGGCCTCATTTTCGGTCTAAAAAAGTCGTTCTTTCGCACACATGCTCCATTTGGGCCCTAGTTGTGTCCCGAAACTTTTCAGCCCGATCGGAATATACCCAGGGATGTTATGAATGAAAACGTGCACAAAATAGGTACTTTTTGCGTTTTAGCAACATTTTAGTAACATGAGCTTTCGAAGTATCGTTTTCCATGTTTTTGGGGACGAGAAGACCGAATATGAAGTCGATTTTGACCAAAGAGTGGAAAATCAAGGTTCTACCAAATGTTCAGCTCCAGAAATTGATTTTGGTTTATTATTCTGTGAATAATACACCTATGTATTCGCTCAGCAAAAAATTTTTATAACACCCCCTCAAACTTTTTTCTTTTACGTTTCAAGGTGCATAGATTCCAAAAATGCAATGTCCGTCCGCCGTACGCCGTCCGCCGTCCGCCGTATCACGTGTACAGGCTTCATTTTCGGTCTAAAAATATCGTTCTTTCGCACACATGCTCCATTTGGGCCCTAGTTGTGTCCCGAAACTTTTCAGCCCGATCGGAATATACCCAGGGGTGTTATGGGTGAAAATGTGTGTAAAAATATGTACTTCTTACGTTTTAGCAACATATTGGTAACATGAGCTTCTGAGATATCGTTTTCTATGTTTTTGGGGACGAGAAGACCGAATATGGAGTCGATTTTGACCAAAGAGTGGAAAATTGAGTTCTACCAAATGTTCAGCTCCCAGAATTGATTTTTTATGAGTGAAAAACCTGGGAAATCGTCTGAAATCACCATCAGTTTGTATAATAACACTGGAAAAAGTGTCAAGACGTGGTTCAGGACGATTAAATGGCACTATCAATGATCAAAGATAGTTAAAAAAAAAAAAGAAAAAAAAGAGCGTACCTACCTAATTTGTGTTTTGGGGGCCAAAATTAATGGAAACCATCAGAAGTAGCTATTTCGATTATTACGCATGAAAGAAACAATTAATGAACAGCCAACCTTTCTGTAGGTATGTCCAATAGAATAATAAACCCATGTGACAAGGACTTTGCAGCGTTTTTTATGAGTGAAAAACCTGGGAAATCGTCTGAAATTACCATCAGTTTGTATAATAACACTGGAAATGTGTCAACACGTGGATCAAGACGATTAAATGGCACTAACAATGATCAAAGATAGTTAAAAAAAAAAGGAGCGTATACCTAATTTGTGTTTTAGGGGCCAAAATTAATGGAAACCATCAGAAATAGCTATTTCGATTATTGCGCATGAAAGAAACAATAAATGAACAGCCAAAATTTCTGTAGGTATGTCCAAAATAATAATAAACCCATGTGACAAGGACTTTGCAGCGTTTTCTTAAAACAATTCAAATGCCTACGAAAGAACAAAAAATCTGGAACTTCATAAAACTGAACGTTTTGCACGGGTTAAACGCGTCTGTCCTATGTTGTGTAGCAAGCAAATGTTTCAAATAAAATTTATGTCTTGCACCTACCAGTATTTACGTTGAGGTACCTACAGTTTTTCAACTCGCGATCTCGATGTTACAATCCTCTGTAGCCTTGAAGTTCTCAACGTACTACTCGAAACTTCCAGGCCCCAAGCCATGCTCATTAGACAAAACGTTGAGGCTGCGACTGATTGGAATGGCAACGACGGTGGTAAATCAAATACATTCCAAGGTACCTAGTGTGAAACCTCGCCCCATATATTCGGAGTTTCTCGCCGACCCTGATGCTATCCGTTATCCTGGTATTTTCAAAGCTCTGGTCCATTCTAATCCGGCCTCTTCTCATCAGGAAGCCATTAATTTCCTACGTCGGAAACACCGCTCCAGACAACAAAGTAATTGAAAAATGATTTCGGCATTAAATATTGAAAGAAGTCTCTGATGCGTTCGTTCAACCTACGATCTACTTGATAGATTTACATTAATCTACTAACCATCAAATGGAACACCAGAGAAAAGTTAGTAAATTGAATCCATAGACGTAACCGATAGACAAAGCATTTAAACCCGGTAGACTTATGGCTTGTACTCTTCCCTGTACCTACTCCTTCCGTAACTGAGAAAACCTATATTTATTGTCGTGGTAGCCTCCCAGAACCACTTCCTGTATATTCTCATAAGATCTCGCAATAAACCAGGGAATGGAGGAGCAGACGCAGGAGACCCGAAGGACCTGGTGGGGATCCCCACCATCCTCCACCAGTGTGGAGGATGGAGGGAGATAGTCCCAGGGACTATAAAAACTCGGCTCCTTCGCCATCCAACTCATTCTACGCTTTCCTCAAGTCGATGACTTATCTCTCTTACCTCGCTCCTCCTCTCTCCTTCTCGTAAAAGATCCCAGAGTGGTGTATACCTTCTCGGTAGTAACCACTAGGCATATTCCTCCTAACGTCTCAGTGGTGGACACCCTCCGGGTGGTAACCAGGGGCGTCAGGTTCGCTACCTCTTCCTACCTCGCCCCTCACCTATGCATTCACCACATTTATTTTACCTAAACCAACTTAGTTTCTGGAATCGAAGCTTGTTAGTAGTCGTAAATTACCACCTCGTGAATGTCAAAAACGAGTTGTTTTGGTTCATTATCCTGTGAATAATACACCTATGTATTGGCTCAGCAAAATTTTTTATAACACCCCCTCAAAATTTTTTTTCTTTTGCATTTATAGGTGCGTAGATTCCGAAAGTGCTATGCCCGTCCGCCGTATGCTGTATGATCCATATCTACTTTAGTTTCGGTCTAAAAAATTCGTTCTTTCACACACAGGCTCCCTTTGGGCCCTAGTTGTGTCCCGAAACTTTGCAGCCCGATCGGAATATACCCATGGGTGTTATTGATGAAAAATTGGTGTAAAAATAGGATTTGTTTGGTGTTTTAGTAACGTATGAGCTTGAGAGATTATCGTTTTCTATGTTTTATAGGACGCGGAGACCAAATATGAAGTCGAATTTGATCAAAGAGTGGAAAATTTATGTTCTAACGAATTTATAGCCTTAAATTTAAATTTAAATTTGGTCTAAAATCGTCGTTCTTCAGCACACAGTTTTGGGTCCCCGTTTGGGAACACTTTTGGCTCCTAGTTGTGCTCCGAAGCTCGGCAGCCCGAACGGAATACACCCAGGGGTGATGTGGGGGGAAAATTGGTCTAAAAATAGGGGTTTTCGTTGGTTTTTTTAGGTTTTAGAGAACTTGAACTTGTGACCAAAGAGTGAAGAATTGAGGTTGTAACGAAGGTTCAGCTCTCGAAATTCATTTTTTATGGGTCAAAAACCTGGGAAATTGTCTGAAATCACCATAAATTTGTATGATAACACTAGAAGTGGTGAATCAAGACAACTAAATGGCACTATCAATGGCAAAATTGGTGGAAACCATCAAAAATAGCTATTTCATTTATTGCACATGAAAGAAACAATAAATGAACAGCCAAAGTTTCTGTAGGTATGTCCAATAGAACAGTAAGCCCATGTGACAAGGACTCTGCAGCGTTTTTAGCTTGGAAGCAGAGCTAGAACGCCCATCTACGGTTTACATACACATCGTGGCTAACATCTCTCAAGCATTGCCTCCAACCTTACTGTAGGTACCTGTTGTACACTGTTGTTACCACATAGCAGAACTCTTCAGCATCTGAAGCACCCAGTTAAATAACTCCTGTTACCCACGAATCGATTCTCTCATTTTCATACAAAAATGGTTTTATTCACGTTTTCAGTGCCGATTATCCCCGAGTTCCTGTACGAGATTGAGCACCCCCAATCCCATCAACAGATGTCCAAGATAGAGCATCACAGATACGTCCCACCCTCGACGACAACGCCGGCACCTCACTCCGCCACCGACACTGTATTTTTCAACCTCAACACGACGATAGATAACACGCCGAACCCAGGTGAATTTAATGTAAATCTAATCAATATGTTCTGTGTCAAGTCGACATAAAGACAGACGAATATTATCCAACGTATTTTTACCAGCATACCTTACAGCGTCACAGGAGGCAGCCTTCCAAACCCATTTACTCAAAACTCTCGATTTTCTCGTTTCCTTCCACTATTTTTAGCGAATTTTCAAAGAAATTGTAGCTATTTGGCTCGTTCGAACATTCCTGAGATGCTCCCTGTGAACTGGAAATCCCTCGAAAATCCGTTTCATGCACCGGAGATCTAAATTATTGTAGATTTTCACTTTTTCGGGTGTGTGTGCGTGCGCGTGCGCGAGTGTCTGTGCGTGCGTATGTCATTCCGCAGATGCCTCGTCATTTCCACGGTAAAGAATTCGTTCTTGCGCAGAAAAATCCGTCTCCGCAAGAGTAACGATGAGTTCGCTACCCAGCCCGATCGCACTATGCGCAGCGGACCAAATTTACAAATTTGTGGTCCAAAAAATCAAAACAAACAGGATTTCAGTAACATAGGCAGGCGGAGGTGTTGACTTTTGGGCGCTGAATAGATTGCAACTAGTCCCAGTCTGATTAGGCGCACCCAGCATACCAAATTTACGAAGTAGTAATCCGAAATTCCGAAAAATTGCCTGTTTTTATGTAGTCATGTGAGGTGTCGTTTACTATGTTTTTTTGGAGGTTGAATCGATTGCGAGTAGTTTCAGCACGTTCAGTCTGCACCGAATGATCAAAATCACTTTTTTTCATTCAAAACCCCAAAAGTTATTTTTTGACATAATTTTTCTGTACTACTTGCCACTCTGGTCTCAACAGGTGCCCAATCAGGCCGTAATGAGAGCTCTGGCAGATGACCATTTAAATTCTCCATTTTCCGAACTATTTCTTTGAAAATTCGCTCCTTAAGCCGTGCTGCATGACTGGAATTTCTTGATTTGGAATATTCTCTCTAGTCATACTTGCTTATTTTGATTAGGACGTACCTACTACAACAGAAGTTTACTTACATAAGTACGTATCTCTATGTCTCTGTTCCAGCAAGTAAATGTGAGTGCTAACCACCGATCCTTAAAATACATAGGTTTGTGTAGCTGTACGTTAGTCACAGCACAAGTTTCGTTCCGGCGTTCGTAGAGTGAGGTATCCTTCTCGGCTTAACAGATTAACATTATAAACATGACGTTAAATCGGAAGTAAAGAGGAGACACCTTTGTGAAATTTTGAAACATTGTTTGTGATTTAGTAAAGATAAACAAACAAAATTATGAAGTGTAAATTAAAGTCTTTAAACTTTGGCCAGGAGTTTGGGAAACCGGGAGTTCAGAGTTCAGTCAAGGACATAAAATTTAGGTATAGCCATCTCTTCTGTATATGTATTTAGCTGGGTAAAAATTTCAGTAGATAAGAGCGCGGTAATACTTCATCTTTATTATTACACATTGCATGCTGACGTCACTTAAACTGGCCTACGTAAGATTTGAAATATGCTTTTGGTAATCAGTGTTCAGCATTCGCCTTTGCTCGCCCTTGAGATAAGAATGTACGTACTCTTGAGATAAGAATGAACAACTTACAGTACTTTCTTAATTAAATACGACATACTGGTGGAGCAGACTTTCTATTTTGTTTCACGAGATGTTTTAGTATGAACCAATTTGTCGGCTTCGAACCGCTCAGTGAGTACCCAAATATTCGCGTGTATGCCCTAAATATTTGAATAATCCATTTCTAGTTTCGCTTTAGTTTCCTGATATTGTTTAATCACAGGATAAAAAAGCGTTCACGAGATTTCGAACATTGAGGTAGTTATACACTTCTCAAAAGTTGAAAAAAAGGAATCAGTGATGCCGTGTGGCACCAAAAGTAAGCGATAGGTGAATATAGGTAAGTATAGTGCAGGTGAGGTATAGTATAGGCGATAGGTAAGTAATCTGGGGAATACTTCACAAGCTATACAGTTTTAGTTAGTTTCGCATCGCTTCAAGAGGTCTCTGATGTAGACGTACGAGTTTCGACATTTAATGGAAAATTATCCATCAAACCTTCGCGTTGAGCCAAATATAACCTGCCAAATCGTTTTGTGTTACTCTCAAATTGTATTTTATTTGAGAATTCAAATTGGGGTTTTTAATTTTTTTTTTTTTTTCAAGTAAGCGTATCAAATATTTCAGAGAACATGAGCCTCGAGGAGCTGGAGCTCCAGCGTCATAAAGACCTTCAAGAGGAGTCTGTGTCCGTCGGCTTGATGTTCGCCTCCAAGGCATTCGTCCAGCTAGTGGCCAACCCTTTTGTTGGTCCCCTTACACACAGGTAAAATACCATTCCTGCTGATACCACATTTGCACTGTTTGTTGAGGTAAATGTAGCCTTGTGAGCCTTGTGGCAACTTAACTAAATTTTAGCCTCAATTGAAATTTGCGTTGGATAAGATTGAATCGAGAGACTACTTACTACATACAATTTATTATTATTAATGGAAGTCGTCCTAAACGTACAAAAAATGGCATGCCATGTAGTGAATGCTATATACAATGTAGGTACATAGGTACGGAATATGTGTACAGTTGATGATGGGAGGCACAATTATTAGTTCTTTCGCGTATTTAACTTCGAAGGAAGATTGTTCGCAATCCAATTTGAGTGCGTTGTGAGAAACAGTTGAAGAAGGGAACCGGGGGGGGGGGGGGGGGGGGGGTGTTCAGAAACGTGTTCTGTTCCAAAAAATGTGTGAAGTTCCAAAACAGTGATCGATCGATTTATTACTGGAACGAACTGACCTTATTTTCGGGGATCGAAGGGCCAGGAAGCTAGGATGACTGTCCTGGATGAAGATAAATTCGGCTGCTGAAACTGCACGTGGTGCTCAGGCGGCCGCCTCGTGGAGGAAAAATGGCAGACTCGTCGTGAACGAGAGAGCAAAGCGGCGAAGATACAGGGCGAGCGATCGATCATGGACTGACGATGGGACGTGGACGTCAGTTAGAACAGTCTGCTGGTGGGAGATGTTGATGGAGTGGAGGACAAGAGGACAAGGGCTGTTGGATCAGTACAAGATCATGGCAAAGTTCACTGGTGGAACGCCTGGGCATTGTGGTGCTGAAGATCGACGATGATTAGCATGGCTCTTTGAACTACTCATACAACTAATCCTACCACCACAACAAACTAATCGGCAACAGTTGCCTAAACACTGTTTGCGATTCAAAATCGACAGGAGTCAAAAATATATTTCGTTAATTAATATTAATTAACCTGTATGAGAACTTGGGCGATACTGTATGAGATATTATGGATCACAGTGTTTTACAATCAGAATTTACAATTTACAATCACAAATATAATTTACAATGTGACTGCGAATCACTACACCGTGCAAGAATGTGTTGTGGCACGGCCGGCTTCAGAGAAGGCCACGGCGCTAGATCTGGCAACGCTGTAATAGCTTCTTGTTTCAGGCCCCTTTCCATGAATGAATCCTTCACTTATTTTATTATTATACCTGTATTTCGATTAGGTATAATTCATAAAAACAACAATCTTCCGAATGATGCATTATTTAAAAGAAAGGTAGTGAACTAAGTAATACCTAAAACAACAGAAAGGAACAAGCAAGATGACTTGGAGAAAATGAAATGGAACTTGAATTAATTACAGTTTGCTTATATAGTATTCTACTTCTGGAACTTCTTCAACTTACGACAGTCATTTTGGTTAATTATTCTCCAAATACACCTATGTATTCGGTTCGAAATATTTTTTTGGACCCCCCCCCCCCCCCCCCCAACCCCTCAGAACGTTTTCTACGTTTCAAGGTGTGTAGATTCCAAAAATGCAATGTCCGTCCGCCGTGTCATCGATATCTACCTTAATTTTCGGTCTAAAAAAAACCGTTCTTTTGCACACAGGCTCCATTTGGGCCCTAGTTGTGTGCCCTAACTCGGCAGTCCGACCGGAAAACGTCGAGGGGTGTTATGGGTGAAAATGGGTGCAAAATTAGGTATTTTTCATGTTTTAGTGAATTTGAGCTTGTGATGTATCGTTTTCCGTGTTTTTTTTTTTTTTTAGTGTGAGGAGACCAAATATGAAGTGGATTTTGACCACAGAGTTGTATTGAGGTTCTAACGAAGTTTTAACTCTCAAAATTCAATATTTATGGGTCAAAAACCTGTGAAAATGGCTGTAATTACTAGAAATTTGTATGATAACTCAGAAGTGAATCCGGACAATTCAATGAGAAGTTCAATCATGATTGAAGATAATTTTTGAAAAATAGGAGCCTAATTCAAGTTTTTGGGGCCAAAATTTGTGAAGAATGCCAAAAATAGCTATATCAATATTATTACACATGAAATAAACAGTAAATGAATAGCCAGCTTTTGTGATGTCCAATAGAATACATAATAAACCCTCATGGCAAGGATTTCGCAGTATTCTTCTATTTTTGATCACGAACATTCTTGGAATAATGGTTCGTAATCACATTGACCGCACGTATTGCTCTCTTCTAATTCGGAATGCGATCTCTCTGAGACAAATGTTACGATGTCTTTTTGGTCAGGAGCCTTCAAAAACTTATCCTCGAACTCTTGGGAGATTAAAATTTTCATAATATTCAATGATGAATGTCATAGAATATTCTATTGTCATACCATCAATGTAGGTGAATGATGGAAAGCACTGTAGGTACGTTTCTTTAGGTTTTGCAAGGGTCCATTCTTTCTATTCTCCCTGGGTCCATATTTCTATTCTCCCTGTTGATTTTCGGAAAAATGTTATAAATACAAACCACTGACCTAGGTTTTGGTTCCGAATTAGTACGGGGAATTGCACGAATCCACTTTTTCTCTTCATCCTTGAGAAAACGAAACGAAGTCACATATTCTTTTGTACATTCCTAATTACTTTTGCACTCTGGCACGACACAATTTTCCTGAATTCCGTTATCATTAAAAACAATAACTTGTGTTAACAATATTAAGTACTGTTGAAAAAATTTTCTCGAGAAGATCTGTAGGCAAACTATCGAAACCCGGAAATAAGCAAACCTAGGCTTATTGGTGGGTGGTGTCGCGGCCGGCCTGAAGTGCGACGTTGCCAATTCTCTACCGCCGCGGCCTTCTGTTGTGGACATTATTCATTAAATATCAGATTTTATGTCGACCATACCAAGGTGCAACCACCTCATTCGTACTACGGTGCAATTATTTAAACCGAATATGTAGGTATGAACGACTTCGATGATCATTGCAGGATTTGAAAATTAAATAGTTATAAGATAATGTGATAAGATCCACCAGTACGCGCATCCGAGCATCAAAGAAGAGGTGGCGGGGCGCAGACCTCTGTGGCTGTGGCAATGGAGCGGCTCTGTGGCAGGGGCTGTGACTTGAAGGAGACAATGATTTATATATTACGAGTGTCGATAAATCACTTAAAAGGAACTCAAAAGAGTTAAGGGAACAATATCGACTGGAAGACGGGACCTACACAGAAAACCGGGTAGGTATTATCACAAAGAAGTCGAACAGTTTCTGAAATAGAGTGTTGTATTCACATGTAAACTCACAGAACTGACCAACTAACTTTACTCGAATAAAAAGACAAGAATACCGACTTGAACAAACTTATTTTCACAGATCGACGCACAAACTGAATGCCATGGAAATCGAAAAATAAAACATATCGATACCAAAAAAACAGAAGGCCAACCAAACCATACGAAAATAATACGATGCAGAACACGTTGCGATGACATGGATGCATGGCATTTCCAACATACTCCCACCTGAGGAGTATTAACGACTCAAGTTTGAAAACATTAGAAACCTGGACCAGGTAATCTGATTCGACGTCCACATCGGGTTTCATCATCCTTCAAAACAGTCCTCATCCTCATCCGGATTGATATGAGACACAGGCCACTCATCTTGGGGTAGGCAGAGCCAATCTGGTCCCTCCCACCATCTGGAATCCAATAACTCTTTTGTTTGACAACCACGGCTCACCAAGTCAGCAGGATTTGAAGTGCCAGGAACATGTCTCCAAACTCCTTGTGCAGTGAGACTCCTGATCTCCTGAACTCGATTGAACACAAAAACTCCCCATGGTTCTTCTCGGCGGATCCAGCTCAAAACAGTGGAAGAGTCACTCCAAAAAAATGTGGGAACCTCACCCATCTCCTTGACAATACTAGACGCCAGTCGCGCACCAATAGTTGCAGCCAGTAGTTCAAGACGGGGTATAGTCAATTTCTTCAAAGGTGCGACACGTGACTTGGCACCAACCAGTGTCACAAAAACAGTGTCTTCTGTCTGAACATGCAAAAATGACACAGCTGCATATGAAGTAGAGCTAGCATCACAAAAGGTGTGAAGGGCCACACTGTTAGACTCAATAGAAGCCCTTATCCATCTAGGAACTTCAATTTCGCTGAGTGATGAGATCTCTGCCATCCACTTTAGGAATTTTTTCTTGCTTTTCTCCTTCAGGGGGGTGTCCCAAGTACCTCCGTCGATCCAACTGTCCTGAATGATCAGCTTGGGAATCAAAATGGCAGGTGAACAAACTCCTGCTGGGTCAAAAATCTTCTGAGTCGCTGATAACACAGGCCTTCGAGTAATTTGGACCTCGTTAAAATCATCAAAAGAAGGAGGGTTCACTCGAAGCGTGTCACCTTTCCGATCCCACAGAATTCCCAAAACAGCTGTGGAAGTAGCTTCATTTAACGATGGGTCAGACCACTCCCACCCTCGAAGGTCAAATTGTGCATCCAAAAATATGGCTTTTGCCTGAGTCATAAAGTCAGCAAGAGAATCCCAATCATCGAGAGATGTGACACAATTATCCACATAAAAGGACCGCTTGATCCTGGAGATGACACTCTCTGATATTGGAATGTCATTAATAACAGTTTTATGGGAACATAGTGACAAATGGTGATTTATAACAGCTCCTAGAAGGTACGGGCTACTTGTGACCCCAAATACGACTCTTCTGTGTCTATAAATCACTAAGTTCCCAGAGCTGTCATTCCACAAAAATCTCAGTGCATCTCGATCAGCGGGATTGATGGAAATCTGCAAAAAAGCCTTGCGGATGTCTGCTATCACAGCAACTTTCCTGAGTCGGAACCTCAAAAGCATGGCAGGAATAAGTTCAATGAGGTTGTCCCCCTTTTCCAAGCACTGATTCAGATTGGGTTGCTCCTTTTCATGGGCCGATGCATCAAACACAGGACGAATACGAGTTGTGCTTCCTTCCTTCACAACGGCTCTATGAGGAAGGTAGTGTCCAAAATCCCAATTGTCTATGGAAACCCTCTCAATGATGTCATTGCACAACCACTCGTTGAAAACAGCATCATAATCCGCCATCAAATCAGTAGAACGCAATTTTTTCAAAGTACTTTGCAGTCTAGAGGACGCCATCCTGAAGTTACGGGGAAGCAGTGGATGCCCAACTAACCATTGAAGTGAGACCTCGTACCGGCCATCCTCCAAAATTTTGACGGTCTGTAAAAAATGTTCCTGAGCCAAAGAACGAGCCTCTTCCTTTGTACTTATATCACCAGGGTCATTGATGCCAATGACATCCAGTCGCCAGAGATCCGAAGCTGGAAGGTCTACTGTACAAAGGGAACTTACATTCAACATGTAATTACAAACATTATCCCGCAGTCTTCCCATAACCGTCCATCCCAGTAGAGTTTCAATGGCCACAAGACCACAGCTGAGAACCTGGCGTCTACCAGTGAGAAGTTTTCCAGCAACATCCGCACCCACAAGTATGTCAACAGGCCCCTGAGTAGTATCTGACAAAAATATCTTCCTGGAACGAAGCTCCTTCATCCATAAACCCTTAGGAATAGCAGGTACAGCATGACATATAGCCTCAGAATCCAGAACATCAAAATGACAGGCAAAATTACTAATGACGCTCTGAAGGTGAACCTTATAACAACTATGAGTCTTCAACTCGGTTCTATCCCCTCCAAAAAGAGCATGAACTAGCTTCTCAGTTTTCGATGGTCGGAGATCCAGTTCCTTAGCCAGCTTTGCTGTGATATAGCTGCGTTGAGATCCAGTGTCAATGAGAAGCCTTGCCGTCAAACCATCACTACCCTGCAGACGAACTTTCAATGTCTGCATCAAAACAGGGGTGCAGTCCATATTAGAACAGTTGAGGTCAACATCAGATTTAGTAGATGGCTGAGGGTCTTCCTCGGTCTTGAGAGATGGACACATCACAGTCGGATGTTGTTTCATACAAATCATACAGGAAAGTTTGACCTTACAAGGTTTCCTGCCATGAAACGAGGTCAAGCACCTAAAACAAATTTTCTTGGATTTTAGCAAGTCAAACTTACCAACCGCTTTCATCTGACGGGCTTTAAAACAAAATTGCGCAGGATGGTCATCACCACAAAACAAACACCTATCTGGCTTGGACTGCGACTGAAAATTGACCAAGTCAGCAGCAGTGGATACTTTAGGTGTTGTGGTATCGGATTTTCGGCCATTATCCTGTTTGTCTCTATGAGTAGTATTAGCGGAAGACGAGAAAGAATTTCGTGCGAGGGATAATCTTTCCTCGCTCTCAACCTCAGCCTTCAAAAATAGCCTCAACTCAGCCATGCGATCAGTAGCTTCCAACAGTAGCCCTTTATCAGATGATTTGACTCTCTTTCGCTCCCACTCTCTCAAAACAGCTTCCGGTAACGAAGATTCAACCATTGGGTACAACATGCTGGCATATTTGTCCGAAGCTACTCCCAGGCTCTCCAATGCCATCAACTGGGTCTCTAGCCGATCATAAAGCTGTGAGAGTGAAATGGAGGTTTTACCACTTGACTGTAGTAACACAAGATTCAAAAGTTCTCTAACATAAAGCTCCACCAATAGTTCATCACGCCCAAACCGGTTCTTGAGTAAAGTTATAGCCTTTTCATAATTGTCCGCAGAGGGGGGAAAGCTATCTAGTAACTCACGAGCAGGAGTACCCTCTTTAGCAGTGCGCAACAACAACTGAAACTTGTCCTCAGCATCCAAGTCGGATCTTTCATGAATTTTGCGAAAACAGGCCCAAAAACTTATCCAGGTTTTCGGTTTTATGTCAAATTGTCTGAGTTCCAACTTTGGTAGCTTGTAAAAATACTGCTTGTCTCTAACGCTGACGACAGAGTGAGCGGCTTCAGAAGAGGGGGAAACAGGCTTAGTGATGAGGTCCTTCCTAACGCATGCAGTCATCCAAACTTCTCTATATTTCTCCACTGCATCGTACTCAGTCACTAAATCGTCTTCATTGAAATCCTTACCAACTTCAGCAAAAAAAGCATCACTCACCTGACGATCCAAATAAAAGAGACGATCGGACTTGTCTTCCAATTTCGAGAAAGCCTCAAGCACAGAAGGAAGGGGAGACTCCTGTTTATCCAACAATTCGAAGAGCTTGGTAGCACAGGTGGTAAAGAGACGTCTTACCTGAGTCCTTTCCGCTTTCAATCTTGTGATATCCATCTTCAAATATTGTCCCCACAAGGGATGCCAGATTTTGTCGATAAATCACTTAAAAGGAACTCAAAAGAGTTAAGGGAACAATATCGACTGGAAGACGGGACCTACACAGAAAACCGGGTAGGTATTATCACAAAGAAGTCGAACAGTTTCTGAAATAGAGTGTTGTATTCACATGTAAACTCACAGAACTGACCAACTAACTTTACTCGAATAAAAAGACAAGAATACCGACTTGAACAAACTTATTTTCACAGATCGACGCACAAACTGAATGCCATGGAAATCGAAAAATAAAACATATCGATACCAAAAAAACAGAAGGCCAACCAAACCATACGAAAATAATACGATGCAGAACACGTTGCGATGACATGGATGCATGGCATTTCCAACAACGAGTACCGAAGTAAATGTTAACATTGCTTCAACACTTCTTTAGTATTCAACCTTTCAAAAAGGAACCCTTCTGATGAAAAGCTGCCTTTGTCGAAATCGGATTTTATGAATATAATATAAGTACCTGTAGAAGGTTGACTTTTCGGAAAGTCACCATTGGGAAGGACAGGTAAACGGTGGTGGAACTTTCAGTCGTTTCGTCACAGTACCACAGTAGCTAGCACGTCTCGGCACTAGCTATCTACCTACATTATTTTCGTTTCCTACAGATTTTTTCCCATCAAGTTAGACTTTTAAAACTTAAATTAGATCTAGCAATGTAAAACTGCAGATAGTTTTTGACCATTGGAATTTTTTATAACATCAATAGTAGGTATATAACTATCGAAAAACTGAAAACCTGCTGTTTTTGTCCAGAGGCCTCTACTTTGCGGTCATGCCATGTAAAAATGTAGATGAGGAACTAAAAATGAACAATAGGTATGTTATATATCAGTACCTTCTTTTTGTCACAGGTCGATTCTCAGACCAGCTATTATATATTATAGGCATAAACCCCTCATCTAGGCAGAAAATATCACAGCAAAATAGGAATTGCGAGCGTAGAATATAGATTTTTTTAAATGAATAAAATTCTGACTAGAAAGTTTAATTGCAACGTCAAGGAAATATGGATTTTACCATATTTCATTATCACAATATAAAAACAGCAATCAATGTTAGAACATATATTATTTCAACACACGAAGTAACCTGTAGCTGCGAAGTAACCGCAAATAGTTTCTGATTGATGTCTAGGATGGTATAATAGCAAAAACACAAAAAAAAAATCATTTTCTAGAAGAATCCTCTAAGTTAATATTGTAAAACTATCGATAGTCTCGACAGTTTTCGGGCCGATAGTATCGATACTATCGAAAATTCTGTCTATATTTGTACATTACTAATTAAGACCTCTTCAATTTTAAATTAAGAGTCTTCCATGTCAAATCATACTTAGACATTCAAATTGAAACTGAACAGCTCATTCTGAAATTATCAATGTCCAGGTGGAAATGGAATAAGTTTAACCTGGAATTGATGTATAAATTTTCGGGAGAAACTACCAATCTCGAGAAAATCTCCTAATAAACCGGACGGACAGCTCAAGAAAAGGAAGAAACTTGTGAGCCCCACTAATCAGATTCCTGAGCGTCTGTTCGTAATCAAGAAATGCAGAATTACAACTTGAACTAGGTACCTATATTTTTAAAAGAATAATATTTCCAATGTATTTTGTTTCAGGATTGGGTACAGCATTCCTATGCTTTTAGGTTTCTTCATAATGTTCCTTTCTACTATAAGTAAGTGGTAATTTGATCATTAATAGTGGTTCGGCTAAATATGAAATTCCGATACATAATATTCCCGTAAACTCGACTAGTACTTACATGAGCCAATTGATTTTAACCCAGACTCTCTAACGTTTGTCTTATGTGCCGCTTATTTACTTCTTACACCATCCATCACCAAGCCAGTAGCACTACCCAAATTTTCATCAGTGGAAATGTCGAATTACAATATTTTATAAAATATCTGGTTTCTAGTGTTTTTTATTATTAGTGTTTTATATTGTGTATTATTATTTCTGTCTCAATTAATTTCAGTTTTTGCGTTTGGAAGAACATACACTGTGTTATTTGCGGCTCGGGCTTTGCAAGGTATCGGATCATCGTTCTCGAGTGTAGCTGGTAAGTTCTGTGTCCGCACTTTTCCCTTGATAATCTTATCTTTAACGGATCATATTTTGAGTGGCGAAGATGTTCCTTGAGTTCCTATTAATTAGTACCCAACAAAGGTTGATAGAGTTCCTATTAATTAGTACCCAACAAAGATTGATACAAGTAAGATATCTACAAGATAAGTTTTGCTTTCACATACAGCTATTTACACTATAGGTACCTAGGCCTGTCGTAAGTTCTGTTAGAAGAAAAATTATTTCTAGAAATATCAAGAATAGCGCAAGTGCCTTTTTATTGAAAAACTACTATTTCCCAGGGCTTTTAAATGCAATTTTCTTTTTTAAATCGACAGAAAGCGGTCAGATTTACGCTAAAATATCACGTTTCACCGGATTATGCCATGAAAAGATCCTTCCAGTTTTTCGTCTCCTGTAAATGTCGGAAAATGGCGCTTACGATATTCTGCCTTTCAGGGGACGATATGAGGTTCCGTCCTGGCTCAATTGGAACAGCGGAATCAAAATAGATTTTTCGCTTCCTGACAGAATAATTGGCAGTGAGTTTGGATTTGTTCACTGACACTTGGGAACGCCATTGATATTTGGGAACGAGAACACAGTGTTGAGGGTAATGTCATCCGTACAACGTGTGGATGTCACAACCCCACGAAAAAAGATGGCATTAACCCACTTGTTAATTTGTTAATCGGCAGAAATACAACGCGCCGTTTTATTTCTGAGCCGATTTTATAAAATCATGTATGAATCGAAAGACGAATAGCTCATCTGACACAATGAACAAGAAAACTCGCAGAAATATTCGAAAATATGCCACTGTTCTGGAAACAGACTAGAAAATATGTTGTGGAAACAGACGGAGGCATGAAATGAGTGACATGACAGTTGTTTAAACAGCTATCAAAACACCACTGAAATTAGTCACATGGGTTGCTAAGATAGTTCAAGGCGTAGTAGATTTTAGTAGAATGCACAGTTTTCTAAAAAACCTTGAAGGATGTTATTACTCCAAGGATGGCTTTCGCTCACCTTACCCTCCTTTAAATGGATAAATCCCTACAAATTTGACGTCAAGGGTACCTATGCACTTTCTTGTAGCTGGTACTATACAGGTTAGTGTCCTAGAAAAGGCTCTGCTCTGAAGTGATATACCACCTGAAGTGTTAGAATTTTGGTTCAGAACAATTTTATCTTTCAGCAGGGAACATTAACGATTACCTTCGAGTACAGGGAATTTAAATGTACTTATTATAAAGAAGTGGAATGGCGTTAAGGATTTTTTTTGTTTTCTTCTCAGGTATGGGTATGTTGGCTGAAAAATACCCGGACGACAAGGAGAGAGGCAACGCCATGGGATTCGCTTTGGGCGGCCTGGCGTTGGGAGTTCTCATCGGACCACCTTTCGGAGGTTTTATGTACGAGTTTGTCAGCAAATCCGCTCCTTTCATCGTCCTGGCCGCTCTTGCACTTTTGGATGGAAGTACGTTCGTAATCGTTTCCCTCACATCGACATAGAGCCGTATTTGTGAACCGCCCTTCAAGACTCCTTTAGTATTTAACCTTTCAAAAAGGAACCCTTCTGATGGAAAGTGACTGCTTTGACAAAACCGCATTTTGTGAACATACGTCTGTAGAGGTTTGACCTTATTTTTGTAAAGCTACCTACCTCTGGGAAGGGCAAGTAATGGGTGGGTTAGATGACCTGGCGCCTGTATCACTAGTCTACTGTCTCTGGCACATTAGTTAAATAGTTTTTTCCGTCAAATTAGACTTTTTAATTTAAAATTACTTAGACTTTTCAAAATATTCCTCGATTCCAAATTTAATAAATTGTTGACATTTAAATCGAAGTTGAAACAGTTTGATTTGAAACTGGAAAACCCGGATTTAAATCATTGATATTTTACCGCCTAATTTGAAATCATTAAATAAATTTGAATAAGAAAGCGACAAAGTTTGATTCGAAATGAGCCTTATTTGAGATGAAAGTCTTATTGGTCGGAAAAAGTAAAATACTTACCTACCTATCACTGACATTTAAATCGAAGTTGAAACAGTTTGAATTGACATTGAAATCGAAGTTGAAACAGTTAGATTTGACATTTAAATCGAAGTTGAAACAGTTTGATTTGACATTTAAATCGAAGTTGAAACAGTTAGATTTGACATTTAAATCGAAGTTGAAACAGTTTGATTTGACATTTAAATCGAAGTTGAAACAGTTTGATTTGACATTTAAATCGAAGTTGAAACAGTTTGGTTTGACATTTGAATCGAAGTTGAAACAGTTTGATTTGAACTTGAAAAACCCAGTTTTAAATCTTAATTAGTATTTTACCGTCTAATTTGAAATGAGTGAATACATTTAAATGAGAAAACTATTAATTTTGAATCGAAATGGGCTTTATTTGAGGTGAAAGTCTTATTGGTCGAAAAAGTCAAATACCTGCCTACCTATCTCTTGTGAGTGGCCAAAGTATAAGCAGGTACTTCGCGGCGCGTCTGTTATATATATATTAAGTAGGTACTCACTCGTTAGTGCAGAACGCAAAGATTTGCGTTAAAAGTTTTGTTCAGTGATAGTTGAAATTTATTCTAATCAAAATGGTTCACTCAGTTTTGGAAAGACTACCTCCCTAAATATATAGATACATTCTGAAATCACGATTCTTGCCCTTCCTCGCCGATCCCAATCATATAAAAAAAATTCCTCGTAACTTGAAGCCCTGCCAGTCCTCCACATGAACATTGCCACATGAACCTACAACCTTCTCTATATTATATTTTTAACTGTGAAGTAGGTTAATAATCGTTTTCCGTCGTAGTGTTACAGTTGTTGTTACTTCAGCCTGCGATCGTCAAACAAGAAACAGAAAACTCATCCCTGGGTGAACTTATTAGGGATCCCTACATCCTAATTGCTGCTGGTAAGCATAAACGATTTATTCATATCGTGAGATTTCCAGCTCTGTAGAGAGCAAAATAGGTGTGGTTGTTGATTTGTCTACTAGCAACTTATTCATATTACAGTATCTAGTACTTTATTATAATAAACATGTACAAATTGTAGAGCAAACTGAAATCGATATTTTTATAATTATATAATCGAGCAGCATAAGAAACGTAGCGAATACGAAAGCATCAGCATTTTCAAGACTTGTTTCACAGTTCGATTATCAACTACCAAACTGATTCAGACGTCCATTTGATATATTATGACGCTAGTAGAAACATCAGATTTGGCTTTTAGGTAGGTAGGTAACTAACCCTGAAGTATCAATGTACATCAGAACATTCAGGGACTCCTCATTTTTCGCGTGGAAAACTCATTACTTTGGATATGAATAATTTACTAACTTCATTTTCCACAGTGCTTCGTTATATGCAATAACAATATGCAAAAGCATTTCACCTTAAATTAAGGCATCATCGGTACAAGTTTTCTTAATGGGATGGGTACCGAGCGCCTCGTCAGTGAAACCAGAAAGATCTATTTTGACAACTGTAGTGAATGTATAATGGACGCACATCCACTACGAGAGGCGTTGAGGGAGGATGTGCCTGGTTTGGTTATAGGCGTACTACCACCATGCCCAGGATCTTTTTGGAAGAGTGCTTGGTTTAGTTATAGGCGAACTACCACCATGCCCAAGATCTTTTAGGGAGCGCTGCCTGGTTTGGTTATAGGCGAACTACCACCATGCCCAGGATCTTTTAGGTGTGAGGAGAGAGATGAGGAGTGCGAAGAGAGAGAGATAAGTCAGCGACTTAAGGAGAGCGTAGAATGGTAGAAAAGGGGAAGGAGGCGAGTATATATAGCCCTGAGGGCTATCTCCCACCATCCTCCAGCTAGTGGAGGATGGTGGGGATCCCCCACTGGGTACCTCGGTTCTCCTGCGTCTTCCGTCCCCACTTCTATGTTTATTTGGCGAGATCTTAAGTTTGCAAGGAATGGTTCTGGGAGGATACCACGACAACAACTACTTACTGTCTCTATTTTCATTTATGAACCCGATTGGACTCATCTCTCACAAAGTGAAGGAGGCTTACGGGTGATTCGATTGTACGGCAACATCAGTGGAATTCATAAACCCGCAGTGCCGGAATCGTTTTGACGCTACAGCAGGACATTCACGTAGGATGTGCCCTGCTGTTTCCACTGCCTCAGTACAGAAGCAGCAGACGTCAGTCTTGGCTTTGCCAGTGTTCAAGGTGGTACCTTAGGGGCAATGGCCAGTGAGGAGACTCACGATGGTTCGGAGGTCTTTACGCCTCATTGATACGAGAGCTTGCTCCCGCTTTTTGGAAAAGTTCATCAGCCGCTTTCCCTCTCACGAACCAGAGGTATTGCTCCAATAAATAAGCGGCCCTTTCTTTGTCCTCCAATATTTTTCACTTGTAGAGCGACAAAGCTCCTGGTGATCTCAAGCCGTGGTTCAGGACCATATGGGATAGACTCCGATGCTTTTTTCGCGAGGCGATTAGGCAGCTCCAGATCCTTGCGACTTTGAGTCTTTTCCTGGCAACCTCTTGCGCACATAATTCTGTAGCATGGGATGGGTTTCTGCTTGGGATTGTGGCTGAGCTGCCAAGAGGTTTGGCCAAGCTGAAATTCAGCCCATGCACCCCGGGCCCAGCCTTGCTGTCCCATCACAGACCCGCTAAGTACCAAACAAGTGAGCCTGGTTCAAATTGAGCCAGGCTTCTTTTCCAGGTCTCACGATATTTATGATGACCTTAAAGGGTACGTCGAAGTTCTTTCTAACATGAAATCAGGAACTGACCTGTTCGCCGTGTCTGTCTTGATTATGTCCAGTATACTCAGGTGACTCTCTGTGTACAGGTGTCTTGATCCTCGCCAACTGCCGCATTCTCGTTGCCCAGGTACAAGTTCAGTTCAAGTACATTTTCAAAACAGTTTAGGAAATTATGTGTACATGTGCGATGTGTATGATGAGGCCTTAAATTGAGGTGAAAAGCTTCAAATAAGTGCAGTATTGAGGAAAACCGGAGGAGTTTATAATTGATATAAAAACTACAGTTCAAAGTCCTGAAGATGTTGTCAGTCACTGTACGCTTCTACAACGCTCAGTTGTGGATGGTTTCTACGTCATTCGTGTACATCAGTAAAACGTTCTGAAATAAGCAGTTTTAGAAGGAAAGAAGCAGGAAACATTAAACATTTTAGATGCAAGTAAATTCTGGTGGGCGCATCTGTACTTGTCTGTCCCTCAACAAGCCGAAGCCTCTCTTGGTTGGCGAAACGGCTTTATAAACTCTCTTTTACAGCCGATTCTTTAAATTCAATAATTTATTTGCAAAATGGTACGTATATATTGCAACGAAGCCGATTCTTTGATTAAATCTACTTTCGCTCATTCTCCAGGTGCTATTACATTTGCCAATACCGGGATAGCCATGTTAGAGCCTTCCTTGCCCATATGGATGATGGACCGGATGGGCTCTGGCAAATGGGAGCAGGGTGTAGCGTTCCTGCCTGCCAGCATCTCGTACCTCATCGGAACCAATCTTTTTGGACCCCTCGGCCACCGAATGGGAAGGTAAATATTATTCAACGATATTGTAACTCTTTTAATCAGTTGATTGGTGATGTCGAAAGTCGTACGTTGTTAGCTACCTAGAATCATCTAGAAATCTTTATACCTAGATCTAGATATATCCAGATATGTATGTATCTACCCTCCTTCTCATCTCAGACACTGGGACATTAGTACTGTGATCAGATGGGAAATGTTGATCGGTCGGTTTTGTCTACATGTATAGGAAATCTTGTGAAGCTTATTTCAGGATACAGGGAAGCATGACTTGGATTTGGTCATTTCCACCACATGATGAATCGTTATTGGCTTGCATCAGAAAACCCTTAATAAAAAATCAAATCGACTGATTTTGAGCACTCGGAACAACTTACGGAAGTTCCAGTCATGCGGCATGGTCGTGTGGCAGTGGCTGTGGTGTGTTTTGCAACCTTACAAAAATCTTGCTTTTTGACTCATCGTACCCAACTACTTCGCCACTACCCACCCTCATGAACTGAAGTATTTTTTGTCGTATTATATAGTTTTTAAAGTCAAATTAGGATTTTATAAACCAAATTTAGATTTTTTCCAACCAAATTAGGCATTTTTCAAACCAAATTCAGGCTTTTCCAAACCAAATTAGGAGTTTTCCATTTAAATTAGGAAATTCGAAATGGAAAAATCCTAAATTGAAAATGGAAAATTCCTCATTTGGTTTGGAAACTCCTGAATTTGGTTTGGGAAATACCTAATTTGGTTTGGAAAAATCCTAATTTGACTTGTAAAATCTACCATAATAGACCATTCCTCTCCACTTTTTAGAAACTTAAAAAGAACGTCCTGCGACAAATCAGGCTAAAATTTGACTCCAACCACTTTGGAACAGTTTTAGATTAGCAATGATTGTTATTAGTTTTAATTGTGTCCTTTTTGAAATAGCCAAGTGCCGCCTGTTTATAATACCTAAGTAAGAACACTACTATCGAAGGAAAGAAAACAAAATTTCTCTGTCAGTCAGAAAAACGGAGAGAAAAGGGAAACGCGAAATCGGCTGTTCGAATATTGGGAGATGAATATCAGGTGAGTAGCAGCTTACCAACGGAATGATAACCGGCGATAACGGCATGCAGTTGTCATCATAATAACATTGAAATGTATGATTTCTACTAATCTGAAATTTGGGGGAGTTTAAATATTGAGGATATTTCGATAGCTAAAATTTTGTTGAAACATGAATATTAATCGAAACGCTGGAATGTGTTAATAGCATTGATAGTGTTTTCCTTACACCGAATGTACTCGTTGATTATAATGAACCAGCATACGTATGGTACAACACACGAGTACATTCGGTGTTGTACCTACGTATGCTGGTTCATTATAATCACTTTGACTTGATGATCTGCAAGAAAGAAATAATTAAAGGCGTGAATGCCTAACTAGCTATGCACGTTTGACCATTAGTTACCTACTGATAATTATATTCGTTCAAGCTTCAAACATTGAACTTGGGCTCGGACAGGGTGATTTTCTTTCCGGTGCCTCGAATTATGTGAATACCGTCGGAACATTTATGGCAGTGTTTTCAGGATCTGGATGGAGGGGAATTTCATTTTTTTTTAAATTCAGTGTTAACTTATATTTCGCATGCCCAATCTCAGCACACCCAATCGCCAGAGGCTGCTCTTCGGTTAGTAGGTGGGTAAATTTTCAAACGCACTCCTACGTTTCCTGAAATGTCAATTTGTGCCGCTAAACCATAAAATCACTTGGAAGGAAAATAATTTTTCTAGCTTAACACCTTCTTAATTGAAAATAACTGAAGATGACTATTAACAGCATGGTGGGCTGCACATGTATGATTCAAAACGATTATTATTATGTATAAAATACGTGCCTACATACACTTAGTTACAAACTGAATCACTCGCGATGGAATCGTGGAAACCCATTTCAAAATATTAATTTTAAAAATAAAAGTTCCAGTCACGCAGCACGGCTATATGAGCGAATTTTCAATGAAATATTCGTGCTATTGTAAAGAAAGGTGATACCACTTTTCGTAAAATTATATAATTTTTTCGTGGTTTTAGCCATTTTTACCGATTTTTGATCCTTATAAAATCAAATTTTACCTAGGTACTCTTTTAAGAACAATATTTTTTATCATCGAAATAGTCCTTCTGTCTGTCGTGAATCACCATCCCACACAACGTCAGATGAGTTAATATTGATTTTAGGCCTTAATACCAATTTTTGCCCTCTATAAATCCAAATTTGACTCCTTGTATGAAAAACAACTGAAATCATAGCACTTGCAGTGATTTTATAACATTTATCCTCGGTTTTAGCAGTTTTGCCGATTTTTGACCCCTAAAAACTCAAATTCGACTCCCTTAGAATTTTTGAACTCATCCTTTTGTTTGGCACTGCGAATATTTTGGCGAAATTTGGTATTTTTATAATGTACCCAAGGTCAGATAATGTCTGGAGTGACACATAAACAAATATATATATAACATAAATGTTTGTTAAAGTGAATTAGAAGGTTGTTTTGAAACGGATAGGCCTGTAACAATTTCAAAAATTCATGTTCTGAAAATTTTGGACCCATTGCAATAGCTTCATTTTTTAAATTCGCTAAAACGGAGTTATTAAAAATTGCCTACATATTTCCACTAATCATTTTACATATTAGTGGAAATGGACAAGATTTCAATGATTTCATGTTTTCTACATTTAGTTATTTTAAAGAGTAGGACTCAAACAGGAGAAAAGTTACGGACCCCGGTAATCATGTACCTACCATTGAAGATTCTGGATCTACCTACCTGGGCGTACCTTCTGTAAAGTACCTATCTATATAAATAGGTAGTAAGTAATACTTAATCTAGTCTCTTGGAAGATGCGAATATCATTATGGGCGGTTATCAAAGATTCCCGGCAAAACCTACCCTAAAGTTGACATGACGTTAGCTGGCAAGTTTTGGTAAGTAGGTACGACTAACTCGTAATTTTAGAGTCTTTGCTGTTGACTAGTATGAATTGCTACTAAACTCACGTCTTATTGTCGTATAATTATGAAGTTCCATAAGAGTTGAGGTGTCCTTACTATACTTCCTACCTACTCGATTCGTGGAACCTACACATTTCGATGATACAAACGCCCTCTCGCGGGAGGTGAGATGAGCTCTGGGGCCTTGAAGGAGATTCAGGACAAGGTTCATGCGAGGCGTTTGAAATCTGAATGGTGTAAGCTATAACAGGTGAAAGTAGCAGCTAGAAACCTTCATAACTAACCGGTGGGTAGGTACTTATCCAAAGAGGAGCGCAATCAGCTTCTATTATCGCCGTTTCTTCAATGAAAAATTGTATAGAATTCACTATTTAAAAAAAAAATCCTACTGAAACCTTAATCATTTCGTATTGTAACTTGGCAAAATTGTAACAGCATCATCTAAAAATAAATAGAAGATTACAAAAAGCTGTGCTCAGCTCTGTGGTGTGCTCAGCGACTTATTAGTTTGTTTTGTTTGATTGTGAAAGAAAATTCAAACATTTTCAACGTTGTTGTATATCTAGCATTCATGCAAATTCCCATCCATTATCCACACTATCCACAACTAAACAATGACAGTGAAGTACCTACACTAAGAAGAGATAGAAGGAGGTAGGTGCTCCAGTTACACACGGAAGGGATCGATGTGCTTGCGTCGGTCGTAAGTAGGTACATAAGTAGGTTGTAGGTACGTACGTCTTTAAAAATGTAGAAAGTGTTGGTTTTCATCATGGCGTTGGTCCAATAAGCACAGGGGCGTGAAACTAATTGCTACGTGAAAAACGACAGAATGAATAATGAAATATTTGCGTCTTACCTACTATAGAACGTATTACATTTACCTAACAGTATACAAGGGTATAAAGAAACTTGAGGAAAGAAGAAAGTGCCACGATTTTGCTGATATAAGGTTGTGACGTCACAAGTTTAGGGTGCATTATTTGAATAGCCGATTGTGTGTGTATTCACAATTTCTGATCATTACATAACGTTAAAACGTTAAAGAAACATAATTATTCTGGTGCCTGAAATTCGAACGTAAATATCTTGATATAGGTAGTTGACTATTTCTTATATCTATGCCATCGTTTACCTACCGGTGCCCTAGGTATTATGACCTACCGATCTAGGTACTTACCTAATGCCCACTGGGTAGCTGTCCGCTGTACTCCTTCCTTTACTATTGCAAGTTCTGCATTCAAGTTTTCATTTACAGATGGCTCGCTACGCTATTGGGACTTCTTATCATCGGAGTTTGCTTGATTTGTGTAAGTTCACAAAACAAAAATTCCGGGGGTGATCTTCCTTTGAGATTTTTGATCAAACGTATACAAAATTTTGTTTCAAAATCAGGTTAAAATTGAAAATGCGTTGTTTGAATGCGTGTGGTTATTATCAGGAGAAATCGGTGTTTGAAAATGGAGGCTCAAAGGATGACCACCCAAAAGTCGTCTTAAATGTTGTGATTTATGATACTTTAGTCGCAAGTCGTAACTTACTTAACAGTTATCAACCCTTTCAATACCTACTTTTCGGGCTGTATCTATAGTGTTCTCGTTTCACAGATACCTTTGGCGACGAGCATGTATGACCTGATTGTCCCCAACGCCGGTCTCGGGTTTGCCATTGGGATGGTGGACAGCTCCATGATGCCTCATCTGGCGTATCTGGTCGACATCAGGCATACCGCGGTCTACGGTACGGTGTACGCCATCGGCGATGTCGCTTTCTGCCTCGGCTATTGCATAGGTTTGTAATCAACGTCTTATAATAGCTCCAACGTGAATCTCGATTATCTTTGCTGTTATAAAATGTCTTAACGCGTATATAATGACCCACGTTCCTGATTCCTGAGGCTAACAGTCATTCTCTAAGAGTTGCACATTTAAAAAAAAAAAAAAATCTGCCAATTAGAGTAGGTAGTTAGTTAGCTTCCTCACTTGAATCACATGAACGTATAGAATAGTTGGGTAAGTTTATTTTGATGTGGGACCATCTGCAATCTAACCCGCGTGTGCCCTCAAAATGTCAGCTCTCTACGAATATTTTTTGCATAGTATCAGTTTGCGACTTGTGGCCACACAACAATTTGTGAGCTAGAAACCATGGAGCCACATTTGCCACATTTCATGTGTTCGATTTTCTCTCCATTGCTGTTAGCATCAAGTTGTTTTGCCCAGACCAACCATGTTCCCAGTCACCTTGGAACCAGCCAAGGTCATTTCGACCCAAAAATTGTTAAAAGCAGGTAGTCCTGGCAACGGACAGAGGCTAGAAGAGAAGGTTGAGTGTGTCCCAGATTGGCACACATGGCCCTGCCGGGGAAACTTGTGTGTGACAGATATGGCACACGTGGCGCTCAACGTGTTATGGCCTTTTAAGTATTTCACGTATGCGCAGACGAAAGTTACCGTACTTTTTCAATGATTTTGTTATGGGATCATTTGCGACCCAACCCGCACCTACCCTCTAAATTTCAGCCCGTTTCGACCATTATTTCGGGAAGTTATGGGCGTTACAAGGAATTGATCACAGTCAGACGGACAGACAGACACGGGAACAAAAATGTTCCTTCATGCCTGAGACTTAAAATGGGAGTGGAAATTTTCATTTTGGAGGGCATGAATGTTTTTCGATTCTTGCACGAATACAAAGCTCGGTGGTTCGATAGTGAGGAAGCAAAAACAAAAAAAAAAACCCTATGATAAATGAAAAATCCTGTACAGATTAACATGTTCCGAGTGGCGCCGATTTTGGTGGAGACTCCCTGTGACGGCACCCGTTTTTTCGAGCTATTTGTTGATAACTGCTTATCATGATTAGTTATGAACGAAAACTACAATGTGGAACCAAAATTGGATGAAAATCATTGATTTATAGACGTTGGATCTATCGATCCACTTCGGTGGTAACGTACGACGGAATAGGCAACCCGCAATACAATCGGCGGGTTTTGGTGGAGACTCCCTGTGACGGCACCCGTTTTTTCGAGTTATTTGTTGATAACTGCTTATCATGATTAGTTATGAACGAAAACTACAATGTGGAACCAAAATTGGATGAAAATCATTGATTTATAGACGTTGGATCTATCGATCCACTTCGGCGGTAACGTACGACGGAATAGGCAACCCGCAATACAATCGGCGGTCTTTTGAAGCCTATACTCATGAATAACAACCTACCGTGGTTGGATGTCAAAGGGGAACTGAAACAGATTCCTCGAGGAAAAAAGGAACGCAATAATCACAACAAAACTGAACATTGTACCCGGAAACATCATCCAAACGCGGCGAGAAAATGGCTTGGAATAACGAGGTCAGATAATCTAGAACAAAGGTGTTAAACTCAGCAGTCACTAGAGTGCGCGATAGTTCAGTTTCAGAGCAGAATGTAAATGTAGAGGCCTCTTATCGTAGAAACGCTCCCCGTAGCTGGATCGATAGATCCAGGCTGGGTGAATTGAACGGCAGGCCTTGGATCGATCGATCCATTCCGCTCGGAACGTGTTAAGTGGATTTGTTGTTATGCATGAAGCATAACGAGTACTTATTTGTACAAATTATAAGAAAATTCTTCCGCGTCGTTTGAAGAAAAAACTTCCTGAAAAGGTCATCAATTTCGGGGCATAGGTTCGTGAGGAATTGAGTACCTACCTCAGATTTTGCGTTTGCTCATGCGCAGTGGCCATACCAGTGATCCGGTCGCCTTGAATTTCACAGGGGGACCATCTAGGAGCTACACCCCAACCACCCATTTTGAATTTTTAAGTGGCAAGAATTTGCGGACACGGACGGTCACCGAACGAACTTTGTTTAAAAAGCTTCAAAACGTGAAGTGCGAGTGAAATTTTCATTTTGGAGATCACAAAACGTTTTTCCTGTCAAAAGTTGAAAACAACTTCCGCTTTCTTGGTAGGCCGAAACAAAATTTAAAGCTACAACCAAATTTGACGCACAACCATACCCTTGCTAAGCTGTTTCAACTTACTTCCCTTATATCCGATTTTGATGGTTCTTTTTCCTGTTCGGCACGTTCTTTTCATTCTGAGTCAAGTAATCCATGGATTACTCCAGATTTTTATGTTTCTGTTTACAAACTCCCGCAACAGGTCCTGCCGTTAGCGGAACTCTGGTGAACACGATTGGTTTTGAATGGATGCTCGTTCTCATCGCTTTCTTGAATTTCGGCTACGCTCCCCTCATGTTCATGCTGCGACACCCACCCACCAAAGAAGAGGAAGAGGTGACAAGATGCTGACACTTATTAAAGCATGGCACTGTGTATTGTGACTGACTGTGTACATAAATAAGTTACTAAAAATATATTTTCTTTTTTTAAATTATTAATTTTATAATTTTTTAACGTTCTCGTTGTTTTCGGAATGAAAATCTTTTGTTTGAATTACGTTTACTTTCACAAATTATTTATATTTGTTAAGTACCTACCTATACCCAATATTTTTTTCTCGTTTATTAATCCTATATGTTTTTCCATCCCGTTAGGTGAACAAAACAAACATCAGACATGGGGATGAATATTTTCATTCCAAAGTAAGATCAGAGGTGAAAACGAGCAAAAATTAGCACAGGAAGCACATGGGGCAGAAAAGCGTTTTTCCGATTAAAAACACTCCAACCCACAGGAAATTTTAAAATGTTCGGTTTTTTTGAAACGATTATGACGAAGGTTTTCCGGTAACTTCAAGAATAAAATCACCTAAAATTATGGCTATATAAAGCCGGATCCACTCATGCGGGATTCGCCGAACACCGAGCATGTTCGCGATTCGCCAAATTCGATGTTCGGGTGCTCCGACCAGAGTCGGTAAGTAGCCCGCTTCAGAGGAGACGAATGTTCGCCAAACATCGAGCACCAGCCCCCATCCACACATTCGGGTTCAAAGCTCACCGAATCGAGAAGCATTTCACTGTGAATCACATAATTCTTCCTCCCCCTGTGATTCACATAAACTTTCACCCCTCAACGCAGCAATTTTCATGTTTCTTTTGTTGCCGTTTCTCCCTAACGACTCCCAACGATTTTGATGAAATTCACACGATTTACTCTTTAGGCGGGTACCTACTTACAGCAAATTATATCCGATACCTCCCATCCCCGTCATTGTTGGTTCTCCGAATGGGCATCTCCGTGAAACCGCGATCGCCACCTGTACGAATGTTCGTCGTTCCCGAGACGAGCGTGAAGCTCGGCGAACCCCGCGTGTGTTTAGAGATGACGAATGCCAAGGCAAATACCCGGTCAAGCAGCTAAAGCTTCGCCAAACGTTCGGCGCTCGGCGAATACCGCATGTGTGGGGCCGGCTTAACATGAGAGCTGGAATTGGATTTCCGACGCGGAATTTGATTCTTTACATTTCTTCCATATGGAAACCTCGTGGATTTTCCCGTTTTTTAAATGTTAATAATTTTTAGATATAGGAGAACTTGTGGTACCTATTCAGCGAAAAATATCATACTAGCATGGAGAAGAACATGGTTTTAGTTGGAAAACCCTTTTTCTCCCCACTGTACCCAGTATTTATAGCCTATGGTAGATACCTACGCTTTCTAATACGTTCTTAGTTACCTAAAATCACCAAAACTCAATCAGTTTAGCAGAACGTAGTCTGTTAAGCTGGGTTCACATTGACGTGAAACGCAAAGGCCGTAAAGGTTCGCGTTATCATCGAGATACTTATAGCGTGTGCCTCAGCCTCCGCTTGCACAGATCCATCAAGCGCGTAAATATCTAGGTTTTTTTTATCTTGGACACTCTGGTTCAAAAGTCGTCGCTCGTAAAGAGCGTAAACCTGGGGGCCTATCCACTAAAATAGATACCTAGTGGAAAGAGATAATCTATTTTGAAAATCTCCCAGGAGAGATAGTCTCCCCCGGGAGACAGTCTCTTCCAATGTCTCCGGGGTTCGTCTATTTTACAGAATAGCTCCAATGACCTTGAGGAAGAGGTATGGATCCAAATGCATGAAAATCCCATAGTATCCATGAAGTGCGAGATGTTTGTGCCCCAGGGAGTTCAATTCCTTAATAATGAACGCATTTCTCGGTAATACCTATTCAATGGGTCCTACATACCTCAATCCATACATGGATGTTTTTGTTCATGAATCGGATAAAAGTTTAAATGAAACTGAAAAAAGTCTCAATTATAAACAGGAAAAGTCGAATTAGGGGGCTTAATGCTTGTATTATATCTACACCTAATGAACGGCCACTCTTAGGTAGGTACGTACCTACCTCAACCCGTCTTGGACGTTTTTACTCATAAATCTATAACATGTATATATTTTTAATGAAAATTGACTTACCTTTATGAAATGAAAAAAAAACACGATCAAAATTACAGATGTGATTGTGGATGAACGAGGATATTACAGTGTCAAACAAATGAGGATTAATTTATCACTGTCAAACAAACGAGAAATAGACTCTATTTCTAGGAAAGACACCTAATTAGCTGTCGAAAATGCCAAGATGGCTGCCAACTCTCTCTTTTAGAAGTTACTAATAACCCGGTCATGGATAATGTAAAAATATCTTCTGACAAAAGAGAGAGTCAGACCAAAAAGAGATCTCTTTCACTTAGTGAATAGGCCACCAGCAGACATCTTGGCAAAAGCGATTTTTATAGTATCCATGACAGGGTTATTCAATAACTTCTAAAAGAGAGAGATGGCGCCCATCTTGGCATTTTAGATCTCTTTCAGAGAGACACCTAAGCTTCGTTCTTAGTGGGCGTTCTGACAGTTCTCGAACTCATAAGAACTGGGACGGAAAATCCCGCGGCGTTCCGGAACTTGAGGAACCGCGTTCTGCACTGCGAACGATTTCAGAACTGGAAGTGGAATAACCGCGCATGAAATAAATGCGCATGCGTCACCTACGTTCTTGAGTTCCAGTTCTGACAGTTCCGAAAAAAATCGGGGACTGTCAGAACCGTTCGGAAATGGATTCGCAAAACACTGCGAACGCAGAACTCAGCGTTCTCGGCGTTCCGGAACTGGGCGTTCTGGCACTGCGAACGACAAAACTCGACTGCGCTTGCCCAGAACCGTTCAGAACTGTCAGAACGCACACTGAGAATGAAGCTCTAGTTCTGCCAGTTCCGAACGGTTCTGGGCAAGCGCAGTCGAGTTTTGTCGTTCGCAGTGCCAGAACGCCCAGTTCCGGAACGCCGAGTTCTGCGTTCGCAGTGTTTTGCGAATCCAGTTCCGAACGGTTCTGACAGTCCCCGATTTTTTTCGGAACTGTCAGAACTGGAACTCAAGAACGTAGGTGATGCATGCGCATTTAACAACGTTCTGAAATCGTTCGCAGTGCAGAACGCGGTTCCTCAAGTTCCGGAACGCCCCTGGATTTTCCGTCCTAGTTCTTATGAGTTCGAGAACTGTCAGAACGCCCACTAAGAACGAACCTAGTGATAACGTGTATCATCCTTCGTTCATCCACTACCACATCGGTAATTTTGATGTGTTTTTTAATATTTTAATGGTAAGTCGACTGAAAATACATACCTACATAATTATCTATTCATGAGTAAAAACGTTTAAGTACGGGTTGAGAACTATTCAGTAAAATAAACGAACCCGGGGGACACTGGAAGGGACTTGTCTCCCGTGGGAGACTATCTCTCCAAGGAGATTTTCAAAATAGATATAATCTCTTTTCACTATCTATTTTAGTGAATAGGCCTCCTGATGAGCCAATCAAATTCAGTTACGCGTTTGAATTTTGCGCGTTTTACGTCGATTACCCGTCAGTGTGAACCCAGCTTTAGTGTAATTAACATTAGTAGTGTAGACCACATCGAAGTACGAGTAATCTGTGTTTTAGAGATGCCTTCTTGAACGGTATTGAAAATCAGGGGTTAGTGACGAGAGGGTTTTACACCCGCATAATCTAGTAAACGTATTCGTTTACTTGCGTGTCTGATCATATTTATTCATACGTAATGGAAGTAATAGATTTTCACCATTTAAAACGTCCTGTATTGATTTTGATTATACACTATTTATTTATTTCGTTTTGTTTGCGTTTGTTTATTAAGATAAAAGTAGATGTTTGTTGAAATACCTTCGTTTACCAGGAGTAGATCACAAGATTATTTGGGTGGACGTCAATGCATACAAGGTAAGCCATGGTGTTGCATGATGCTCTTCGGTGTGATACCCGAACACAAACTCGACTTCTGGGAGAAGCGCTTGAGAGGCCCCATCATGGAGTTACCAACGATGAAGCTGAACTCCGCTGCATAAGTGAGTACCTACTTGTTAAGCATGGGGAAGAAATGGCCTTTTTCATAAAGGAGAGATACCGCGGCACGAGCGTGTTCGCCTTGGCGTGTTCGTTTTGGCTTTGATGATAAAAGTGGACTCTGAGGCCTGGACCCACCTAATTATTGTCACCTTGTAATTCTTTTTTTTTTTTTTTTTTTTCAAGTGAATTTACCTATGTCTGATTAGAATCATTATCGATGGATTTTCTTTTTTTTTTAAACAGCAAATTTTGAAATATTTTGTCAAAGAACGATTAGGTAATAAATTTTTTCAAGTCTGCTGTTCTCGGTTTTGATGATTGTGTACCTAACATTTTTATGTCTTTACAATAAAATTAATTGCTGATAATCAATAACTCGCACCCGTACGTTCCAGATGCTGACGCTTGGTGAGAAATCGTCTGTACGTTACGTCACCTATCAGAACGAAGAAGAAGACGAATGAGGAATAATGGTCTACGGCTAGACGGCCGTAGAGCGGAACGGATATTAAAATATAAAATAAAATTTCCTGAAGCATTGAAAATTAATGAAAATCGCTATACTTGCCGAATGTTGCGCATTTAGTAAAGAAAAACAAGTAAGTAATTTATTATCTTTGAACGGTATATTACAAGGCGTAGGTACTGATCCCAGTGACTGTAACGTAAATTCAGAAGGGAAACAAATCATTCTTTTTCATACAAACCCGAGGTCCAAGTTTTGATGTGAAATGATAGGGTTTAATTTTTATTTTTGAAAAACAGCATTTAAAAAAAAAAAAGATTCAAGTACTGTATAACGAACAAAGTAGTTTTATAGTTGATTTCTTTTTTCTTAGACGTTTTAAAAAATAAAACAAAACACTTTTATTTTTCGTTTGCTGTTTCCAGTAAGGCCTACTTTCTGCATTTTTCAAACTCCAAGATTGAACCATATATCACGGTTTGTTTGAAAAAATGATGTAGTTAACGAAGACAAAAAATGCTAAGTTTTAAACACGATATCACTTTAAATTGGATGAATTCAAATGATTTTAATAGTAACTTTCCACTTGTTATTCAGAGTTTTCGAACTGGTTAGGACCGTGTGAAACGAGCAAATTTCAAGACGAAAAATTTCATATGACAAATGAAAGATGCAGTATTGACCGCCTACAAAATAAACTGGTTTAATAATGGTCTGTGATATTCAAGCCTTTATCCAAGGCACAAATTATCTACTCAAATCGCACTTTCTGCATATAAATAAAACGTTTATTTATTTTATTTGTATTTATTTATTTTTTGTGTCGTCAAAGAAAAGGGGGGGCATAACTGTTTCTTTAATTAATAGTAACGTTGTTTATAACAGTTTTAACAAATCAATTAATGTTAAGCATCGAAAGCTAGCGGAAGCTACTGATATTATGTCTCAAGTGAGGTCAGGCGCTGTGTGTGCGCCCGAACAGGTTAAATATGAATGGAAATGATAGCGGAAAATCTCGATCGAACTCCTTTGATTCAGTTTAACGAAATTAAATTGAATTAAAATCAAAATGACGCGCTAGAAGTACTTTTTGCTGTTCTACTATACAGAAATTTCGGATGGTGCATACTGTATCTTTTATTATGATTTCGTTACGGTTTCGTTTGTTCTTGGAGAAGTTTTAAAGAACAAAATGCGGAAAACGCAAAATTTTCATTTGGGGTTGGAATCAATCATTAGAGATAAGCAAATGTTTATGAAGAAATAAACACTGACAAAAAAATTAATGACACTGTTGAAAAAGTGTTCAAACACCCAAAACATTTCACAGATAGGCACGCGTTGATTTTTTTTTTTTTTTTTGTTCGTAATTTTTGTTCAAATTTTACAAAAATAACTTGTTTTGGGGTCGCTCCTCTTACACGAAGATGGCTGTGAATGGCTGCACTCCGTCTTCTGGGAACGGAAACCCTAAGAGGTTTTTAAAAATAGCGCCCTGTAAATTGGCATTTAATAATCCTAATCGATATTTGGAAAATTTGTACAGGGTAGCTCCAGAATCAAAAGTGACAAATTTAAGATGTAGAGGATCACGCGGATGACGAATGTACCCCATTTCGTGGGTCCTTGAATGGGGGTTTGTGCGTGTTGTAGGCTAAAAATATACTTTTTCTACGTTTATCAAGTGTTTCGGGTTTGAAAATACCTAAAACGAAGCTCAAATCAGAAAATACTTCGAGTGAACTTAGAAAATGATATTCTACGTTAAATGAAATCAAATTTAGCCCTCGAGATATGTTTCAATTTTTTGATGAACTTTCAACATTTCATGAAAATTGAATCATTTTTGGTATTTTATATTTTTCTAAGGCGAAAATTTACTTGATCTAATCGTCTTAATGGAATATGATTTCAACGGCTTAAAGTGGTTGGGGTTCACAGTAAAACAGAAACCTACAATTAATGTGACTTTTTCAGCTTTGAAAAATGAAACTCCACACAGTTTTGAAATTTTCCATGGAATTTTGAAGATTTATCAAAACTCGAAACTTCAAAGGCTCAATTCTATATTAATCGACGCAAAATTCAGTTTCCTACGTTTACTTGATAGGGGTTTTTCGATTTTAGCTTTGTTTTTGGTGATTTTAATGCAGTTATTGAAATGAATTATTAGTACCTACTAATATCACGTTCAAAATAGGTAGGTACCTACGCTCCATTCAGGGACCCATGAAATATGGTATATTCGTAACCAGCGTGATATTTCCTGTATAAGACCTAAAATTGTGTGCTTCTTGTTATGGGTCCGCTCTGTTTCATTTTCAATTCAAAAAGAAATCCATAGAAATGGTATAAAAAAGCGTTGCCTACCGAAAACATCGGATTTGACACCAAAGGATTCTCATTGTATACAACTTCATGCGAAACGTAAAAGGTTTTGTCAACTTATTGAGTTGTAGCGGTAATGTTCTATAGGTAATTAATAAGAATGAGAGAAATCATTGAATACATTAATTAACCTAATTTTAAAGGAAAATTTAAAAAATTATTATTATACTTACTTGCAAAGTAATGGGACGACGCCTCTCAGATAACATGCATCAGATGCATTTTGGTAGATAAATAAAATGAAGATGGTTAACAGCGCTACAAGAACGTTGCATATTTAGGGTTGTTCGAAACAAAATATTTGGTTATGGAAGAAGAAAAAAACAAATATAGGTAACAAATGAAAATATTAAACAATATCATTATTATTAAAAGAAAAATAATTATAAGCCATGTTTATTGCAAATTATTTTTTATTGACGTTGACAACCCTAGTTTTACTGGAAAACGGTTTGGTTGAGAAGGGGATCATTGTGTGTTATAATTTGGAGTTTTAATCGTCTTTTTTATTTCATCGTGTATTTTTAAAAGAGCATTCAGGTACTCTGGAATGTCATTGTGACATGACAATAAGTCAGTATTGTTGTGTGATTTGCATTTGTTAAAAGAAACAAAACATTTAAATTTAAACAAAATCGTTATACTATCTATGAATAGTATCTTAAGCTGGTTTGGGTCCGAATAAACAAAAACAAAACGAAAAATTATCTTAGACGACGCCAACCGACATTTTGAAACCGGTCCCACGGTTTTTCTCTGGGAGGCTAGTCTGTTAAATAATTGTCATTATATTTATTATAAATTATTCTCTATATGTGACTAAGTCAGTGGCTAACTACAGTTGTGGAAGCTTAACATTGTTGTTACTTTAATGGTGTTCTTTGCTGATAATGTGGTGCAATAAAACAAATTGTCCTGAAAAATAAGGAGGCGGTGTTTTCATTTGGAACGTTCCTTTATCCTAATACGGCTATCCTAATAAGGCTTTATCCTAATACGGCTATCGCGATGGTTCTGAAGTCTGAACGTTTTAGCTGTTTTTGAAAGGTTGTTAGATGCAAATTCGTTTCGGAGCATTGCGATAGTTGGTTCCTGGATGTTTTTACAAAGAAGCAAAGCGGATCAGTGAAATCAACAACAAGGCACGTTCTGAGGAATATGTGATGAATTTAAAATTCTCATCACGGTGGCGTGGAAGGAAGGTGAGTGAGTGAATTTAGGTAAAGGAGAGAAAAAGGAGGAAAAGTCGCAGGCGGCTGTAGTCAACCGAACATCTACGACTTTTGGAGGAGAGAGAGGTGGTGTGGAAGGAAGGTGAGGAAAAGTCGCAGGCGGCTGTAGTCAACCGAACATCTACGACTTTGGAGGAGAGAGAGGTGGATGAGGGAATTTTACCTAGGCGGCTGTAGTCAACCGTTCATCTAGGTAAAGGAGAGGAGAGGAGAGGTCCCTTGTCTAGGCGGCTGTATTCAACCGATCATCTAGACAAGGAGGAGGAGAGAGGAGGTGAAATTCCCAGGCGGCTGTAGTCAACCGATCATCTGGGAGGTAAGGTAAGAGAGAGAAGAGAGAGCTGGTTAGAGGAAGTGTCGAATGAAGCTTGAGCGCCAGGATCCGGGGTTTTATAGTACTTGGGGGCCTCTCCCTCCAGCTCCTTGCAGGGAGCTGGTAGTGGGGCCCCAGGTTGAGTAACCCTGGGTTCTGTCGCCTGTCCCCACTCATATCTTTATTTACGGAGCTTTAGTTTGGCGTTTGGATATTGGTGAGAACTTAATATGATAGGAGTGTTCCCGGGAGGGACTCACGACAGAGGTCCCCCCAGTTTGAACCAATATTGGTGCTGAAGGCGCAAGATGACAGGAGCTGAGGGCTACGGCAAACAAGAGGTGGTCGCTGAAGGCGCAAGGTGACAGGAGCTGAGGGCTACGGCAAACAAGAGGTGGTGCTGAAGGCGCAAGGCGACAGGAGCTGAGGGCCGATGCAAACAAGTGTGTGAGCTGAAGGCGGATCTTAAGTCTAAGAGTAACACGGTAGTATAAGAGAGTAGTATAACATGGTAGTAGAAGGCGGATCTTAAGTCTAGGAGTAACATAGTAGTATAAGAGAGGATTAAGATGGTAGTATGAGAGAGGATTAACATGGTAAGTATATAACATGGTGATAAGTTACAGGGGGTATTTACAAAAGATGAGTATTTACATGGAGTGTGATATATGACAGAGAGGATTAACATGGTATTTACAAAAGATGAGTATTTACATGGAGTATGGGCAGAAGATGAAGGAGTAGTGATGAGTTGATGGATATGTACAAAGTTTGGTCAAGATCCGTAAACATTTGGCGTTTACGGAAGTGATCGGCAAGGGCGAGATGAGGATGATTGACAATATTTACAAGAATTACAGCGGTTACAATATTTACAAGAATTACAGGATTTATAATATTTGCGATATTTACAACATCCATGCAAATGTAGGGGAGAAATTGGAACGGGGTGTTGGAAAACCGCCGATTCCTGGGTGTGTGTTGGGTGTGGTGAGTGACAGTGTGTGTGTGAGTGTGGTGTGTGGGGGTGGCGGTTGCTCCGAGCTCGTGGCGAGGCGGGCACGGCGGAGCTCCGAGCTCCGGTACAGTGCGAGTGGATTAAGAAGACACTTGCACTGTTCCGGAATCTCAAGGCCCCGCCGTGATTGCTCAGAGCGGGGCGGGGGATTCGGCCGCCGGGACGTGGGGAATGTGGGGACGCTCCCTCCGTCTGTTTCGCCGCCCGGGCCGTTTCGCCCCGGCGGAGGCTATTTTGGATATCCCCGGCGATGGAGGGGGGGGAGGTGTTGTTTGAAGGGGAGAAGGAGAGATGGGGGGGTCGAAAATCGAGAATGGGGGGGGCGTTAAAATTGGGGGGTCGGAATTTTCGGGGGGGTCGGTGATTTGAACGGGGGGTGGTTGGTTGAAATTTATGGGGGGAATGATGATTTGAACGGGGGGTGGGGGGGGCATGAGTTCCGCGAGGCGGAACTCGCGAAGGATGGAGGTCATCAAAGGGTCTGTGGGGAGTAGGGAGGGTGTACCCCCGTGGCTTGGGCTGTGCGAAATTCGCGCAGAATTTTCCACTGGGGGTACTTCCATCGCCGGGGCCGGGGAGGTAGTCCGGAGATCCTTTGCGGGACGAACGAAAGCGGTGTAGTCGGCCCGGGCGAAGGGGGTAGGGGGGAGAGCGGGTCCGGGACGTAAACGTCCCGGAGAATCGCCGCCATTTCCGGATCCGAATCGAAATCCGGAAACGGCGACGGAGGTGACTGGTGCATTGGGAAGAGGTGCGACATCGCGAACGGACGGTGGGAGACTGATAGTGTTAGGGGGTTGGGTTAGCACAGGTGCGGGCTTACACCTGGCTAACGGGACTGTATGTGGTTTGCCGTCAATTAACAGGGTTGCGGTGGTGTGTGTTGTGCGAATGACTTGAAAGGGCCCGGCATAAAGTGGTTGGAAAGTTTTATGGATGCCGGGCTCTTTCAGGTACATGTGTGTGGTGGTGAAAAATCGTTTGGGATAAGTGGTGTCGTTTGTCGGTGTTGTTGAGTGTAGCGGTTCCCTGTTAATTGACGGTGTGTGGCTTGGGGTGAAAATGTCGGCCGGTAAACGTAGTGGGTCTTTAAATGCATTTTGCGCGGGGCTAGTTTGGTCTGATGGACGGGCGGATGTTCGAAGGCTGAGCAAAATGTAGGGAAGGGACTTTGTCCAGGAAGGGGAATTGGTTGATGTAGAAATGGCCTGTTTTAGGACCGAGTGCCACCGCTCTATTTTCCCGTTGGATTGGGGATGGTACGGGGTAGTGTGGATTTTTTGGATGCCGAGGGAACGTAGTAAATCGGAAAAGTGGGCGGATGTGAACTGCCTCCCTTGATCGACCGTGATTGTGCGCGGACAACCGTAACGGCTGACCCATTGAGCGAGGAAAGCCGTCGCGACGGCGTCCGCGGTGATGTGGGCGAGCGGGATACACTCTACCCAGTTGGTGGCACGGTCGATCATCGTGAGGCAGTATTTCTTCCCCTCGGATGGGGGAAGGGGGCCCACTAAGTCCAGATGTACGTGTTCCCACGGGAGGGAGTCGGGAATGGTTTGAGGGGGGACATGGGGGTGGGCCGAGACCTTAAACCGCTGGCACTTCTGGCACCCCAGAACCCAGTTACGAATATCTGTATTCATGTGGGGCCAGAAGTACCGCGTCTTGATGAGGTCCCGGCTCGCCCGAATGCCAGGATGGTGAAGCGAATGGTAATGGAGGAACAACTGCCGCCTCAACTCTGGTGGGACGTACGGGCGCGGTGAATCGGCCGTCACGTCGCACCAGAGGTCGAGGGGAGGCAGTTGTTCCAATTTGGATGCGGAAATAAGGTTGGAAAGGGCGGGGTCAGAGGTTGGATCTTGTTTGGTTTTGAGGGAGTGTGGGGAGGGAAATGGCAGCAACTCCGCCACCGGCGCGGGGATAGGGGTGGGTCGGGAGAGCGCGTCCGCCACGCAGTTGTCAGCCCCCGGCAAGTATCGGATACCGGACGTGAACTGTCCGATAAACTCGAGTTGCCGGAGGCGACGCGGGGAGGCGGATTTGCGGTTCTGAAGGAGGGCGTGGGTGAGGGGCTTGTGATCGGTGACGACAGAGAACTGCCTGCCCTCCACGAAGTCACGAAAGTGCTTGATGGCTTCGTGGATGGCGAGGAGTTCTCTGTCGAACGTGGAGTAATTTTTCTGGGTGGGGGATAGTGTTTTAGAGAAGAAACCTAGGGGTTGGGGGGTGGCGCCGGTGTGTTGATGGAGCACTGCCCCGATGGCCCAATCGGACGCATCGGTGGTGATGGATAGGGGGGCGTGGGGATCGGGATGGGCCAATAGAGCGGCGTCTACTAGGTCCTGTTTGCAAATTTTGAAGGCGGAGATGAGTTGGGGGGTCCAGGTGATGGGGCGGTTGTCATTTTTTTTGGAGGGTTGGGGGATGGCGTGTATGAGTGGTTGTTGATGTTGTGCTGCGTGTTTTATGTGTCTGCGGTAAAAGTTTAACATACCCAGGAAGCGGCGGAGTTCCGTCACCGTGCGGGGCTGCGGGAAGTCACTAATTGCGTGGACCTTGTCCGAGAGGGGTTTGATGCCCTCGGACGAAACTTGGTGGCCGAGGCAGCGGACGGAGGGTTGGCCGAGAACGCATTTGTCCGTGTTTATGAGGAGGCCTTCGGTGGAGAAGATGTCGAGGATCTGTCGGAGATGGCTGAGGTGTTCTTCCGGCGTCCTGGAGGCCACCAGAACGTCGTCTAGGAAGCAGAAGACGAACGGTAGGCCTCGCAGGATGCTGTCCATATAGCGCTGCCACGTCTGTGCAGCGTTTCTCAACCCGAAGCCCATTTTCACGTATTCGAATAGTCCGAATGGGGTAATGATGGCGGTCTTTTGGACGTCGGGTGGGTGGATGTTAATGTGGTGGAATGCTCGTGAAATGTCGAGGGTGGAGAAAATAGTAGTACCGTGCAGATGTGATGAAAAATCCCGTAGGTGGGGAACGTTGTACAGGTCCGGAGTGGTTTTCGTGTTTAGGCGCCGGTAGTCCCCGCAGGGGCGGATATCCCCATTGGGCTTCTGCACGATGTGGAGTGGAGAAGCCCAAGGGGATTTTGAGGGGCGGACGATACCGTCGGCTATGAGCTTGTTAAAATGTTGACGAGCTTTTGAGAGTTGAAGGGGGTGGAGACGGCGGGCCTTAGCTGTGATGGGGGGGCCGGAAGTCTCAATATGATGTTGGACGGTGGAGATGTGGGCAGAGGGGCGGCGCTGGGGGCGGTAGTCGAGGAGGAGGCGTTCAAATTGTGTGGGGGGGTGGTTGATGGCATGTATAAACCCGGGAATGGGTTGTTTTGTAGCGGGGTCTATCAGGCGCGCATTCCGGACATCGACCTGGAGACCGAAATATGCAAGGAAATCGGCCCCCAGGATCGCCTTCTCCACGTCCGCCACGGTAAAGTCCCACTCGTACGCGAGTCCGCTCATGTGAACTGAGGAGCGGTACGTCCCGTACGAGGGGATGGTGGTACCGTTGGCGGCGTAGAGAAGCTGCCGGTAACAGCGCGCCTGACGACGGAGGATGTTATTGGGGAATATAGACAGCGCCGCCCCCGTGTCCACCAAGAAGGGTACATTCGTTTTCTTGCAGCGCAAGAAAAGTCGCTGGTGGGTAGGCAGGGCGTTTTGCAGGATTGCGGAGGTGGGTATTTGCGCCGGCGTCGGCTGGTCCGCTTCGAAGGAGACGCGGGGTGGTTTCTTGCCGTTCCGGAGGGGGGGAACGGTGGAGCCGGCAGGGGGGCTGATCTTATTGGTAGGAGGTGGTTTGGGTTTGTCCCGGGGAGGGGGAACGGTAGTGGCGGCGTGAGTGGTGGTCGGAGGGGGTTGTGCCCTGGAGGCGGGCGTGGAGGTTCCGTTCCGTGGTGGGGAAACGGTCGCGGCGGCGTGAGTGGCGGCCGGAAGGTTGTCTGCCCTGTTGGCGGGCGTGGAGGGGCCGTTCCGGGGTGGGGGAACGGTAGCGGCGGCGTGAGTGGCGGCCGGAAGGTTGGTTGCCCTGGTGGCGGGCGGGGAGGGGTTGTTCCGTTGGTGGTGGGGTGAGGGTTTTGGCGGCGCTGCAGGTGCGGCCGGGAGGTTGGCAGCCGTGGCGGCGGCGTAGGAGGGGTAGCGGGGCTTGGTGGTGGCGGTGTGAATGCGGGCGGGGGGGGTTCGGTCATGGTCCCCCCCGTGTTGGCGAGGAGGGGGGCCCGCCGGGTTTACCGGCGGGCGTCCGCGTTTCCCTGCTTGGAGGGGAAGGAGCAGGGGGGCTGACACTTGCGGGCCTCCCCACCGAAGTTCACGTGGTAGAAACACCGGTGGGGGGGGTCCGCGGGGAGGTAGTCAGTCTTGGTAGGGCGTCTCGTAGTGGAGGGGGGTGCGGTCGTTGGGGACTTCCCCCTACGTAGCTCACGGGGAGGGGTGGTGCGTCGCTCCGGCGAGCGCTGGCGTCGGCGGTCGGCGGAGGGGTAGCGCCGGCGATCAGTGGAAGTGGGCCTGCGTCTGTCGAGGGAGGGGGTCCGGCTGCGACCCCGGGAGGCGGTGCGGTCACGCAGAGGTGGGGGATGACGGGGTGCGTGTACTTCGCCGACGCTGGCGGCTGCGGCTAAGTCGTGGACGGTGTCCGCGAGTCGCAGAAGGGGCTCATCGGGACCGTCCAGGTGGCTGGCGAGGGCCATCTGTATGGGGTGGGGAAGAGCGCGCAACCAGAAAGTACGTGCGATGTCGGCCGTCATAATGTCGTGCAGCTGGTGCCGCAGCCGTCGGTAGAGGTGGGATGGCTTCTGGTCGCCGAGGTGTTGAGGTTGGGAGAGGGCGGCGACTCGGGCGATTTTTGACGGCTGGTAGGTGTTGATGAGGCGGCTGCGGAGGTCGTCGTACGCAGCGGCGGCGTCGGGGGAGATATCGGAAGTCTGCAGTAGGATCTCGTAGGGCAGCAACGAAATGATCCGGGAATATCGAGTTTTCTGGCTGCGGATGTTGGCGGCCGAAAACGCTGCGTCCACTTGGAAAAACCAAAGCGCCGGGTCGTGCGTGTAGAAGGGGGGCAGCGACAGAGGGAACGCTGCGGATGCCGTCATGACGTCGGCGGCGGCTGCGGCCGTAGCGGCGGCGGTGGCGGTGGTGGCTGCTGCGGATGCGGAGGAGCCGGGTGGGGAGAGGGTGGAGAAGGGGTTGTCGGCTGCGGCCGTTGCGTCAGTTGTCGCAGCGGCGGGCGGCTGCAGCAGGGACGGCCGGAGGAGCGGCGGCGTCGGAGAGTTCGGGTCCATGTCTGTAACTAAAATTCAAAAATTTGAGGTGGTTTTGAATTTTGAAATTCGCAATCGGCGGGAGCGGAGGTGCGTTGAGTTGAGTGTTGAGTGGTGAGGTTGGGCCAAGAATTGCGAATTTACACTGACTGTTGAAATTTGAATTTAAAATTTGGGACACCGAACTAGACTGGGGCGACACATGAGGTGGGAAGGTGGGAAGGAAGAAGGGTGAGTGAACGTCGGGTTCACCACTGTGATGAATTTAAAATTCTCATCACGGTGGCGTGGAAGGAAGGTGAGTGAGTGAATTTAGGTAAAGGAGAGAAAAAGGAGGAAAAGTCGCAGGCGGCTGTAGTCAACCGAACATCTACGACTTTTGGAGGAGAGAGAGGTGGTGTGGAAGGAAGGTGAGGAAAAGTCGCAGGCGGCTGTAGTCAACCGAACATCTACGACTTTGGAGGAGAGAGAGGTGGATGAGGGAATTTTACCTAGGCGGCTGTAGTCAACCGTTCATCTAGGTAAAGGAGAGGAGAGGAGAGGTCCCTTGTCTAGGCGGCTGTATTCAACCGATCATCTAGACAAGGAGGAGGAGAGAGGAGGTGAAATTCCCAGGCGGCTGTAGTCAACCGATCATCTGGGAGGTAAGGTAAGAGAGAGAAGAGAGAGCTGGTTAGAGGAAGTGTCGAATGAAGCTTGAGCGCCAGGATCCGGGGTTTTATAGTACTTGGGGGCCTCTCCCTCCAGCTCCTTGCAGGGAGCTGGTAGTGGGGCCCCAGGTTGAGTAACCCTGGGTTCTGTCGCCTGTCCCCACTCATATCTTTATTTACGGAGCTTTAGTTTGGCGTTTGGATATTGGTGAGAACTTAATATGATAGGAGTGTTCCCGGGAGGGACTCACGACAGAATATTTAGCATATTATGAGCTGAGATTGCCCTCGTTGGTTCAGTAAACATCCCACAGAGTTCGGGTCATTGCAGTGGGAAATTATCATGGGTTACAAATTCTCCTTTTTTTGCCAAATTCTGTTCGGTAACGGAAATTAACACTTATTGACCACATCACGAGGTGTTCATATCGGAAAGTCTAGGTAGAAAACGAGTGTGAAATTTGAATTTCTGAGTTGCCGCCAGAAATGACGTATCAGGTAAATTATCGAGTACCTAGTTCAACTCTCAAATGATGGCAATGGATGGATCGATGGAACTGGAAATTCATAAATAAATTTTAAAAATACGTCCTCAAAATCAAACCAAGGGACAGGCGATGGCAAAGGTTCTTGACGGTTGCCAGGAAGGTCTCCCATTTCTGATGTTGGATTGTTGGCATAACTGAGAACCCTCGCCTTCGAGGCTTGGCTCAGCCTCCTTGAGGCCAATAGCCAATCAGATATCAATAGACCTGATACGTCATTTTTTGCCGCATTTTTACTTATGGTCATCCTCATTTGAAAAATAACGATTATTTTTGAAAACCGGCTTCAAACTATCATTTTCCAAAAGTTCTGATTTTTTTTTCCCAAAAGAATTTTTTGACGAAAATTCCCCATTCCTCTAACCTGAATCAAATAGCTGGAGTTTTTTTGGCATTGACCCCCTTCTAGAAGTAAATTTTGAAATTCCGATGACATAGGGCACCTGCATCTAGCAAAAAACCGCTGCAAAGCCCTACACAATGGTTTATTATTTTGTATAGAACACCCTTCCGTTACAGATCAGAGCTCTCCGTAACAGGTAGATAAACCCTTCTTATAGATCGTAGCCCCTCCGTAGTTTAGTACTTATTCGCCACTACAAATTAATAGCATGTGTTGAATGTTGTTCAAGCAGTACTTAGCTAAAATGGTAAAAAGATACACAAATATAGTTCAGAAGGGAAATTCTTGATGCGAAGTGAAAAATATTCGGTCCCAGAACCGGGATTCAAACCTCTGATTTAGTGAAAGATTTGGACGCCTAGACCACTCCGCTATGGTGGCCTCCTGGCCGAGGGACAAGTGATGTGCGCTCTCAACCCAGCTTGATGCCTGCATACACCACTCTTCAGGGCAAATTTTATGGCGACATCGTAGAACGCTCCAAATGGTCTCAAAAATTCAGAGAAAACCCCAAACTATTTAAAAAAATTGTGAGAAAACCCACAACTCAGAATAAAATTTTCCGAGATAGGGATACTCCGGATAGTTCAACCCCTATTTTTCACATCTTAAGAGTTGAGTGACAGTAACGCCATACTTCGAGGACCAACTAGAGCCCAAACGGGACCTATATGTACCAGATTTCTGGAATTTTGGTTCATGGGAACTAGGGGAAAAGCCGCGGATGGACGGAAATATTTGTATTCGATACTTGTATTCTGCGTCCCTTGAAACGTAAACTCACAAAATTTTGAGGTGGGATTTAAAAAAATTTGTTCATAGTCGATTACAAAGGTCCATTGTTGAAAATAATAAACCAAAAGAAGCAATTGCGGCCTGTGCAGCACACACAAGATTCTACCACGCACACAGACCTGTGGTTTTTTTTTGCTCGGATTTGGTTCAGGGTGGTCTGAAATGGATTTAAATGTGGTTCTTTTCATTCTTGGCCGAGTGTTGTCATCTTCTGACCAGATCAGATTCATAAGGAGGTCTCTTACTACCGAGGGACGTCCAAAAAATCGAAAACAATCAGGCGCCCATCGTATAAGGAGGTACACATAACTCGTGATAGCGTAACGTTTTTAATCCATGAAAAATTTACAGAAATGAAGATTCATACTACAACTTGTGGGTAGGTAGGTACCGGACGTTGACTAACAAAATTAAACAAATTAAACAACAAAAACATTATGAACCAGCATAATTGTCACATACATAGTTTTCTCTAAATAAAATAACATAACCAACTTCAACATCTCGCCGAGAACAGAGAGATTTGTATTAATAAATACAGACGATAGTATAATCAGTGTATGAGTGAGCAGATCAGTTCCAAAAGGTACTAAATACCTGAAGGTAATTTTTGGAAAATATGAGTGTTCTACGGGTTTTAGGGGGCAGGTTTTTTACGATTTAGTCGCTTCATTCAAAACCTAATGTATCCTAGCTAAAATTATGCATGAAGTCGAGGATCGTTTCAAAAAATACTAAACAACATCAGTGTGTTGAAGCAAAAAGTACTGTATCCTTGTTCCACGCCATGACACCTTTAGTACCCGTACACAATATTACAAGTTTTAGATTCAGCTATTCAATTCGTACTACTAAATCCATGGATCCACTTTTTTAAACCGCTATAAATAATGTATTGTTGTGTAGTGCAAAAAATACTAAACGACATCAATGTTCCATGCAGAATGTAGCGTCCCCTCGCCATGACACCTTTAGTGAAAATTTATGCCTGGCCTAAAACAATTTTTTCCTCTTGACATCTCCTTGTTATATAGAAGAAGAAAAACATTACAACTGCACTATACAACTATATATATTATTTATAGCGGTTTAAAAAAAGTGGATCCATTCCCGAGTGATTTAGTTCGTGGATCCATGGATTTAGTACGTTTTGAATAGCTACTGTAGATATAGTACTTTTTGATCAGTTGAATCTAGAACTTACTGTCATGGTACCCCCCCCCCCCCCCCATTCCACTCCAATGTAAATATGTTAAGATTCAACCAGTAAATAGCAAGGAGAAAGAAGAGCTGAGGGAAGCCTCGGTGGAAGCCCGGGAATGGTTCCCCTCCATCAACTCCCAGCGACTCCGAACGGCCGTCAACGGTCGTTGGTAGCCCTGGGACGAGGTGGAGGCACCTTTATAAGGCGCCAGACTCGCCCAGCTCTTCATTCTACCGATCCGACTCCTACCTGCCACTTCTCACTCTCTGTCTTACCTTGCGTCTCCTCTCTCGAACCTCCCCTTCGCATACTCGCTGTGGTGAAAACCGTGGGGTATGTTTCCATAAAAGATCTAGTACTCACTATGGTGAAAACCGCGTATTGGCGCGTCCGCTATCGCTAGCTGTGGTGAAAACCGCGGGGTGGTACCAATCCCTAAAAGACTGCTAAGGGGCAAATCCTCCTCTCTCCTCCACCAAAACCAAACCCTACCTGGCACACACAACACTTACAATACTGTACCTCAGTACATTATTATAAGTTTTAGATTCAACTAATCAAAAAGTACCTACTATATGCACAGTAACTATTCAAAACGTACTACTAAATCCATGGATCCACGAACTACATCACTTGCGAATAGATCCACTTTTTTTACACCGCTATAAATAATATATATTGTTGTATAGTGCAGCTGTAATTTTTTTCTAAATAACAAGAAGATGTCGTCAAGAGGAAAAACGTGTTAAAGGCCAGGAATAAATTTTCTCCTGGAAAACAAAAATCGCGGTTTTGTACGATACAATGAGTAATTTGCAATGGTTGTCACTGGTGACAGTAGACCCATCAACACTTGAGCAGTTCGGCGGGTCCTGCGAGATGATACCATCTAGGTTTGTTCTGTGGAGAAAATCCCTCCATTTTGCTAATGAACACTAGTTTACCCCTTCTACGGGTTTGAACCCAACGACTTCCCTTTGATATGCGTACTGTGGTGGTGTCACACGCCTCTACAACCCACAGAGTATGAGAAACAACAGCCTTCACCAAATGGGCTCAGGACTAACTTGATTGGTTGCTAAGAGCGCCACGAGTACCTATGAGAAGGAGCTGCCTTCACAAATTGGGCTCAGGATTAACTTGGTTGATTGCTAGGAGCAGCACGAGTACCTACGAGAAGGAGCTGCCTTCACGAACTGGGCTGAGGACTAACTTGGATGGTTGCTAGGAGAGCGACACAAGTACCTACAAGGGAGCTGCCTTCACGAATTGGGCTGAGGACTAACTTGGCTGGTTGCTAGGAGAGCGACAAGTACCTACAAGGGAGCTGCCTCCACGAATTGGGCTGAGGACTAACTTGGCTGGTTGCTAGGAGAGCGACAAGTACCTACAAGGGAGCTGCCTTCACGAATTGGGCTGAGGACTAACTTGGATGGTTGCTAGGAGAGCGACAAGTACCTACAAGGGACTGCCTTCACGAATTGGGCTGAGGACTAACTTGGATGGTTGCTAGGAGAGCGACAAGTACCTACAAGGGAGCTGCCTTCACGAATTGGGCTGAGGACTAACTTGGTTGATTGCTAGGAGCAGCACGAGTACCTACGAGAAGGAGCTGCCTTCACGAACTGGGCTGAGGACTAACTTGGATGGTTGCTAGGAGAGCGACAAGTACCTACAAGGGAGCTGCCTTCACGAATTGGGCTGAGGACTAACTTGGCTGGTTGCTAGGAGAGCGACAAGTACCTACAAGGGAGCTGCCTCCACGAATTGGGCTGAGGACTAACTTGGCTGGTTGCTAGGAGAGCGACAAGTACCTACAAGGGAGCTGCCTTCACGAATTGGGCTGAGGACTAACTTGGATGGTTGCTAGGAGAGCGACAAGTACCTACAAGGGACTGCCTTCACGAATTGGGCTGAGGACTAACTTGGATGGTTGCTAGGAGAGCGACAAGTACCTACAAGGGAGCTGCCTTCACGAATTGGGCTGAGGACTAACTTGGTTGATTGCTAGGAGCAGCACGAGTACCTACGAGAAGGAGCTGCCTTCACGAACTGGGCTGAGGACTAACTTGGATGGTTGCTAGGAGAGCGACACAAGTACCTACAAGGGAGCTGCCTTCACGAATTGGGCTGAGGACTAACTTGGCTGGTTGCTAGGAGAGCGACAAGTACCTACAAGGGAGCTGCCTTCACGAATTGGGCTGAGGACTAACTTGGATGGTTGCTAAGAGCGCCACGAGTACCTATGAGAAGGAGCTGCCTTCACAAATTGGGCTCAGGATTAACTTGGTTGATTGCTAGGAGCAGCACGAGTACCTACGAGAAGGAGCTGCCTTCACGAACTGGGCTGAGGACTAACTTGGCTGGTTGCTAGGAGAGCGACAAGTACCTACAAGGGAGCTGCCTTCACGATTTGGGCTGAGGACTAACTTGGCTGGTTGCTAGGAGAGCGACAAGTACCTACAAGGGAGCTGCCTTCACGAATTGGGCTGAGGACTAACTTGGATGGTTGCTAGGAGAGCGACAAGTACCTACAAGGGACTGCCTTCACGAATTGGGCTGAGGACTAACTTGGATGGTTGCTAGGAGAGCGACAAGTACCTACAAGGGACTGCCTTCACAAATTGGGCTGAGGACTAACTTGGATGGTTGCTAGGAGAGCGACAAGTACCTACAAGGGAGCTGCCTTCACGAATTGGGCTGAGGACTAACTTGGATGGTTGCTAGGAGAGCGACAAGTACCTACAAGGGAGCTGCCTTCACGAATTGGGCTGAGGACTAACTTGGCTGGTTGCTAGGAGAGCGACAAGTACCTACAAGGGAGCTGCCTTCACGAATTGGGCTGAGGACTAACTTGGTTCCTAGGAGAGCCACGAGTACCTACCAGAAGGATTTGCCTTCACAAATTGATCTCAGGACTAACTTGCTTGGTCGCTTTGATATTTTCATATCATCACCTTTCCATGGCTGTTTTCAATCAAATTTTTGTGCTTACACAGATGGAGAGAGACAAGAATGGACTGTGGGAGAAGTGGGTATGCGGAAAAGATTGGTTGAGTAAACATTTGTTTGAAAAAAAGTGTGTTTGCTGTATCCACATATATAATATCTCGTTGATCATACATTCATTCACAGGTAATTCAATGCCAGTTCTACCGCGTAACATTTTTTGCATCTGGAAGCTTCCTAGATGAAACGAATTGCATCACATTGTCGTTTGACTGACTTGGGCTCAGACTTACATACTTGGGCCATTGGATTTGGGTATTTACGTTACAGCTTTGAGGGTTAATATGGACATATTTCCATGTAGTTACCAAGAAACAGAATGTTTCTTGATGCTTTAAATTTCTGCAAATGTTTTTAAGGCACCAAGGGCAAAGAATTAGTAATTGATAGCCTATGGCAGGTACGAATTGGCTACCTAACGCCCGATACTTGGTAGGTAATGAACAAGTTATTCAACCTTCTTTACAGCAGGTAGTGTATTTGGCTCGTGCTGCACTCTGTGCCGAGCTTCTCAAGTGCGGAGTGAAGGATTCCCGGCGGTCTCAATGGCTCGCGTACGGTTGTTTGGCTCTGCACGACTCGAAGTGCTCGTCGAACTTGACCTGGACGTCGGGCGTGAACACCATGTGGCATACGGGACACGTGACGTCGTCAGTCTGCGTTTCGGTCTCCTCGCACGGGATGTTCCTCTTGGTCTTGCCGTTGGTCGGTGGCAGGACAGACAGGCTGATCGAGTTGACGAATTTCGGAGGTTTCCTGAATCCCGACGACCGGCGCTCGGGGGCTGACGAGGATTTGACGACGGGGAGCTGGACGAAGGACGTGACTGTGGTTCCTCCACTTTTGAAACCTGAGAAGAAAACGTTCATTTCACGTTACTCAAGTCATTCAGGTCAAGAAAATTACCATATGGGACCTGGAAGGTGCTCGAATTGATTTTGTTTGCATTGTTTCGATTGACGAAAGTTAGAGAAGTTAATCACAGGTAACATCAGGTTCTTCGACCCATGTGGCTTTGTCAAATCAGTCAGTCTGTCTGCCTTTCTACAATATGTCCCGAAAAAATAAAGGACCCTCGAAATAGGTTCCAACACTTGAATATTGTATCGGGTTTATTATTTTATTGGACATACCTACTGAAATGCTGGCTTTTCATGTACAATAAATTGAAATAGCTATTTTTAATAGTTTACACCAATTTTGTCCCACCAAAAACTCGAATTAGGCCCCCATTTGTTGACAAATTATCTTTGATCATTGATAGTGCCATTTAATTGTCTTGGTTCACATGTTAATACTACTTCTAGTGTTATTGTACAAATTTATTATGATTTCAGACAATTTCCCAGGTTGTTGACCCATAAAAAATGAATTTTGGGCGCTGGAACTTCGTTAGAACCTCAATTTTCCATTGTTCTGTCAAAATCAACATCATATTCGGTCTCCTCGCCATAAAAAACATGGAAAACGATAGCTCACAAAATCACGTTACTAAAACACCAAAAACCATATTTTGACACACATTTTTCACCCATAACACCCTTCGGTATATTTAGATCGGGCTCCAAAGTACAAGTGGAGCCTGACTGCGAAAGAACTAATTGTTTAGACCGAAAATATAGGTAGATATGGATGATACGGCGGACCGCAGACGGACATAGCATTTTTGAAATCTAGGCACCTTGAAACGTACAAGAAACATTTTGGAGGTGTTCCAAAAATTGTTTGGACCACCTTGGACGCAACAATGGTGTCATGAAGTGGCTTCACTGCTTCAGCCATTGCAGCAAACAGCTATTCAGGGTATAGCGTTTCAGTGTTGAGGTTATGCTCAGTGGGCCATCAGAGCTCACCCAGTGGTTTCATGGGACACTCACTGAACCGCTACAACTGGTTGGAACATGTTTTGTTGTTGGCGTCAGGGTGTGAAACCACCACCGCTTGATGCGAAACAGCTAATTTTGGCTATTTTGAGATGTCTTGTTTTGGAATTTGGAAGCATAAACCTCAAAATAAGGCTGGCAACGCCACCTCTAGCGCCACCGGTGCCAGTAGGAAGAACACACTTCTTTAACATAGTCGTACCGTAAGGTGGGGCGAATAGGGTTACTTTTCAACTTTCAACATCTGTAGTTTTTTCCCTGTTTGAGATAGAGATTTGATTCCAACGGCAATACACAGTTCCCTGCTTCTAGTTTTCATTACCATGGTCAAATAATGTAATACTATCACAGGGAAAGTGCTATGGTTCAAAAAGGGCCCTGACCTGATTGGTCCACCGGGTGAGGTGAATAGGGTCACCCATTGGTTTTTCAAGCAAAAAATTGAATATCTCCTATTCAACAGTAGCGTGGACCAAACGGGTCACAAATCTTAAAAAAACAATGTTTTCCAAAACCACCAGAATTTTTTTTTTCACCATTTTTTCGGGCTGTACAACAAAAAAGCGAATTTCTCAATAACTTGTTTATTTATAAAAAGTGGAATAAATATTTATTCAGTCTTTAAATGCTATTTATCACGTGAAATGACTGATATATTGAGTAGGTAAACATTAACCATGAATGAACATTATATTCTAAACCAAATAAATTATCACAATTGAGGAATGTTTAAGCTCGAAAATTGGAAGGAACTAGAAGAATTAGAAAAAAACTCTCATAAAATTAACTGACTGAATGCACTAGAATTAAAAATCACAATGAAGAATCAAGTTTAAAAAAATCACAATGAAGAATCAAGAATGATTGAATCAATTAAAAATCACAATGAAGAATCAAGTTAAAACTTGATTGAAACTCAATGCATCACAATTGGGAAGCTCCAAATCACTACAAATGAGTGGCATCAACCATGAAGTGGTAGTGTCCTCGTTGAAGCTTCTTCAACCTTATAATCACTCCTCAGACAAACAAAAAGTTGCTGACCCGATTCGCCCCACTTTTGCCCCAAAACTGCCTCCTGGCGAAAAAAAAATCGAAAGGTTAATGCCACTGCTGTCAAATTCGGAGGGAATTATCTAAACAAGTTCAGGGTTGTGTTATCACAAGGACAGGCTGCCTACCTTCACACAGTTTTCGGGGTGAACAAAGTTTGTGGGCTATTGTAAAACAGCTGATTTAGGCATCGCCATTTTAATAGCCGGGTAGCACCCATGGCGGACAGTAGATCGTTAGCTAATCGATAAATTGACGCATCGATACCTAAGGAATCGAATGCCGTTTGGATCGTCTTGATATATTTGTCCGTTGCCCATATTTTTCGATTTTTGTAATTTCCCCGAAAATTGACCCTATTCACCCCACTGACCCGATTCGCCCCACCTTACGGTACCACGTTAACATGATTTCGATAACCAAATGCGTGGTTGTGAGGCACATGGTCAGCAGACACGCTAGTGATATTTGGATAACTACTTTCTCCATTCATCTGGGGACAACCAAGGGAGTTCTTGTATCCAAAGTGCAAGAAGTCTGGGAAGCGTTTCCCACTAATTTATATCTGGGCTGTTTAATCACGAACTAAATCAATCGTAGAAACCTGTTTCAAATTTAAACAGAAAAAAAGGAGTCACTGAAACGCTGTTTATTGTTAAATAACAAAATACGCTGTTATACTGTTTCATTGATGAAACCCTCGTAAGTAACTCACGATAACTGAAGGTACATTGGAGAGAGGTGAGGTTATGTAGTCCTGAAGTGGAAGGAATCAATGGAACAGGCAAAGTGGAAGGGGAGAAAGTACGGAAGGAATGCAATCCAATTATTCAAGGACATGACCATCAATAAAATTTGTAAGAAGGAGGATGTATACATAGGTGCATAAAGTTAATCACCCATCGAGAAGGTTCGAGCTTCTGGAAGGCTTCCATTACTACTGCATGGAGAAATACCAGGAGGGCTCGAGAGAGGAACTGTTGACACCATCGAGTAGGATTCTTCTTTAGGCCTCAGCGCGCAGGCCGTATCCTCCAAACATCTATAGAAAAATAGAGGTGAAATGATTACAATAACATTAACCCATTCATTCAGTTACTGGGTTTTGGCAAATGGTGCTCTTGGTTATAGGTAGCCAGTAGTTCATCAACAAGAACAGTCTTGAATAATACCTAATACTTCTTCTGAGGAGAATATTCTGCAGTGTTTCTCCAAAATTAGACGTATTATTATTATTACAGAATAGAATGTTATTCTTCAGAATAGTAGGATTCTCGAAAATCAATGCTACTTTGTAGTAGGTACTATGTACCTACTACTTAATAAGAATTTAAAGACATGACTTACGGTATATGGCTTATTGCGTTGCCTATACTAATTTCTACTGATCAAATGAGGTTATTTATATGTACCTTTCGCTAATTTCACTATCGGATTCGATGATATTCAGAGGTCGTGAATAGGCCCCATCACGATCGAGGCTATCGGCAGAAAACCGTGCGGAATCACTTTGGTACGTTCGGTAATTGCTCTGTCGGAAACATATAACCACTCAGAAATATATAAGGTTTATTCATGCACCAACGATCATCTCTCGCACTAAATCACCGGTTCATATCAAAGCCAGGTAAATTTCATAATTGAAAGTAAGTTATCGATATTATTTACTGCCGAGCTTTCAATCAGGTTTTGATATGAATTGCTGATTTACAGTGAGGCATGACCGTATGACCAATAGCCTATCTGAGAATCTTTGGAAGTGGATGCACGTCGACAGGAAATTAGCAGCAATTATGTCTAATTAACGTACTACCAGAGGAATCCGTAATCAATAGTTGTTTTTATTCAAGATACCTACTAATTAAATTAGGATTAGGCAGTCAAACGCCCTTCCCATAAGACAGGACAGACAGACAACACCAACGCAACCAACCTTTCACTCCCCTTCACTTCCTCTGTTCCCCAGAGCAACTTTCACCAACCCCCCCATACCCCCTCATCACAATTATAGGGACCAACTGATTATAGTTTTCTCTCGACAGCCTGATGATGTCCTTAGATCGAAAAAGCGCTCACCTCCAGTACCTAGCCGACCACCTAGTGACGACGGATTCCTCTGGAAAGTATGGTACGTATCTAATTTTGCATATAATGCTATCGGAAACCCTTTAGATTTAATACTAGAACTGGTATGTGCGCAATACAACATACACTACCTATCCTAATAAATTTCATAACGTCAATATTGGTTCGTAACATGAAGGCAAATATCGCATGATATCACATAAGAATAATGGGGCTTACAGCGTGTGACCGTTCTGGATCAACAAGGCCTTCCCAATTCACATTACAGCACCCGCAAATCGCTGGCCGGTGCTCCGCTGTTTGTGTCTGAAATATTAAAAAAATATATTGTATTAAATTAGGTATAGGAATGCTCCGTAGGAGGAACTGACGCGATTTGGTTTTGTGTGGTGTTTATTCAAGTCACACGAAGCAAAATGCCAATATTACAAAATATATAGGTACCTAGGTATTAGATGAATTTGATTTGCAATGTGGAATAAGCATCATCAGGTACTCACATAAAAACGCACGTTTTTTATGTGAGTACCTACCTGATGATGCTCAGAAGTTGAGCGAAAAGCTTGGTGTTGTATAAATTTATTGGTGGTAAGCTAAAGGTTTATGTTTTGTTTATTCCACATCGCAAGATGGCTTACCACATGAGGTGTGAAATAAAATTTGATGAATTTGATTTTTTTTTTCATCGCACAGCAAGCAAGATTTACCTTCTGGTAAGCATGAGGTACCTAAGCATATGCGTGGTTTCTAAATTTTGAGGAATGACCGCCTTATCCGACAATTTTTAACAATATTTTTGATCTGCTAAAAAAAATTGGAACTTTTCGTGAGTTACGAATTCTCTCTTTTTTGCCAGATTCTGTTCAATAACGGAAATTAACGCTTCACAGCAAATGTTTTTCAAGGTTGGCAGGCCAATTTTAATGTTCGGTTGTTGGCAGCACTGCGGACCATCACTTCCGAAGCTTCCCCCCAACTCCTTGGGCCAACAACCAATCAGACGTCAATAGACCGATAAGTCATTTCTTGCCACACTGTTACCCTAATTTTAAAAACTCTGCGACGTCCTTTTCACATGGGTTTATTATTCTCGACTGAATATGGCACGATTGGGACTTCAGTGAAGAGACCCAAAAAGCTAATTTGACGGTTTTAAACTCAAATATTAGATTGCTATTCCTGACAAATTATTTCCGATCAGTGAAACTGTCATTGAATTGTCTTGAATCACCTGTTAAAATACTATTTCCTGTGTTATTATACAAATTTCTGGTGATTACAGCCATTTTCACAGGTTTTTGACACAGAAATATTGAATTTTTAGAGTTAAAACTTCGTTACAACCTCAATTCTTCACTCAGTGGTCAAATTCAACTTCATACTTGGTCACCCCACCCTAAAAAAAACATAGAAAATGATACCTCACAAGCCCAAGTTCACTCAAAAATACCTCATTTTTCACCCATAACACTCCTGGGTGTTTTCCGATCGGGCTGCCGAGATAGGAGACACAACTATTATTTCACATAGGCCCAGAGTCTGTATGAGAAGGAACTATTTTTTCTAGACCGAAAATAAAAGTACATCGACGATTCGGTGGACCTTGAAACGTAGAAGACAAAATTTTGAGGGGCTGTCCTAAAAAATTTTCTGAACCGAATACATAGGTGCATTATTCAGAGAATAATAAACCAAAATATACCGCTTATTTTTGAAAACGGGCTTCAAACTACCATTTTTTCCAAGAGTTGGAATTAGTTGTTTCCAAAACAAAATTTGACGAAAATTATCCAGTTGTAGAAATATTTACTATTTCACTAAAAAAAAAAAAGATTCCCAACAAATTAGCTTGTTAAAAAAACTACACGATAAAAATAGAATAGTCTATTCCCACGTAAGAAACTAACAAAACTGTAGACCGGTTTCGGTTGTTAAACGATCATTAGTACACAATAGAAGTTCTATTGTGTACTGATGATGGTTTAACAATAGAATAGAAATTCTATTGTGTACTTATAATGGTTTAACAACCGAAACCGGTCTACAGTTTTGTTAGTTTCTTACGTGGAAATAGACTACCTACTCTATTTTTATCTTGCAGTTTTTTGCTATGGCTTTCCACTACTCCGCCACAAGTGATTTAAGTTAAATTAGCTTGGCTTAGGTACCGGCTAGCGGACAGCCGCCTCTTTACCCAAGTGCATCCAGCCGGTTTTTGAATTCACTTTTACCTTTTGGGCCAGCCCCAACGATTATTGGAAAATTCACTCAACGTTTTCAATTACAACATCCCAGAGTTCACAATAAGATACTCACACTGCTAATGCACAGATCTCTCAAAACGGAGTCCAACCTCTGCTTGATGGCGTCGCGCTCTTTGAGTGCTTCCTGTTTCTCGTTTTTCTCCGCCTCCCAGTCTTCTTTGTGGGCCTTCACTTGTAGGAGTAAGTGACCTTTTTCCTCCCGGAGCTTGGACACTTCTTCCCGCAGGTTGCCACAGTCTAATCTCTCGCATTCTGACGAACCTTCAGATCTCTGTGAATCGACAATTCGATATTATCATCCGCGTCAAAAGAGAACAAATGAATCACTACAAGGTTATAATTAGTGCTCGGATCGATATGCTCTGTCGTGGTATCCTCCCAGAACCACAACCTTCCTACGTGAAATTAAGATCTCGCTAAATAAACCTAGAAGTGGGGACGGAAGACGCAGGAGAGCCGAGGGACAGCCTGGAGATCCCCACCATCCTCCACTAGCTGGAGGATGGAGGGAGACGGCTCCCAAGCCTATAAAAACTCGCCTCCTTTGCCTTTCTAGCCATCCTACGCTCTCCTCTAGTCGCTGACTACTCTCTCTCTCTCCTAGCTCCTCATCTCTCTCCTTAACCTAAAAGATCCTGGGAATGGTGGTGGTCCGCCCATAACCAAACCAGGCAACGCACCTAAAAGATTTCGAGAATGGTGGTGGTCCGCCTATAACCAAATCGGACACATCCAAAAAGATCCCGGGCATGGTGGTGGTCCGCACATAACCAGACCGGGCACATCCTCCCTTGCACCTCTCGTGGTGGATGTGCGCTCTCTATACATCCATCACATGCTCGATAAAATCTCCAGATATGCTCGAAAAACATCTGTTTTATGCTCGATAGATATGCTCGAAAAACACCGTTAAAAACTATAGAAAGGAAAGTGAAACGAAAAAATCTACAACATCTTCAATCACCTACGAGCTTTATTTTCAAATTGTATGTATATATTGTATGTATAATTGTATCTTCAAGTTTCAGGTATATATATGACAAGTTTCATTTATACATGCTACAGTTTAAAAGTATATTTACAAAATGTTCAGTACTACTAGAGGAGTCATTGAAGTAGATTCGTGTTGGTCTGTACAATAAGAATTTTTTTCTATATTTTCAGTTTTGAATGATTTTCTTAATCGGTCAATAAAATCTTCAATGACGAGAACGATCTTTCAACGTCAACTGACACGAGAGGTAAATACTTGAATGATGCTGCTTCTTGTGCAGAGTAGTTAGGAAAATTCTCTGACGTTGCAGAACTTTTTCCTCACTGTTTCCCCAGGCCATGATTTGGCTTTTTCGATCACTCCGTTTATTGTAGCGACCACTTCAACCAACTCCATCCCTCGCGATTCCAACTTTAGGATGAACGTTAGGAATTCGGGGAAAATTTGAAAAAAAACGAACTATTTAGACGAAAACCACTAGAATATGCATTTATATGCGTTTATTCTGAAAACCGCGGTTTTATGCATTTATATGCTCAATCAATTTAAATTCTGTTGGTCCCAGAGTGATGAAATTACCAACAAAAGGCTTCTTTCAATGTTTACTATTCAGGAAAAAAATATGCAAATATGCTCGAATCGAGCCCTAGTTATAACTGATAACAGACAGCTGCGAAACTTGAATTATTGCTTGTACTAAGTCAGGAATAAGTACTACCTACATCTGGTTATATACGGATTAGGCAACTGTGTATTATCCTTATACGGGATAATCGGTATCGTCGGAAGGGGTATACACGTTTCTCTCTTCAGGGTAACTTTGCTCCCTATAAGCAAAAAGACTGACGATTTTTGCTAAACGGTGTCCACTGAGGCTGTTTGACCTGGCTACTGAAAGAAGAGGAGTTGGACTAGCAACCCGATGTCTAAAAAGACGGAGGGAAGGGAAGGTCACTTCACGGTTATCCACTGTTATCCACAGAAAATTCGCTCCCTGAAAAGTCTGGCCCCTGTCTCACTGTCGACTTTTCCGCAAGTAAATGCCCGTATGGGTACATGCTTATCATAAATTAATGCTGATCAAGAGTATCTTTGTTAATTCAATTTTTATAGGTTTTTTGCGTCTTAATTAATGAAAATGTGAACAGGGGTAACTTTGAAACACATCCGTGCAAAGGTGTCCCGCCCAGGTGGGAGGGGTGCAATGACGTCACCAGTGCAGGAAACCATAGAAAAAGAACTACTTACCGGTTTACTATTCTACTGGACGTACTTACAGACATGTTGGATGTTCATTTATTGTTTCTTTCATGCGCAATAATTTAAATAGCTATTTTTCATGGTTTCCACCAATTTTGGCCCCCAAAAACACGTTCTAGGCTGCTTTTAGCGAATTTTCAAAGAAAATGAAGCTATTGCAATGGCTTCGAAATTTAAATAATATAAATTTTTGGAAATTTTCTTCATAGAAATCCGTTTCAGACCATTCTAAAACGATTCCTGAAATTTAACACTTTTTTATATGTATATATATATATATGTGTCACTCCAGACGATAACTCTCGATAGAATTGAGATAAACAGCTCAAATTTGCACAAAAATCTATCTTGGCAATCGAAAGGCTAAGTTCGAAGATGGGCGAAATTGGCCTACTCTAAGGAGGGTTTTGGCGCATTTAAAGTGCGCAAAAATTACCCAAAAATCCCCAAAATGTTATTTTCCAACAAGTGACCCCTCATTTTAAAGGTTTTTGCACGCTGAACACGATGGTGGAAACGGATTTTAGATATCTTGATCCGTTCTCAAATTAGAGCATTTAAAGTGCGCAAAAATTACCCAAAAATCCCCAAAATGTTATTTTCTAACAAGTGACCCCTCATTTTAAAGGTTTTTGCACGCTGAACACGATGGTGAAATCGGATTTTAGATATCTAAATCCGTTCTTAAATTAGAGCATTTAAAGCGCGCAAAAATTACCCAAAACTAGGATAATCTTTAAACTCTTACCCCCCCCCCCCCCTTAGAGTGGTCAGATTGAAAAATGTGAGAAGTATTAATTGAAGACGAGAGTTCGAAGCAAAAAAGGGGGAGGCAAACGATTAGTACAACTCCTTGAATTTCCCATTTGACATATAATTGTTATGATACCTTCATAGATAGACAAGTACCGGCCCACGTATTACTAGAAGGAAGACGAAAGAAAAAATCTATTTCAAATTATTCAATTTAGGTACTAACAGTAGGAGGAAGAAGGTTAGGTAGGTATCTTATCAATTTATTATCAGTATCATACGAATATTTGATATTCAAAGGTAGGTAGGCACTTAACATGATAAAAATAATATCAATGAAGAAGGAAGGATCTACCTACCTAGTAGAGCAAATCTTGAACTGGTTTTAGTTACCAGGCCTGAAATCGTAGTCAAGAGGAAAGGCCATTCAGAAGGAACAAGGAATCTACTCATAACAGTTTATAATTATTACGTAGGTAATTATATGAAATTAATACCTACGTACAAAATGATTGTGTAAAGAGTTCGTAGCAGTTAATAACAAATTATAACCACATGGATAAATTAGAAATCAAGGTAATAAAAAAATATTATTTTAACAGGGGCATCTAGTAGGAATATACCTAATAATTATGTTCCAAAGCTACCAATAGGTACTGACCTTCTTTTGAAAAAATCACAATATTGATAATTACCTACCGATCATGTGATTTTTTTTAACAATAAATTAACTAAATTTATGTATTATAAGGAACCTACTTAATACAATATTTTCCGTTGCCTACCTACTAGTTTTCTTGAGCTGACGGGAATTTAAAAAGGCATTCCTTCTTTGTGTTTCTGCATGGCGGCGGCATCCAAGCTTCCTTTTCTCTTTCATTCACTCGATCGCCTGATCCCGTTCTATGCAAACGCTTTCACTAGCCCGAAAAAACTCTATTACATCATACTTTTTTGTGTTTGAATTGTTCACATTGCAGTTCAAATTTGTAGATCAATCAAGAGAACCCACATGTTCTTCCAAGTGATCCTTCCAGAAACCACATCCTTCCTTCATAGTTTATTTCAAGATTGAGCCTGCATGAAAAACAACCTGCACTTGAAGCACTCATGATTTTCTATAACAACTCCTTTACCTACTGCACTCTCTTGAGTAGGTAAGTCAAAAGTCCTAACTACCCTATCCTACCTAATATGAACCCACAGCGATCAAATAAATAAGCACTTAGTACAATTACGTAATAAACAAACGGTAGAATCAGGATGGACAAAACGTACAAATTAAAATAAATACGAAGAGAATATACATAGAAAACCAAATTTTAGACCGAAGTTTTCCTTTATTCAAAACCATAGCCATTAATTCGAATATTTCTTTGAAAATTCGCTCATTAAGTCATGCTGCATGACTGGTTTTTTTAAAATTATTATTATTATCTTTGAGCACTGACAGTGCCATTTAATCGTCTTGATTCGCCTGTTGATACTACTTCCATTGTTGTTGTACAAATTTATGGTGTTTTCAGACAATTATTTCCCAGGTTTTTGCCTAATAAAAAATTAATTTTGGGAGATAAACCTTCGTTACAACCTCAAATCTTCACTATTTGGTCAAAATCCACTTCGTATTCTGTCTTCTCGCCCTAAAAAACACGGAAAACGATACGTCACAAGCTAATGTTCGCTATAACCTCAACAACAACAAAAACCTCGAAAACACCTATTTTTACCCATTTTTTCCCCCATAACACCCCTGGGTGTATTCCGATCGAAATGGGGATCCAAACTCTGTGCGGAGGAACGACGATTTTAGACCAAAATTTAACGTAGGTAGGTAAATTTAAGGCTGAATAGGTACACACACTATGACGAAGGATGTTTAAACAAAAGAAAAATAGATATATGTGTATCGAACTCGATCAAATGAACCTTTATATATTATGCTAAAATTAATGAGTAGTAGGGATAGATACGTAGAAGGTAACTACGTTAACGTGATTCACTTACAATGGTGGGATGCGATGCAAATAACGATGAACCAATGTTGTTGATTTGTTCTTGCTGATCCCGTATTGTGTTTTGCAATTTGTCAACGAACATTTGCATATCGGCGTTGTAGGTGTGCCATCGTTTATTCACCATGTTCAACTGCAAATGAAATTCCTGTTATTAGATAAATATTATAAAGTGTGACAGTAACATGTAAATAGCAGCTAAAATTCTTTGGGTATCGCCTAACCTGAGGTGTTTTTCTAATTCATTCAGTGCTAAGAGAAAACAGTCGATTATCTCAATACTCAGTACCCAGTGGCCTATCCCTGTGGCCAGTATCTGTTTCTGTGTTTAGAGTTGGATTGATATTACTACCGGATGGAAACAGGAGGGAAATTACTAAGGGATGTGGCAATCATAAACTGAAGTCACTTATTTCGACAAATTCGTTACTTTTTCAAATCACAATATTATATCAATGTTGCTATATCACGAATAGAAAACACTCTAATAGATAATTTATATAGACCAGTTGTTCCCAACCTAGGGGCGATCGCCCCCAAGTGGGCGATTTGGGTTATCAGGGGGGCGATAAATAAGTGGGGGGCGATTAGGGGGCGATGAGTATTCAAAGGGGGAAAAATTAAAATAGTAGGTACTGTACAGTAGAAGTTGTCGGATCAAGGCCAAAGGAATTATTTCATCATTCATCGCCAAGTTAGATATTCATAAGGTAAATATTGGCCGTAAAGAACTGATTCAGTTTCCGACCCTTAAAAAGCCCTTAACAAAGTTTTCAAACTTTGATTTATTTTTTTCAAATTTTAACTGTCAACTTTCTTATTTTTTCAGATTAAAATTTAAAAATGAAAACATGTACTCCTGTTTTTTAAATGTACGTCAATGATCTTAGTTAATTATTTCACTTCTTTGTTCTTAAAAAAAATCTGTGAAGAATGTACCTACATTTTAATTTTTTGTCTATTTTATTTAAGAGTGACCGGATAAAATTGCTTTGGTTGTTTTTATATACGGTAATAAATTTGTTTAAAATGAGAAAACTGCTTTATTATTGACACTTTACTTCAAATTAAAATTAGGCATATAATGAAAATGAAAAGGGGGGCGATAGGTGTTAGTCAGTCTCCAGAAAGGGGAGATGGGCCACAAAAGGTTGGGAACCACTGATATAGACCATACCAGACATGTGCTTTCTTGTGGTTCATACCTTCACTGTGCAATGACAGCACACAGTACCTACAGTAGCATAGTGATGGGCGATTCCGAATGAATTTAAGAATCGAATACCGAGTATACTAATACGTTTATACTAAATATAATATTTGGAGACGGCCCTTGTACGATTAGGTTACGATGGCACCGCTTTTACCCGGCATACTTATTGGATAATTTCAAAGTTTTCCAATATCCAGTTGATTCAACTTGCGAGAGATGATACCCACCTATTGTACATAGATTTGGAAGGAATGTGTACATAGGAACAGTATAAATACACTGCCAAGGTGATGGCACAGGAGCTTCCTCGTCACGATCAGAGTGACCCATTATAAAATAGAACAGACTCGGAAGCAAAATAACATAACATTACATTACATTACATTACATAACATTACATAACGTTAAATATACATATTACATAACATTACATTACATAACATAACATTACATAACATTACATGAAATATACATATTATACATAACATGACTTGCATAATACATTACGTCCATTATACATAACTAGCCTGACCGCTCGCTTCGCTCGCTATCCGAGATTCGCTGTACGCAGTATCGTGGAACCAACAAACGACGGAAAAATCCCATACCCTACCGGGTATTTGTGCCCAATTTTATCAAAATCCGTCAAGCCATTCAGGAGTTGACCATGGTCGACCATATTTCTGCTATGGTCAGGGAATTAAAAATGCGCCTACGTTCAACTTGGGAGGCTACCGGATATTGGTGCCAAATTTGGTCGATATCCGTTGAGCAATTCGGGATTCGACCATGGAGGGGCCCATGGATGCGCTAAGGTCGACCGCGGGGGTAGTCCGAAGGGTCGATCGTAGATAGAATTTCACGTAGATTACGAATACGCGATAAAAAATAGGGGTTACCATTTCAATTAACGAAGTTGACCATGGTCGACCATAGTTCCGCTATGGTCAGGGAATTAAAAATGCGACGTTGCACAACTTGGGAGCCTACTGGATATTCGTGCCAAATTTGGTCGATATCCGTCAAGCCATTCAGGAGTTGACCATGGTCGACCATAGTTCCGCTATGGTCAGGGAATTGAAAATGCGACGTTGCACAACATGGGAGCCTACTGGATATTCGTGCCAAATTTGGTCGATATCCGTCAAGCCATTCAGGAGTTGACCATGGTCGACCATAGTTCCGCTATGGTCAGGGAATTAAAAATGCGACGTTGCACAACTTGGGAGCCTACTGGATATTCGTGCCAAATTTGGTCGATATCCGTCGAGCCGTTTGGCCGTGCATAGAAGGACAGACAGACAGACAGAGCGCATGCGCAGGGCGAACCGCTGGCTCTATCATGTTGAAATTTATATGGGACCTCAATGGGCCCTACCCGCTTAATCCCTGAGAATTACATTGAAATTGGGTGAAATCTTTGGTTATTACGGCTGTAACAAGGAAATTGAATCTATTTCACGCCAGCGCATGCGCAGAGCGCACCGAGGGTCCGATCATGCTGAAATTCATACTGGAACTCACTAGGCCTTGTCCAAACAACCCTTGAAAATTTGAGCGAAATTGAATCAAAATTGTGAAAGTTATGCGTGTTTGTTGAATTTAACGTTAGCGCATGCGCAGGGCGTACCGCTGGATCAATCATGTTGAAATTTGTATGGGACCTCAAGGGGCCTTATCCGCACCATCCCTCAAAATTTGAGCTGAAACAATTCAAAATCGTGGAAGTTATGGCTGTAACAAGGAAATGCGGACAGACTCACAGACTCACAGACTCACAGACCGACAGACACGGAACCAAATTTGTTCAGTAGGCTTTGAAACGCAAAATGCAAGTGGAAATTTTGATTTCTGAAGACAAAAATTTTTTGGCTCACGAAAGTGAACAAGGCTTCCGCTGCTTCGCAGACTCGGAAGCAAAATGTGTTCAACATTTTCTTTACCATAACTCCAATAATGAGAGGTCTTTCTGAGGGGTTCATATGAAACAGGTTGGCAGCACTGCTCACAATGTGTTTTGAAAACAAGTAGAAATACACTGCCAAGGTGATGGCACAGGAGCTTCCTCGTCACAATCAGAGTGACCCATTATAAAATAGAACAGACTCGGAAGCAAAATAACATAACATTACATTACATTACATAACATTACATAACGTTAAATATACATATTACATAACATTACATTACATAACGTAACATTACATAACATTACATGAAATATACATATTATACATAACATGACTTCCATAATACATTACGTCCACTATACATAACTAGCCTGACCGCTCGCTTCGCACGCTATCCGAGATTCGCTGTACGCAGTATCGTGGAACCAACAAACGACGGAAAAATCCCATACCCTACCGGGTATTTGTGCCCAATTTTATCAAAATCCGTCAAGCCATTCAGGAGATGACCATGGTCGACCATATTTCTGCTATGGTCAGGGAATTAAAAATGCGCCTACGTTCAACTTGGGAGGCTACCGGATATTGGTGCCAAATTTGGTCGATATCCGTTGAGCAATTCGGGATTCGACCATGGAGGGGCCCATGGATGCGCTAAGGTCGACCGCGGGGGTAGTCCGAAGGGTCGATCGTAGATAGAATTTCACGTAGATTACGAATACGCGATAAAAAATAGGGGTTACCATTTCAATTAACGAAGTTGACCATGGTCGACCATAGTTCCGCTATGGTCAGGGAATTAAAAATGCGACGTTGCACAACTTGGGAGCCTACTGGATACTCGTGCCAAATTTGGTCGATATCCGTTGAGCAATTCGGGATTCGACCATGGAGGGGCCCATGGATGCGCTATGGTCGACCGCGGGGGTAGTCCGAAGGGTCGATCGTAGATAGAATTTCACGTAGATTACGAATACGCGATAAAAAATAGGGGTTACCATTTCAATTAACGAAGTTGACCATGGTCGACCATAGTTCCGCTATGGTCAGGGAATTAAAAATGCGACGTTGCACAACTTGGGAGCCTACTGGATACTCGTGCCAAATTTGGTCGATATCCGTCAAGCCATTCAGGAGTTGACCATGGTCGACCATAGTTCCGCTATGGTCAGGGAATTAAAAATGCGAAGTTGCACAACTTGGGAGCCTACTGGATATTCGTGCCAAATTTGGTCGATATCCGTTGAGCAATTCGGGATTCGACCATGGAGGGGCCCATGGATGCGCTATGGCCGACCGCGGGGGTAGTCCGAAGGGTCGATCGTAGATAGAATTTCACGTAGATTACGAATACGCGATAAAAAATAGGGGTTACCATTTCAATTAACGAAGTTTACCATGGTCGACCATAGTTCCGCTATGGTCAGGGAATTAAAAATGCGACGTTGCACAACTTGGGAGCCTACTGGATATTCGTGCCAAATTTGGTCGATATCCGTCAAGCCATTCAGGAGTTGACCATGGTCGACCATAGTTCCGCTATGGTCAGGGAATTGAAAATGCGACGTTGCACAACTTGGGAGCCTACTGGATATTCGTGCCAAATTTGGTCGATATCCGTCGAGCCGTTTGGCCGTGCATAGAAGGACAGACAGACCGACAGAGCGCATGCGCGGGGCGAACCGCTGGCTCTATCATGTTGAAATTTATATGGGACCTCAATGGGCCCTACCCGCTTAATCCCTGAGAATTACATTGAAATTGGGTGAAATCTTTGGTTACTACGGCTGTAACAAGGAAATTGAATCTATTTCACGGCAGCGCATGCGCAGAGCGCACCGAGGGTCCGATCATGCTGAAATTCATACTGGAACTCACTAGGCCTTGTCCAAACAACCCTTGAGAATTTGAGCGAAATTGAATCAAAATTGTGAAAGTTATGCGTGTTTGTTGAATTTAACGTTAGCGCATGCGCAGGGCGTACCGCTGGATCAATCATGTTGAAATTTGTATGGGACCTCAAGGGGCCTTATCCGCACCATCCCTCAAAATTTGAGCTGAATCAATTCAAAATCGTCGAAGTTATGGCTGTAACAAGGAAATGCGGACAGACTCACAGACTCACAGACTCACAGACCGACAGACACGGAACCAAATTTGTTCAGTAGGCTTTGAAACGCAAAATGCAAGTGGAAATTTTGATTTCTGAAGACAAAAATTTTTTGGCTCACGAAAGTGAACACAAGGCTTCCGCTGCTTCGCAGACTCGGAAGCAATAAGTCGTCACTACTGGAGTAAGTTCCTTCTTCTACCACTTTACAGTTAATTTCCCTCCTTCCTTGAAAACCATTGGTCACGCCACCCTTTTCAAAGTGTAAACAGTTCCCAGAATAATTTGGTTACCTCTTACCTGAAAAAGCAGGAGGCAAGAGGGAACCCAGTTCCTCTCTCCACATGTAAACTATGAGCACAAGAGGTACCTACTCAGAACAACAGTCGTTGTTGTTTGCACCGAAAAGCTTCGTCAACATGATCGTGAATGAAACGGTATAAATCCGGCTATACATCGTTAGGGATCAAATAATATATATCATCCCTAGGGAACACCTGATTATAATCACGGATGGCTGCATGAAGTCGAGTTGGTTGATAGGTGATATTATTTCATTTGAAAAATGATGTCTCTTTTCTGCTCTTTCCTCTGCTGAGTTCAATTAACTAAGATACTGGTGCGTTTCCAGCATGATTATTTCATTAGAATTTCTAACAACCACTGATTCACTGATTTCTAAGAGAGAAACTTAAAAAATTAGGAAAATTAAATTAGGTTAGAAATTAAAATAGGGGTTGAAATTTTCGAAAAATTTCAATAGAAGAGTATGGTCTCGAACTAAAGAATTTTTTGAGATAACCCGGAGCATTGTACGGCCAGCCGTTCGTTTGCACCGAAAAGCTTCATCAACATGATCGTGAATGAAACGGTATAAATCCGGCCCAGATATCATTGCTAGGATTGGTTGTTCTGTGGTATTATTTCATTTGAAGAATCATGGCTCTTTTGGATTTTTTTGATAGGTACTTTTGTAACTTGAACAAACGTTATGCTTCACAGCAAATAATAAATTAATTATTGAATTATTAAATCCTGCACATTTTTATGAAACTGTAATTCCCAGGCTCCAGTACTCGATTTGGGGCTTTCCTCGGGGGAGCTCGCGGGTAGGTATTGACCACAGAAAACAGTGACCTAACAGAAGTTGCATCTATACAGGTAAATAATAAACCGTTGTGTAATAATTTGCAGCGTTTTTTTATAAGTAGATTGTCGGGTTATTTGAAGATATCGATAGAGCAACAGGAAAATCGTTATCAATCTATTGACTAGGATAGACGTGAATAGCTAATCTTACGTACGCATCGACTGAGTTTTCGACTAGAGTTGAGATAAATGATGATATAATATTGTTTTTATACAGCAATAATATAAAAACGAAAAGTAATGTTAATGACTCTTTTTTTTAAATCGGGTATATTCGAAAGTGAAAGTTGATAAGAGTCCACGGCAGGAATTTAGTACGAGTCTAGTGCGGAATTCATAATCATAGTACGAGGCTAATTATACTCTGAGAAACTTACGAGGAAAACTGCTCTTAACTACAGAGGAAATCGAGGTTTGAATTTATCATTTTTCATTCGATCGACTAAGGGTTTATGAGTGAATGAAGAGATTTTTTAAAGTGTTTGTGACGTGGAATTTGAAGAGTTGATCAGTTAAACTGTTTATCCACAATACGCATTCTTTCAAGATTACTCAAAGAAATATAGCTTGAAAAACAACAAGACGCAATATCCTCTTAAGGTAATCATCGTATCCAGGAAGCTTGATAATATAAGGGGAAGCTTAATGTATTATATGTACTTCCGTGAATGTCCAACGTTACTTTCTTTGGCCTCATTTTTGGTGGTTATTTAGGTCGTTCCATAATAAATGGCGTTAACTTTTAGTTATAACATCGAAAGATAAAACTAGATAAATAGGTACCTACCAATTTTGTCTTCTAATTCGTAGAGATTTGAATATTTTTTGGGGCTAAAGAAATATTTCCTAATTAAAAAATAGTGATATATATTAGTATGATAGGGAGGTATGTACTCACTTCATCATTTCGTAAACAGGGGGGCAAACTTTGAACCATTGTCTCACAAAATCCTGTTCTTTTCATTTGACACTGTTGATATTCCACGAAGGCAATAATGGTTGATACATACATACCTCAATGTACCCTATGCATTCCATTAAATCAAATTCAAATGCATATTTAACTATTGGAAAAATACTCACTAAGTAATTATGTTATTTGGCATTATTCAGCGTCAGTGTCCTGCGCCGTGGGATTCAAGAACTGTAAGTAATTTCACCTTCGACGTGAGGTCCATTCTTTATTCTTGAATACCGGTTTCGGTGCCATAGTGTACACCTTCATCAATTATTTCTCCCCTCATGATCTTCCTATCTTTCCTGTGGGAGCCTCCGCATTGGCACACAATATCATACCCGTGTCCTCACATCGAGAGTGAGAAGAGAGGGGTTTACTTCCTTTCTTAATCCGACGCTGAATAACGCCAAATGATTAGTGTGCAGTAATTCATCAATAAATAATCATCGGTTTAGAAACGTTTAATTTCATTATTTTTATAATTTAGAATAACTCTAAGACTCCGGGAAAAATGGTAATTTGACGCCCGTAAAATGAGGGCGATTAAAATTAAAATTCGGCCTGAAATGACGTATCAGGTCTATTGTCATCTGATTGGCTATTGGCCCAAAGAGGCGGAGCAAAGCCTCGGGGGGGGGGGGGGGGGTCCCAATGCTGCCAACAACCCATCATTAGAAATGGCAAACCTTCCTGGTAACCTTCGTGAACCTCCTCTCGGTTTGATTTTGAGGACAGGTTTTTTTTAAATTGTTTATAAATGTCCATTTCCATCCATCCATTCATTGCCATCGTTTAAAGTAATGCACTAACGCTCTAAGCGGAATTTGAGTTGAACTACTCGGCAACGTACATGATACACCATTTCTAGCAGGAACTCAGAAATTCAAATTTCATACTCGTTTTCTGTCTAAACTTTCCGAAGTAAAAACCTCATTATGTGACCATCAAGAGTTAATTTCCGTTACTGAACAGAATTTGCCAAAAACAGAATTTGTAACCCACGAAAATCGCCTATTTTATCTACGCATCTACTCTTACTCAACTGATTCGACGGAATTTGAGGAGGGAAGTAATCCCTATGCAAACCGCGCTGGTTCGATATGAATATGATGAACATGCGAGCAAATAGCAACCTCTGCGCATGCGTCACACATATATTATCGCCCAAAAACTGGTTCATCTTTCGACTAATAAATTGATGGAATTTTCCGCGATCATACAGTTTGAACTGAATGGTTTTGCGTGGTGGTATCCGGATCGCCCGATGCCTTCCGAAGTAATTTTCATGTCCAGTGTCTAAGAAAGTTGAAATGAAAACCTGCCAGCCATTGATGTTGTTGCGCATTGTCCCTCTGCAGACGGCTAAAGCAATAAACAGCCGTAGAAGCTTCCGGACATAGCCTGTTGACGAGTTAGGCTGTCGAATTCACACGAAAGGCATTCGAAAGCAGGGGCGTTGCGTCCATATGGCCACTTGGGCCACTGCCCCGGCACCCAGAAACACAAAAAACTCCAAAAAAATTCCAACCATTTGTTCAGTTGGCATTCGAATTTCCCTCCGTATACTGTACCTAGCATTTTTCACGAAGTTCAACAGCGACTCGACAGAGTTCTCTGGCTATGGATATTCAATATGTGTTTCCGTCATGTTGGCTCCCCTGTAGCTCCATGGAGCATTTTATCGGAATATAGCTACAGTAATCGATGTCTTGCAATCGAAATCGAAACCTACACTTCTGAAACTGACAGGTCCTGGGACCTGGTGTCGCCATGGTAACCAAGAAAAGTGGCCCGTCAGCGCAAGCTCAGTGGACTAAAAATTTGGTTAGCCACGTCCCTTTTGGGCCCGGCCCAACATTTCCATCCAAAAATCGTTTGTGTTCACAATCGATTGGATTCTTTCAATTCATCTTGTCATCTCGATACGAGATGCTTGTCCTTCGTTCTGTCCTCCCCTAAAAATTGTTCTCACCCGCCATTCAGTTCCTATGTTGAGTTTTCAATTTTCTGCTTACGTTTCGAATTTTGTATGTTCCCATTCGAGTTCCCAGGACAGATTTGGATTTGCGATAATTAAGTGTGTTGTGTCCTGTCTGTGGTCTTGTGGATTGATCGACGTCAATATACACAGATAAGTACCTAGCTTCTAGTCTGATTCTCCATCCAAGTAGGTACTGGCCGGTGGGTCATTACTTCGTTGTATTTTAGTCTAGTTCGTTGTTTTTAGTTGCTGTTTAGTTTATTTGCTTCTGTATTTTTGTGCCACATGAATTCGGTGGCTAACTTACAGTCGAAATTTTCGACGTTTTCCTACGATGATAGATAGAGTGATGATTAAAAGTTTAGGAAGAGATCGGCCGTTGGTGTGTATTAGTCAGTATGAAGCTATAGAACTTTTAGCTTCTGGTAATCCCGGGTACTGGTCAGAATTTATTGTGAACACAGTGCTTACATTCTGACTTGCTAAGAGCTGCGGTTGATTAAAATCCACCCATTTCTCATAAGAAGACTCCACTGTTGGAAAACATTTACAGGTATTTTGTAGAAAAAGCTGTTAATTTGTGTTCCGGTTTGGTGGCCCACCATTTTCAGAGCCCACGCACCGCTACTGTTCGAAAGAATTTCAAATGACAACGACCAGCGATCGAGCTCAAGGAGATGCCATAAATCAGCTGTGAGCCCGTTAAAGATAAGAATACGTGATTCATTCAACGCCAGTTCCTTCGGCAGAACCGGGGATTTTTCTCCCGTTTCGCGTCTTCTGAAAACCGGTGATGTCACTGTGACAACATCACAGCTGCAGCGTCCTGTTTGTACCGCCTCACGTCTGACGGAAGTCGTTACGTCATTGGGATTCCAGTTTGTCTTTCGCATTCGCTCACAGAGCCTTAGAAGCTGAGGTGATTGCAAGGCACACCTGCCCGCGATGATCAACAAACGGTAAACACGTTAAAAACGAATTGTTTCCTTGGAAATCACTATTTGATATCTCGGTAAGACGATTTCAGAGAATTTTCGTAGTGATTACTTATCTCAGTATATGACAATGTGATGTTATCGTAAAAGACGCGATGACCGACGAAATTCGCTTCAAGGCGAATCTTTCCTATTCACGGTCTGATACAACTTAATTCGACACGAGGCTTGAGAAGCATACTATAGTGGAGTGATGAGATTATTAAGGGTCGGTCAAAAAATGGAAACGAATTGAGCCAACGTTTCAAGAATGTTGTGTTCCCTTAAATCTGATTTCTCATATACAATTTTACAATCCCACCACACTGCTATTTTATCTCAACTGTCAACTCACCATACTGTTTTAAATTTTTTGAGGACAAATTTTCCATATAGCAGCCCTCTACTCTGAATCCAACAAACAAAAACGCTGAAAATTGTTACACAAAGGTTTATCATTTACCTGTATTATAGACTCCCCTTCTGCGTAAATCATTATTTTCTGTGGTCAACCCCCCCCCCCCTCCCTCCACTCCAAGGAAAGCCCTAGATCGAGTAGTGGAGCCAGCCGAGCAATTACAGTTTCATAAAATATGCGGTGGATCCAAGAATTCTACAATTCATTATTTGTTTTTATCCTTGAAGCATAACGTTTGTTCAAGTTATGAAAGTACCTGTCAACAAAATCCAGAAGAGCATTCTTCACATGAAATAATTATAACGGAACATACAGCCATGCGTGGTTATTATCAGGTGTTCCCTAGCAATGATTATTATGTGGGCTGGATGTGTACAGGTTCATTCACGATCATGTTGACCAAGGTTTTCTGTGCAAATTTCAGGGCCTTACTGTGAACGAACCGCTGGACGTACAATGCTCCGTGTGGTCTCAAAACATTCCCAAGTTCGAGATCAATTTATAAAAGTAAAAAATGCGAGGAAATTTGAACCCTATTTTTCACACCTTTGAGATGAATGAAACGCCGAGCTTCGCGGACCAACTAGACCCCAACCAGGTCCTACAAACCAAATTTCATTAATTTTGGTTCATGGTAAACTATGAAAAGTGCGAAGTACGGTGAACGGACATAAATTTTCGATTTATTATTTTCAATAACAAATCTTTGGTATCGAGCATGAAAAAAAAAATTGCAAACCCCTCAGAATTTTATGGTTTCCGTTTCAAGATATTATGTAGAATCCGAAAATGGGGAAAAAAATGCTGTCCGTTTGGAGTACGAAGCATTCCTTAGTTACCATGAACCAAAATTAATGAAATTTGGTTTGTAGGTCCCACTTGGGTTCTAGTTTGTCCGCGAGGCTCAGCGTTACTGTCAGACTAAAGGGTGACAAATAGGGATACAAATTTCCAGGGCGCCGTTATGTCGAATTCTTTACGTTTAGAAATTGATGTCGAACTTGGGAATTTTCTGAGACCACCCGGCTCATCGTACGTCCAGCCGTAAGGCCCTGAAGTTTTCAAACGAGAAGCGTCGTCAAAATGATCGTGAATGAAACGGTATATCTCTAGGCCAGATATCATTGCTAGGGAACACCAGCTATGATTATGATCTCGCGTGGCTGTAAGAATTAACATGTTTAATGTTTTAGGGCTGGGGGTCATTCTGTGAATTCCGACACGCAAATATGCAACGTTTTTCATTGGTTACTACACAGTTACTACCTTCTGTTGTAGCAACCATAAAGAATATCGCACTCGAAAGAAACAAGAGTCAATAGCTACGTTTTTCATTGGTTACTACACAGTTACTACCTTCTGTTGTAGCAACCATATGTTGATGGCGAGTTCTATAATAAGTACAGTAAATGCAACATTATACTTGTAGAGTTCAGTGAAATTGTGGCTTTCATTTTTTCTTGACATTAAAAAACTATATCTAATTTCTCCCTTGCGAGGGAAAAACATTAAACATGATTTAATGTTTTTCCCTCTCAAGGGAGAAATTTAAACTGATTTATGAGGAAAAAAAGTTGTTATAATTAAAAAAACATTCTGTAGGTAGGTTTGATAAGATAAAGAAGACTGTCCTGCACAGATTCGACTGATTTGTCCTTCAATCACGCCATTATTTTTTAGTTATTTCGAAGATAGGTACCAATCTTAGCTTTCAAAATCGTTTTCTGAGCCTTTGCAGAAAAAATAAATAAATGGTGCCCAATTACCTACTGCAATTAGTCTTAATCAGGAGCACATAATTGCTTCTGTACATTCGCCGAAATGGCAGTCCTCAACACCGAGGGTGGCCTCCTTTATTTCATCGCTATATTTTTTTCTAATGATCCTTTGTCGTTATTACGTCTCTTTCTCCTTATTATATGATTAGGTATCCCGGAGCGATGTGAGGTGTGCTGTGAGTTACATTATACTTTTCAAGGCATGAAAAGGTGGGATTGCAAATGCGCAAAAATAAATATATAAATTATTGAAAAATTTAAAAAAAAATTATAGGTGGTACCTAAGTATACATACATTGAAATTATTAAGTTGGAATTAATATGAATGAATATAAAGTTTGCATATATGATGTCTGTTGTTTTCGAATTCTATCTTCCTTGAAACGGAAACCATAAAATTTTGATGGGGGGGGGGGGGGTAAATAAGGTTTTTCGTGCTCAATTCCAAAGGTTCATTATTGAAAATAATAAACCAAAATTAAAACCGCTAATTTCAAAAATCTTCATGCCAACAAAATATACACTCACTATGTGGTTATTGGATTTCGGAGGCAAAGTAATCTCGCTACAGTGAATCATAAACGTGAAGTAAAGAGCATTAAACGAGGTTACATGTCTGAAAAGGCCTACAACTAATCAAGTTTACAAACAGTTAATCAAGGATCTAACAGGACCTTGAATGAATGAAGGTGCCTTTTTGTGATTTCGATTTGCCATTGATACGTAGGCAAATGAAAGACCTTCGTGAATGACGGTTTGTTTGTTTTTTGAAACTCTTGAGCATAATCTACCACGCAAAATAAATTGTCGTCGACTTTCCTTGACCATTTATTCAGGTCCACAAGCTGGCAAATAAATTATTCCTAACGTCATCTGTGGGTAGCGCTCCCAGGCGAATAAAAATATTTGCATCTTGCGATCATCTTCTGCTCTAACCATACAAGCTGCCCTCGAACGGCTTACCTACCCGGCTTTTACGCGTTTAGTATGACCTAAGTAGTGTGGACACGTCATCTTGATACGCTATGTGGCAACACTACCTTCCTTGTCTAGACTAGGTATTAACATTTCGCTTAGAAATAGCCCCCATACATTCTGTATTATTCATCTAACAATTTATCTAGCAATGGTGTCAGACTGGGCAAAACCCCGACTTTGAGTTGGATGAGGAAACTAAATTAGTGGAATTTGAATTTAAACTGCCACAAATTTATCTAAAAGCTGACGATCCTGGTTTTACTCATCAAGGGCTTTTCGATTTCTCATTGTTCAATTTCTTGGTGTGCACCAGCACTGTGGTCGAAATGAAAACGTTCCAGTCATGCAGCATGGCTATAAGAGCGAATTTTCGAAGAAATATTCGCGCTATTGTGTAAAAATATGATATACCGGGAAACCGCACCTCTTTTCGTAAAATACCGTTTTTTTGTGATTTTAGCCATTATTACCGAACTTTGACCCTTATAAAGTCAAATTTGACCCACTCTTTGTAGGGAAAAATATTATTATCATCGAAACAGTCCCTCTTTCTGTCGTGAATCACCATCCCACACAGCGTCAGGCGGGTTGCTATGGATTTTAGCCCTTAATACAACACTCCCCCCCCCCCCCCCCCCCCCACAGAAAATCCAAATTTGACCCCTATTCTGTATGAAAAAAACTGAAATGGTACGTTTCTGTCTTTACTCGCCCTTCCGTTCCACTTTCAGTAATTTTATAGCAATTGTTCGCGATTTTAGCCGTTTTTGCCTATTTTTAACCTCTAAAAACTAAAATTTGACCCCTTAGAATTTTGAAATTTGCTCATCTTCGAACCCATCTTTCTGTTTGGCAATATGAACACTTCGGCGAAATTTGGAATTTTTATCATGTACTCAAGGTCAGATATCGTCTGGAGTGACACATAAACATATATATTTAATATACATAAATTTTTGTTTAATCCAGGGATGAATTCAGGGTGCTCTGACACGGATTTGCCTATACAAATTTTACGAAAATTCATGTTCTGTAAATTTTGGACCCATTGTAATAGCTTCATTTCTTTGAAAATTCGCTTGAACTCTAAATCTCCTCTGGATCACCACTGTTTCCTGTCACATTTACAACTCCTAATTGCGGCACGCATACGCATCGAAAAACCGTCCATTTTCGTAGTTTAGTGAAATTGGGAACAACAAAACCCGATAGATTCAGTCATAAATTAATGAAAATATTTACTTCGGTGAAATATCGTGAAACCTACGTCTTCTCGAATGGAAACTCCCAGTTTCGGAGATAGTTTTTGTGAAACTGTCTCGCGATTAAAAGCGGATTGAGAGCTGAGGCCAGCAGTAGCAACCGTAAATAACAGAAGAAAGTGTTTCAAGGCAGGACACGGTACTCGTATATATAGCTCCGATATGACATCCTGCTTCCTCATTTTTCCTTAAGAAAATACCGACCCACATAACTCAAAGATTGTATTTGACAATATTTTTCCTTGGTGCAGGCTGAAAGTTCCTCACTCCAATTTCTTTCTAGCCGGCATAACAGGAAGAAACCGATCGGCGCACGAATGCTGGCCTTTCCATCCTTTTTCTCGTAGCCCAGAAAACTACTTAACTGATGACAAATACTCTGGTGACCTCCTCGAATTAGAAAGCGTAAAAATACAGTGGAAACGGCCAAGGGGTTGAGAGAATGAGTCAACAGCTATTTATAAATTCCACTGACTTTGTGATTGGGTCACGGGCCAAAGGAACAAAACGAGTCAACTCAAGGGTTATCGCGGGAAATTGAGGCGGTTAACACCTTCAGGCTGCTAATTTGGCCCGTCTTGATGCCAGAAGGACTTCCTTTAAGGGAAACATCTGTGGTGGATAAATTGCTAAAATTGTCGCAAAATCGCTACGAGTAAAACGAAGCAAGTTGTCGTCAGCACAGAAATCAAAATGTCATCGTGACTCGACGTTACATCGAGAAATTTGTCAAGTGTAGGCATTTCAATGAAATAATCAAGACTTTTCAAGTGGTCTCACGTGTGACGTTACCCCCGGCCTATTACGAAAGGCCGGCTACGAGTTGTATGTACACAGGTTCGTATAATGAGATTTTAAAGCAAACGAAGGCTCCCAAGGGCATGATCGATAGATCTGTTGCTATCCACGTGTCACTACGCCAGAAATGACGATACGAATTCAGCAATTTTATTATAGAAACACGAAAATCAGCTAAGTAGGTACACAGTCATACTGTTGAGATTAATAAATATCGAAGCATGAAAATCAGCTAAGTATACTGCCGCGTGAAGGAAGAACGACTCAACTCAAAATTATTGAGTTTTCAGAAATCAGCTTCGAAGTTTTCCAACGAAAACTCGCTATAGGTTCACTACAGGGCTTTCCCGCAACCCCCTTTTTTCCCAAATGTCCAATCATGTTCAACTTGATCGGTAGCTGTCAAATAATACTCCGAACACACGTTGTTTCAATCGATTTATTGCAGTTGAGTCGAATATCGATTATTCATGGTTGCTTTTGGTTTATTATTCTCTGAATAATACACCTATGTAATCGCTCAGCAAAAAATTTTTATAACCCCCCCTCAAACTTTTTTCTTTTCCGTTTCAAGGTGCGTAGATTCAAAAAATGCAATGTCCGTCCGCCGTACGCCGTCCGCCGTATCACGTGTACAGGCTTCATTTTCGGTCTAAAAAAGTCGTTCTTTCGCACACATGCTCCATTTGGGCCCTAGTTGTGTCCCGAAACTTTTCAGCCCGATCGGAATATACCCAGGGGTGTTGTGAGTGAACATGTGTGTAAAAATAGGTACTTTTTGCGTTTTAGCAACATGTTGGTAACATGAGCTTTTGAGGTATCGTTTCCATGTTTTTGGGGACGAGAAGATCGAATATGAGGTCGATTTTGGCCAAGGAGTGGAAAATTGAGGTTGTACCAGATGTTCAGCTCCCAAAATTGATTTTTTATGAGGCAAAAACCTGCGAAATCGTCTGAAATCACCATCAATTTGTAGAATAGCACTAGGAAAAGTTTCAACACGTAGATCAAGACGATTAAGTGGCACTACCAATGATCATGGATAATTTGAAAAAAAAAAAAGATCGTACCTACCTAATTTGTGTTTTGGGGGCCAAAATTGGTGGAAACCATCAGAAATAGCTATTTCGATTATTTCACATGAAACAAACAATAAATGTAGGTACAGCCAACATTTCTGTAGAATAATAAACCCCATGTGACAAGGACTTTGCAGCGTTTTTGAAATGTTTGTGGAGTAAAAACAACTCAAATCCCCAACAAATAAATAACAAAACTCGCAAGTTAGCGTGTTTCAATCGAGGCGTTGAGATGTTTTTACTTAAAAAAAACACGGAGTTGAGACGTTTTTCCTCAAAATTAAGCAATTTCCAGATTTCATCCCTAACAATTTCAACCCCTTCTGGGTCGAATTTTTGAATTTCGATTTGACCATCAAAAAGGTGGGGTTGAAATTAGGGGGGTTACGTGAAAATCCCATTTTCGACCATTTAGCGAATTTTCGAAGAAAAGGAAGCTATTGTTCTCGGTCCAAAATTTTTAAAACTCGAATTTCCGAAAGATTTTTATACCAAAATCCGTTTCAGACCATCCTGAATTCACTGCCGAAAGACACCAAAAATTATATGTATATAATATATATATTTATTTATATATTTATATATGTGTCATTCCAGACGATAACTCTCGAAAGAATTGAGATAAAAAGTTCAAATTTGCACGAAAAATCTGTCTTGGCAATCGACAGGCTAAGTTCGAAGATGGGCAGAATCGGGTCACTCTAAGGGGGAGTTTTGGGGAGTTTTAGGGGGGGAAATTACCCATAAATTCCCAAAATGAAACAGTCTGACAAGTGACACCTCATTTTAAAGGTTTTTGTACGCTGAACACGATGGTGAAATCAGAATTGCGATATCTCATTCCGTTCTCAAACTGGAGCACTTTGAAGATGAAGGAACGTGGTTATTTCTTGAGATGTTCTTCCTGGTTCGTCTGCTCTAATCTGATAACGGAATGGGATATCGCAATTCTGACTTCACCATCGTGTTCAGCGTTGGAAAATCTACAAACCGAGGTGTTACTCGGCAATAAATGGAACAAAAAATTTGTTACGTATCCAATACCTACTCTTCTGGTATTCAAAACATTTTTGATTTCCCCCTCCTCCCCCTTCCACCCCAAATTTTACTTTGCGTAAAACTACTCCTGTTATAATTTTGTATGGTATCAAGTTGGGATAACATTGGCCGAAAATTAATTTTCAGAAAATTTTAGGCGGAGGAGGAAGATGCCGAAAACTTCGAAAATTCGCTCTTATAGCCATGCTGCATGACTGTGGTGTTTTTTTTTAGTTGAGTCGTTCTTCCTTCCCGCGGCAGTATAGGTACACATATTATTGAGATCTGACCTCAGCAAGCTGTCAACCTCAAGGGATTTTTTCCCCCTTTCGAAACCCATTTTTAAAAGTTTTTGTAACCCTGCACACGTTCCACCGGCCTACCAAGCGCTGCATTGCCACAGCTGCTGAGGCACCAAGGCACCAAGACACCACCAAACTTCGGTGGTTTCTAAACTAAAGGCCCCCATCCACGGTCAAACAATTTGCGCAAATTCGGTGTTTGTGCAAATAATTTGATCGTCGATGGGACTGTTTGATGGTTGTGCGAACTGTTTGAGTGAAATCGGTCTGGATCGAAATCTTTTGCGCAAACGACCCTTGCTTGACTACCTGTTTGACCGTGGATGGTAGTATTGTGCAAACTTCGGATCAGTCTACGCCTTTTCCCCTTCGTGAACAGACGCCTTTTCGCCTCTTCCTCGGAATCGGTAAGTTTTTTTAATATTATTCCTTGTTTCATTTTCGTTTTTGGCCTGTTCCACGTTCCACGGTATTTCAATTCAACGTAGTATGTTAATGGTCGAGTAGAAAGCTATTTTTGATTTTTTTTTTTTTTTCAGTTTACTGCTGTTTACTTTTTCAGAATATGACGACAAAAGAAGGTGAACGGCGAGAATTTTGGAGGGAGTTTATTGAGTGCTATCGCGGTTTACCCGAACTGTGGAAGGTTAAAAGTGACGAGTATAAAGATCGAAATAAGCACAACTCCGTGTCTGACATGCTAACAGGATGTTGAAAACGAAACTGATGTTTGCACAACGGGTTGCAACGTGGATGGGCTCACGTTGGTGCAAACAGGCATTTGCACAAACACCGAATTTGCGCGAATTGTTTGACCGTGGACGGGGGAGAGAATGGGGGCCTTGTTTGAACGTGGATGGGGGCCTTAAGTGAAGCAAATCTCCTACTTCAGCCGCATGAAGGTGCAATGACCGAACCGCCACCATTTTTGGCTTTGTTGCCTCCTCTTCCAAAAATGGTTCCAGCTGATTAACTGTGACAGAGGTGAATATTCCCGCAATCATTTCACGTTACATGATCCACAGAAAAATACTCGAAAGGTCGCGCTGGATCTGTGAGATCCATAAGCTGCATTTTTTTGGCGGTGCAACGCTTAGTATTTTGGATCAGGGCGCTACCCCTCCCAGTATCCTCCTAACTTCTCATTATCCTACAAAATGGCTATTAATATTTTACTTGGGTAACTGCCACTGGCAGAATTTTCCTTTTTTCCCTCTGGAACTGATAGTTTTTCTGGATTCCAGTATTCCAGTATTATGGTGGTATTATGGTGATTATGGTGGTCATTAATATATTGCTATTTCAGTCCCCAAATACCTGAGAGTTTATTTTCATGTATTTATTCATTTATTATTTTTTTAAATATTATGCCAGTTCAATTTATAGTTCCTACCTCCCAGATTCGTGGGGAACGAGAAATTGAAAGAAAAAATCGATAAAGCTACCTATACGAATCAAAACGTTAGGTACCTCTCCCCCTTCCCCTAACCAATAAATACATCAATAAAGTCGTTTGCTTATCTTTTGGCACCCACTGAACCAGAATTTTACTGGTATTTTTGAAAAATTAATAGTTTCTTCATTAGGATCTCTTAGGTGTGCGACCTTCTGAGTGTATTAGCCGTGGATGTAAGAGATTTTCAGGTTATTTTTTGATGTGGTGGATATGAGGGAGCACGGAAGCTTGACAAAATATGTGCCTGAGGCGTGGATATGATCAAGGTTGGAGTTTTCGTTGTTTTGGCAAGGCTATTTATGTGTTGCAGAATAATTTTCTTTTGACAGTTGGTGCTCACAGAAGTTTGTGGGTGCACAGCTGGCAATTACCAACTACTTTTTCATGAAGAATTTTGAACTCAACATTTTGAAGCGTCCACGGTGAATAACAAACTAACTCTGAGAACACTTGAGTAATGGATCAAATCAGAATGAAAGGCCGGAGAAGCGATATTCATAAGGCTCACGGCTAGTGAGTGATACATTGCACCGTATTACGGTGGTGGCTCATGACCAGAGACGGGAAAAAGTCATAAACGTCATCGTCATAGTTTTTTTATCATGAAATGGCCGATTTTTGCTAAAACGTCATAACTTCCGACTTTTCGGAATGAACGTCATACATTGACCCTTTTGGCCGGAGTATTCTTTCACCTTACGCTTCTTGGCGAATTCTCCAGGGCTGGAAACCCACCTCCACTACATCCTCAACAACTTCGGTTCACTGCCAGGGATCACTGAAGGTCTACAGAAGCAGGATATGCTTCTTTCAGAGGCAGTGGACACAATGCAGGCCCTCGACAACACCAAGTGGACTGGAAAAGTGGGGGAAAAGGTCTAAGCTAAACTCGCTGCTGTACTGGCCAGAAATCCCGGGTGGGAACAAGTTCAGGCGATAGCTGCTCGACTGAAGGGTGAAGAAGATGGGGTCTTGCCTGAAGGTTGGACATCACAGGACGTCCGAAGCATGAAGTATGCTCCCACATCTTCTGCGGATGTTGAGAGATCATTCTCACAATTCAAAACAATCCTCAGCGACAAGAGAACGAATCTAACCCTTGAACACATTGAACAGCATATATATGGTTGTTTTTTATAATGATTTTAATTTCCTATGATTTTTCTCAAACTTGTACTACTATGTAGGTTGTCGTGGATCCTCCCAGACCCACAACCACTATATTCGCAAACTTTAGATCTCGCAAATAAGCACGCAGCAGTGGGGACGAAAGACGCAGGGGATGAAAGCCCAGCCTGGTTCCCCACCATCCCCTACAAACTAGGGGATGGAGGGAGACGGCTACCGGGGTCTATAAAACCCTGGCGCCTGCCTCTTTTTCCTCATTCTACGCTCTCCTCTAGTCGCTAACTACTCTCTCTCCTCCTTACCTCATCTCTCTCTCCTCTCCTAAAAGATGCTGTGTGTGGTGGTGGTTCGCCCATAACCCCCAGCCAAACAACCTAAAAGATCCAAGGAATAAGGGTGGTGATTCGCTCATAACCTGCATGGGCACCTCCAAAAAGATCCTGGTCATGGTGGTGGTCCGCCCATAACCTTACCAGGCAGCATCCCAAAAAAGATTCCGTGCATGGTGGTGGTGCGCCCATAACCAACGGACACCTCCAAAAAGATCCCAGGAATAAGGGTGGCGATTCGCTCATAACCCGCCTGGGCATATCCTCACACTGCTCGTGATGAAACTCGCAATTTCAAATTCATCACATAGGTATATTATCTATAGTACATATGTATGTTATTCTAAATATAATTCTTTATTAAGTAGGCATTGGATTCATTGTTTTTGAACCGTTAACCCTATTAACCCAATAATTTATCATAAAAGGTGAAAAATAACTATAAAATAAACGTCATACTTCTAACTAAAACGTCACGAAATAGCCGAATTTCCGAAATAGACGTCATAAACCAGGAAAATAAAAGTCATAAAAGTCAGAGAAAAAAGGTCATGAGACGGAAAAATAAAAGACATAAACGTCCCGTTTCTGCTCATGACTAATATCCTATGAAAATTGTTTGAATACAAACTTGCACCGCCTTGCACTTGAGATTCAATGCCACACTTGAATGCAATTTGGCATCAGGCTCACAAATGACTCAGGACTCTTGGCAGGTCATCCAATCAATTCGAATCGACTACATTCTTACGAAAACACTTGCAGAATATAATTACACGTGTACAAGAATTTTTTTTAGGCGTCTATTTACGTGATGGCGAATTCGGTGAATCATCTTAGTTTTTCTCGCGACGTTTTACACGCCATTTGCAATCCAAAACAAGAAATTTTCCCGTAATGCTAATTAATTAGACTATTAAGATGCTAATTAGAGATTCAGACTCTGTGGATCTACAGGGTTTTTTTCTCTCTTTATTTAGACCAAAAAAATCACACATGCTCCCATTTGGTGATTAAAGGCATATTTTTACATACAGCAGTCGTATCCTAACAGTAACTTTTAAATATAACAGTAGAAATAAGTTATTCCCGTTATTCCTAGGTTGTTCTACTTGTTCCATTACAACTGCTATTTTGTGTTATCATGACGAAACAGTTTTCGCAGATGTGGGAAAAAGTACCGGTGTCTGGCAACTAACGTAGAAATATGGAATGAATAGGCAGTAATGCGAAACATTTAATTGCCAGTATGAAATAGACAACATCAACATGATGTTCGAAGATGCGGATAAATAGCATTTAACAGCTAGAGCAAGGCTAGCTAGGAATGTAAATAACGGAAGGTATGTATTAGAATATCTACTTGTACTAGAAGTAAGAATATAGTGGGACTTACATCGGAATTAGCAGCTTTTAGTTTATAAATTTCGTCTTCATATGATCTCAGTTTCTTCTGCAAATCTTCCAAGGCAGCCATTTTACCCTCTCCAAGACTGGGTTCGCTAGACTGAAACATTAGCGGAGTTACATGAATAAATTGAGTGGAGTCATAACGAAGTGGGAATTAAAATAGGACGTAGGTAGGTGCCTAACAAAAATCAGGGCTTCTTTTCAACCTAACCGGTCTCAAAACTCTATGAATTGTAGAATTTGAATTAGCCATGTGTACCTACCTATTTATCGCATCTATTCACAGGATGAAAACTTGATCATTTAGATTAAATATATTTCTATAAGGAGAAATACCCAGATGCCTCAATCTACCTGCGTCTAACTTATTAGTTGTACCCACTTACTAAGTACCCGTACAATAATTCGGTAAAATGTCAGTTGGTCGAAATCTTAACTTTCAAACTACTCCGGAATAATTAAAATTGTTTTATTAAATCTAAATTAATCGTATTGGATTGGCCATAAATTTATGGCAGCTCTCGGCGCATCGAGGTCCACCTTATTCTGGAAGATTCGTACTTGAACCCTTCACTAAAGTGGTAATTGGCAATTTACTTCAATAAGTCTTTACAAAGAATCATTTTACAAGGGCATGGTATGGTTCCATGAAATTAATACACTAGATATATCCGTCAAGGCTGAATTCAGAAGGCTGCGAAAAATCAAATATTTGACTTTAAAAAACATTTTTTACTAATGAGTAGGATCTACGTTACATTATTTTTGATTAATTCGTTTTTCGATTGCAGTTTTAAAACCCATGTTGTCTAGGTGATGCCCATCGCACGTCACCAGAGAATTTTTACGTTAGGTATTTGTACCAATTCGATGTAGCGCAAGTCCCAAAAAGTTTTTAGACCTCTTCGCGACTGCGTTTTCAGGTCAGATCAGAGTGAGAAAGCTCGAGGAACAGTCGATTCTTAGGAAACTCATTTATGACCGTCCTCGTGGATGTGTACGCCCGAAGAATGCATTCGAGCGTCTTTTCTCTCCGAAACTTAGTTCGAATTAGGTACCAAATGCTTCGATGTAACGTGCAGGTAGAATGGAATTTGTATAATAACACTAAAATTATATCAACGGATAAATTAAGACAATTAAATGGCACAATCAATCATCAAAAATAATTTGTTTAAAAAAAAAATAGGCGCCCAATTCGCGTTTCTGGGGCCAAAGAAGGTGAAAACCATCAAATAATATAGGTATTTCAATTATTGCACACGAAAGAAGGAGAAGAAGAAGAAGTATTTATTGGCATTTAAGAAATGAAAAATATAAGACAACTTAAATAAACACCCCAAAACATACCAATGCCTGCCTAGTTAAAAAGTGCAAAAGAACTTGTGTGCATAGCCACTTAAGGGTAGGGATGTCCCAAAAGTATCGATACTTAAAAGTATCGATACTTTTTGAAAAAAGTATCGATAAATATCGATACTTTTTTTCTCTGATATATATCGTAGTATCGATACTTTTTTCCCAGTATCGGAGCCGATACTTTTTTTATCCCTCACATTTCATTTTTTTTTTCATTTCCTACCACGTGTAGGTACTATTGACAGTACCTCTAACTAGATTGATGGGAGGCCAACCACTTCAACAAATTAAAGAAAGTTAATGTACCACCACCTCCAGGTCTCAGTGAGAATCAGCTGTCCTTCATCTGGTAGGAAGGAAAAAATGTTAACCCAACCAAGCAACCAACCAACCTAACTCAATAGCTTTTTGATTGGATTTTCTTTGTTCTTTCTTGTTTCTGATGTGATTGTGCCGAATTAACAAAATAACGTCATTAATAATAATGGCATGCCTTGTCTTGTCATGTCAATAATTTTGAAAAACAAGCGCCCAAACAAAAAAAAAGGTTTCAAATAAAAAAAAGAAGTGATTTATTGTTTCGTTCATTTTATAATAGTATCCTGAAATAATTCTTCGATAGGCTGATGGTAGTATTTCATCCAATGTAAAAACGTGGGATGTGATATAATATTCATTGTCACGCTGACAGAGAGAGAAAACAAAAACCACATTTCCACCCATTTTTGAAAAAGTATCGAAAAGTATCGATACTTCAAAATATCGATACTTCTTGAAAGTATCGTATCGATACTTTTTGATACTTTTAGATGTATCGATACGATATATATATCGATACTTTTGAAGTATCGGACATCCCTCTAGTCTGAGCAAGTAAGAAACAGTAAATGAACAGCCAACATTTCTGTAGGTATGTCCAGTAGAATAATAAACCCATGTGACAAGGACTTTGCAGACTTTTGATCTTGCAGACAGACAGTTCATTGAATATCTTCATTTTCGCCCAAAAGGGAGCATGTTGGATGTACTTGAAAAATTCGAAATTTTTAAGAGTGACAGGTTGGGTAAATCTTTGAATGATGTAGTTCCTTTAAGTTTTTCTCCATTATTGCTTTCATTTCTGTAACAGCTTGGTTCCACCCCTCTCCACCCTTCACCACATGTTCCTTTCACTTTTTGGCATTCTGTTCCTGGGCCAATCAGAATCGACCCCCCTTCCATTGTTCCCTTCACCATTCTTCTTCACAAACAATCAGAATCGACCCCCCTTCCTTTGTTCCCTTCACCATTCTTCTTCACAACCAATCAGAATCGACCCCCCTTCCTTTGTTCCCTTCACCATTCTTCTTCACAACCAATCAGAATCGACCCCCCTTCCTTTGTTCCCTTCACCATTCTTCTTCACAACCAATCAGAATCGACCCCCCTTCCATTGTTCCCTTCACCATTCTTCTTCACAACCAATCAGAATCGACCCCCCTTCCATTGTTCCCTTCACCATTCTTCTTCACAACCAATCAGAATCGACCCCCCTTCCTTTGTTCCCTTCACCATTCTTCTTCACAACCAAACCCAATCGACCACATTTCACTTTGTCACTATTTATAAGGTCACCTCTCCAGTGTGCCTTCAGTTATTGTGTGTTACTGACGATGGTTTGATCACCGAAAACGGTATAACAGTGTTTTTTGCATTTTTCGTGTATTCGTGGAAATAGACTATTTTTTCAATAACTCCGTTTTTCTTTGACTTTGCAGCGTTTTTTCGTTTTTTGTTGAAACTAGTGAGAAGAAAAACAGTTCCGAAAATAATTAACTTTAATCAGAGGGAACATAAATTCGTCATGTTCTTCGTTTAAATGAGTAGGAGCACAAAAGCTCCCCAAAATGCTTCTGGGGTGAAAATTGACCACACATTTTAAGAAAAACCGGGAAATCTCCACTACATAAGTCGTATGATACTGGTGCCACCACCCTACTTGAATTTAACACCCCGTGTAAAGTTCGTGATATCAATATCAACATGAATGTGTACGTATTTTTAAAAAAACCCAGTTCATCTTGCGTTCCCACTTTCCCTGGTAGGTCATCAGACTATTTCATTGCTCGATTAACTAGTGGAGACAGCGTCAAATGAAACAAAGAATAATTAGCACCGACTTTTCTCCGTTTATAATTAGTTTCCTAACAATGGGTTCCTGACCGGAAGTTGGAAAAAAAAATAATAAACGGCAGAAGTTATGCATTATTTTTTACCCGCCTTGACAGCTTCCCTTGACGTGCCAGGTTGTTACCTACTTGTTACGAAGTTCATTACGAATTGTGCAATGGTATTGGTAGGGGGATCCGGTGGAAAAACTCGCAAAACAAAAAGCAACGAAGCATCGAATAGGTAGGTATTGTTGAAAACATTGGTTTTGTTATCTTGAAGGAAGAAGGTGACGAAAACCGCAGAGTATTTTAGCTGGGTTTTCCTCTATCTAACCTTCAACTCTCTCCGGTCAGCCGCAGTCTGCACGCTTTAGAACCTGCCCAGGAGAACAGGTCGATATTAGGTCAGAATAGAAATACCTTGGTATACCGTTTTAAATAATCACTAGGTTCCGCCTTGTAAGCGAGGTGGTACATTTATAATAATTGCCCTATGCAAAATAAATCATTATCTTCATTCATTTCCAATGTGATGCGATATAACTACATAAACAGCGTGTTCTTAAAGTTATAGAAAAGAAATGGAGGTATTATGGATAAAATTATGGTTCACGAATAACGCGATAGTAAAAAAAAAACGCTGCAAATCCCTGCACAACGGTTTATTATTTTGTACAGAATCCTGTTACAGATCACAGCTCTATGTATAGATAACCCGTCTATATACTCGTAATATAATATGTACTATTCTACACATATTATGTAGATCGCGGACCCTCCGTAAACCCATGACACCCCCCGGGGGTTGGGTTTACCTAACCCCGTACTCGTTACTAGGTACCTACCTAAACCGTTGTGTAGTAATTTACCTGTGTAGCCCTTCTACGGAGATAGAATAATGAACCGTTGTGTAATAATTTACCCATCAATAATACTTCAACGGTTGTTCAAGTTGCAAAAGTACCTATCCACAAAATCCAGCCCCTTCTGGATAGATGAGCCGTTGTGTAATAATTTACCCATCAATAACTTCAACGGTTGTTCAAGTTGCAAAAGTACCTACCAACAAAATCCAGCCCCTTCTTGGTAGATGAGCCGTTGTGTAATAATTTACCGTTGTGTAATAATTTACCGTGGTGTAATAATTTGACGTTGTGTAATAATTTGCCATTGTGTAATAATTTACCCATCAATAACTTCAACGGTTGTTCAAGTTGCAAAAGTACCTACCAACAAAATCCAGCCCCTTCTGGATAGATGAGCCGTTGTGTAAACATTTACCGTTGTGTAATAATTTGCCATTGGGTAATAATTTACCCATCAATAATACTTCAACGGTTGTTCAGGTTGCAAAAGTACCTATCAACAAAATCCAGCCCCTTCTGGGTGGATGAGCCGTTGCGTAATAATTTACCGTTGTGTAATAATTTACCGTGGTGTAATAATTTACCGTTGTGTAATAATTTACCGTTGTGTAATAATTTGCCGGTGTGTAATAATTTGCCATTGTGTAATAATTTACCCATCAATAATACTTCAACGTTTGTTCAAGTTTCAGAAGTACCTACCAACAAAATCCAACAGTCCATCACTTACCAAATGAAATAATATCGCAGAACAACCAACTCGACTTCATACAGCCATCCTTGATTATAATCAAGCGCTCCCTAGTGATGATATCCGGGCCGGATTTATACAGTTTGATTCACGATCGTGTTGACGAAGCTTTTTGGTGCACACGAACGGCTGGACGTACAGTGCTCCGGGTGGTCTCAAAAAATTGTTTAACTCAAGACAAATTTAATATCTTTAAAAAAACCATACCCTTCCATCGAAAGTTTTCGAGATACGGCGTTCTGAAAATTTCAACCCCTATTTTGAACCCCTTAGAGATGACTGACAGTAACGTCGAGCTTCGAGGACCAACTAGACCCCGAACGGAATCTATTACCCGAATTTCATCAATTTTCTTTCATGGTAACTAAGAAAAGTGGCCCGTACGGCGGACAGACAGAAATATTTTTTATTGCATTTTCGGATTCTACATACCTTGAAACGTAAACCATCAAATTTTGAGGGGGGGGGGGGGGTAAGATTTTTTTTTTTTTTTTCTTGCTCGATTCCAATGGTTCATTATTGAAAATAATAAACAAAAATTTCTGTCCGTCCGCCGTACGGAGCACTTTTCTTAGTTACCATGAACCAAAATTGACGAAATTCGGTTTATAGGTCCCATTTGGGGTCTAAGTTGGCTCGAAGCTCGACGTTACTGTCAGTCATCCCTAAGAGGTTCAAAATAGGGGGGCGAAGTCTCCAGGACGCCGTTTTCTCGAATTTTTTTAACGGTTTTAATTATTTCACGAACTTGGGAGTTTTTTAAGACCACCCGGAGCATTGTACGGTGTCCAGCCGTTCGTTCACAGTAAGGCCCCGAAGTTTGTACCGACAGGCATTTTCGACTCCAGTGTGAATGAAATTGTATACATTCATCACTAGGGACGTGCTAGCAATCGGGAATTGGCCCGAGATCATCATTGCTAGGGAGCACCTGATTATAATCACGGTGTATGAAGTCGAGTTGGTTGTTCTGCGATATTATTTCATTTGATAAGTGATGGACTATTCGATTTTGTTGGTAGGTACTTGTGAAACTTGAACAAACTTTGAAGTGTTTGATGGGTAAATTATTACACAAGAGCAAATTATCACACAACGGTAAATTATTACACAACAGTTCGTCTACCAAGAAGGGGCTGGATTTTGTTGATCGGTACTTTTGCAAGTTGAACAAACGTTGAAGTATTATTGATGGGCAAGTAATTACACAACGGTTCATTATAGGTGTTGACCACAGAAAACAGTGATCCACGCAGATGGGGCATTTATTTCACTCCACATCAACAATTTTCCTTCAGAACTTCATTATTTGCGTTTCTTTTTGCCATTTTAGTTACTGTTTGTCACCAACAGAATTATTTTAGCAACATTTAATTTTTGATTGAGGTAGGTACCTAGTAACGAGTACGGGCTTAGGTACTAACCTACGGAGGGTCTGCGACCTACATGATACGTATAGAATAGTACATATTATATTGTATAGACGGGTATTATACAGAGAGCTGTGATCTGTAACAGAAGGGTATTCTGTACAAAATAATAAACCGTTGCGCGGGGATTTGCAGCGTTTTGTTAATTAATTCACATCAATATTTAGGAAGGTCGGTGTGCCGTTCCCTGAGTCGTCGTAGTAACCGGTTATTAGATGGAGCGTTGTCTGGGATGCTTGATAAATATGACAGGGTTCGGGTGGTGATGCGTTGATGATACGTTTGTTCGCTGTGGGTTTTACGGGTGACTAGCAAACCAGTTAGCTTGAGCGATCATCGCCAACAAACGCATGAATCCGAAAGTAGAAATCAAATAATCTGATTTTTTATCGCTGACGGGAGATGGTGGGGCAACGGAAAACGCCCAAAAATCCTCTTGAAGACAGGGACAGGTGCCTACGAAGTATGTAATTATTATACATTCAGAGAAGATTCAGGAAATCAACTGCAAACGCCCAAGTGACTTTCAAGCGGCTTTTCCCCCACAGCTAACAAACCTCGAAAGCAGTCGTTACAATTTCTAATTTAACTAGAAAAACGCTGCAAATCCCTGCACAACGGTTTATTATTTTGTACAGGATACCCTTCTGTTACAGATCACAGCTCTCTGTATCAGCGTTGGCCAATAGAATTGCAGAACCATTTCGGACCATGCCAATGCGCACCATACCAATTAGACAATTCGAAATGAATTCCAATTCAAATTAATTTGAATTCAAATTAATGAATTCCAATCCAATTAATGAATTCCAATTCAATTAATGAATTCCAATTCGAAATCGATTGAATAAATTGATTGATTGATGGAATCGAGCGCTTCCCTGGTGACGAGCGCACAATGCCAATAATTAGGCAATTCGAAAAAAATTCCAATTCAAATTAAAGTCCAATTCATTATACCAATATTGACAATTCTAAGTGAATTCCTATTGCAATTGAAAAAACTTTGCCAATTTTGGCGAATGTGGAGTTATGTTTATATGATTAATGTGTCGGGAATTTAGATGGGGATGTTAGGTAGATTGGTGAGCAGTGGCAAATTGCAATTCAAAATCTAAGTGAATTCCAATTGCAATTGAAAAAATTGATCGATTGATTGCTCGATTGATTGAATAAATTGATTGATTGATTGAATCGAGCGCGTCCCTGGTGACGAGAGTGTATACAATTTCATTCACCCTGGTGTCGAAAATGCCTGTCGGTGAAAACTTCGGGGCCTTACTGTGAACGAACGGCTGGACGTACGATGCTCCGGATGGTCTTAAACAACTCCCAAGTTCGAGAACTATTTAAAACCGTAAAAAAATTCACGTAAAACAAAGGTATAGGCTTTCTGAAAATTTCAGCCCCTATTTTGAACCCCTTAGAGATGACTGACAGTAACGTCGAGCTTCGAGGACCAACTAGACCCCGAACGGAACCTATAACCCGAATTTCATCAATTTTTATTCATGGTAACTAAGCAAAGTGGCCCGTACGGCGTACGGCGTACGGCGGACAGACAGAAATATTTTTATTGCAGTTTTGGATTCTACATACCTTGAAACGTAAACCATCAAATTTTGAGGGGGGGTAAGAATTTTTTTTTCATGCTCGATTCCAATGGTTCATTATTGAAAATAATAAACCAAAAAAGTTCCAGTCATGCAGCATGGCTATAAAGGCGAATTTTCAAAGAAATATTCGTGCTATCGTGTAAAAAGATGATATAGCGAGAAACTATACCACTTTTCGTAAAATTGTCTTCTTTTTGTGATTTTAGCCTTTTTACCGATTTTTGACCCACTGTTGTTTTGAGAAAAATATTTTTACATCGAAATAGTCCCTCTGTCGTGCATCACCATCCCACACAACTTCTGGTGAATTGATATTGATTTTAGCACTTAATACCAATTTTATACACCCGAACTCTACTCGACCACTAGGTACCACTCGTTTTTTCTCAAAATTCCCTGTTGTAAATTTTCAAATATCTCGGTCGGAACCAACCGACCACGGTGTTCAGATCCAGGAAAAATCGTTCAGTCAACGGACAATGCAATTCATGAATATATGAACAGAAACTCGTTGAGTAACTCCTGAATCCATCAGCTTATGTTTATTACTTACCGTGCAACTTTTTCCGTGATAATTAAAGTTTAATAAGAACCGTCAACCATCGATTAACATAGATTATTTCCTTGTAAACGGCCAGTGATTATAGCCACAATCCCAACCAGCCTGGCGTTTCATGAGGAAAACATCCCTCAACAAGGAAACACACGATCACCGTGAAAGCTGAGAGGAAAAATATTCTCGAAAAACATTTTTTGTACTCGGCGGTCAGGGTTTTCCGTTATTTAACCAGAGCTTTCTCCCGAGCTGTTTGAAATACTCTTCACGACGAGGAAGCACCTTGACAAAACGAAAAGGAATTCGGTTGTCTCTGAAATAATTCATTAATTCACTAGTGTATTACGTAATTTCCATTCCGTAATAACTCGACATTTTACGTTTCAGGGTATTTTTAACCCTTAAAATTAACATTTTACCCAAATTAATTCATTCACTTTAATTAGCTGATTAACATTTTACATTGGAATTTAACCAATCAACCTCAACCTACAATAAATTCGTCCTAACATTTAACCAATCAATACGTCTTGTTTCTATGTTCTTTTAGCGAATTTTCGAAGAAAAGGAAGCTATTGTTCTCGGTCCAAAATTTTTAAAACTCGAATTTCCGAAAGATTTTTATATCAAAATCCGTTTCAGACCATCCTGAATTCACTGCCGAAAGACACCAAAAATTATATGTATATATATAAATATTTATATATTTATATATTTATATATTTATATATATAAGTAGTATCGGAATACCAATCCTGGGCCACTGCCTTAGATCTCTGATAAAAAGTTTTAACATAAAAGATCAGAACATATATTTTCACTTGAATCCTTGATGTTTTTTATTTTCACTTGAATCCTTGATGTTTTTTATTTTCACTTGAATCTCTGATAAAACTTTTTTACCACAAAACATCAGAACCAGTGACTTTTTTTAAAAAAATATTTTTTTTATCAGAAACTCTAGTGAACTCTAAAAAAATTTTCAATCGTAAATAAAAAAAATGCAAATTTAGGGGTCGATATTTTCGAAATTTAGCTCCCTCTGATGTTTTCACTAGAAAAAATAAAAAAAATTAAAATGACGTCACGCTAAAAATATTTTTGAATCGTCTTAAATTAAAATGACGAGACGCTCTTCTGAATTTGGGAATCCCAAACCATTAAAGGTGGACCCGTCGAATCGACGGGTCCTATGTATTTAAATATTTTTTCAAATCTACAGGTTCCATTAATAGAGGGTGGTCTCGATTTGATACCACCTTTAAGAATTCAATTCAGATGAGGGGTAAGTTAAAAGGATCTCTCCAATAAAATAAAAATGGAACACTTTAAATCGTTAAGAGAACTAGAAGATGGAAATTGTCTTTCCAAGAGTGAGTGGTGGGAAGTATCTGAATCTGGAGAACTGACTGATTATTTCGTGAGGAAGTATCATAAGTTTTTGGATTTACCAACTGTGAAACGTAACTTTTTTACCGGAAAAAATAAACTAACTGAAAACATTCTAAATTTTACTCCTTTCAGAAATTCTAGGGTTAGAGTACGAAATGGTAATATTTGTTTTGAATGCATCGAAGAGGATAATCAAATTATGCTAAACTTTGTGCACAGAATATTTGTAAGAGGAGGTCCCATTAGGTTTTTATAAGGGATCCCTTATAAAAATTATAATTTAGTATTTACTTTAATCCTACCTATAATTCCATTTCTTTTTTATTATTTTCTTTTATTATTTCTTCAAGGCGAGTTTTAAAATTGTCTCTACTTATGTTTATTTCATAGTGACCCCAAGCCAAAGTATCTATGCCATTTTTCATTATAAATCTTTTATCATCATGAGCGGAAAGAGCTTTCTTATTCTGTTGTACTGTGGTCACATCGTGTTTTTTCGATTTGAATAATATCTGTTTCTGATAGTTTGGTTCTTTAAAGAATAAGCATCTTTTATAATCCTCTATACTTAAACCCTTATTAACGACATTTTTCTTTACTCCTTTAGATTTTTTCGTAACATCATTAGTTTCGAATATTTTAAAAGCGTAGCACTTTGGGCGAAGTCCAATAAACTCATCTATAATCTTACCTTGTAACTCATCTTTAAATTTCCCATACACTTTTTTATTAACTTGTGGAATATTGTAAACATTATTTTTTGGATAGTCAGAAGTATCAAAATGATCCAACATATTTTTCATATCATTATAAAAATCATCCGTTTTTATTTCCATTATTAAACTATCTGTATCTCCGTATAATAAATTTACATCACTTTTATATTGTTTTTTAACCGTGTTGTAATAAAAATCATACATACAAGTTTTGGAAATGTCTAGTATGCTCATACCAATGAAAATTGGCTGTTTAAATGTGATATTTACTTTTTCCATGTGTACAGCCGCTAAGTTTTCGGAAAAAATAGTTCTACCTTTAAAGTTTGGTTTTGAAATTAGTTTTTCCAATTTAAAACCATCAGAACAAAGCCTAATATCCACATGTTTACGTACATTCATCATTGTCCTCCCATATACACTATTAACCATATATTTAAAAAAATTTTCTTCGAATTTTGTTTTGGCTTTTGCTCTAAGATTTGTATTGTAATCAATATAGCTTTTTAACCAAGCACTTTGGCCAAATTCTAAAACCTTATGAATTTTTTCTAATTTCATTCCTAGTTGTAAATACTGTTTTAACGTAATGTAATGGATAACGTATTTTTTCTTATCATACAACGTGCATAAAAGTTTTGATAGTTTTTCATCACCATAGTTATTTTCAGGAGCTAAAGGAAAATCAGAGTGTAAATCGTGGAGTTCTTGAGGATATTTTAAATCAACTTCTAAAATATAACCCTTGGGTGAATCATCAGGAATGGATTGTATATCGAAATTATCTAGATCCATTTTCCATTCAAAATTTCCATAAGGTAAAAATTTACTCATCGCCCAACCGTAAAGATTATTTGCATCCAAGTATTCAATGAAAACAGTTTCTTTTTCTTTGATGAATTGGTCTCCCATATATTTATTATTAGCTTTCGCGTATCGTTTTGAACATTGAGAAATTCCGCCTCTTATTCCTTTTTCTACGAGTAAAATCTTATCATAATCTGTTAACAATTCTATCTTTTGTTTGGTCATTCTCAACATACAGTCCCAAGCGAAACCTGGTGTTGTATAGTACCAAGCGGGGTCTAATTTATATTTTTCTAAAGATATATTTCTAAAGTTTTCCATGATATCTGCTAACAAAAGAACATCAATTTTATTGTAAAGTTCTGTAAATTCTCCCAAATTTTTAATTTTGAATGTAGACCAAATTTCTAGAGCATTTTTATAATCATTTTCTTTAACATTTTCTCCAGTGAGTTTACTGTAGAATTTCTCTATAGGTGGAAGGTTAGTTTCTCGATATTTTTCAACAGAGTCCATATACTCATATGGATAAGCTAATTTTCTAGTAATTAGTTCGAGATGTTCTTTTGGGAAATACTTTTTTATTTCCTTAAATTGATTTTTAGTTAAAGTTTTAGCTAAAGAATCTAAAGAAGCAGAAAGAAATTTAAAAGAATCTATGAATCTCAATTCTATAGTCTTTTTCTTTTTGTGACCATTTTTATCGAGTTCATCAATTTCATAAGCTATCATTTTAGAAAAGGAAATGTACTTCTCTTCACTTTGCGGTAAAAGTTTAATATCGTAATTATCTTTTTCAAATTCTTTAATAAATAGATGTGCATCGTAGCCAGAAAGATTGTGGAAAAATACTGGAATAAACTTAGGATTTTTATATTCTAAATTACAAATCGAATGAGCTGCTCCTCTGTACATTCCAGTCAAATGTGAGTGATCCCGTACTTTTATACAATTATCAGGTATATTTGACTTCAAAACTTCTAATTCTTCAGTATATATATCTGCTTGATTGTCATCTTTTTTATCAATAAAGTGTTGAATTGTTTTTCTCAGTACATCAAGTTTATTTTCAATTATAGGTGGGAGTTCATTAAATTTTCTTTCACAAATGTGGCAACTCTCAGCACTATCGTATTCTCTTTGTTGTTCTTCGGTTAAATCTTTCATGGGAATATTAACGTCATAGTATTTTCTCGCCACCATTAAGGCATCTTTTTTTATTTTTTCGTAAAATACTTTTACCACATCCTGTCCAGAATATTGTACAAGTTTATAATCACCTACATAGTTTTTCCTACTTTCGTCTTCGGCATTTTTCATGAAGTAAACAAAACTGTACGGTTCATGTTTTTGAATGTCATTTGTATAGCATTCATCGGGATTTGGTTTGCAGGTATCAATCTTTTGTAACATACATTCAAAATCTGCATAAATTGTAAAAGGTACTTTTAAAGAGTGTCTATAATTTTCAAATTGTAAGATGTTATCATAAGGTTCTGGTAATTCCGCCTTAACAGCTTTATGAACACCGCAATATACTTTATGTTCGTTTAGTTTAACCTGAGTTCCAAAGCTATTTAAACACATTTTACATAAAAATCGTTTGTGACCATCCTTTGTTAGCTGACTATGACCAACCAGTTTCCATAGATCTTTGATCCAGCAGTAATGTTCAGTTTTCTCGTTTTTCAAGTACAACAAGTCAATGTGCCTTTCCTTTTCATCTTTCGTTATTTCCAAGGGTACTATAGTATTTTTTTCATTCAGACAGTAAACATTAATGGAAATCCCAGTTCTTTTCTCAAACTTTTTTACGTCTGTAAGTTTCATAGGAAAACTGATATCTTTCAACGCTTCGTCAAACTCATGTTCCCAACTAATGTACTTTCCTATTCTATACGAATGTTGGTCAGCTGGATGTAAAGCTGAAAGAACAGACCAAAGGAAACATTTATTATCGTCATTTTTCACATTTATAATTGCTTTCCTATTTTGCAGAAAAGCTGGGAGTTCAATGTAAGACGATCCTTTCAAAGGAACGTACTTGTTAACGTTCAGTTCCAAATGCTTGATCTTATGAAGTTGCCAATTAGATCCTTTAATTTCGAACGTTTCCATTTCATTTAGAATTTTCTGTTTCATTTCATCGTAACAGTTTGCAACTTCTGCTGAATGCAATATTATTACGTTTTTAGTTTTGAAATTGAGTTCCTGATACTCCATGTTATTTTTGTTAGTTCCTTTTTTAAATTCTGCGATTAAAACTACATTAACTTTTAGTTTCATTTCTCTAAGTTTCCATTTGATTAAACCTGTTGCGGTTCTTTCAATACTGTTCAGAAATTTGGAAGCATCTTTAAATCCTTTCGTATTTTTAATGTTGTAAGTCACTAATCTAGATTCAAATGCAGTTTCCTTTTTAACAACTTCCGTTTTCGGTTCTCTGTTTTTTTCAAATACTTTTTCACTAAAATTAAATACTTTGTGCAATTTCCTCGGTATTACATATACAGATTTTGCTTTTCTAGCTTCTCTGTTTTTTTCAAATACTTTTTCACTAAAATTAAATACTTTGTGCAATTTCCTCGGATTTACAAATACAGGTTTTGCTTTTCTAGGTTTTCTGATAGTCATTGTCCGGTCCGGGTCGTTTTTTCCATGGCGCTTAGACTTTAGGTGTCTAGCCCAATTTTTATAAGTAGTGCTAACATTGCACTTTTCACAATGCCTTCTCGTATCATACATTTTATTATATGATATATAATTTTTCGAATCATTCATTTTTTATTAGAAAAGAGATTCTTTTAACTAACCCCTCATTTTTTGAATTCTTAAAGGTGGGTGTATGGTACACACCCACCTTTTTCTTTTGTCTATTATTGGAGAGATCCTTTTAACTTACCTCTCATTTTTTTAGATTTTAATTAAAAAAACGTTTTTAATGGAAATTTTCCATTAAAACATCAATATTATACTAAGAGTTGACTCCTACAGAGACCAAGTTTTTTCAGAATTCAATTTCCCTCTGCATGTTTTTAAAACAGTTTCATAATCTTTTCCGTTTGAAAGTTCTTTTAACACTATCAAAGACAGATGACCACAAATTGGAGGATCGTTATTTTTTTGAATTTGTTCGGAATTGTAACGAATCTTTAAATTTCCCAAGTATTTTACCAACTCCTTAGGCGGTGATGCGTTTCCATAGGAATCGAAATAATATTTTTCTTTTTCGGATTTTTTAAAATAACAAGTCCAGTGACTACCATTTTGATTAGAATTTTCTAAATTAATAATTCCGCATTCAACGGGTTTAGACCGATTAGGAAGTTCATCCTTCATGAAAACACCTCGGAAATGTTTTATTTTAAACTTTTTCGCATAACGATTTAAATCTAAATTACTCAGAGGTTGGTAATTTTCCGTTTTTTTCGTTTTTTTAAACCGGACCCAATACTCAAACTTTTTGCATTTTGAGCTAGTTTTTCCATCTCGAGATTATGACGTTTTATTTCCGCTTCTTCAGCAGCTTTATGTTTCGAGTCTATTACTGAATTTGCTACTGCTGCACCCCCACCTAATAACGCACCAAGTGCTCCTATTCCTGCAAATAACAGTGGTAGGAATCCACCCGTGTGATTCAAATGTAGTTGTTCATAATCCAAAGTTAACGTAATTCCTTTCTTTTCTTTTCTCGCTTTTTCAAATGTTTTTGATTGAGTTTCCCACAGACTGATTTTATGTTTTCCGTTTCCTGAAATTTGTTTCGCTGTCAAACGAACTGTAACAGATCTACGCTTTTTGTAAGCGGTTCGCAATTTGGTTAATTGATTTTCGGTTAAATCTATATTTTTCGTGATCATAGTTATTTATTATAGTAAATTTTTTTAATAATGAATTTTCATACCGAAATATTGTTTACTTTTCATTAAAGCACTCACTTTAGCTGCATCAGTTTTTTCTTTCCAACTTGCATCACTCGCGTACATTCTTTCTTTTGCTAATTCCTCCAGTGCTTTATCTGCTACATGTCTTTCTTTCGTGTCTGTGTGATCCCTGTAAAATTTATCATGTTCCTTACAGCCTTCATCCAATTTATTAATTCCCAGATCTCCTCTTTTCAATCGTTTATCTAGTTTTGTAAATGGACCACAATAGTTGTATCCACCCGACAAATGCATTTCAGGTACGAAACCATCAAGTTTGTTCAGCAAAGTATTTAAAACTCCGGAACCATTTTTAATTATACCTTTCGGTAAACTGTTTACAACTCTCAACAGATATTCTATTCCTTTGGGATTATCTATGTTTTTTTCCAACTGATCGGTTATAAACTTTACAATTCCTAATTTTTCATTGTGAAAATTGTTATTACCAGCTCGTTCTTGTGCATACAAATAGTACAAACGCTGATGCAGCTGTTGGAGGTTGTCGATGTATTTAAATTCCACTGGATTTTCAGAATATTCTATCAAGCCCGAACCAACTTTACTTGCTTTGATTTCTTTCCAAATAGGTGCGATCAAATCTTTCCATTTTTTCCCTGTACTGGACTTTACTTTATTAGTAGTTGGATCATTCTTTTGGTATAAAGAATTAGTTTGAATGAGAATTTTCTTGTAAACTTTCAAATCCTCTTGAGTGTATTTATCAGGATCAGGCCCTAGAGGATCAGTTAACAAACGCCATAATCCGTGCGTTCCTTTGTACGTTTCTTTTTGAATAACGATTGCATCTCCGTTTACTTGAATTTGTTGGTCTCCGATGAAAATTTTGTCCTCTTCTCCCCATATACCAAATTGTTTATCATCCTGTCTGATGTAAAGTCTAGCAATCGGACCAATTCCTTTCGGACCAACACTATTCGATGGGGATTGATTCTGATCTACCATATCCATGATGTTTGATAAACTATTTCTTGTGTTTACTACGGTCTCATCTGATGTCGTATCAACTAGTGCAGAAGCTCCTTCTGTTGGTTTAATTTCAAGAGTATTAGTAGGCCCGAAAGTCACCAGTTTTCTTTTCTTGACAGGAGAACTACTCGCCATAGGAGCTTGCATGTAAGGAACAATTTCCAACTTCTTGAAGTCCTCGTCAGCTTGTTTCACAGCATTTTTCACTTCAACTAATTTTTCCGTGATGGGAGCAAACATTCTTTCTTTGGTTTCTTTATCATTCAGCATATCCACTCTTGCTTCTCTGAAAGCACTTCTTAACTCTTGTTCTAGTTTTCGAATTTTGTTCGCTTCCTTGACAGTCATTTCTTTTTTGGGTTTTCTCATTAAAATTCGATTTTCTGGTTCTAATTCTGAATCATCAGTTTGATCATCAGTTTGATCACGAGTTTCTGAATCATCAGTTTCAATCTTTTTTTTATGTTCGTTATATTTTTTCAACAAATTTTTTTCTAAATGCTTAACAGTAGGCATAGTTATTTATTATAGTAAACAAAAAATTTTTTTTTGATTGTATATTTTTAAAACGTTTCAACGATGGTTTAACGGTTATTTTGATCGTATATTTAAAAAACGTTTCAACGATGGTTTAACGGTTATTTTGATCGTCTAACGATGGTTTAACGGTTATTTTGATCGTCTAACGGTGATTTAACGGTGTTTTTGATCGTCTAACGGTGTTTTTGATCGTTTATTCAAGAAACGTTTTCTCAAACTTTTTCATGTATCGGCCATCTTTTAATTTTTTCTCGAGGTTTATCGTCAGAAATCCATGATTATCGTACCAACATTCGTTGCATATTTCTTTGAATCGATCAAAAGTAAAATCTGTTCCAACATACTCATCGTAAATCGCTTTCATGTAAACTAGGCGTTGCTTGAAAATACACAGAAAATTCAGATTTTCCCTAATCAACTGTGTATCAACTTTAGTGAATGATTGAGTTAGATAAATGCAAGAAATATTCTTATGACGTCCTCTCATGTAATAATCTTTTATAATCTGTTGTTGTTGAACATTAACGCAATCATCAAAAACTATCAAACTGTTCGACTGACAATCATCTAGTACAATTAGTTCGTCACAATTATTGTAAAAATGAGCTATTTCCGTTCCAACTTTAGCCGCTATTTTTTCGTAAGCTTTTCTCAAATCTTTATAAACTTTTTGCTCTAAAGATTTGGAAAATATGTAAAGATTTCCAAACGGAATTCCCCATGGTTGTACAATCAGGTTGCACAATAGATTGGTTTTTCCACATCCGGATGGCCCTACCACTAGGCAGCGTAGGGGCAGAGGTAGTAAATCGTGAGAAGCTGTCTTTTCTTCAAATGAAAAAAGCTCTATGTTATATTTTTGACTCATTTTATTTATTATATTTATTATATATAAATAAATAATGTTTATAAAAATTTCAGGAGATACACTAAGGTTTGAGAGTCCAATTCCACTCGATCCGAATAAAGAGTATCAGTTGGGTATGTCAGCTTTGTTGTTTACAACTAGGAAAACGTTTGAGATAAAAAACTTCGTGTTCGCTTACAGATATACTTTTACTGATGGAAAATATGATCTAAAATATAAAATCGATGGAACGTTCAATGTGAGTTCATTCAAAGCCAAGTTGATTAGTTTTTTATCCAATTTTCAAACTAGTTTGTTAGAGAAAAAAGAAACTATGAAAAAGTATTCTGAAGCTCAAATGAAAGAAATACAACAAGTTACTCCGAATAGTTTGAAATTCGATCTCGAGTATTTAAAAGACGATTCTTACAGAATTGCTGCATACTTTCCCATGGACATGAAGATTGTGGATGAGGGGAATTTTTGCGATATATTTCAGTTGAAACATTGTTTAGGTTCCAATAATTTGTTTAAAAAGAATACCAACTACGTATCAGAGAATAATCCGAAACAACTCGTTCTTTCTGATAATATAGTCGAATGGCATTGTAACATTACGGAATATAGCTTTACAAATCATGATGAACATCCCCATTTGCACGTTGAAAACGAGTTATTACACGTTTCTTTCATAGAGAAACCAATGCCACCTAATACTATTTACACGGAAAAACCAAAGAAAGTAGTTTTCATTCCACTAAGAAAAGGACTGAAAGAAATAAAAATGATAAAATTGTCAACAACCACGGGAAATAACGAACAGATTCAATTCGACGATATTAAAGCTTACTTGTTGCTGAAAAGTAAATAATTTGTATAATAAATAAGATGAACAACATTGATGAAAACCAAAAACCGTCTGCTCCTGCAGTTGAAAATGACATACAATTTACTCCGTTTTACAAAAACATTTACCCTCAGATTCCAGTTCCGGAATTTAATTCCAACAATTATAGAATAAATCGCATTATAAAACAATATGAATTTTTAAAAAACGAAATGAAAATGAGGGGAAATTTGAGAAAAAAATACTGCAAATTATCGAAAACGTTTTTCGGAATAGAGTATTTCACTACGTTAACCGAACTGGGGATGATTGGTGTTTGTATCACTCTCCCTGTGGCAATCCCTTTTGGAGTTCCACTTTCAGCCGTATTAACAACATTTTCTGCAATCCTGAGAACTTTGGGCAGTTATGTAGGAAACAAAATTAATAAACATTCGGATATCGCACTTTTGGCGAGAACAAAATTAAATTCCATAGAGGAAAAAATCACGAATGCTTTGAAAGATGGTAAAATTTCGGATGAGGAATTCAACAATATTGAACAAGAAATTAAAAATTACGACGAGATGAAAACCAACATTTTGAACGGTTATAAAAATAATGATACGGAAAAAGCGAAACTTTTAGAAAAGGGAAAAGAACTGGGAAAAGCGGAAATTATAAACGCGATTAGAAAAAATGTTTAAATTTAGTTATTACAGTGAGTTGTGTTTTTTATGAGAAAATCTCATAAAAAATTTTTTTCATAGTACCTAAATAAAAAATCAAAAAAAAATTATGTTTTACTATAATAAAGTATGTATCAAACTAAAAAGATTTTTGATAAATATCAAGACGATATTGTGCGAAAGCAGTTTCGTACAATAAATCCGACTTCAACTTTAAATTTGAATGCTGAAAACAAAAGGACAACTTTCAAAATTGATCTAGAAGACGAATTTCTGTCTAAAAACATTCAGTATTACGTAAAGGGAGTTTTAAAGTCGAAAGATCCAACCAAGGTGTATTCAGGTTCAGATTCAGTCATGTTGGTAGATAATTTCGTGGGTCAAATGTTTTCGAGTGTAGAAGTGAAAAAACACAATGTTGTAGTAGATGAAATTGAGAATCCGGGCATTTCTGGCTTGGTACAGGGCCTTGTCACTTTTGCAGGCCCTAAGAATTATAATGGGGAAGTTTTAAATTCAGGTTTTAATTCGAAAGCAATAGGAGGTGGTAATTTCAGTGCAGTTGGTTATCTCGGTGATTTAGGTTTGGGGTTTTTCAAAGATATAACCATTCCAATTTTCAAGGGAGGTTTTGAAATAATTTTTATTCGAAACAGCGATAATAACGTTATTCAAGTTTGGAAAAAGGATGCAACCTCGATTATACCTAGTGATGGAGTTGTGGAGATAAAATCTTTTGTTTTGAGAGTTCCAGTGATTGAATATAAAAACGAATCTAAAGTTAATTTGATCGCAGAACTTAGAAGCGTGCCGTACCAATTTCAATTCAAAAGTTGGCAGTGCATAGAACATAAAAACGTTACAGGAAAAACCTTAATGTTCGATATTACAAATATTTACAGAAACGTGCATAATCCGTTATGGTGCTTCGTAGTTTTTCAAACTGACGCGTCGAACGACCAGAAAAAGGACAATTCTAGATTCAATCATAAAGACGTAAGAAATTATTGGATCGAATTAGGTGGTAGAAGATACCCGGAGGAAAATCAAGATTTGGATTTCGATGAAAATGATTATTCTCTGGCGTACAACGCATTTTTAGACTTCAAAAAATCAATGAGTTCCAAGCCATCAATTCCATACATCGAACCAGAATTTTACAAAAGGGATTATCCAATTTATAGCATTGATTTGTCGGATCAACCTCAAAACGTATCTCAAAGTAAAAGTAATTTGATACTTCACGTAGAATTCAATAAAACTGTAGCATCTGCATCAGGTAGCACAGAAGGTACTACTTGTTACGTCATCATTGTAAGTAGAACAAATTTAATTTATGATCCAACTAAAAATATGATCAGGCAAGAAGTAGCTTAAATATTAGATACTAAGGTTTATTTTTAATGGAGTTCACTCCATTAAAAAATCTACTTGCTTGTGTTTGCTTTAATTAGGGGTAGCGATTCGCTCCCCCTCTTTAAGAATTTAAAAAAATCTTTCGGTAGCCTTTAATAAAACATGGAGGATGAAATTTATTGTCATAAATGTAAAAAACGAACGAAAAATATAAACGCGGAAATTGTACAAACTGCGAACGGAAGGTGGAGAATTGCTGCTAAATGTGTGAAATGTAAAACTAATAAAAGTAAATTCATAAAAAATCCGAATGAGGAAACTAACGTAGTTCCTGAAACTGAAGTTATAAATTTATCTGAAAACGAAAAGTTGGAATTTGCGAAGGAATTACATAAACCCGTTAGAAAGAAATTTCAGAAAAGGAAAATTGTTACTCATGGAAAAGATGATCTTTGGGCCGCGGACTTGATTATAATGAAACAATACGAGAATGAAAACAAGGGGTTCGGTTACATGTTGAATATCATTGATACTTTTTCAAAGTACGTTTGGTCAGTTCCATTGAAAAAGAAAAACGGAATGGTAGTTTCAAAAGCTTTCAAAGGAGTTTTGGAAAATGTAAAATCTCATAATCATTCTACTCCTAAACTCCTTCACACGGACAAAGGTTTAGAATTTGAAAATAGACTTTTCAAAGAACTTTTAGACGAGTATAAAATTAAAATGTATCACACGGAAAATTTAGAAAAATCTGCAATTATCGAAAGATTTAACAGAACTTTGAATAAAAAAATTAAAATTCGTTTCGAGGTGAATGGAAATCAAAATTGGATCGATATTTTACAGGAATTAGTTAATGAGTACAACAAACAAGACGTTCATCGATCCATTGGAATGACACCTGCTCAAGTTGATGCGAGAAACGAAAATGAAATTCTGAGATATTTATTTAAAAAGAGTGGAAAAAATGTAAAAAAGAAATTTAAAATTGGAAATCGCGTGAGAATTACAAAATCAAAGAAAACTTTTGCAAACAAATACGAAGCAAATTGGACGAAAGAGATTTTTGAAATAGCTGAGATTTTAGAAACGAGTCCAGTTACTTATAAAATAAAAGATTTAAGCGGAGAGGAAATCCAAGGAAATTTTTATCCTGAGGAATTACAACTCACGAAATTTTAAATGAATTACACTTATAGGTGCAATTCTCATAAAAAAATCAAAGGAAATTTCAGCAAAATGTCCCAACTTAACCGCACATTCTGTGGCTGCTCAACTTCTACACACAGCATCCATTCCTGAACGATCTCTACCTCCATTTATAGGAGGGGATCTTTGAATGGCACAACCTTCACGACTTACAAAGGAGTTTTAATTCCGTGAGTCATTTCAACTTGGCTTTTCAGTTACGTTGAAGTTTCGGTTTTTTGCTGTATTTTAAGTAGATGTTGAGAGCAGAACAGTTAAGAAAGGAAATTTTGATGATAAGGTCGACTCTCACTTCCATCGAGGTGGAATTAGATTAATTATTAGCTTAAGGGCCCATCAGCTAGTAACGCTTCTAATACCTCGAGGAAAGTGTATCCTCATTATATATAGGGCAAAAAAATCTTGAGGTTTTGTCCGTGCAGCGATCCGCCGATCTCTCTCTTATAAAGCCGATACGTAGGCAATGGGCCAAGACTCCAGTTATAAAACTGGGAGGGCGTTCTGCGATGTTGAGTAGTGTATTTCAAGGCTGAATGAGGTCAAACGCGCTACCTCCCGCGAGACGTCCGCCTCTTCCTGGTTATGCAACCTGTTCACAGATTCGTCGGTAGATAGCGCTTGCAGGTTTTTTGTAGCGTCTCGTTATTTTATATTGAATTCTTAGTCCACCTCTAATGGCCTACAGAACAACCTTGCATCTTGTTCAATATGTTTTAATGGGGAACCCCCATTAAAACGAACACTTTTAAACTATTATTTTTTTACTGATCCAAAACCACTCTATCTTGAAACTCTCTGATGAAATCTTCACTTAAATTTTGCCTAGATGAAATCCATCTCCAATCTAAAACATCCTTGAACTCTCTGATGAAATTCTCAGATAGTTTTTGCTGTCCAGAAATCCAATACCAGTCAATAAAATTCGCATACTCACGAATGAATTCTTCAGATAGTGTTTGGTGAAATGAAATATATTCCCAATATACTTTATCCTGGAACTCTCGAATGAATTCTTCAGATAGTTTTTGCTCAGATGAAATCTCATTCCAGTCTACTTCATTCTGGAACTCTCGAATGAATTCTTCAGATAGTTTTTGCCTAGATGAAATCCGTCTCCAATGTACTTTATCTTTGAATTCCCGAATAAATTTCTCAGATAGTTTTTGCCTAGATGAAATACGTTCCCAATGTACTTTATCTTTGAATTCCCGAATAAATTTCTCAGATAGTTTTTGCTCAGATGATATTTCATACCAACATACTTTATCTTTGAATTCCCGAATAAATTTCTCAGATAGTTTTTGCTCAGATGATATTTCATACCAACATACTTTATCCTTGAACTCTCGAATGAAATTTTCTGGTAGATTTGGATACAATGAAATCTCATTCCAAGGTACAAAATAACCAGACTCTTCAACAAAATCTCTAATAAACTGTTTATGTTTGATTGAATCAAAATTTAATATGAGAGTTTGTGGATTTACATTTAAGAATATACTCCTCTTTTTATCTATTGGAATATTCACAGCTTTGCAAAAAATGAAATGGTCATAAGCATCTGTGATCTTGTCTCGGATCTCCATGTAAATTTCAGTTGGTAATATAATTTTATTGCTCATCTTATATTTTATTACTATTTTCTTTTTTTTAACTTACCCCTCATTTTTTTTTATCCACCCACTTTTTTCTTTTGTCTATTCTTGTATGGATACTATTTATCCTGTCTGAATTGAATTCTTAAAGGTGGGTCCGTAGATTAAAAAAAATATTTTCTATAATAAATAAAGAGATATGGGTTTAAATGATGAAGCATTAGATTTATGTGAAGAACATGGAGGTTTCTGGAAGTTTGTAAAGACACCTGAATTTCAATTTTATGAAAAAAACTGTTACGCACTAGATAACATTTTACGTGAATTGAAGGAGTATAGATTTTGTAAAGGGTTGTGCAGAGAAAGTTTATTTGGTGTCGATGGTAAACCACCACTCCTTTCAAAGAAGCAAGTAAAGACATGCCTTAATGAAAAAAAGATTAAGGTTCCTAAAAATGCTACTGAACATCAACTTCGAAAATTGGCTTATAATGAGGATAAAGTCACACTGAAAAAGCAGTTTGAGGATTATTTTACATGTTGCTAAAGTTCAGAATGCTTGGGGTATGAAGGAGATTTTATTTTTAATGAGCTGTGTTCATTAAAAGTTCTTATGCTACTAACTAGCAGGTTATTTTATATTGTATTGTTGTACACTTTTCCTCTCTGAATTGAATTCTTAAAGGTGAGGTCGATTCGACGGGTCCACCTTTAATGGTTTGGGATTCCCAAATTCAGAAGAGCGTCTCGTCATTTTAATTTAAGACGATTCAAAAATATTTTTAGCGTGACGTCATTTTAATTTTTTTTATTTTTTCTAGTGAAAACATCAGAGGGAGCTAAATTTCGAAAATATCGACCCCTAAATTTGCATTTTTTTTATTTACGATTGAAAATTTTTTTAGAGTTCACTAGAGTTTCTGATAAAAAAAATATTTTTTTAAAAAAAGTCACTGGTTCTGATGTTTTGTGGTAAAAAAGTTTTATCAGAGATTCAAGTGAAAATAAAAAACATCAAGGATTCAAGTGAAAATAAAAAACATCAAGGATTCAAGTGAAAATATATGTTCTGATCTTTTATGTTAAAACTTTTTATCAGAGATCTAAGGCAGTGGCCCAGGATTGGTATTCCGATACTACTTATATATTTATATATGTATGTGTCATTCCAGACGATAACTCTCGAAAGAATTGAGATAAAATGTTCAAATTTGCACGAAAAATCTGTCTTGGCAATCGACAGGCTAAGTTCGAAGATGGGCAGAATCGGGTCACTCTAAGGGGGAGTTTTGGGGAGTTTTAGGGGGGGGAAATTACCCATAAATTCCCAAAATGAAAAAGTCTGACAAATGACACCTCATTTTAAAGGTTTTTGTACGCTGAACACGATGGTGAAATCAGAATTGCGATATCTCATTCCATTCTCAAACTGGAGCACTTTGAAGATGAAGGAACGTGGTTATTTCTTGAGATGTTCTTCCTGGTTCGTCTGCTCTAATCTGATAACGGAATGGGATATCGCAATTCTGACTTCACCATCGTGTTCAGCGTTGGAAAATCTACAAACCGAGGTGTTACTCGGCAAAAAATGGAACAAAAAATTTGTTACGTATCCAATACCTACTCTTCTGGTATTCAAAACATTTGTGATTTCCCCCTCCCCCTCCTTCCACCCCAAATTTTACTTTGCGTAAAACTACTCCTGTTTTAATTTTGTATGGTATCAAGTTGGGAAAACATTGACCGAAAATTAATTTTCAGAAAATTTTAGGCGGAGGAGGAAGATGCCGAAAACTTCGAAAATTCGCTCTTATAGCCATGCTGCATGACTGTGGTTTTTTTTAATGTTTTTATTATTATCTGGACCGATTTCACGTGAAAACCGGTGAACCGCCATAACCCTACCCAGTGGTCCACATAAACCATCTTTCTTTAATCTTCTCCATGTAAATATTTAGATCGTTTTTCAAACCTTGTTAATAAATATGTCGCTTCCTAATTTCTCCAACAGCCCGGACTGCTCTTTCGAACTACCCTAGAAAATAAATATCCTACAAAATACTACACTATTATTTTAATGTGGACAATTAATTAACCCATGGCACCAAGGCCGAGCCATGTAATCCATGGATTACTCTAGACCATTCTGTTTGGTATACTTAACGGTGCCTAATTGAGAAAATACGCAATACTCTACCTACTTATATTAGAGGTTAGAAAACAAAATATTTGTCCTGAACTACGGAACCCTCAAGAAGTTCAATAAGTTAACATGACGCAAACGTGAACAAACCATTTTTAGATATATCGCTTATGTTGGGTTCTTGTACTGAACCGTGGATTGGTTGTCGGTTGTCCATTCTAGTTCACCACGTTCAAAATGCAAGTATTTGGTCAGCTCAATAAGTGGGGTTACGCCAGAGGGGAACGTGAATTTTAAAATGCAACCAACAGCCTGCGCAAATAAGGAAAACGTGCAATAGTTTTTCCTGCAAACTATTTCGCGCAATCGGTAAACAAGTACGACAGGTACTCGTACCTACGTGAATAAAGTGACGACGAGGAGACGCCGTTGAAGGTTGCACACCTCTCGAATGGTCCTTACATCCACTCATAGTAGGTCGTATAAGCAGTTCAAATTTTGAGGGTAGGTACTGGTTCGTTCAAGACGGTCCTAAGTTAATTAAAATGTCAGCCAATGATCTGGGACGAACTTTGAGTAGCATTTTAGTAGCAGGGTTCGCTTTTCTTACAGATTACCACAAACCAAAAACATGTTAACGCAGTTCCACGTTACCTGCTCCACTCACGAGTTACCACAAGTCGGTGCCAGCATTCGGAAGTCAAAAACATGGAATGCCATTGTTGCGCCTAGAAGGTGTCCACCACTGGAAGCGTCAGGAGGACCTAACGCCCCCGGTTAATATCCGAGGGATATCCACCGCTGGTTAATACCCGAAGGATATCCGCCACTTAAGGTTAATATCCGAGGGCATCCACCACTGGAGGCGTTAGGAGGAGTTTTGCCCAGCTGGTTACGGTCTGGAAGGCTGCCACCACTCTGGGATCTTTTATGAGGAGGAGAGCAAGAGGAGGAGTGAGGTGAGAGGTAAGTCAGCGACTTAATGTGAGCGTAGAATGAGTTGGAAGGTGAAGGAGTCGAGTTTTTATAGCCCCTGGGGCTATCTCCCTCCATCCTGCATACTGGTGGAGGATGGTGGGGATCCCCACCAGGTCCTTCGGGTCTCCTGTGTCTGCCGTCTCATTACTATGCTTATTGCGAGATCTAATAATTATACAAAGAGTGGTTCTGGGAGGATGCCATGACAGCCATTTTATTATTAGGTTTTTTTTAAATATTTTATTTTTTAACGTTTTTAGTAACTCAGTCTGTCTGGTACAAATATAGTAATCGATTTTTCACCCACTTCCCAACGTCTATTTGAGATGAAATTTGGCGCAGTCATCTATATTTGATGACAATACGTGATTCTACCATAAAAACGTACATTAATTAATTAATCCCCACTACCGTACCTATTATGCATTGTCCGTGGTGGTCAAATCTTGTACTAGATTTTTCGCCCACTTCCCAACGTCCAGTTATTTTACAGGTACTTTTTAGTCCGTTTTAAAAACGAGGTTTTTTCAGAAATGTTTTGTATGTAAATAATTCAATTCAATTAAAAAATTCCCTTTACTGGTTGATGAATTCTCCTACTGGCTCGATGCAGCCTGGTAAATTGACCAATCGTAAAACAGTAGGATGTAATTACAAGCTGCCACTGTAAATAAGTTTATAAGCTGGACTGCGTCAAGTTTGCGATGATCTGGAAGTTTCCATTTGAGACCATCAAGAAAATTGGATGCCAGGTACGGACTACCCACTCAAACGTGGTCATTTCCCAGAGGCATAAGAAGCGTGTACGTATTCAAGACCACAGTTCATAATTTTCTAGTGAGATCTTTTCGAGAATTCTAGGGATTCCCAATTCTATCTCTCGTTCCGGACTTCTGGAGGCGTAGGTAATGATTCTCAATGCATTGTGAGAATCGACGGTGAGCCACAAGATAAACGTTTCACGTGTGTAATCTTGATCCCTTGACGATGAATTAATTGGATGAGGATAGTCAGCATTACAGTTATTTAGATATTATCTTGAACGCATCGCTAGTTTGCTGTATGCTTCGGGTCTGGTGAATGAGTAGATAGCTCTATTCTCATTAACCGTGAGCCTAAGTCGGTGTTATCCAAGCTAATAATAATAATAATAATAATAATAATATATTTAAACGTTGTTTGGGTAATAATATCTTTAAGCGGTGTTGGGATAATAATTATATCTAAACTAATGTTATCAAAGATAATAATAACATCTTTAAGAGGTGTTTGAGTATCAAGATAACAATATCTTCACAAGTTTGGGTTTGACAGACTTAAGCGGTGTTATCAGACGTTTTTTAAATTATTATGTTATTAAAATAACAATTTTTCCTAATCAACAGAAGAAAATTTAAATTTACTCCAAACAATTTTTATTAAAAACCTCATAACTGTACTCTGCCGACGATGATCCCTCGACCAGGAGCGGCCCTTGCCCTTATTTCCCTGGACTATCGGTGGTCGAATATTTGCTTAGATAGGTGCACCAATACTTAACTCTGCGACCCTAAAGGGTAAAACTTGATGGTCCTGGCGGGCCCTCCTTTTCTTCATCTTCATCGGGTATCTCACTGAAGGGAGTACCTCAAGGTAGTCTGCTCGGCCCGACGCTGTTTCTTATTCTTGTTTAAACGACTTGTCAAATATCATTTTAGAGCCCTGTGTACTTGCTGTTAATTTGGTAGATGATACCAACTTCTTAGTAAGTGGAGAAAACTTAGCCCAATGCATGGACATCGTCCGGCCCAAATTTCTTGAATCGGAGAGGTGGATCGGCGAAAGTGATTTACTGCTGAACATGAACAAAACTAAATGTGTACGGTTCAGACCACGGAGCACCGTTGTAGTGCTTACTCCTTCCATCACTGTTGGCGGCATTGATATTGCTTTCTCTTCTTCACCCAATTTCTTGGGTGTTCAGGTAGACGAACATCTCAATTTCCATTCCAATGCCAGAGACTTTACAGTCAAGATTAAGTAGCACGTGTTTCGTAAACTTCGTCCTGTCGAGTCAAACGATACCCTCCTCACCGCGTATTATGGTACTCTGTCTCCAGAGCACGTTATGGAACGCTGTTTTGCGTTTTGGACGAACACCAATAACATGAGCAAAATAATTTTCAATAATTTTGGGCTCCATCGTCTTCATGCTGCGGATGCTGCAGAGGGGCTTCTCTCTCTTTCGTCAGTTTATATTTATGAAGCCCTGTGCTTTATTTTTAAACGACATGTTTGTTCTTCTCACTCACTGCATGATCATCCACGACCACGCTACAAGATTAGGCTCTTCATTGCTCGGAGTACCTGAACATCATCTTCAATTTCCGTTAAGCGAATTTTCGAATATAACTCTATTACAATTTATAACCACTATTCAACATCTTAACGTCACATCGGCCCGCCAAATGTATTTTTAATTGACAAGGAGTTTTATTGTATTTCAGATTATTTATCTTGTAAATTGTAGTTTTCAATGTTGTAATTTAGTTTTTGTGACATATTTCTCTACTCTATTTATGAATGAGTGCCTTTAGCTATAAAGATTTGTTGTTAATATTATTATTATTATTATTATGTACTCCTAATTATTATTATATGCTACTGTCTACCTATTCAACTACAACTACAATACTTTCACCATAAATTGCTGTAGGAGTCCGTACGTTATTATAATCATATTCTTCGATGAAGTTCAATGTTTGTGTGACTTACGAATGTTGGTTCTAACTGGCTCAACCTCGCATGACATTTCTCGAGAACGAAACAAGTCCGGATCCCAAAAAAAGCGTCCTTCGCCTGACACGCAAAGATAGTCACCGAGAAAAACATTTAGTTACAAGGAAAAACTCAGGCTTGAAATACGGCTTTAGATAAGACTGTAGGTAAGTATGCTGGAATAAGTACCTAGAATTTTGACAGTTTGAAGTATGCCTAACACAAGTGAGTAAGAACCTGATTGAAAATCACTTCTAAGTGTTATAACGGATTTATAATTACTCTAATCTATACTACCATCGATTCCTGGATATCAACTATGTTTATGTACACCCAACATGCTAAATACTGGCGGGTAACTGATATTCTACGAAAATTCGCTCGAAAATATAGTACTCCACAACATTTATAATAAACGTAAGAAGGTGAATTGATAAGAGCGTTGATGCAGGCATATTAGGCAGTATTTTCCACACGGATTTTTTTTCTATTCGTTACCATGACTTATCTATTCGAATACTTGTTGAATATGGTTTGAATAACCTGAATAAGGTACCACGGTAACCCTTTTCAATCAGTTTTCTAAAAATACAATGAGAAAAGTTCCACTCATGCAGTAGATATGAATATAATGAGCGAATTTTCGAAGTTGGACAAGCTACACATTTTGACTCCCAAAAACTCGATCCGACACTTCTTAGAGGAAAACATATTTTTATCTATTTAAACCGTACATATTGTCTGCCTCATGCAACCAGAACACATTTGGTAAATTCGTGCCTGCCAATTATGGTGATTCTTTAGCCATTTTGGACCCACAATAACTCGCATTTGGCCCACTTTTTATTTCTGAAAATTGCTCATCTTCTTTTGCATAAATATTCAATCTCAATTTATCAATTTAAAAAAAAATAACTATTTGTAGTTAGTGTCAGCTATAATATTGTCCGGAGTGAGGAAACAAAGGGTGAACTCTACGAATGGATTCACAAAGTTCTGAAACGGATTTATAGGTATGTACAGAAAAACGTTTCGAAAATTCGTGTACATACTTAAAATTTTGTTTGGGCCTACTGTGATAGCGTGTCTTCTTCGAAAATTCGCTACAAGACACAGATCTGAATTTTATTATATAGGTAAATATATATATTACTAGCTGTGTACCCGCGCTTCGCAACGGTAGAACAGACCCCCCCTTTAGGACAGGCCCCACTCATAACTAGGGCTAGGATTTTGCATGTTTTGCATATTTTTTTCAGAAGCCCCAAACCTTCATAGAAGTTCGTTTTGATCGTTTTCAGACCATTTGCAACCAAAAAAAATCAAAATTTATTTTGCATGTTTAGCATGTTTTGGTTTTTTCCAAATTTTTGCATGTTTTGTGCATGTTTAGTGTATTCTTAGCAGTTTTATAGAAAAAATTGACCAAAAATGGATTTTTTAGCTAATTTTTAGGTACAAATCAAAATTTTTTTTTAAATAACCAACTAAAACGAGTGGTAGTTTGTTTTCAATAGCATTTTAGCGAATTTTCAAAGAAAATGAAGCTATTGCAATGGCTTCGAAATTTAAATAATATAAATTTTTGGAAATTTTCTTCATAGAAATCCGTTTCAGACCATTCTAAAACGATTCCTGAAATTTAACACTTTTTTATATGTATATATATATTTATATATGTGTCACTCCAGACGATAACTCTCGATAGAATTGAGATAAACAGCTCAAATTTGCACAAAAAATCTATCTTGGCAATCGAAAGGCTAAGTTCGAAGATGGGCGAAATTGGCCTACTCTAAGGAGGGTTTTGGCGCATTTAAAGTGCGCAAAAATTACCCAAAAATCCCCAAAATGTTATTTTCCAACAAGTGACCCCTCATTTTAAAGGTTTTTGCACGCTGAACACGATGGTGGAATCGGATTTTAGATATCTTGATCCGTTCTCAAATTAGAGCATTTAAAGTGCGCAAAAATTACCCAAAAATCCCCAAAATGTTATTTTCTAACAAGTGACCCCTCATTTTAAAGGTTTTTGCACGCTGAACACGATAGTGAAATCGGATTTTAGATATCTAAATCCGTTCTTAAATTAGAGCATTTAAAGTGCGCAAAAATTACCCAAAACTAGGATAATCTTTAAACTCTTACCCCCCCCACCCCCTTAGAGTGGTCAGATTGAAAAATGTGAGAAGTATTAATTGAAGACGAGAGTTCGAAGCAAAAAAGGGGGAGGCAAACGATTAGTACAACTCCTTGAATTTCCCATTTGACATATAATTGTTATGATACCCTCATAGATAGACAAGTACCGGCCCACGTATTACTAGAAGGAAGACGAAAGAAAAAATCTATTTCAAATTATTCAATTTAGGTACTAACAGTAGGAGGAAGAAGGTTAGGTAGGTATCTTATCAATTTATTATCAGTATCATACGAATATTTGATATTCAAAGGTAGGTAGGTACTTAACATGATAAAAATAATATCAATGAAGAAGGAAGGATCTACCTACCTAGTAGAGCAAATCTTGAACTGGTTTTAGATACCAGGCCTGAAATCGTAGTCAAGAGGAAAGGCCATTCAGAAGGAACAAGGAATCTACTCATAACAAACGGTAGAATCAGGATGGACAAAACGTACAAATTAAAATAAATACGAAGAGAATATACATAGAAAACCAAATTTTAGACCGAAGTTTTCCTTTATTCAAAACCATAGCCATTAATTCGAATATTTCTTTGAAAATTCGCTCATTAAGTCATGCTGCATGACTGGTTTTCTTTTTCAAACTAAAATGGGGTGATTGGCCTCACTCAAGATTCAAAGGCAAAAGAATGCAGGAAACCAGGCTGTCTGGAAAGGCCCGATTTACCTGTGTAGGTACCTATATAATGCAAACCGTTTTTCAATCTTCTAACCCGTTATTCATTTTTGTAGAGTTGTATAGTATAGTTTGACAATAAAATTTTTACCAATTTGTGAAATACTGTTCTTTCCTTACAACCCATCCCTTTGCTTGAGAGATTTTTGATGAAAAGCAATATTGATGACTGCAAATTTATTTATACACGCATGATATAAAATTTTCAATTTTTAAAAAATTAAGTTATTTATTATTAGTTTGATACATTTCATCAACTTTTTTTCATGGTTTTTCAAATATTCTTAACATTTTACGTACTTATTCGTTAAAACGGGGTTCCACAAGCATTCATAGCCTAAAATTAATTTTTCTTTGAATTATTTAAAAAAAAAAAATATGCTTTTGCATGTTTTGGCATTTTTCAGTGCATGTTTCGCCTCAAATTTTTGCATGTTGATCCGAGCCCTACTCATAACAGATACCACCTTCCCCAATGCCAACCCTAACTGCCTTTAACCCCCCCCCCCCGTATCCTATGAACCCTCCCTACCCGGTTAGAAACATTCCTCAATGTTCACACAACAAATTCCCAAAGTTGCACTCCAATTGGTCAAGTAGTTTTGAAATTTCTGTAGACCCCCCTCTCATAACCTGTACCTCCCTCCCACTAACATCCTGATTGAAGTACCACTTGAATGTACTCGTCGAGCTGAATCCAGAATCTAATTACAATCGGATTTACGTCCAACCGTTCAAAGTTATTATAAGCATAAACGTCCTCATAGAAGTGATTATAACACGGTTTTTAGTAGTATTTCATTCATAGCGTTTCAACGGATGGACAGATTCAAATGCGGATTTTTCATAAACCTTCCCAGATAAATTCTGCGTCAAATGGTACCAGCCGCAACTTTCTACGTTCAGCCGTTCTCAATTGATGCCGAGACAAACAAACAGACAAACGAACAGACACTGTTTTATTATATGTATAGATATAGTTGGTTGTCACAGGATGAGGTGGTGGGAGGTAATTAATATCTTATTTGTGGATTTGAATAATTTTAGATATTGACTGAATGGGGGAAGATGTGGCCTCTCCGATGTAGGTCCTACGTGAAGAAAGAGAAACGCCTCCCCGCAAGAGGGCTTGTTGTCAACGAGGAAAACCCGGACGTTAAAAAGTTGCTCCGGCGATCCTACATCCGACCCGGTATAATAAGTTCTCCAACCAGAAATGATGGACCAGCATTTATTTCGTTCATTACCGTGCGAGGAAATTTATAAGTAAGCAGCCACAATATTAAACATCCAAGGTGTAAAGTTATTTACGCCCATAAAATAACCCCCCATAACCCATTACGGTCTGTATTGCGACGATGAATAAGCCAAAAAATTATAAACATTCAAACGCATAGTTTCCAACCAAAATTGCTACTTGGAATAAATAAAATGCTGATCGTATAATACTCGATCAACGTTACGCGAATTCAAGAGTGATTGATGACTCTAAATCGGATGTTTGGTTTTCGGCTCATAGAGAGAAGCAACGCAGGTACCTTTGTGAAGGTGGAAATATACGTCATATATAATTATTATATTTATATACGTCATATACTTATATATAATACTCGTGGAGAATGTACGAGGAATGGAGGCAACTTTCGACCACCAACCATTCGGGAACAAGCATTTTATCATTTTTAGCATGGATAATAATTATTAACTATGTTTTCTGCTGGGGGACAGGCCGAATGTTGGGTCACGACAGAAAAAACGCTGCAAATCCCTGCACAAAGGTTTATTATTTTGTACAGAATACCCTTCTGTTAAAGATCACAGCTCTCTGTATAGATAACCCGTCTATATAATATAATATGTACTATTCTATACATTATTATGTAGATCGCAGACCCTCCGTAGGTTAGTACATAACCCCATACTCGTTACTAGGTGCCTACCTAAATCACGAGTTAAATGTTGCTAAAATAATTCTGTCTATGACAAACAGTAACTAAAATGGCAAAGCAAAAAGGAAGGAAAATTGTTGATGTGGAGTGAAATAGATGCCCCTTCTGCGCAGATCACTGTTTTCTGTGGTCAGTACCTACCCTCTTGGTCAAGTGTAATGAACCGTTGTGTAATAACTTGCCCATCAATAATACTTCAACGGTTGGTCAAGTTGCAAAAGTACCTACCAACAAAATCCAATAGTCCATCACTTATCAAATGAAATAATATTGCAGAACAACCAACTCGACTTCATACAGCCATCCTTGATTATAATCAAGTGCTCCCTAGTGATGATATCCGGGCCGGATTTATACCGTTTGATTCACGATCGTGTTGACGAAGCTTTTTGGTGCACACGAACGGCTGGACGTACAACACTGAAAAATTTTTTACTGCGAGTTGCTCGCGGTAGGGTAAAACTCGCGGAAAAATCGATGAAAATGGCGTCGAAAAAACCGCCATCAAGCAGGCAAACTCGCGGTCAGAAAAACTCGCGGTTAACATAGAGCAACTCGTAGTTATTTGCGCGAGTTTGCTTCCATAACCGCGAGCCTGATCCGTGCTCGCGGACATGACCGCGAGTCAGACGGGCTGACCGCGAGCAGTAGGTGTGTGTGCGCGAGCAGACGTGCCAACTTGCGGTCATGTGCGAGTGGACAAATGCCCACTCCCGGTCAAGTGCGAGTGGACGTTTAAGTACTCGCGGTCATGACCGCGAGTCAAGCTTGTTGACCGCGAGGAAAAGGCGTGTTTGCGCGAGCAGCCGTGCCCACTCGCGGTTAACATAGAGCACAGGTCTCATGCTGGCACATATCCGAGAGTTTATGCTCGCGGTAATGTTCGAGTTTTTTCAAAATGCTCATGCACATGTGCGAGCATGCTCGTTGTTTTCAACTTGAGTTGGAGGGGGGATCATGCTCGCGGTCATGACATAGAGCACAGGTCTCATGCTCGCACATATCCGAGAGTTTATGCTCGCGGTAATGTTCGAGTTTTTTCAAAATGCTCGTGCACATGTGCGAGCATGCTCGTTGTTTTCAACTTGAGTTGGAGGGGGGATCATGCTCGCGGTCATGACATAGAGCACAGGTCTCATGCTCGCACATATCCGAGAGTTTATGCTCGCGGTAATGTTCGAGTTTTTTCGAAATGCTCGTGCACATGTACGAGCATGCTCGTTGTTTTCAACTTGAGTTGGAGGGGGGATCATGCTCGCGGTCATGACATAGAGCACAGGTCTCATGCTCGCACATATCCGAGAGTTTATGCTCGCGGTAATGTTCGAGTTTTTTCGAAATGCTCGTGCACATGTGCGAACATGCTCGTTGTTTTCAACTTGAGTTGGAGGGGGGATCATGCTCGCGGTCATGACATAGAGCACAGGTCTCATGCTCGCACATATCCGAGAGTTTATGCTCGCGGTAATGTTCGAGTTTTTTCGAAATGCTCGTGCACATGTACGAGCATGCTCGTTGTTTTCAACTTGAGTTGGAGGGGGGATCATGCTCGCGGTCATGACATAGAGCACAGGTCTCATGCTCGCACATATCCGAGAGTTTATGCTCGCGGTAATGTTCGAGTTTTTTCAAAATGCTCGTGCACATGTGCGAGCATGCTCGTTGTTTTCAACTTGAGTTGGAGGGGGGATCATGCTCGCGGTCATGACATAGAGCACAGGTCTCATGCTCGCACATATCCGAGAGTTTATGCTCGCGGTAATGTTCGAGTTTTTTCAAAATGCTCGTGCACATGTGCGAGCATGCTCGTTGTTTTCAACTTGAGTTGGAGGGGGGATCATGCTCGCGGTCATGACATAGAGCACAGGTCTCATGCTCGCACATATCCGAGAGTTTATGCTCGCGGTAATGTTCGAGTTTTTTCGAAATGCTCGTGCACATGTGCGAGCAGGCTTGTTGTTTGAATTTGTTTCAAATTTTCATGAAATGTGTCAGAATGTTGCGTTTAGTAAGTTATTTCAGTTAATTTCATTTAAAAACGATTACACAAAAGGGATAGAACAAACTCTCTACTCGACCAGATTTGGTCTAAAATCAAGTTCAACAAAATTGTTGTACATATAAAAAGTCATCGTTTGTGACTTCCCTGCAAATGAATTGAATGTAACGTACAAATGGTTGTATGTATACGAAATCATTCGCATTGGGCCGACGCACAGTGGTGGAAAACGTTCATTTTTGTTCAAAAACCTATAAATACAGCAACCTGCCATCACTTCGTCATAAAACCACTTGAACCAGTTGAGAAGAGTTTAAAGATGAACGATCACATCAAAATACAAGTTTTCTGAATATTTTATTTTAGTAGCTTGAATAAAATAAATGTAATGAAATTTCTGTGATATGATTCATTAAATTTGAAAGGACCGGTAAAGGTTCGATCTGAGTTGAAATTTCCTATTGATATTCCTAAAAGAGGCTCTTCCACTTAAATTCAACGCACCCTAACGATCCTGTACAAGTTTTCAGATAATTATATTGAGTTTCAACTCAAATTTTGCGTTATTCTGTTCAGGTATTTCTCTCAAAAGTGTTGAAAAATAAGGTTTCTACCCTAAATTGCAGTTCATTCAGATGGAGAAGACTTATTTTTTCAATAGTTTCGACCCAACCTGGTGTACTATAATTTACTACACTACTTTACTTTCTATATATTTTTTTTTTTTTCTACGAGTAGGGTTTCACCACCTCAGTTGATATCGGGTGTGGAATTTTTAGTTAGGTACTCATAACAAACAGGGAAAGAAGCTGTTACCAGTAACCACTGGACTATCCACTTTCGAGCGTAATTTTTTCGCACACTCAAGAGGCATGAATGTTTAAATTTGATTGTGCGGTACAGAATACCTACTACTAGCGCCCACCTTCGTGATGATCCACATAGCGCCCAGTAATGGGTTATTATTACTGTACACTACTCTACACCTTCTTTAAGTGATTTTAATGACAACAAACTCTTTGTTACCTATTTCATTAATTTACAATAATAAATTTGACGCCTCAGGCTCTAATGGAAGATTTGTTTTTCTTGTATTGTGGTCTGAGATGCGTACTGAAAGGGTCGGAAGATATCATCATTGAATGAAAAACATCTTCATTAGCACCTTGTCGACTAATAAGGAACGAAATGTTTTTTCTCAAGTTGTTTGGATTTGAAGACTACCAAATGAACTAACGATTTTCGATTGATATAGGTACGCCTACGATTTGATATACGCATGTGTGAACCGATTTTCGTTTCCACATTGAATGTGCGCAACTTGTAATCAATGAAATACGACACAATGTTTCGCAACAAGGAATCACGCCTCTCCTTAAGTCATTAACTTTCATGGAAATGAATCACGACAATCGGCAATGCATGAATCAATTGACAAATGGAAACAGTTATCAGCTATTTGACCGTATGCGATCAAGAAGTAGGATGAATGCAATGTTTTCTGCGAATCGGGCTACAGCGAAAACTGAAACAGCCGTTACAACAGTGCAATTTGTCCCACACCTATGGCTATTGTTGTGCAGGATGCTTGAAATAATAAAGAAGCTGTTTGTTTTGCTATAATTGCAGATACGAGCAACGTAATACGTTTTTTCCGAAGAAAATGTGATGTATTCCGCCAACACGTGGTGCGTTCCTTAGGCCATTTCTCCATTTCGGAATTATTACGGTGTTTACCGTCAACTTTCTATAATCAACAATTCTTCGCCCACCTCTACATTATAACTTATTTGAAAAACAAGGCAAAAAGTGGAAATTTAATGGTAATTTGTCTATAAAACCATCGTTATCAGCTTTAACCTGTACTTCGGATAAGAACGTGCTCGCGGTCTTCCTAGAGCACACCTCACTGCTCGCGGTCCTAACTCTCGGTCTTCCTCGAGCTGTTCCGGTGGGGGGGATAAGTCTATATAACGGGACGGCCCGTTTCGGTCGCCATCATTGCATTTCACAACGTTCATGTGCACTGCGCCTCTCATATATACATTTTTCAAAGTTTAACGTTATCAAAGTTTAAAGTTTTATTTTTCAAAGTTATTCTTTTGTGTATTATTGGTTCCCAACTACTGCTTGCATCACCTGGCGAGAGCTCACTGCAGGTAAGGTGTTCACTTTGTGCATGATTCCTTGTTCAAGTAGTATACTGCGTTTTCCGTTTCGCACAAATTTCTTGCCATGGATCAACTGGAGTGCTTTTTTTGCCCGTTAACATTCAGCTTATCAGTGCATGTAGTAGAGCACTCAAAATGAGCGCAACAGTGGCTGCATTACTGGTTTCGTGGGGGTTGAGCACAGAAGCTGTTGAAAAAGTGATTTGTAAGTCATTTCGTTTTACACTTGCTATTTTTTAGTTTACATCAACTGAATTTAACCTAGCATGCTATTGCCTTCTTTTGCCTTACATTAAATTAAATGCACATACCCCACCCCTCTCTCTCATGTTGCATAATAATTTCTATTTCGTCTCATTTCAATTCATTTTCTGGAAAATTATGTTGAACGTTGTTTGATTCAGTAAGCGTTTTGCACGATCAATTCCCCTCATTGTTCTAATATTCTTGTCGGAGGTGGACGTTATTGATAGTGTTATCTGTTGTCCGCAGGTGTACATCAAAATTCCAGGAGTCGGACAAAGCAAGCGATCGAGGGCTCACGGTTTGTTGTGGAATAAATACGTGTACTACAGATCTAAAAACCGATCCGACAGCTTGGAGGAGGGTAGTTCACAAAGGAAAAGGAAATCGCAACCGCCGGTAGAGAAGAGTACCTCAACTACGCAATTGCAACGCGCTAAAAATTTGAAAGGTGTGTTAAAGCATTTAAATTGCATTTATGCAAACTTAAAATCATTTGGGCAGGGGGGGGAGGTGAAGTTAATTTGGTTCACTGTTATTTGCAGAAGAAGTAGAACAATTAGTCGAATTGGAGGACGTACAAACAATCCGTGGCGCTAACCACCTCCAACCTCTCGACTCCTTGGTATTGGCCGCCTGGCGCGCTACATTTCAATCAAGAACTGCTCTCCTGTCGAAGGGGATCAAATTGAAGGAGTACCTCTCCCTCTTTCCACATTTTAAAAACCCGGCTACTGGACCTACTTTGGTAAAGCTTGTTAATGCGCTTGCATGTATACTAACAATGATCTCATAAATTCCTAATTGAATAGTTTATTTCAGAAACCACCAAGTGCGCTTTTTTTGTCGCTTAGGTGGTTTCTGAAATAAACGATTCAATTAGGCAATGGATTCTAAATGTTTCATTTCACGTTGCAGATTGAATTGGACTTTAAATTCCTGCACCCCACTGTACCGGAAAATGCGCTGATAAGTGGCCTGCGGAAGTTCAGATCGCCAATTTTGGAAACAGCGAGGGTGGTGCTTTTGACACGAAACACATCGGAATTCATAAGGACTAAATTGCAACAGCTCGTCAACGAGTACGACAGAAGTGGTAAGCAATACAACATTTCACCATTTCTTGCCCTCCAATTTGAGTAGTGGCGCAAAAACTTATGTCTGTTGTTTTGGTTACAGGTGACATCAACCGACAGTGTGCGTTGGCATTGCTCATTCTGCCTTTCATAGTCAAGGCGGGCAGGAATGGGGGCAAATATCAAAGGTGAAATGAAATGAAATTTGGTTTATTCCTTCATACAATACAATATGATTATAAATTGAAATTGTGTTTTACACTTTTCCTTCTTCTATTCTGGGTATTGCCGAATATTATTTGTTCTTGCAATTTTTAATTTGGAACATTTTCACTGTTGAATCTCGTAAAATCAAATATTTTTTTCTTGCAAAAGGTTTATTTTTTTATTTATTCATTTTTTTTAAATCACTTTTATTGTATATAAGTACAGTTTTCTTAGAACATTAATTTTTAATTTTGCATTTCATAAATATTCTTCTACATGAAAGTTCTTACAATATGGAATTTGGAACATGTTCGCGGTTGAATTTTGTAAGATGAAATATTTTTTCTTGCAATATAACTTTAGAATGTTGAATTTAATAAATTGAAATATGACAGTAACTTCTTCTTTTCTCTTTGGTTCGCAGGTACCTTTGGGTGGAGTGGTGCGCCATGGCTACATGCTGCATTGTCACAAACCAATTTGACACAATTTGTGGCTAGCAGAATTTAGCGCATGCGCGTCACTCCTTCAGCACACTCGACGCCAACCGCCAGTTTCCTCGTGGATTTCCAAGAGCAAATTAGGAGTGCTCGTGGTTTGCAGGTGCCACAAACAACCGCGAGCAGATGCAAATAACCGCGAGCTGACTTACCTTTGCTCGCTGTAAAAAGCGAGCATAGTAAATGCAGCTCTAGGTTATTTGCATCCGCTCGCGGTTGTTTGTGGCTGCTGCGAACTGCGAGCACTCCTAATTTGCTGTCGGACATCCGCGAGGAAACTCGCGGTTGACCGCGAGTGCGCTCGCAGAGGTACTACCAGTAGACCGCGAGCTTGCTCGCTTAGGACTACGAGCAGGTGTAGGTAGACCACTTAGGACAACGCTTAGGACTCGCTTAGGACTCGCTTAGGACAACTTAGGACTCGCTTAGGACAACGAGCAGGTGTGGGTAGACCGCGAGCTTGCTCGCTTAGGACTACGAGCAGGTGGAGGTAGACCGCGAGCTTGCTCGCTCAGGACTACGAGCAGGTGGAGGTAGACCGCGAGCATGCTCGCTCAGGACTACGAGCAGGTGGAGGTAGACCGCGAGCTTGCTCGCTTAGGACTACGAGCAGGTGGAGGTATACCGCGAGCTTGCTCGCTCAGGACTACGAGCAGGTGTAGGTAGACCGCGAGCTTGCTCGCTTAGGACTACGAGCAGGTGGAGGTAGACCGCGAGCATGCTCGCTCAGGACTACGAGCAGGTGGAGGTAGACCGCGAGCTTGCTCGCTTAGGACTACGAGCAGGTGGAGGTAGACCGCGAGCTTGCTCGCTTAGGACTACGAGCAGGTGGAGGTAGACCGCGAGCTTGCTCGCTCAGGACTACGAGCAGGTGTAGGTAGACCGCGAGCATGCTCGCTCAGGACTACGAGCAGGTGGAGGTAGACCGCGAGCATGCTCGGTCAGGACTACGAGCAGGTGGAGGTAGACCGCGAGTTTGCTCGCTTAGGACTACGAGCAGGTGTAGGTAGACCACGAGCTTGCTCGCGCTTGACCGAGAGAAACTCGCGTATAAGCTAGAGCAGGGCAGGCCGTAGGGGTAGGTAGACCACGAGCTTGCTCGCACTAGTCCAAGAGAAACACGCGCACAAGCGCGAGCAAGACTCACGGTTAACATAGAGTTTGCTCGCTGTATACATAGAGCAAATCACCCCCACCCCATTATAAAAATCGGCGTACAACCGCGAGTTTGAGCTAGAAGACCACGCGCAAGCTCTATGTTAACTGCGAGCAAACTCGATGTTAACCGCGAGTTTTAGACCTCGGGGGGGGGGGGGGGGGGGGGGGGGGTGATGCGGGTTTAGTATCCAAGGGTTTGACTGACCGCGAGCATGAAGTTTTTGCTCGAAGAAAAGGGGATCGGCGAGCAAAACTCGCGGTAAAAGTAAGCAACACGTAGGAAATGACGGCCATGCTTACTTTACCGCGAGTTGGCAAACTCGCGGTTGTGCGCGAGCGTTGCTCGCCGATCCCCTTTTCTTCGAGTTTGCACCGCGAGTTTTGGCCCGAAAAATTTTTCAGTGAATGCTCCGGATGGCCTCAAAAAATTGTTTAGCTCAAGACAAATTTAATAACGTAAAAAAAACCATACCCTTCTATGGAAAGTTTTCGAGCTACGACGTTCTGAAAATTTCAACCCCTATTTTGAACCCCTTAGAGATGACTGACATTAGCACCGAGCTTCGAGGACCAACTAGACCCCGAACGGAACCTATAACTCGAATTTCATTAATTTTTTTTTTCATGGTAACTAAGAAAAGTGCTCAGTTTATATATCAATTAATATCGTTCCAAAATAAGAAAACTATTTTATACAAATAAGATTATGATCTTATCAAATATTACGATATCCGACGGAAGATAAAAATGATCAACCCTAATAATCAAGAGGCACCCTAATGCCCTGTCAACCTTACAAGATACCCTAAACATCTTAGAGGATAAACTAATATTTTAGTAAAATATTGATGGGCAGATAGTTGATATCGTTCCAAAATAAGAAAACTATTTTATCCAAACAATCCAATTTTTGATTTCCAAAATTAAAAATCGTTTATGTATCAACTATATAAACGTGTGAGATTAGGAACATTCTTTTTCTTTAGGATCATCCTAATTTAAAATATTTTCCCAAATTTATCAAAATTAGGTACCTCAAAACAATCCAATTTTTGATTTCCAAAATTAAAAATCGTTTATGTGTCAACTATATAAACGTGTGAGATTAAGAACATTCTTTTTCTTTAGGATCATCCTAATTTAAAATATTTTCCCAAAATTATCAAAATTAGGTGGTAGGTACCTCAAAACAACGGTGGACAGAAAGAAATTTTTTTATTGCATTTTCTGTTTCTACATACCTTAAAACGTAAACCACCAAATTTTGAGGGGGGTTAGAATTTTTTTTCATGCTCGATTCCAAAATAAGTGAAACAAAAACGATTGAATTAATCAGCCAAAACACGATATTGATTGATCACTGTGTGTCAGCAGCATTAATTTTTTGTTCTGATAAATTAGCTGGAATAGGCGTAAAGTCAAGTGTATCAGTAAGTTATCACTGTCATTAGTACCTAACTTACGCTCCTTTTCAACAACAAATTTGCTTGTGAAATATCGAGATCAGTTACCGTCTACTGCAGAACTGGGTAACTGATGGGTATTGTCAAGTGAGGATGTTGGCAACTTACGATTGTTAAACCTCGTGTAGCGATGTAAAGTGCCGCGGGATCCAATAACCGAACGTCACGAACGCGCATGGTGTCGAAAAATGTACTGAAGAGTTGCGAGTGTGGTCCGCGAGCCAGCGAACCAAAAACCCTGAGCGAGCGTTCGGCGCATGCGCGCGTATCTACGGCTCCCTCCGCCTCGGGCTGGAACGGTCGGTGACCGAGTTTTTTGACCATTGAATACGAGGAAAAAGTAAAAGAAATTAAAAAAAACGCTGCAAATCCCTGCACAACGGTTTATTATTTTGTATAGAATACCCTTCTGTTACAGATCACAGCTCTATGTATAGATAACCCGTCTATATAATATGATATGTACTATTCTATTATATGCATATTATGTAGATCGCAGACCCTCCGTAGGTTAGTACCTAACCCCGTACTCGTTACTAGGTACCTACCTAAATCACGAGTTAAATGTTGCTAAAATAATTCTGCCGATGACAAACAGTACCTAACAAAAAGAACACACATAATGAAGTTCTGAAAAGAAATTGTTGATGAGGAGTGAAAAAAGTTGCAAAAGTACCTACCAACAAACTCCAGCCCCTTCTGTTGTGTAATAATTTACCGTTGAGTAATGATTTACCGTAGTAATAATTTACCCATCAATAATACTTCAACGTTTGTTCAAGTTTCACTACCTACCAACAAACTCCAACAGAGCCATCATTTTTCAAATTAAATAATATCACAGAACAACCAACTCGACTTCATACTCCGCCAATATAATCAGGTGATCCCTACCAATGATTGGCCGTATTCACAAATTCCTATTGTGGCGCGTCTCTGGTTACGAGATTTTGGTTTGAATTGTGATACAATTTCATTCACACTGGAGTCGAAAATGCCTGTCGGTGCAAACTTCGGGGCCTTACTGTGAACGAACGGCTGACGTACGATGCTCCGGATGGTCTTAAAAAACTCGCAAGTTCAAGAACTATTTAAAAACCGTAAAAATATTTTACGTAAAAAAATGGTATAGGCGTTTTGAAAATGTCAACCCCTATTTTGAACCCCTTAGAGATGACTCACATGTAACGTCGAGCTTCGAGGACCAACTAGAACGCCGAACGGAACCTATAACCCGAATTTCATCAATTTTTTTTCATGGTAACAGTTTTGGATTCTACATATCTTGAAACGTAAACCATCAAATTTTGAGGGGGGGTAAGAATTTTTTTTTTCATGCTCGATTCCAATGGTTCATTATTGAAAATAATAAACCAAAACCACAGTCCATGCAGCATGGCTATAAGAGCGAATTTTCGAAGAAATGACTGATTTTATGTAAAAACTGTTTTATCTCAAGAAATAACCACGTTCCTTCATCTTCAAAGTGCTCCAGTTTGAGAACGGAATGAGATA